>OX422210.1:143033218-144233218 GCA_949130495.1 Sambucus nigra | reverse complement strand
CTCAGAAATGGCAAAAACCATAAGTGAGCGACATCGCCACTCATCGCCACCAAGAAACCCCCCAGCACCAACAAGATAAATAAACGGTCCATCTGACGCACTTGCTTCCTGTCATTCTCATCAACCCTCCTACTCGGCAAAATCTCCCTCAGAGAAGACAAGCATAGCGAATCCCCAGTAACCACCCTAGCCATGTCACCTAAAGTCGCTATCACCGCCTCTGACGTCACCTGCAGCGTCTTATCCACCTCAATCTGGGCACCCTTGTAATCCAGTCCTAGTAGCTGCTAAACCTCAATGGGATCATCGTCATCTCCCCAAAGCCAAAATGGAAGGTGTGGGTAGTGTACCACCACCTCTCTCCCAGAACGCACAAAACTGCAGTGGAGCGGGGCGTCTCATCAAGTGCCGACGCTAGCCTCCCAAAACCTACAGAGGACACCATCCAGCGCTCCACATTAGGAATATGGATCAAATGAGTCGAAATAATTATCGCTTCCTAATTCAAGGGCCACTCTAGCCCTCCACTCCTACCTTGCCCAGTCGTCGGCATTGAGCCATGCCATATGGATCGCACTGCTTGAGAAGTCAGCAATTTTGAATGTTAGGATGATTTGCAGAGGTTTATAACAGAGGAAAAGAAGTTATAAAACTGTGCAAAATGAGGAGAACCTGCCCCTTTTTTATAGGAGGCTAAGGGTCATGCCGATCGGTAGTCCCCTTCACCCACCGATCGGCACTGAGCCTTTCACTTGCTCGAGGCACCCCAAAAGTCCGTGCCAATGACGATTGGCACCCCCACACCCATGCTGGTCGGCACAACCCTTAAAAATTCTTACAAAAAAAGTCTAAAAAAAATACCAAAAAATTTAGAACAATTCCCAGAAATTTCCTAAAATTGCCAAATCCGTTCTGGCACCTTGCTCACTAAGGAGAACATTTTTTATACCCCCGATGGAATTCCAAAGAATCATTCTCCCCATCAAGGTTTCCAAACGACGCTATAAATGTTCCCCATGTCAGTCGTAATTCCCCACCAAATCCCAAAATCCAATCTTTATCCCCAGTGGAATCCCCGAATTTCTCGAAGGAAAATACACCTCTCTCTTAGGTTAGAGTTGATCTCGGTCCTGTATCGTGACCTTAGTTAGGTTAAAATTGACATCGGTCCTCGGTCGTCACCTCTTTTAGGTCAGAATTGACCTCGGTCCTCAGTCGTCACCTCTCTTAGGTTAGAATTAACCTCGGTCTTGGATCGTCACCTTAGGTAGGTCAGAATTGACCTCGATCCTCGGTCATCACCTCTTTTAGGTCATAATTGACCTTGGCCTTGGATCGTCACCTTAGTTAGGTCAGAATTGACCTCGGTCCTCGATCGTCACCTCTTTTAGGTCAGGATTGACCTCAATCTTGGATCGCCACTTGAGTTAAGTTAGAATTTACCTCGGTCCTCGATTGTCACCCTCTTAGGTCAGAATTGACCTCGGTATTGGATCGTCACCTTAGTTTGGTCCGAATTGACCTTGATCCTCGATTGTCACCTCTTTTAGGTCAGAATTGACCTCGGCTCTCAGTCGTCACCTTTTTTAGGTCAAAATTGACCTCGGTCCTTGATCATCACTTTAGTTAGGTCAGAATTGACCTTGGTCCCCAGTCATCACCTCTTTTAGGTCAGAATTGACCTCGGTCCTCAGTCGTCACCTCTTTTAGGTCAGAATTGACCTTGGGCTTGGATTGTTACCTGAGTTAGGTCAGAATTGATCTCGATCCTCGTTCATCACCTCTTTTAGGTCAAAATTGGCCTCAGACATTGGTCATCACCTCTTTTAGGTCAGAATTGACCTCGACCCTCTGAATCGGTCATCCACATCCCTTAGGTCGGCAGAACAGACCTCCTTCCATCATGTGGTGTCTATTCGAAGGACATTACTTGTTCTAAGCTCACCCCTCGAAGGGCTATGTAGAAACCACATTCTAGGACACCCTAAGTCTTTACTTAGACTCCTAGCACCTCCCCCTTCTACCGTAAACCTTGGTCGCACTCCGATTACTGATCTAGAGACCATCGAGCACTCCCCGAATTGACCCCATTTGGCTCCAATCAACTTCACCGTCATAGATAAAGCTCTTTGAATCTTTAAAGGGAACTGAAATCCTTTTCCAACGGTCCGCCCCATGCACAAAAGAGCATAATGGTTAGGACGAACGATCACTTTTCCCCCAAAAATCGATCCAGAGGCCACCGAGTGCTCCCAGACTCCGTTTGACCAAAGTCAACTATTTAGCTTGAATGAAACTAAATAAATCTATGAAGTTCATTGAATATCCTTTCTAACGATCCACCCCGTCTGTGATTTTGACATACGGTACGGACGAACGATCCATTTTAGTTCGAGAGGTCACTGGGTGCTTTCGAGCCCCGGTTGATCGAGGTTAACTTCCCGAACCGAGAAAAACTCTTTGGAATGTCGAATTATATCTCCTAACCTTTCCAATGGTCTACCCCATGCGCGATTCTGACTTAACATGCGGACGAATGATCCGTTTGCGTTCGATAATCTCCCGTCCAAAGGATCGACATGCACTCTCGAGCCACATTTGACCTAAAGTTAACTACCGAACCTGGGAGTGGCCCAAAGGACTCTCATAGGCCAATGAAATACCTTTCTAACTATATGCCTCGTGCGCAATTCGGATCAACGGTTTGTACTCTACGGTCATTTTTTCAGAAAACTTCGCACATGATTGCCAATTAGTAAGTCCTGAACCCTGCCTATTGGAACACTTCCAAGGGTGACTTTTCGATATGCACCCCTTGGGGTATGCCTATCGGCACCCCCTGACCCTATAAATAAAGGCCAGGACCTCATTTCTAAGAGGAAGAAAAACCATCAGCATCAGGGATCTCAACAACATTCTCTCGAAGTTAGTGAAGTGACATATGAGAAACCCAATTCAAACTTAAATCCCCATCCTTTTCACGAACAATTTTGCAAATATCATTCTCTCTCATCATCATTCAAAGAAGTTCATTCAAGATCCAAGTTCAAGCTCTAAGAAAGGTCCAATTCTTTCTCGATCTCTTTTAATTTCTTGTTTTATATAAGCTACCTTAGATTCATAATCTTTTTTCATTCTATTTTATACATATTAACATCTACACTTTTATTAGTATATTGCACACACTCTATTTTTCTTAAAAAACCCAAAAATAAATAAAAGAGGGTTACACCCATAGATTTTGAACGGAATTATCCAACAATTTTTGTTTTAAAACTAGAAACACATTTTCTACACACACACTTAATAAAATTCCGTTCGAACGTATGGGATAAATCCCACCCTTATCATACATTCGGACTACGTGGACTTCGATGCCTTAAATAGGCTACGTAGGCATCTCAGATTAAAATCCGAGACTCGAGTCCAATTTTCTAAATTTCTAATTTCTCTTATTTTTTTAATAGTGCTCAAAATTACTCATTATCATCATACATATATATACCATATTTTCTCGCATCTCATGCCACACATGTTATCGTTTCCAAATAACGGTTAATATCATGATGAACACTCATATTCTATCTTCGAAATTTAATACTATTTTGCAAATATTCATACGGATGACTTCACCATATCTTTTCCATGGTATAGGTCGAACGATTCCAATCTCCATTATATAAACACATGCATGCACTTCACGGGGATAAAAAGGAATATAAACATTTGACCATGAGAGATCAAAAGGGCAGGATGGGTGCCTAACACCTTCCCATTCCATAACTTATCCCCCAGACCTCCGATCTATTGGTTTCGCATGTATCAGTTTTGTCTATAATGCCACTATCTTGAAAGTGATAACATATTCTTTTGCCTATTTTGAGCAAAATAGGCTGGCGACTCTATCTCTTTACGTTCACCCCACACCAATAATGACCGAAGCCTCCTTTTCAAAGAGAAGGATGCGATATCGCGACGCAGCCTCCATCCCCGGTGGGGGAATCCTCTTTCTCTTTTCCCCCCGGAACGAGCGTCGCACCGACCGGAATGGCCACAAACGTATTACTAAACGTTGGCACTCATATACCAACCATGGCTGAGAATCCTGAATCAGGTACCAAAAATAAGGGAATTCTGCCTAATCCCTATTCTCTTCCAAATAATCATGATTTAACAAGAATTTTTTCTAGTTTAGACAAAGGTTAAGAGGCTATGCAGGTCACTATGAGACAGTTTCCCAAACTCTGCAAGTTGGAGTTCCTGCACAATTTAATATGCCAACGCCTCCCTCCAAGAGTGTTGGGCAGATCCGTTCTAGAACTTTAAGGTATCCTCCATAGTTTCCTGAGGTAACTTCCTCCATTAGGGTTACTGGCTCTTCTGATGGATAGTCTCTCCTCCCAGAAAGATTGAGTACCTTAAAAAGGATAAGTAGGGCCTCTCCTTTTGATCGTCTGGGACCTAGGGGAAATGCACTGAGGGTTGCGTCGAGAGATACTCGACGACCATGAGATTTAAGGGAAGGTTCAGTAAAATCTAGATTAAGAACCCGACAAAATGAAAGATCGAGTCGTAGAGAAGGCTCGCATGAAGAAAGTTCAGCAAGATCTATTTGCCGACGTGGAAAAACTATTACCCATAAATCTGGGGCTGACAGTGAAGCTTGGAAAGGTTCTATACAAAGTTTGGAGGATAGGTTGGGGTAAATGGATAAGGCCAAACATCCTCTGTAAAGAAGTTTTAGAAAGGGATCCCCCTTTGTGCAAACCATTGTAGATTTCCCCACGCCAACCAAGTTTAAGGCTCTAGTGGTCACTCCCAAATATGATGGGAAAACTGACCCAGTTCTTCATATAGAGCAATATCAAGCAGATGATGATATTTATACTGTCCCCGATGAGATGATGTGTAGGGATTTTTCAGGTATGATCACTGGATCCGCCCAAATTCGGTATAATAGTTTTCCTTGGGGGAAAATTTCTTACTTTCAACAGCTAGCCGAGCTATTCATTGGTAATTTTTTCTTTAGAGCCAAACTAGTAAAATGAGTAGCTCATCTGCTCAGTGTAAGATGAAAAGAAGGAGAAAGTACCATGGATTACATCACTCATTTTAACAACGAGAAATTAGAGGTTATTGATTACGAGGAGAAGACCGCAATCACTTCCCTTATGAGTGGTTTGCTCCAGAATAAGTTGTATTATACCTTGGTAAAAGATCCTCCGAAGATAATGACAGAATTGATGGCCAAAAGAGTAAAAATTATGAATGAAAAAGAATCTATGGATGCTAAAAAGAATTTGAACACAAAGGGGGAGGCTAAAACGAAAGGGATGTTAGAGAAGGAGCATAAGAATCACAACGAACGCAGAAATTCGAAGGTTAAGGAAGGCCTAGATCAGCTAGGGAAATTCACTAACTACACTCCCTTAATAGTAGATATAAATCATGTGTTCGAAGAAATCAAGCACAATGATGATTTAAGTTGGCCTGAAAAACTAAGGTCACCTGCTGATAAGAGGGACAAGTCCAAGTATTGTGAGTTTCATAAGGATCACGGTCATACTATCAACAATTGCATTGTACTCTAGAATGAGATAGATGAACTAATCCGAAGAGGAAAGTTGGACATATATTTTGATCGGTAAAATGGGGGAAAAAATGAAGGCAGAGGTCGACAGAGATCTAAATCTCTAGTTAAACCTAAGGAAGAGAAGAAGAGGAACCACGACGATGATCTGAAAGATGATCCCAATCTTTCCAAGAAGCCTAGACAACTGGAAGGAGAGGTATTCAAACTTAGTTTTAGATATTTTGATTGTCACATGATTACAGGTGGAGACACTGGAGGAGGAGATCATACAAAAAAAAGGAAAGCTTACCTCAATGAGGCTCAAGCTTTCTCTTATATTCAACGAATCAACCTCGTCGAGGAAGAAAGACCGAGAAAGGTTAACAAGGATAAGCTTGTGATGGGATTTTCCAAAAATTATCTATCTGGAGTATTGTATCCTCATGATGATCCTTTAGTGATCATAGTCAGTATGAAAGAAATATTGGTGGCAAGGACTTTGGTGGATAACGGCAGTTCGACAAACATAATATTTTATCCCTGTTTTGACAGCTTAGGATTGAAACTCAACCAACTGGAGCCGTATCATAGGCCACTCATTGGTTTTTCTAGCAAGAAGGTATGTCCATTAGGGATAATAAAATTAGACATGTTGATCGGGACATGGACGGTGGAGAGGAAATAAAAGGTAAGATTCTTTGTAATGGACAAAAATGTTCATTCTGCTTATAATATGATCATGGGAAGAGTTGGTCTGAAAAAGTTCAAAGATGTACCATACACTTTTCATCAATGCTTGAAGTTCCCAACCAAATTTGGAGTTAGAGCAGTGAAATGAGATCATAAAGTAGCTCGGGAGTGCTACTATTCTTCTAACAAGGAAGAAGATATGTTAGAGGCAAAGAGAAAAACTACCACTATCAAGTAGATACATCTGATCCGAAGAACGAGTCTGAGGTTGAAACCTTATATCCATGAGATGAATCTGAGCTTGTAGAAGGCCAAGTGATGGAGGTAACATAAAGAATTGTTCTGGATGATGATAAAGCAGAACGAACAACTCAAATAGGAGCATCGTTGTGTAACACCCCATCTAATTAAATACCGGGTGGCTAGTCCCATACCAAATTAAAATAGAATATACGGTTGGATCATTCTTAGCATCACTGTCAAAAACATTTACAACTCACCCAATACCCAACTAAGCTGGTGTTAAAAACTTTCCAAATTTTAATTCAACAAAATTCATTTTTAGTTTAAGAATAACACTATACATTTTATTCTACCACAATAAAAACTGAACAAATAACTCAAAAGAATTTAAATACAATTGGAATAAACATTCCCAAATAATTATCCAATACAATAATCCCAACAATAGTAAATGCATTAAAATGACAAGAGTATTTGGCTCAGATGGAAAAGGGATAACTGAATTCCTTTAGGCGACATGCCCTAAACAAAAGAACACTCTGAATCAAATGAAGATAAGCGTCTAAGCAATACTCCATAGCTCCATAGCTCGGCATAATTCTCTAAGGTTGGTGTCCCTGATGATGGACACCTGATATAGAAAGTACAATATGAAAGGAAACGGTTCAGAGCCCGATGTGAAAATGATTTTGAAAACAACAAGTATTTAACAAGTGCAATAAAGCATTTATTATATACATGTTAGTATCCAAGTCTCACTTTCTATTCTCACCTCTCATCTAGAGTGCACACTTAACATTTCCTATTAACCTCCTAGTTAATGGTTCCTCCTCACTAATTTCCATAATATGATTCCATTCCATATCATAACCCCGTATGTCCCATACAATACGTAATATAATCATTCATATACATTTCTCATTAATATGAATTAAGCTTTTCAAATTTATAAGAATAACTGTTCATTAACTTAGTTCAATTCTCTTTCTCTATTCACCGTTATCTACAATTATCACACAATAGATTGATTTAACAACCATATATAATCATTTATTATATATATACATATATATAATACGGCATCCAAGTCATAGCTGCGGTGCATGCATTACTCTGCTATCACGTCCCAATATCGCAGGTCGCCGAATAGGGGACAAAAGATTCGGTAAGGATTCCTCGAACCACAAACATCAACACAATCATTGGAGGCGAACATAATTCTTATACCCATGGGACACACACATACCTACGTTCCCATAGTCAGCAGACTTATCAACTCCCCGATAAGTATTTTATAGACTTATGTTTTCGAGCAACAAATTAAAAATCCCATGGATTCATCAGGATATGACTGCCCTCACACGCAAACCTCCCATCGATAGCAAGTAAGCTAGGTATGTCATACACATAAATCATTAATTAATCAAATAGGCATTAACATCTACCTATAGATATAATATCCACAAGTTAATCACACTAACATAAGATAATTCCCATACGTAGCGTTATATCTCTTAAATCCTACGTATTAAAACATTATGACTTTACTTCTTTAAATTAATTATCCCCGAGCCTCACTCATTACTCAAGGTTCAAATAGGTTTTTCCTCAATATAATTATTCAGCAAGAAAATCACTAATATCCTACTGGTCCACCTCATCTTATCTCCCGAATTACTATGAATTAAACTCCCCTTAAATAGGGTTAAAACCGATTGTTTCACATCTTCTATCAACTAGGATTGAATACCATCATCACATGGCTCATATTCTATAGTGTTTCATTCACACTATATGGCTTATCAATAAAATCAACATACTCGCATCCTATAACATCTTTTCACTCACGACGTCGTTAAGGTTCATGCGCGGAGCGTCTCGCAAAGAAAAATCCAAACAAGGAACCCCTCTAATACACTACTACTTAATTTTATCGGTCGTGGGGGTCCGTCAACTTCAAATACGCAACCGGGATAACCTCATCCCCTCTTTCAACCAAATGTGGTCTGAACTCCCATCTCTATCCAGGAGCCATACCACTAAGCGCTTGTACTACACTGAGTCCTTGCACAATCAATAATGAGCTTAAACTCAGTCCTTGCTCAAATTGTAACCCCAAGGCTACCCAGGTGTTATATTAAATCTCCCCTACTGGACCTATCCTTAATCCTCATGCATACCAATTAGAATCCAGCACATGAATCTAGCAACCAAAATTTCTTGCCAATTTAATTATCATAATTCTAATCAATTAAATCCCAATCACATTAATTCGATTATTATCTAGGGCTCACTGATCTTCTCTAAGTCCCATTATATACAATTAATAATCACCAAAGATTTAGAAAAGGTTTGGGATAAGAACTAGAATTAAAAGAAACAACTTCATAAATTCTGGGAAAGTCGATCCATCGAAGGTAGGGGGTCGATCGATCGATCGCCCAAATAACAACCCAGTTTTCTGCATTTCTTCTACTACGAGTTTCATCACTTTTAATCATTAAAACATTCGTATTAACTTCCCAAATTCCTTATAAACCTCACTACATGATATAGAAACATATATAAATGATTTCTAATGCTCTAAACATCCTAAAATCATCAAGAGTTTGAATTAAAAGCATATGTTTATCCTCTCTTTTTACCAGAAAATTATATACATGATATCTTCAAGAACACACCATAGATTCTCATAATTTCTTCGACAGGTTTATGATTATTTCATGGATTAATATCTACCTACAACACTATTTTGATTCCTATAAACTTCCATTTTTCAGAAATCCATTAACAACTCTTCTTTATCTTCCAAACATGAAAAATCTCATCTTTTTATAAATATCCTAACATGGATAATATACAAACTTGGATTGAAATCATCAAATACTTACCTCTAATGAAGATCTGATCCATTGGGGTTGTATAACACAGGTGGTTCTCCGCTTCTCCGGTCACTTCCGGTGGTGGTTCGGTGGTGGTGACCTTTGGTCTTTGATTCTTCTCCTTTCCAAGCAAACTTCTCTTCTCCCAAGCAACCTTTCACTCTCTCTAAGAAGATGACCTCTCAATTTTGTGTAGAAGATATGAATGAACCCATGTACAACTAATCTCCAAATACTTATAATAACATAAAATCCAAAATCACTATTCATCTCCCTTGTAAAAATGACTAAAATGCCCTTTTTGGTTGTCTTTTCATTTCCAAATGACCCGAGACTCAAAACCAACATCCAAATAGACTTTTCTAACTATTTCTACCCTTTCGGATGCAATGGTACAGTTGAAACGACTATAGGGTTGATGTAAAAATAAGTTTCCTTTTTAATTTAACAAATTAGTCCCGACACGTCCCATACCGCGCCTGACTAAAAATTCAAATTACGGAATTAATAACTCACCACAATATCAATAACATCACATTCATATATTACCTAAATATCTTTAAGTAATATTCAAAATCATTCATTTTAATATCCACAATTCGGATAAAACCCAAATGAATTAATTTATAGTAAAATCCACTTAATCCGTTAATTTAAAATATAACCCATTTTAAAAGTCATTAAAATCACGGGGTATTACATACTTCCCCCATTATAACAGAATTTTGTCCCAAAATTTAGAAAGATAAATCATACTGGTAAGGTCAACTCTGAGTATAAATCTCACATCACAAGTAATCTATGTCGTACCGCCCATATAGTACATTAGCGAAATTCCCCCATTGATGTTATACGCCAAGCCTCACCATATAGTTTCAACTTAATAGAATTTAAATTTTACGCAATCTTCCCTATACCATCCTCGTGACAAAGTTTGGGAAAAACTGATCCTTAATCATATAGTAAATAAATCCTGAAGTCACAACCTCCCAATTATGAAAACTACTACAATCCAATCATCCAGGACGCCCATACACCCTATCGTACATCTTTCATTATAATATGGATATGATTACCCGCATAATACTCTGATTTATCGCAAAGGTTATAAACTCATATCCTAAATACTTAACTTATTTCGACTCCCAACGTTTATTAGTTTCATACGTGGGGTGTCTCGCAAGCGAAATCCAAACAAGGAACCCCCCGATACACGACTACCTAAAGTAGTCGGTCATCGAAAATCCTCAGGTCCTTAGTCAATAGTTTATAACCTCTATACAAGTTTTATCGATTTCAAATAAAAAACTACTCATCTACTCTCTTATTAAAGACAAGGTGCTGGTTATAGTAGTACATACGCTCTCATATACCACAAGTCAATCCACGCCAATAGTCACATCATGTTCGGACATGACCAAAGTAAGTAATTCCGTGATAAAAATCAAACCTATATAATGACATGAAAATATAGCTGTCCCACACCCCTCGGTGAGTCTACATAAATAAAGTGCCATAGGCTAAGTTTAGTAACCCTTTTTCCCATACAATATTAATCGCTACAAAAAAATCAATATACGCCTCATAATTTCTTAGATAGAAAACATACCCTCATTTGCGGGTGGTGGTTGTTGACTCCCACTATTATAAATTTGCTCCGATGAGTCAAGAAAAATTTTACCCCAAATTTCAGTTCTAGTTAACCACACTTCACTATATGTCCAAGCCTTTGAATATATTGCCTTCGTTGGGTAACACACCCAATTTCAGCATTTCTAAAACTTCTACTGACGACTCTCCTCAATTGTACATTTGAACCTCTCCCAAGCATACTACGTTTGGTGAATCTAATTTGTCCTCACCTTCGACTATAGCATCACTTGAAATTTGTAGGCTGCGTCCTAACCGTCTTTACAGTCCTGGCCTTTCGTGCCATAATAGGGGTGACCTCGACTACGGTCATCCTCATCGAACATACTTCATAACCTCCTAAGTACGACCTCCACTATCCGTCCAATGACCTTCATCTGCCATACTTCTTGTACGAACACATCCGAACGCAAATAATATTTAATAATATATACGTTATAGCAGGAGAACGAAATCTCACCAAGGAAATTAACAATCCTAAACATAGGGCTCTAAATCAAAGAATGCTAGGCTGAAAACACAGTAAACTGTACAGACCCTAAAAAACACTAGAACCTGATGCTCTGATACTACCTGTAACACCCTCCTAATTAAATAACGGGTGGCCAGTCCCATACCAAATTAAAACAAAATATACAGTTGGCTCATTCTTAGCATCACTATCGAAAACCTTTACAACTCACCTAATACCAAATTAAGCTGGTGTTAAAAACTTTCCAAATTTTAATTCAACAAAATTCATTTTTAGTTTACGAATAATACTACACATTTTATTATACCACAATAAAAACTGAACAGATAACTCAAAATAATTTAAATGCAATTGGCATAAACATTCCCAAATAATTATCCAATATAGTAATCCCAACAATAGTAAATGTATTAAAATGACACGAGTATTTTGACTTAGATAGAAAAGAGATAACTGAATTCCTTTGGGCGACATGCCCTAAACAAAAGAACATTGTGAATCAAATGAAGATAAGCGTCTAAGCAATAATCCATAGCTCCACAGCTCGGCATAATTCTCTAAGGTTTGCGTCCTTTTTGCTGGACACCTGATATAGAAAGTACAATAGAAAAGAAAATATGCAAGGAAACGGGTCAGATCCCGATGTGAAAATGATTTTGAAAATAGAAAGTATTTAACAAGTGCAATAAAGCATTTATTATATACATGTTAGTATCCAACTCTCACTTGCTATTCTCACCTCTCATCTAGAGTGCACACGTAATGTTTCCTATTAACCTCCTAGTTAATGGTTCCTCCTCACTAATTTCCATAATATGATTCCATTCTATATCATAACCCCGTATGTCCCATACCATACGTAATATAATCATTCATATACATTTCTCATTAATATAAATTAAGCTTTTCAAATCTATAAGTATAACTTTTCATTAACTTAGTTCAATTCTCTTTCTCTATTCACCGTTATCTACAATTATCACACAGTAGATTGATTTAACCACCATATATAATCATTTATTATATATATACATATATATAATACTGCACCCCGAGTCACAGCTGTGGTGCATGCATTACTCTGCTATCACGTCCCAATATCGCAGGTCGTCGAATAGGGGACAAAAGGTTCGATAAGGATTCCTCGAACCACAAACATCAACACAATCATTGGAGGCGAACATAGTTCTCATACCCACGGGACACGAACATACCTACGTTCCCATAGTTACCGGACTTATCAACTCCCCGATAAGTCTTTCATAGACGTATGTTCTCGAGAGACAAATCAAAAATCCCATGGATTCATCAGGATATGACTGCCCTCAGGCGCAAACCTCCCATCGATAGCAAGTAAGCTAGGTATGTCATACATATAAATCATCAATTAATCAAATAGGCATTAACATCTACCTATTGATATAATATCCACACGGTAATCACACTATAATTCCCATACGTAGCGTTATATCTCATAAATCCTACGTATTAAAATATTATGACTTTAATTCTTTAATTTAATTATCCCCGAGCCTCACTCATTACTCAAGGTTCAAATAGGTTTTTCCTCAATATAATTATTTAGTAAGAAAATCACTAATATCCTACTGGTCCACCTCATCTTATCTACCGAATTACTACGAATTAAACTCCCCTTAAATAGGGTTAAAACCGATTGTTTCACATCTTCTATCAACTAGGATTGAATACCATCATCACATGGCTCATAGTCTATAGTGTTTCATTCACATTATATGACTTATCAACAAAATCAACATCCTCTCATCCTATAACATCTCTTCACTCCCGACGTCGTTAAGGTTCATGCGCGGAGTGTCTCGCAAAGCAAAATCCAAACAAGGAACCCCTCCAATACACTACTACTTAATTTTGTCGATCGTGGAGGTCTGTCAACTTCAAATACTCAACCAGGATAAGCTCATCCCCTCTTTCAACCAAATGTGGTCTAAACTCCCATCTATATCCAGGATCCTTACCACTAAGCGCTTGTACTACACTCAGTCCTTACGCAATCAATAATGAACTTAAACTCAGTCCTTGATGCTCAAATCGTAACCTTAAGGCTACCCAAGTGTTATATTAAATCTCCCCTACTGGACCTATACTTAATCCTCAAGCATACCAATTATAATCCAACTCATGAATCTATCAACCGGAATTTCTTGCCAATTTAATTATTATAATTCTAATCAATTAAATCCCAATCACATTAATTCGATTCTTATCTTGGGCTCACCAATCTTCTCTAAGTCCCATTATATCCAATTAATAATCACCAAAGATTTAGAAAAGGTTTAGTATAAGAAATATCATTAAAAGAAACAACTTCACAAATTCTGAGGAAGTCGATCGATCGATCGCCCAGATAACAGCCCAGTTTTCTGCATTTCTTCTACTACGGGTTTCATCACTTTTAATTATTAAAACCTTCATATTAACTTCCCAAATTCATTATAAACCTTACTACATGATATAACAACATATATAAATAATTTCTAATACACGAAATATCCTAGAATCATCAAGAGTTTGAATTAAAATCATATGTTTATCCTCTCTTTTTTTCCAAAAAATTTTATACATGATATCTTCAAGAACACACCATAGATTCTCAGAATTTCTTCAACAGATTTATGATTATTTCATGGATTACTATCTACCTACAACACGAGTTTGATTCCTATAAACTTCCATTTTTCAGAAATCCATTAACAACACTTCTTTATCTTCCAAACATGAAAAATCTCATCTTTTTATAACTATCCTAACATGGACAATATACAGACTTAGATTGCAATCATCAAACACTTGCCTTTAATGAAGATCTGATCCTTTGGGGTTGTATAACACAGGTGGTTCTCCCCTTTTCCGGTCACTTCCGGTGGTGGTGACCTTTGGTCTTTGGTTCTTCTCCTTTCCAGGCAAGCTTCTCTTCTCCCAAGCAACTTTTCACTCTCTGTAAGAAGATGACCTCTCAATTTTGTGTAAAAGAGATGAATGAACCCACGTACAACTAATCTCCAAATACTTATAATTAGACAAAATCTGAAATCACTATTCATCTCCCTTGTAAAAATGATTAAAATGCCCTTTTTGATTGTCTTTTCATTTCTAAATGACCCGAGACTCAAAACCAACATCCAAATAGACTTTTCTAACTATTTCAACCCTTCCGTATGCAATGACGCAGTCGAAACGATTATAAGGTCGATGTAAAAATAAGTTTCCTTTTTAATTTAACAAATTAGTCCCGACACGTCCCATACCGCGTCTGACTAAAAATTCAAATTACGAAATTAATAACTCACCGCAATATCAATAACATCACATTCATATATTACCTAAATATCTTTAAGTAATATTCAGAATCATTCATTTTAATATCCACAATTTGGATAAAACCCAAATGAATTAATTTATAGTAAAATCCACTTAATCCATTAATTTAAAATATAACCCATTTTAAAAGTCATTAAAATCACGGGGTATTACACGTTGGAGCCAGTTCTTAAGTAGGAGTTGAAAAATTTCTCGAGGAAAAGAAAATAGGCATTCGCTTGGAGTCATGAAGATATGCCAGGCATAGATACAAACGTTCCATGTTATGAACTTAATGTCAATAGGGAATAAGACCTCTAAATAAGTGGAGAAGAGTTTTTGGACTGGAGAAGAACCTGGCTATACTAGAAGAAGTGGAGAAGCTTTAAAAATATTCCTTTATTGAAGATGTGAAGTACCCAAATTGGTTGGCCAATGTAGTTATGGTCAAGAAGAAAAATAAAAAGTGGATGATGTGTGTAGATTTTACTGACTTAAACAAAGTGTGCCCGAAGGATCACTTTCCTTCGCCACGAATTGATCAATTGGTAGACGCTACTTCAGGGCATGAATTGTTGAGTTTCATGGACGCCTATTCTGGTTATAACCAGATAAAATGAAGCCCTAAGATAGAGAAAGTACTTCTTTTATCACCACTCAAGGAACTTATTGCATAATGTTATGCCTTTTTGTTTGAAAAATGCAGGTGCTACCTATCAGAGATTGTTAAAGAAAGTATTTTCGAAGAAAATAGGCAAGAATATGGAGGTATACATGGATGATATGCTCACTAAGAGCCAAAAAGTTACTGTTCATATTGTCGACCTCATCCAGACATTTGATCAATTGGAAAAGCACCAGATGAAATAAAACCCCACCAAATGCGTCTTCGAATTACAGGAAAGAATTATCCTCGGGTATATAGTGAATAAAAGAGGTATTGAAGCTAATCCAAACAAGATTAAATCTATGATCGAAATGAAGTCTCCGACCTGCAAAAAGGATGTCCAAAGGCTAACTAGATGCGTAGTAGCACTCAACAAGTTTGTGTCTTGAGAAACGGATAAATGCTTTCCATTTTTTAAGGTACTCTTAAAAACATTGAATGGAACAGTGAATGCGAAAAGGAATTCCTGGAGTTAAAGAAGTACCTGAGAGCACTTCCATTACTTTCTCGACCAATGTTGGGAGAAAAGTTATATTTTTATCTGGCGATATCTGAGTGGGCAGTCAGCTCTGTCTTGATCAGGGGGAAAATGGAATTCAAAAGCCAGTTTTTTTATACCAGCAAAGCCTTTCGAGGAGCAGAAGTAAGGTATCCCAGATTGGAGAAATTAGCTTTGGCCTTAATTGAGGCTAGCAGATGTATGAAACCATATTTTCAAGCCCACACCATAGCTGTATACACTGACATTCCATTAAGAAAGGCTTTGCGTAAGCCAGAGAAATTTGGAAGATTAATGTATTGGGCTATGGAATTCGGAGAATATGACCTTATGTATGAACTAAGGACTGCTTTAAGAGGCCAGAATGTGGCCGATTTTATTCTAGAATTCACTTATCCAGAGGTCCCCAAGCAACAAAGGACTTTGGCCGAGCAACATGCATGAGATAATAAATTTGCTGGAGATACACCCGACTAACTCCAAATGAAGGAAATTATAGAAAAATACCAACCAGAATTGCCTAGTGGAGTACAAGAAATGAAGAATAAATATGAGGAGGTAAAGGATAAAATCTTCTATCAAGGGATTTTGACAAACCAAGCGTTTGACATTAATATCCCCCTACGGACCCTGTATGTTGACGGGTCATCTTATGCAACTCGATGTGGAGCTGGAATCATTCTCAATACTCCAGACAAGCCAGACATAGAGTACGCTCTACGTTTCCAATTTTAGGCCTCCAATAATGAACTAGAGTATGAAGCTATGATTATTGGCTTAAATCTAGCTAAATCATTGAACGCGAAGCAAGTTGTGGTGTACAGTAATTCATAGTTAGTTGTAAATCAAGTGTTGAGTTTATATGCAGCGAAGGGAGAACTGAAGACCAAATATTTGGCTAAAACTTTGGAAGTAATTTACACCTTGCTAGCAGTTCATATGGTTAGGATTCTAAGATTGGAGAACGCCCGAGCATATGCACATGTTCGGTTAGCCTTAATAACCGGAACAGAGATATTAAGAACTATTCCTATTGAGCTACTTTCTAATAGGAGAATTAATGAAGATCTGATGGTTAACTTCATTGAAGTTGATATGGGACCATCCTGGATGGACCCCATAAGAGCATATATTGAAGATGGGATTCTTCTAGCTGATTTACTTGAAGCTAAGAGGCTGAAAAACAAAGTTGTAAGATATATAGTAGATGGTGGCGTGTTATCCAGGAGAGGATTAACTGCTGGTTTGCAATGGTGTGTGCATCCAACTGAGATAAAGGATCTGATTGAAGAAGTCCATGAAGGGTCCCGTGGAGCCCATGTAAAAGGAAGAACATTGTTACGAAGAATACATATGCAAGGGTACTACTGGCCAACCATGCGGGCAGATTGCGCAGATTTTGCCAAGAAATGTGATAAGTGCCAGAGGTTTTCTAGTGTACATAAGGCTCCATAAGATCTCTTAATACCAATCACTTCTCCTTGGACTTTCTCTATGTGGGGAATTGAATTGGTCGGACCCCTACCAACCACCCGAGGAAGGTTCAAGTACCCGGTGGTAGTTGTTGATTATTTCATAAAGTGAGTGGAGGCTGAACCGTTGATCGAGATGTCTTATGAAAAAGTTTATCAGTTCATCTGGAAAAGTATTATATGCAGGTACGACTTACCTGATGATTTTATAATAGATCATGGAACATATTTAGATAATGACGAATTCGCTACTTAATGTGCTCAATCCAATGTCCAAAAGATCCATTCTGCTCCAGGCCATCCTCAAAGCAACGGCCAAATAAAGTAACTAATAGAACTTTTCTGAACGGGTTAAAGAAAAGGTTGGAAAATGCAAAAGGAAATTGGATCAATGAGCTGCATTCGATCCTGTGGGATTACCGAACAACTTCCAGAACAGCTACTAGAGAAACTCCCTACATATTGGCGTTTGGTACTGAAGTTGTAATCCCTGTTGAGTTAGGTTTATCTATGCATAGAGTTATTAACTTCAATACCCATTCAACAATTTTATGAGAAGATTGGATTTAGATATGCTGGAAGAAGTCCGTGAAGACGCAACTCTGAGAAATGTAGCTTATCAACAAAGGACTGCACGTTTCTACAATAAGAGGGTCATGTCGAGCAACTTAAAGGAGGGAGATTATGTTTTGAAGAAGGTGATTTAGAAGAATAATAAGCTGGAAGCCAATTAGCATGTGCCTTACCGTATTACTACAGTTATCCGACCATGAATATATTAAATTGAGACTTTGGAAGGGAAAGAATTCAAGAACCCATGGAATGCAGAACACTTGAAGAAATACTTTCAGTAAATGTAGTTATGTTGTACTCAGTTCACTTCAATATTAATGACAATATGACTTTCTGGAAAATTATTATTTTGTAGTTTTCTTTTTTCGGAGTAGTAGTGCTATTCACTTGTAACATTATGACATTAATTCTAATTATAACACCAACAAAGTTGGTCGGTATTGATTTAGCATAAATTCTTCACATTTATCCCCTTAATTTCGGTATTTTTATGATCCCGTGCATTGTAAATAGCTTGAATTTATCTTATATTTATGCTACTAACCATTTTTGACAAGTATTTCATATTTTGTGTATCTCTTATGTATTTTATAGGTATTTCATGCAAATTAGTGCGAAAGAGAATGCAAAACAGTGAAAGAAATAAAAAAAATGGGGAGTTCAAGGGCATTTTCATAATTTTACAGCCATACTCTGGAGGTGGGGAAAACTAGAAAGTTGAATAGATATAAATTACAAGAACATTGGAAAAAATGACACCCCAATCCGAGCTACGGTGAAGAAGTTATGCCCATTTAAAGTGGAGACAGAAAGTCAAAGTTGAAATTAATTCTGGAAGCTGAAGAGTTTCAACTCTTTAAATTTCTTGTATAATTCCTTTTTATTAGTTGTAAAACGTGGAGAGGCATGGGAAGAGTCATTTTTGAGATATATAAAAGGGCAAACCCTAGTATGAAGAAATAAGGTTTTGTTACTTCACATTGTAGGAGGCTAGTAGTTAGTTTTTAAAGGATTCTTATATCCAAGAACCCTAGTTTTGAAGTTTGGCTACTATTCAAGATTTAAAGATCTATTCAAGATTCATCATCCATCCATTGCAAGTAATTATAATTTATTATTTTTACTTCTTTCATAGTTAGTTTAATTAATTGTTGCTTTCTAGTTTTCCAATCCCAATTCAAGTCATGTTCTCAATTTTTTAGATTTAGTTATGAATTCCTGCACTTTCAGTTTTAAGTTTTCTCTTATTTTAATCATCTTGAGCTAAGTTTTTAAGGGTGGGGATGCATGAACCCAACCCGATGTGGTATGCATAGATATCAAATTTTTCCTCTAAATTAAATAAGTGATTAAATCATGTCGTATAGTTTCACAACCATTGTAGACCTTTTGACCTCGTTTGCCCTAGGTAACTGGGGTGCTTAAGGATGTAACGCACATGAACTATTGCAACACTGCTTTACTCATTCTTTGATTATGTATGATGCGGTCTTGAACCTCATATATGTAATGATTTGGAGTACTAAAGACTGGGTCTGATCAATTATCTAATTTATGACTAATTTTGTTCTGGCATATAGACTAGGGTTTGGGGGAGTGTATTCTTAACCCATTTCTTCATTCATATTAATTCCTTCTTAGTTAGTTAATTTTGCATGCGTAGGTTAATTTAATTGAATTTAGTTAATTCATAAATAAAATCCAAAAATCAATCATCTTCTTCTTTTCTTCTATTTTAATATCAACTTTAGGATTAAACTACCTTACCTTTGTCGCCAGGTTCACACGTCCTAACTCCCTATGGATTCAATACCCAGACTCACCACTATACTCCGCAAGAGTGTAGTTAAAGTTTAGGTATTTGTATTGCGGTTGGAAGCCGATAACAATAACTAGCGTGTTTACACAGACGATCGATTTTTCCACTCGATCAGGTATCCACAAAGGCCACTAACAAATTTGGTTGGTAACATTATGAAGATACCAACAAAGTTGGTCGGTATCCACAAAGGCCACCAAAAAAGTTGGTCGGTAACATTATGAAGACACCAACAAATTTGGTCGGCATCAACAAATACCATCAACAAAGTTGGTCGGTATCTAATAAGGCCACCAAAAAAGTTGGTCGGTATCAATAAAACCACCAACAAAGTTGGTCGGTATCAAATATATAAAACCATGCAAATAAAAAACGTAAGTCCAAAATGCTTGGTTAATAAAGACCCGGATGAAAAATTCTCATCTAAACTGGGCTAAAAGATGGACAAATGTTCCACTCACGCCTCGGAACCAAGGTAACTAGTGCTATTACCATAAAATTCAGGTACATTAGTAGAACCATGGTGAAGCATTGGTAATTGGCATAAACTTAGGATAATCCTAAGAATATCAATAGAACCGGTGATAAACTAGAGATTAACTAAAATAGTTGATCCATTCATAGTCAAAGACTAAGGAAACACTGAGAAAGCATTTAAAGATTAACTAAAAGTTGATCCATTCAAAAAATAATCTTTTCATTAAAAGTAAATAATTACATATTATTGCTCAAATATGGAAAAACAAAATACAAAACTTTATTCTACAGGACGCTTTCCTTGAGCTTTAGAGACAGAATCCATGCCAACTGGAGGATCATCCAAAGTAAAAGGAGAGTTGATGAAGTTAAGAATATGAAGCATCCTAGTATTACTGCTACTAGGACGGTTAAGAAAGTGAGAAGGATGAATGATCTCAAGCTCATCATGCAGTTTGTAGTCCTCCAAGTACTTGGAAATCAAACATTGGAGAACACGGTGAACAGGTACCCAATTAACATCCAACTTAAATGGATGATTGTCAAGCTGCAGCAATCCCGAATCATACCAATCCCACAGAGAATTATTCCTATCCACCTTCAACATAGTTAAAGAATTTATCCAACCCCATTTATAGGTTTCATTCCGGGCCTTTTGAAGTCTATCATCATAATATCCCAAAGCTTCATTACACCCACTCATCCAAAATTCTCTAGGCTGCTTATGAAATTGAAAAGTCAACCTATCAACTTGTCATTACAGCTTCTTCAATACCCCATCCTTAGCCTCTAATTGGTAAGATTAAGTAGATAATTTCATAGATAAAGTTTGTAGCTTTTGAGACATCTCATTAATAGCTCAGTCCTTTTCTTTTAACTATACAGCTTGGTTGGCAAGGGCCTATTAGGTCCTAAGTTTCTTTGTAGTTCCTCGGCCATCCCTATTTCTAGCTTGGGAAGAAGAGGCGGATTTAATGTTTTTCAAAGCCTCCAACTCATCTATTAAAGTAGCGTTCTCATCTTCCAAAAAGGAGTAACCTTCATCAGTAACAGCAACAACAGTTCCAGAGGTAGACTTCAGAAGATTTATTCCATCCTTTAAATTGTTATTCTCTTCTTCTAGAAGTTTGGCAATAGTTCTACTTTCTTCAACCTCAACTTTGAGAAGAGACTCCTTTTTATTATAAACGGAGACAAACTTATCAAAGCCCCGACCTGCACTTAAGATTTGATACTTATGCTTGTAACTCTAATGCAACAACGCTAAAGACTCTTTATATTATTCTTGAAGTTCCTCTATTATCTCAAAATAGGAAATATTATTTACCACAGCCCGATTAAGTAAGTACTTCAAGTATTGGTAAGCTTCCTTAACCTGCTCTGAGGCATCATCATCGAGCAACTGAGTAATTTATTCTTCGAACAAGTACATATGACCCGCTTTGAAAAAGGCATAACACTTCCTTAGTAGCTCGGTATCATGAGAACACATTTGTTCCATCGTAATAAACTAGCAAGAAGAAATAACCACCAATCAACAACAAGTACGGACAATAGATGCAATCAACAGAAGATAAGTGAAAGGAATAAACAGTTCTTATATTGATAATGAAGAGTTCAAGTACAATCAAAACAAAGGAAAAATAAATAACAAAAGTAAAAGGGAAAAATGTAGAACAACATTACACCTTCTCCCTATTACATTCAACCATCTTGCTCTGCTCAGAAGAAGGGGCTGCAGGCTGGAGTTGCTCGGTTTGTTCAGTTGGAGGGATAGAAGGCTCATGGACTTCAGGTTGTTTGGTAGCAGACTCAACCATAACTGAAGACTCTTTAGAAGAAGCTTCATCTTCAACCTCATCCTCTATAGCTGGAGAAGGACCATGAGTATACCTATAAAAAAGTTCAGAGTCTCCCCTCGTGTTCAACTCTCAAAGAGCAATAACTTAACCATCTTTGAAGCAATTTTTACTCAATATGAGCAGAGGCAGCATAAATGGATTTATTTAAGCCCTTATCCCAACCAGTACTGAAAGAGGCCTTCACAATAGATTTTCTTTTAGCTCTGGCAGAGGACACAAGCTCCTCAGTAGCCTTTGTCATGAGCTCAACTGCCTCTGCCTTGATCTCAGCTTTCTCTTTCTGGTTCTTAGCTTCCTCTTTCTTGTCCACAACTTCCTCTTTCTGGGACCCATCTTCCTTGTCCCTGTGCTCAACTTCAAGGGCATTTGTATCCGAACTTAGATGAGCAGTTTCAGCTGTCTTCAATTTCTCAGCCCAAGTACTCCTCGCAGTCTCCAAGGCCTGTTGAGATTCATGCAGAGACTTCTTCAAACCAATCAAAGCTTCCTCCACCTCATTTGAGTAAGAAGCCTTAATTGCATCATCCTTATTTAGCATATTATTGAAATATACCAAGAACTGTAAAAGATGAAGATAAAAAATTAGTATAAGTAAGAGATATGAAAGACAACCAAATAAAGAAAAGGAAAATTTCTTACTGATGTAAGGTTCAAAGTAGCCAATTCATAAACCCTTGTTCTGGGGAGCTTTATATCCATAACCCTATGGTCTGGAAGGGTACTAGATTTGATTAACTTCCTGGCTAAACCCGGGGTAAGGTCTGACGGAGGAGAATCATCAGAAGAAAGAAAATCAACCAATAACAATTGATCGGCCATCTGGTCAATGTGTTTCTTCGTAACACCTCTTATAAGCCTCATGAGAGGAGAATCAACCTCTGTAGGAGCTCCCTCCTTAGGAGCCAGGTCTTTAGGAGTGGGATCCTTGGGGATTGGTTCTTTAAGAGATGGGGGCTTCCCAACATCCCAGTTTTCTTCTTGCCTCCTTCAACAGAAGATTGGGAGCTAGAAGTAGCACCACTGTAGAGGTCAAGAAACTTCATCTTCTTTATAACTTCAGACAGAGGAGTATCAGAATCAACAGTAGTCTCTGCGTCAAGATCAATTACTAGATCAAGAGAAGTAGTTGGTCTGGCAATAAAAGAGGAAACAATGTTCTTCTACTGAATAAGATGAGAAGCAGATACCACATGCTCCTTAACAACTACTATGTGAAGTCCCCAGACAAATTTCAACTCTTTGAAATTTACTTCGCTCTCTTTGGGGCACTTTCTTTTCTTCTCAACTACAAATCAATTTATAAAACAATAATTAGCATGACATTTTATCAAACATAAACATGGCAAATTTACTAAAACATAAAACAACCTATTCCATTTCCAAAGAGAGGACATCTAGGTCCTTAGTATTTAGCACCTCCAACTAAAGGGGAACATTGCCAATTTTTTACAACTACCCTATGATCAAAATAATCCCTATTAGAATCAGGGAGATTAACTACCAAAGCTTTACTAATAGCCCTAGTTTTCAAATAAAATGTGGTATCACTAGTTACCCACTTATAACAAAACACGATTTCTGAAATCCCTAGATGGGTTCCATAAATTTGATTTAATCTATAAACACCATTTACAACTCTCCATGAGTTGGGAGCCACTCTTGCAGGTACAATGTCAAAATATTGACAAAACTTCGAACACAGGGGATTGGGAGGAAACGTGAAACCACATTCAGTAATAAAGATGAAGAGAAACCAATGACCCTCAACAAGAGAAAAGAAATCAGAAGGAAAAGTTGGATTTTCTAATACAACCCAAGACGGAATATTAAAATCAATTCTGAACTTATCAACTGACTCGATAAAGTAATCCATGATGAAGAAAATAAAGAAGAAGAGAAGAAAGATTCTTACAAAGATTTAAGGATTCATCAAGAACATAAGACAAGAAAGAAAATGATCGCAAGAAAGAAAAAACCCAGTGGAAGAATCAGAAGAAAGAGGTAGAAGATAATCGAAGTTTTATCGCCCTTTTTATAAGACGCATCGAAAACTGGGAAAAGTAATGATTAAAGAGAATGACGTTTGGGTTTACTACGGATAATAAATGAAAAGATGAAGATACCCCGTAAAAGTTTGCTAAAATTTGAAATATTTACAAAAATTTCCATTCACACCCAAAATGAGAAATCAAGTAATAAAATTCACAAGTATGGAAGGCCAGCAGCTAAATCAAACAACCCGAGCTACTTCCAAAGCATAATATTCCACACTTTTGCATTAACTCTAAGTATGAAACATTGGGGGCTTCTGTTGATACCAAAATCTACCATACTATGTGGACCAATTACAAGCCAGAACGTGTGATCCTATGTCGCACAAGTCTAAGTCATCATAACAAGGAAGCCTGACCAACATGGTTATCCGACCAACAACACTACACCAAAATGGGCAAATTGTCACCTTTCAGCCGGCCAGCCTTGTCAAGGTCATTGACCGTGACAAAAAAACACGCGTTTTATGTCACGGTCATTGACCTTGACACGACCGTGACAACGAATTGTCACGATCATTGACCGTGACAATTCGTGTCACGGTCAATGACCTTGACACGACCGTGACAACTTTTCCAGCAAAAACCATTTCCCCCTTCTTTTTTCCCTCCCACCGTTCCCTCCCTCTCTCTCTCTCTCTCTCTCGACGCTGCTCTCTCTCTCTCTCTCTCTCAGGTCCAATTTCTCTCTCTCTCTCTCTTCCATTTATATATATATTTGTCTGTATAGTTATGTGTGTGTGTGTATATATATCTGTGTGTATGTGTGTGCGTGTGTGGGGGGTGGGGCAGGGTGGGGCGGGGCGGGGTGGGGTGGGGCAGGGTGGGGGAGGGGGTGGTGGAGGGGGGCAGGGGGTGGGGCAGGGTGGGGGAGGGGTGGTGGAGGGGGCAGGGGTGGGGTGGGTGGGGCAGGGTGGGGGAGGGGTGGTGAAGGGGTGGTAGGGGGTGGGACAGGGTGGGGGAGGGGGTGGTGGAGGGGGCAGGGGGTGGGGTGGGGTGGGGTGCGGTGTGTGTGTGTGTGTGTGGTGTGTTTTGGGGGAGGGGGAGGGGGTGGTGGAGGGGGGCAGGGGGTGGGGCGGGGTGGGGCAGGGTGGGGGAGGGGGTGTTGTCATTTTTCATAATTTTAGCGTTAGTAAACATAGGATAAAAATATCTGATTAATTCCTAGGTTAAATTAAATTAAATTAATTTTAGTGCTTAAATATTATTAAATGGTTTTTAATTTTTTAAATATTATTAAATGGTTTTGTAGTGTAGTGGATTCCACCATATTCTATTATGTCTTTTTTACTAACTAGAATCTTGTTGCAGATAGGATTCCCTTTAGGGTCTTATGTCTTGAATTAATCTGAGGGGGTGGGGGGGGGTTGAATATTATTTACATTCAAAATATATAATTGATAATAGTTGGATAATAATTGGATAATAATTGTTTTTATACCTATAGAACAGCTTAGATAGTGTGTGTGTGTGTGTGTGTGTGTGTGGTCAATACATGAATTTATTTTTGTATTTGAATTATCCCATGAATTTATTTTTGTATTTGAATTAACCCATTATATGAAACATACTTGAAATTAAATATAGTGCGCATAGATACTAGCATTCTAGTTCTTATGCGTATGCATTCAATAACCCTTAGACCCGTTCGAGAGTCATTACCCCTGTAATGAGATCTCTCGAATTGTCCCGTTTGGACAGTTTGAGACTGTATAATTTTTGTATAATATTCTTATTGGCTTAAAGTTGTTACTTTTGGAGGAAGTTCTGCAGTCGTATCTTAATGTTCTCTGGGTACATACTAGATTGACAAGTGTGACTGTTATTTTAATTGACCAATTGAAATAACACTCACACCTGCCAATCTACGTCGTGTACTTGGAGAACTAAGGGGATATGCTGTCGAATTTTTTTCAAATCGTGACAATGTGCATGAGCTGTTAAGTATATTACAGAAAAATGCATTCTTGAATGGGATAGGACCACATACCCTTTAATAGTATAATTAAATGATGGGATAATTAAAAAAAACATACTATAAATCTAAGTTTTGTTTACCTTTAATAGGTGTTTAGTTGTGGTAGCTGTGATGGGATATCCGAAATACAAAGAGTGGATGGGTGAGACTAATAGAATGGGGGATGTGTTTTGCAGAGGTGCTAACGAATTTGTGAAATATGCAAAGAGATGTCGTAATGATGAAGAGTTTCCGTGTCCGTGTGCTAGGTGTAAGAATGGTAAGGTGTTTGAGTGGAAAACAGTTGAACTACATTTGTTAAAATCGGGTATGCAAGATAGTTATCGATTTTGGAGTTTTCACAGTGAAATGAAAGTTCCTTTTGTCCCTGACCAACCTTCACAACATCCTTCAACAAGTAGAATAGATGAAGAAGGGGATGATGTAGATCATAATATGTTAGAGGATTTAGTTGATGATGCGTACGGAGTTTATGAAGCCGAGGAGAATGAGGTTACTGATGAAGTAGAAGAAAAACCTGGTGCACCATGTATTGGATGTGATGCATGCAAAGAAGAACTTCGCTGAACATATTGTGGGTACTTGCCTTGGGGGGAGTCATTCGAAGGATGGAGAAAATGCACGAAAAGACCTTAAAACGTTAAAACTTAAACCACAACTATGGTTGAAAGAAGATAGTAGGGGAAGGACAATAATTCCCCCTGGTGCGTTTACTTTGACGAGTGAGGAAAGGAAGGTGCTTCTAGACACAATATATAATTTGAAGGGCCCATCTACTTTTTTGTCCAACTTGCAAAGGATTGTGAATTATGCTACTCATGATTTACATAAGTGTAAGTCCCACGATTGGCATGTGATCATCCAATTGGTTCCTCTATTGTTTAAGCACTGTTTCTCCAAGCACAAGGATTTGCGTAGGGCTATTATGCAAATTAGTATTACCTTCTCCCTCTTGTGTGAGAAGGTATTGAATCGAGAACACATAGTGGCCGCAAAATTGGCTGTGAACGAAGCGATTTGTGTATTGAAGAAGTACTTTCCCCCAGCATTCTTTGACATAAGTGTTCACTTGTTGGTACACCTATGCGACGAGGCACTTCTTTGTGGTCCAGTTAGATATCGGTGGATGTATCCGTTTGAAAGATTGATGAAAGTTTTTAAAGATTACGTCAAGAATACGCGATATATTGCAGGATCAATTGCAGAGGAATACATCACCGTGGAGTCATCAATATATACTCGGGAATATATGACTGACTCTACCAGCGTTGATGACACTGATGAATTCCTCGATGATGGTGGTAATGTGATGGGAAAACGAGTGAAATTAACGAGTTTGCAACATGAACAAGTAGCTCGTTATCTATTTGACACACATGAAGATGTCGAAGAATGGAAAAAGTAAGTTTCGAATATTACAATGTTTAACATTATTTTAGATTATTTTATACATGATTAATTTTGTAGTATGCAGTAAATATGAAGCCTGTGAGAACAATAAAAGACGAAAAACAGTGGTACAATCAGACAGCGAATTTAGGCTATGGTTGACACAAGAGGTAATTACAATGAAAACAGTCGTTATATAACGTTACATTACACTCAAATTTTACCACTAATATAATTAATTTATCTATATTCTCAGCTCCTAAAGATGGGTGATGCGACATCAAGGCTTGCTCGTCTAGCCACTGGACCCTTGTTCGTGGCACAAGAGTACAAAAAATATCGATTGAACGGTTACATTTTCGGCGCTAAAGTGTACGAGGAAAGTACAAATGTACTGAACTCGGGAATTTCATACAAGGCTCTTACTTTCTTTCGAGCGAGCGCAAAAGATAAAAACCTCGTTGAAGCTGAAATGACTTACTATGGTGTAATCCAAAATATATTTGAATTGGATTATATAAGCTTCAAAGAGGTTGTATTTTACTGTGAATGGGTAAGAGTTGAGGATAAAAATGCTTCTAAAGTTGATCCTGTCACCAATTTGATCATGGTTGACTTGTCCAAGTTGAAGAGCAACGACCACGTGAGCGATGAGCAGTTTGTTTGTGCATTTCAAAAGGTTAAGCAAGTGTTTTACTCGGAGTATATCAACAACGAGCCGTGGTCAATTGTCCAACACGCGCCAAGGCGTCTAAATAGTAGTGTGGTTGACTTGGCTGCTCCTACCAAATATCAATCCATTTTTGATGATAACCCGAATTTGAAACCATTTTTCAATTTGTAATAATTATTTCAATTTGTACCGAAACATCCATTTTTAATGCTTTTACTTGATCTGCACTTTATCATTTTCACTCTTGTGTAGTGTGCGTGTGTGGAGAGGAGATTAATACATAAATATTCCAACTACATCTAAGTTTTGTTTATACTAATCCATGAATATACGCTTCTTACCTTTAATAGGTGATTAGTACATAGTTATTTGGGGTGTCCTATTTGTGGAGAGGAGACTGAATCTCTTCGTCTATCCGAACACTAAGAAATGCCATAATCCTACGGAGCGATGCTCTGCAAATTCCTCCCAACCGTTATGTAGCCAAACATCACCGGTTGAAGTTGTCAATTCCACTTTCCATACCCCACCACTTTTCATACCCCATTCAAAGGTGGAGTTGACAACTTCAACTGTTGATTTTTGGCTACACAACGGTTGGAAGGAATTTGCAACGCATACCTCCATAGGATTATGGTATTTCTTAGTGTTTAGATATGAAGAGAATTATAATTGACACGATTGCCAGGGGTACATTAGTTGGAAGGAGGTGCCATATGAGCTCAAGTTAGCTGTTTGAGTGACACTACAGGTAATGTATTTATATTTATATGTCAATTTCGATTTCGATTTCAATTACGATTTATATTTATCTATATTTGAGAGGCGGATACTAATTTTACTTTATTTCAATTCAGGGGATAGGGAGTGGCCCTAAGGGTAGGCCACATATGCTCTATACTTATGTCGCTATTCGGACGAGAAGGGAAGGATAAGGAGGTGTTCCCGAGCGTCGCGGTACAAAATCTCTTTTCCATGCAAATAGTTTGTAGATTTGAGATAAAATGATGGTGATGTTGTTTCTTTTTAAATAGTTTCTTATTTGAATATATATTTGCATTATCTTTAGTTTGTTCGGATATATGATGTTTGGAACAGGTACAACGTTGCTATAACAGGTACAAATATACTGCTGGGCAATGGCAGTGGCCATACTGCCCAACAGTTTTTTTTTAATTCTGCCCAGAATTGTCACGGTCAATGACCGTGACAATTTTTTTTAAAAGGGTCACGGCTTTTTCACGGTTTATAACCGTGACAAACGTGTCAAGGTCAATGACCGTGACACGACCGTGACACAAAACGCGAGTTTTTTGTCAAGGTCAATGACCGTGACAAAAAAAGTTGTCTCGCCTCGAAATGTCACGGTCATTGACCTTGACAAGGTGAATTTGTCAAGGTCTATGACCTTGACAAATGGGAAGATTTGGTGTAGTGCAAGGAATCTCGACGAACATGGTTATCCGACCAGCTGGGAAGCCTGAGCAACAACCGAAGATACATTCTGTACAGCTAAGCAAGCGCCAACAGTATTACTGTCTATATTGCCTATGAAGCGACAACATTCATATAATTAATTCTCATTATGTATTGATCTAAATGCCTAACAAATAAAGGTGTTCCATCCATTCAAAAGACTACTATCAATACCTTTCTTGGATTATAAATACTTTGTATCATCCTCATTACTAGGGACAAAAAAAAATAAGTCAAGACAGTCAAGACATTATAGTGGACGTAGGCTATTACTTTGAGCCGAACCACTCTAAAAATCTCTTTTGTCTTGTTTATTTTACTTGTTTTTATCTGTGATCAAATAATTAGGCCTAGTCTATTTTTTGCATCAACACTTATGATCAAGCTTGAGTAATTAGACCTAGAGGATTCACCCTCTGCCTTCTTTTGGGACTTGGCCCTGGAAGAGAGATATTATTGTCGTCATCATTAGCAGTCAAAAAGACTCTCTTCTTGGTGGGATCTAATGAATCCTCCTCCTCTAACTAGATTGACCCAACGTCCAATGGTTCAAAGGAAGAATATGTTTCCTCATTAGGAAGAGGAAGATTTAGTATGTCATGTACTGGGTGAGAAGTAAAGTTACTGATAGTATTAGTGTACTCAAGAAAAAAGGTTACCGACCTAGGGTAATCACCATCAGGAAGGTACTCTCTTACCCTCTAAGCTTTTAGCAGATCAAAAACATTGATATCTTGAAGGGAGGGCTACTTATTTTTCGTACAAGATTTTTAAAGATAAAAGAAAAGAGAAATTAGCAACAACAAATGATAAACAAAATATAAGTGATCATCCCCCAATTAGGTCACACAAATCCCGTATACTCTTTGCCCTAAGGGAGATATGGATGCTGCCAATTTTTAGCGATGAACCCCTGATCCCAATAGCCTTTATTGGAATCAGGGAAATTTATGACCAAAACTCGCTTAGATTTCCTCGCCGGAGGCCATAAAAAGTATAGGACCAGGTGTAAAAATACTTGATTTATGGGATACCCAGGTTGGTCCCATAGAGGTCGTTTATACAGTTAACCCCATTGACATTCGCCAAGTATTGGGGGCAAACTGAGCAAAGACCAACCCAAAGAATTAATAGAACATTAAAAATAAAGAAGTGAGTGGAAGTATCAACTCCTCTAGACCACAACCAAGGTGTGAATATAGTGCCCCCTTTGATGTCTCTAACATCATTGGGCATGGGGGCACAACCCATGTCTACCCAAGAAGGAATGGAGTAGGTTTTTCTAAATTCATCAACAATTTTTCCATGGATGGTCGACATTTTTAGAAGAATAAATTATCACTACTGAAGAACAAGTACAAGGAAGAAGAAGAATAAGAAATCTACGAAAGTAATAGATAAAGATGGAGACTTACAAAGGTGAAGAGGTGTGAAGAATAAAGATCTAGAGTTTTTATAACATAATACTGGAAGCAAAGTGATGGTTTGTTGTTGATGCAACATAGATTGAAACCCTGTGCACAATCATAAGGCACAATATCGAAGGAGATTTTGGCACTTCACTTCTTGCTTGGATGAGCGTACCCCTAGAATTTTTGTGTAATCACAAATATTCCCTTTTGGTTCAAATTCATAAGGATGGATCAAAATCATTTAGGCCCAAGGTAATGATAACACATACTAGCCCAGAAAACCTTAGCCCATAGGTTTTAAGGGTAATCATGGGGATCTGAATTATTAATTAGGCCCAATTGAGACAAGCTGACCAAGCCTAGTAGTATAAAAGTCACACTCGACCCAAATCCTCAAAGAAGTCAAAATAAGTATTTGTCACGTGGATAAAAATGAACACTTATTTTGTCCATATTGATAAGCTCAAGTTGGTTACCTATAATCTCGGACGAGATATTCAAGAGTCGCCATATGAGATAATAACAAGCTCAAAGAGTTCCTTAAGAAACACAACTATTACAGTTTAACACCATTATAAATATAGCTCACACCCCATGAACAAGATGGATGTAATTTTGAAACTTTGAAAGAATTTAATAATATATAGTGACCTTTTCGTGGACGTAGGCAATTTTGCCAAACCATGTGTATTCTTGTGTTGTGCGATTGGGATCTTATATTCATTCTTTTATTATTTTTTTGAATCCTTTTTATTATGATTAATTTTTACTCACACCAAGTTTTCTTGAAATATAGCATTTAACTCTAAACTCTTAACTCATTTGTAAACCATTTTTCATAAATTCATAAAAAACTACCCTCTTAAATCATATATGCATTTTACTCTTACAAACTCCAACTATAAGACATGCTATGAAAAATTGAGTTTTTAAGGTAAATAGTAAAGTTTCCCACCTTAAGAAGTTCCAAAACTGGTTAGATGAATGTAGAAAAATATGGCAACCTCCCATCTCCTAGGATGTCCTTAAAGAGGTTGTCTAGCTCCACTAATATTCTGCCTTAAAAGCACCGGGGAAACCCCATTTAAGCTTATTTATTTCATCTTCATCTTCTCCCCAAAATCCCCCAGTAAAATCTCCAAAATCCATAACTTTGTCAACCAATGGTGCATATGGGTTTAATAAGCTTCAGTACGGTGGAAAAGAGTTAAACTATAGTGGTTTTGGTTGGAGGGATAATGGTGATAGGGTGATCGATAGAGGAGAAGCTCCAAAATATTGAGAAAGAGAGGCCAAATCTGATTGGGAATGCCCCAAATGGGCCAAAACCTCATTTAAATACTCCAAAACCCGAAGGGTTAAATACCAAAAATCCCCCTAAACTCAACCCTATAATCCATTGGTCCATTTAGTCTTTAACCCATGTTTTTATCTAAGCCGCTGAGAGCTCGACATCTCATCCAATTCGACGATCCACGCCACGATAACACATTAAAATGTGTAGATTTTTTTTAATCTTCATTTGGACGTTAGAATGAATTTAGACCTTATTCGAACGAGATTCCCTCTCATTCGAATAAAAGTTCTAACGAGTGTTCTAACTGGAGTCAAAAGTAGGCTCTGAATGGGTCCAACACCAATTCGTTCGAACATGAAGCTATCCCTCGTTCGAACGATAATGCACCTCATTTGAATGGGGGAGTTCTAATGAGATTCCAGAGAATGATGGAAATTGTTCAGGTTCTTATCGTTTGATGGTCGTTCAAACCTCGTTTGAATGACAGGCCTTTCCTCGTTCGAATGACTCGATACTCATTCAAACGATAATCATAATTCTAAATAACAATTTTGATCCATACAACTCCAGTTCAATCTTACCATGGCCACTACATTACCCAAATTTCACCCAAGATCCATTTTACCAAGCCTAAAGTCCAAATAGATCCTACCAACTGACAAAATCACACGCGTACAGGAAAAATCGAGGGGTGGGTGTTATAGAAACTCTAATATGTTGTGGACGAGAAATATAGTCTTCGTGGTTTGATCGAGGTTTTGAAGAAGGGGATTCTTGAGTTTGAAGAGTTTAGGCATTTTCTAGAGTCTAGGATTATGAAGTTAGAAGAGAAATTCAGAGACTCAAGAATTGCCAAATTTAATTTGGACTCTAGGTCGGAGATGCTAGATAAAATGTTAGGCACCATTCGAATCAAAGATGAAAAGTGTGTGATTGACTTAGATGATACTAATACTTTCGCTACTAAATCCAAGTCCATGCTTTTGAGAGAGACAACTAAAGTTGGGGACATTAGAAAAGGTCAACCTATAGGTAACATTCCTCGTCTCCACTTCCACAAACTATGGTACGAAATGTCACCTTAGGTGCTTTTATTATGATATCAGAAAAGTTCCTAGGAAGACTAAGGCTAGTGGAACCAAGGTTGCGAAGCCAAAGTTCCTCACATTACACCTATGTGGGTTAGGAGATTCGATATGGAGGCGTTAAATATTACGCTTGTTGACTCTCGTAGGCTTTCAAACAATTCATCACATGCTATATCTTATGAGTGATCACTTGCATATTTTCCATACACTAGTATTGTGCTTCATGCTATATGTTTTTTCTAGCATTATGATGTGTTTATCTTTTGTATTTTGATTTTCTAATTTTTTGAGGTCTTAATGAGAAAAATACAAAAAATAGTTATTTTGTCTTTGAGTTTGTTTTTGTTAGATTGGTATCATTTTGAAAAATGTTTAAAAACTTGAAAAGATTTTTAGTTTATGTGTAGTTTAGTTTTACACATTTTGTGTAGCATATTTGTATATTTGAATCCGGTTCATTTCATATATCCATGTGACTACAACATTTGATTATGATTTTTAATACTTGGATTTTTCTTAATTATGTTTGTATAAAGTAGTTTACAATTGATTTGTATGATGGACTCACTTTGTATGTCGTATACCGCTACAAACGTCGAAGAATGTTCAAGATCACATATGCATCAAGACGTATGTGAATGTTAAAGTTCTTCAACATTCAAGACTCCGCGAGATAAATCTAGTAAAGTTTGTGTTAATTCCTTAACGGTTCACTTAGAGTGTTGGGATATTTTTTATCAAATATTTTCTAAGTATATGAGCGGAATTTTTATGTTTTTCGTCAAAAATATTATTCTAAGTGTTGAGGTGGATTTTTAAAAGATGAAATAAAAAATTAATTTTTATTTTATTTCGTTCAAGCAACATAAGCTCTCGTTCGAGCGACATCCTTAGGTCACACGAAGTCGTTTGAACGACACGTGTCATCGTTCGAGCGACACTAATATCTCGTTTGAGTGACGCGCCGCCTTATTTTTCTATAAATTAGTTTTTCCAATTTTATTTTTGAATAGAAGACCTGTGAATTTTCAAGAGGCGAAACTGCTTTGGAAAAATACTTTATCTTCTCATTTTTAGGGTTTTAATCCTTATTTATTTTCAATTCACAGGATCCCAATAGTTTGTGTGAATTGTTTTGGAACCCGAGAACGCATATTTGTGTCAAGTTTATCTTGTTGAGAAGATCTCTACTGCTGATCTAGGTGCCCTTGCGGGGAGTACTGGGCTGACGACGACTGCATGTCGATAGGGAGTATCTGAGGGTGTTCCTGGGCTAAATTGGAGTTGTGGTTCTTGCTGACTCCAGGGTGTGGTCTATGTGGGTTTTCTGTGGTTAACTCATTGTGATTTCATTGTAATCATTTTAAATATTATAGTGAAATAAAGGTTTTACCGGAAAGATTTTTTTTCCTGAAATCTTTTATTTGACAATTTTATTTGTGATGGTTTGACACATAAACACATGCAGTTGCATGTTTAGGGGATGATTTAATTTGGTTCAAAATTGACACTAGTTAAATAAGTTTAAATTGGGAATTTGTTAATTTATTTAAATCATATCACACACGACACTCTTCAAATTTGCATCAGAGCCTACTGCGCAAAGTTATTTCGTTTGATCCTTGTTTTTCACAAAATTGTATGATATTGATTTTTTTGAAAAATCAGTTTTTTGAAAAAATGAAATTTTTTGGATGGAGCTCTTATGTAATCAGATGCCCTCCTTCGATGACCTGAGTCCTAATTTTGATGATTTAAATAGTTTGAATTTGATGTTTGCGAAAAGAATTGATTTTTTGGGAAAAAATTATTGCGTTTTAAAGCCACTATAAATCTTTTGCGAACGGTTCAAAATCAAAGAGATTTTTATCACGAGAAATTTGTTTCTTTGGAACATGACTTTAATTATTTAAAATTGTCCAAAAGTATAGTGATGATAGAGTCCTATTTTTAGAAAAAGAATTGGAGGACTTTAAAAATTCTAGGATTTGTGTTTGTGCCAAAGTGGATAAAAATAGTTTACTCGATGAGTTTGTGGCAAGTGAGGAGACCCTTAGGGATAAGTGTGAGTAATTTAAGAATGAAGGTGATGACCTTCTTGGAGTAATTGAAAATTTAGATAAGGAGTTCCTAAAATTGAAAGAGTCTAATTCTTTGCTTGAGTAAAAAATTTTAGAGTTAAAAAATGATTTGATGGACTCGAGCTGTGTAGTGGATCGCCGTGTTCTAATATTTCGAGTGTTAAAGCCAAGACCATTATTTGTTTTAGAGGTCCAATCAATACCAAGGACATTTGAAAAGGTCGCCCCATAGGTTTTGTTCCACCCGTTTAAACATGTTTAGATTGTGGTAAGAAAGGTCACCTTAGGCGTTTTTGTTTCGATCTTTGAAATGGTCCTAGGAAGTTTAAATCTAGTATCCCCTTGGTTCCTAAAACCCCTATGCGTCGTTGCACACCTATTTGGGTTAGGAAATATCTTTTAAAGGCACTAGATGTTAGACTACTTGATTCTCGATTGCTTGTACATGATTATTCTCTTGCTATATCATATAGATGATTGTGTTCGTATGTTTGTCATACGCTAATTCTGCTTGATGTTATATGTTTGCTAGTATTATGACTTGTATACTTTTCATATTAGATTTTTGTGTTTAAAAGTTTTGAAAAATACAAAAATATTTTATTCTAATAAATTTTTTAGAAAAACACAAAAAGAGTTTTGTATTTTGTTTTACACCGTATATGAATAGACATTTAGGATGATCGAGTCACAATTCCATTTCATATCCATGCGATGATTTGATAGTGTTTTGATATGCGTCATCATCTCATTTTTGTGCTTTACAATGTTTGGAGTAATTGAGATGTGATTTAGTGTTACTTCCTACATGTTTGACTCATGAGTTCCTTTAATGCACACTTGCATAGATTTGTTTAATTATTGTACTTGCTTATCACATATTGGTCGGAGTGTTGTCATCTCAATTATGTCTTTAAAACGAACCATATGCGATAAAACTTGACAATGAGAGTAGTGCAGGTAAAAACCGTTTACCGTGAGGACTTAATTATAACAAAATATGATGAGTGAATCATGGGAAGGTCTGCGAGAGTACAAAATTAACTCGTCATGAAAGCCACCGTTTAGAAGAGCCCGAAAAAAATTAAAGACAATAAAAAGATAAATATGCCAAAAAGGGGCCACCTCAAAAGAAAAATAAATGATTATTATTTATAAGGGATTTTGGATGGAAAGAAATGAAAAACGGATTTTCACATCTTGATAGCGTTATAAAAAATCTTTCATAATTTTAGATGTTATTGGTGTGGGAATCACTCTTGACTTTGATGTGCTGATGGATTGAGTCCATGTCATTTAAATTCAACACTTTCAACACCTAAGGACGATTTTGAGATTTATTGGTTAGGATTACGCATATTCATTGTACATATATGTTATGTTTGATATTTTTGATTTGCCTATCGAATAGGTTCACACCCATTCATTCCATTTCCATGATTTGGTTGTCTTAATATAAATTTATGGTGTGTGATTTTTGTAAAAATTATTTTTTCATTTTTGTTTGAAAATTTGAAAAATTAAAAATAGTTTGTGTAGGCTTTTGGGTTACCCTTGGCATGAGCATATTTTGATTCATATTTTCTATGCATATTTATCGTTACAACTCCATGTTTATTTTGTTTATTCGTTCCCATGTCTATTTCGGACAAATAAAAGGGGGAGAACGAATTATGGGGTAATTTTTGCATTATATGGAAAATTTGATTACTGATTGATTTATTCCTATATCATTTTAAACTCGATGTGTCACAAAGTTATTTTTTTTATCTCATGTGTGTAGGTACAAGATTGAAGATCATAGTTTGCACACCCTGGTGAGAAAAGCATAAAGATTTGAAGATTTTTGAAGTTGAAGATTTTTGAAGAAAAGTTTGCTACTTGCATATTTAGTACCTTTTCAATTTTGGGTTAATGGGAGGGTATTAGATTTATATAGGGATTTACATTTGGTAATTAGGATGTTTTTATGTTGTACCAGCATAGACATAGAGAGAGATTTGTAAGTATATTATTTTTATTGTGGGTTAACAATATAGTATGTCGTATACCGCTACAAACATCGAATAATGTTCAAGATCACATATGCATCAAGATGTATCTGAATATCAAAGTTCTTCAACATTCAAGCCTCTGCGAGATAAATTTGGTAAAGGTTATGTTTTAATTCCATAGCGGTTCACTTAGAGTGTTAGGATATTTTTTTATCAAATATTTTCTAAGTATAGGAGATGACTTTTTATGTTTTTCGTCAAAAATATTTTTATAAGTGTTGAGGTGGATTTTTAAAAGACGAAATAAAAAATTAATTTTTATTTAATTTCATTTTAGCGACATCCTTATGTGGCACGAAGTCGTTTGAACGACACGTGTCATCTTTTGATCGACACTGATATCTCATTTGAACGACGAGTCGCCTTAGATTTTCTATAAATTGGTTTTTCCAACTTCGTTTTTTATTAAAAGACTTGTGAATTTTCAAGAGACGAAATTTCTTTGGTAGAATACTTTGCCTTCTCACTTTTAGGGTTTTAATCCTTTTTGTATTCAATTCACAAGATCCCACAAAATCACATATGCATCAAGACGGATCCGAATATCAAAGTTCTTCAACATTCAAGCCTCTGTGAGATAAATTTGGTACTGGTTATGTTTTAATTCCTTAACAGTTCACTTAGAGATTTGGAATATTTTTAATCACATATTTTCTAAGTATAGGAGCGTGCTTTTTATGTTTTTCGTTAAAAACATTTTTCTAAGCGTTGAGGCAGATTTTTAAAAGGCGAAATAAAAAATTATTTTTTACTTAATTTCGTTCGAGCGACATCCTTACATCGTACGAAGTCGTTTGAATGACATGTGTCATCTTTCGAACGACACTAACATCTCGTTCGAGCGACGTGCCGCCTTAGATTTTCTATAAATTGTTTTTTCCAACTTTGTTTTTTATTAGAAGACCTGCGAATTTTCAAGAGATGAAACAGCTTTGGCAGAATACTTTGCCTTCTCACTTTTAGGGTTTTAATCCTCTTTATTTTTATAAGGACATATTTTTAATAAGTCCGTCACAATTAATTATGTCGTATACCGCTACAAGTCATCGAACAATTGAGAAGATAACATCTACAAAAGACGAATCTCAATTACAAGTTGTCTTCAACTTTCAAGCCCAACAATATGAACTTTGGTAAGATAATGTTTTAAAGTTTCATATACATTTCATATTAAGAGTGTTGGGATATTTTTAAAAGGAGTTTTAAAAAGATTTTATATAAAAATGTTTTTATAAAAAGGGTTTTATTGTTGTTTTAGAAAAATGTGTTTTTGAAAAGGTTTTATTACCGTTTTAGAAAACATTGATTTTTTATAAAGTTTTGGAAAAAGTTTTGAAAAATTTCTAAAGCAGTAAGGCAGCAAACATTCCTAGGTTTCAGCGCCAAGGTCGTTCAAGCGAGATCACCATCTCATTCAAACGACATGTGGATGTCGCGCGTAGTCTTTTGAACGACGCGCGATCTCGTTCGAGCGAGATGAGGTTTTTGTTCGAGCGACCCTGCTTTTGGCTGACAATTCTGACTTCATCCTGATCCTTTGATCGCCTCAATTTCCTTATAAAAGGGAATGTCAGCCTTTTGTTTTAAAAAAAATGTGGAGATCTGTTTTAGAATTAAAGAGTCTAATTCTTTTGAAACTTTTGTTTCCTCTGCCTAGATTTTATATCGATAATACTTTTGGCAGAAATTTTTTCTCCAAAAATTTTAAGGGTTCAAATATTTTGTTTTTAATTCACAAAATCCCAATTACTTTTATGTGAATTGTTTTGTGGAATCCAAGAACATATTTTGTCTTTGTTCATTCTTTGTGGGGAGAGCTCTAAAACTGACAACTGCGTGCTCTTGTGGAGGGGGTCCTTGTGGAGATTTTAGACTGCGTGTCTAGGACTGCATGTCCTTGTGGTATAGCTACGCATGAACCACTGCAGATTTCTTGACATTGCTTTGGAAGTTTGACGAATACACTGTGCGCTACTCTTGTGGGCGAAACCAAGATGGTATGTAAGTCAATGGTCTTGTAAACTTTTCAAAGTTCTAGAAATAAAAGGTTTTGCCCTACGGGGATTTTTCCTTAAATTTGGGTTACATGCTTTATTTATTTATGGGTTGACACATGCACTTTTAGATGCATGTTTAGGGGCTGAATTAATTTGGTTTAAAAAATTAGACTCCAATTAAATAAGTGTGCCAAATTAGAAAGTTGCGAAATAATTTTAATCAATTATCTGTGACACTCCGACTAATTAAATACCGGGTAGCTACTCCTTTATTAAATTAATACAAAATGCCAAGTTGGTCCAGTTAATAGCATCACTGTCGAAAGCATTTTAATGATTACTAACCACCTAGTATTTAAAAAGTGAGTTGCCAAATTTTAAGTTATCTCTGATTAACATGCAATAAGAGGAAAATGAAAGAACAACAACCATTCACCATAACGAAACATTAGAATAACCAACAATATAATAATAGGTCCGGAGGAAAAACTCCTCACAACAATCCGACATCTGAAATAATAAAATAAGTCTGAATCCAGAATTAATTACATGCCAGAAGTCTGAATAACTGAAATAAATGAAATGTCTCTAAAAGGAATGGGCGACATGCCCTATAACTAATGGAATCTGAATATAGAGTCAAGATAGATGAAGTGTCTACTAGCAAGGTCCTGTAACTTCCACAACCAGCTACAGCTCGTCACCTGAATGAGGATCCCAAGCATGGTGTCCTTGTGGCTGGGCACCTAAAATGATTTTTACAAAAATAGGTTTGAAAGCAAATGGGTCAGAGCCCGAAAGTGGAAATCATTTTAAAAATATCAAGTGTTTTAATAACATTAAAACAATGAATGCAAAATACATGTTAGGACATGCACTCACATGAAGTACTCACCTCTCGACTAATTGTGCACCCCTAACGTACGGTACCCATCTAAGTGACATACATAACTAGCCAAACCGTAATAAGTTCTACCCCTTACTACTCAATTCCCATTATACATTCTAGTGTTATCAAAATAATAGCGGGCTATACTTAACTCAGATTCTCAATTATCAGCAATATAATTCACTATCGGTTAACCCGTTATGTTTTCTCAGAACATTACCATAATTGTATTCATAATACCAACATGAAAGTTCCCATTATTTAAGTGTATATTATTCACGTCATAAATATACAATACAAGCACCCGAGACTAAGCTGCGGTGCACACATACTCTGCTATCCATCCCGGTACATCACGTACATAAGGATCACGCATTCCGAATCTCTCAGGAATCGTTCTCAGATAATAGCAAATCACAAACAATGGAGGCGAACACAGTCACATCACATGGGTCACGCACATACCTACGCTCCCACGATCAGCAGACTTATTAACATCCCAATAAGTCCTTCTCTGACCTATGTTCTCGAGGTACCAATCTAAATTCGGGCAACACAAGGATTAGAGGGCCCTAAGCGAACGTAAACCTCCCGTGATAGCAAGTATGGTAGGTATGTCATACACATAAAATCATATACATATACTAAGTATACACACATCTTAGTAATCACCGTAATTTATTTGTGGTACACTCCTCATTCTCGTACCGACATATAATGTTACACAATTCATAAGTTCCCGATTAGTTCAATTATTTAAGCCGTAAATAATTCTCACATCGTAATAGTCGCTCACGTCCTATTCCACAATTCCCATTCAATTCGAGTCACACTTCTATGTTTTACTCCTCAATATAACCGAAATATCCCAACTATATCAATCTATCATTGAGGGAATGCTATCTCTACAATTAAACAAGGTTACGGGACATGCGAAATCAAAACAGGCCAAAAAGCCTAAACCGTCCTCTCGTTAGAAGTCTCGTTCGAACAAGGCTGTTCGATCGAGAGTTCGTTCGAACGAACTGGGCATCTAACGAGATCTCGTTCAAACGAAAGACATCGAACGAACATCCCTCTCGTTAGAAGGAAAACTGTCAACTCGTTAGAAGCTCGTTCGAACAAGCTCGTTCGAACGACCTGGGCAGGTCTTCTAACGAGTGGCCAGTTTCGAGCCCAGAAATCCCTTTTTTCGTTTTTCCAACTTTTCTTCCTCTCTAATCTCCTCTAAACATCAATCCAACAATTATTCAAGGTTTCTAATCGTCCCTAATCATACTTAGGTCACATACTAACGTGTTTGGTGGTGTTAATTCATTCTAAACATCATCCAAATATCAAATTTATACATTTTTCCCCAATTTCAAGAACATGAACCCTAAAAATTCTTAAATCCCCAATGAGTCTAATTAAATCCGTTTTTGTTTCATCCAAAATATATTATCATCGGATTAATCACCTACATACAATTCTACATGCAATTCCTCTTCAAAATACAAGTTTCTAATTCCAATTTAATGGGTTTTCATCAATCTCCCAAAACAATACAGTTTTATCAATTTCCTACGCATGGAAGAAACATTCTCTGCAACTAATGAAATTAAACCACTTGCCTTTGATATAACTCTGAATTTGATGTTGAAGATGAATTGTTCTCTCTCTCTTTGTAGGATTCTCCTTTCTTTCTCTCTCTACCAGCTTTTCTCTAAGGATGACAATGGAGGTGGAGGTTGGTTTGGCAAGTTTAAGGTTTCTAAACTTCCCGTATCCCACTACCTAGATTGGGGTTGGAAATGGCTTAGTGGGTTAAGACTAAGTCAGATTTTAACTCTAATTTTCGTGGGTTTTAATTTCCCAAATTCTAAAATTACCAAACTACCCTTTTACGTTGCCGGTATGGCCTATAAATGCCCCGGATCCCAAACTAAACTCCCGGCTTGTGTTTTCCGACTATTTCGACCCTTTCGGATGCGTTGGCGCACTCAAAATGACCATACGGTTAATAGAAATAAAATTCACTTTTTAATTAAATAATATATTCCTGACGCGACTAACACACGCGTCTCAACAAAATTTCCAAATTGCCGTATATCAATCTCACGACAATTTCATAATTCAATATTCATATATAACCATATATACTAATTAAAATCAAATACCAACTCGCATCTCGCTAGTATTTTTATCCGGATTGATTCCCAATTAATACACATTTAATTCAATTAATCCCATAAATAAATATCATAAAAATACGGGGTATTACATACTTCCCCCCTAATAACAGAATTTCGTCCCGAAATTCGGAACTAGAAAGTACCTGGTAAGAACAACTCTGGATAACGTTCGCGCATATCATCCTCGCGCTCCCATGTGGACTCCTCGACATTATGATGTCGCCACTGAACACGCACTAATGGGACTATCTTTTACCGCAGTTTCCGTTCACTTCGGTCCAACATAGCAATTGGCCCCTCCTCGTAGGAGCTATCGGGCTGAATATCTATGTCCTCCAAAGCAATGTGAGAATGATCCAAATCGTCTCTAAGATATTTCCTTAGTGAGGAAATATGAAACACATCATGAATCCGATGCAAATGCTCCGGTAACCCAAGTCTATACGCAGCCGGTCCAATCCGCTCAATAATAGGAAATGGTCCCACATATCTCGGTGCCAACTTCCCTTTCTTCTCGAATCGCATAATACCCTTCATAGGAGATACTCTGAGCAAAACCTGGTCCCCTTACTTCAAATTCCCTGAAGGATCTCTTCGCATCAGCATAACTCTTCTGCCTGTCCTGAGCTACTCGAATGCGACTCCGTATCAGCTCTATCCTTGCTAAAGTATCCTGAATCACTTCCGGCCCAAGTAGTTTGTTGTCCCCCACCTCCAACCAACATGTTGGGGAACGAAAAGGTCTACCGTACAACGCCTCAAATGGATCCATGCCAATGGTGAACTGGTAGGAGTTGTTGTAAGCAAACTCCACCAGTGGAAGATACTGCTCCCATCCACCCCCGAAATCAATGATGCACATACGTAGCATGTCCTCCAACATCTCGTTTGTACGCTCGATTTGCCCATTAGTCTGCGGATGATAATCCGTACTCAACCGCAATTCCGTGCCCATGGCCTCCTGAAAACTCTCCCAAAGCCGTGAAACAAATATCTTGTCTCGGTCAGACACGATATTTAGGGGCACACCGTGAAGTCTCACTATCTCTACAATAAAGAGCTGGGCATACTGTCCCATACTGTAGTCTATCCTCACGGGTAGAAAATGAGCAACTTTGGTTAACCTGTCCACAATTACCCAAATAGAGTCATGACCCCTCTGTGACGTAGGCAACCCGTGATAAAATCCATGGATATGCTCTCCCACATCCACATCGGGACCTCTAATGGCTGTAGAAGTCCTGCCGGTCTCTGATGATCCACTTTTACTAGCTGACAAGTGGCGCATTTAGAAACAAACACGGCAATATCTCTCTTCATCCCGCTCCACCAATACTGTCGTCTCATGTCTTGGTACATTTTGTCCCCACCGGGATGTACCGCGAACCATGAGCCTTGTGACTTTGCCATCACCTCGTGTCGCAATTCCTCCCCTTCCGGAACTACCAATCTCCCATTTAAGCGTAATCCCTCGTCTGAGCTAACGGTATAGGACTCGGCTACCTTTGCTAATAATCGAACTATCTGCTCCTGACAGAACGAGTCATCTGCTTGTGCCTTTACCACTCTCGTGACAACCTGTGGTGTAACAGTCATCACCGACATGAATGATCGGGCCAATGCATCCTGGTGTCCCAAATCCTTCCACTTTGCCTTCCATACCCCTGCCACTTCATCTACTGGCCTACGGCTCAACGCGTCTGCTACCACGTTAGCCTTCCCCGGGTGATATTGGATATCAAACTGATAGTCCTTCACAAACTCAAGCCACCTCTACTGCCGCATATTCAATTCCTTCTGCGTGAATAGGTACTGTAGGGACTTGTGGTATGTGAACAATCGAAACTTCTCCCCCAAAAGGTAATGTCTCTAAATCCGTAGGGCAAATACCACCGTCGCTAACTCCAAGTCATGAGTGGGGTAATTCTTCTCATGAGGCTTAAGCTTACGGGAAGCATAAGCTATAGCCTGACTCTCCTGCTGCAATACACCTCCAAGTCCTTGCAAGGACGCATCGGTGTAGACTAGATACTCAACTCCCGGTCTCGGCAATGCTAACACAGGTGCTGAGGTCAACTTATCCTTCAACTCATCAAATGCCAACTGACAGGCATCACTCCAGATGAACGTCACACCCTTACGAGTCAGATGTGTCAAAGGACCCGCTATCTTCGAAAATCCCGGAATAAACCTCCTGTAGTATCCTGTTAGGCCCAAGAAACTACGGATCTCAGTCGGTGTCGTGGGCTGTCCCCACTCCCTCACCACGGATACCTTCCCCGGATCAACAGATATCCCCCGATCAGAAATAATGTACCCCAAAAACTGGACCTCCTTCAGCCAAAACCCGCACTTCTCATATTTTGCATATAGCTCGTTATAACGTAGCGTCTGCAAAACCATTCTCAAATGCTCTGCGTGCTCCTCCTCTGTCTGGGAGTAAACCAGAATATCATCAATGAAGACAATGACGAACTGATCAAGGAACTCTCTAAACACCCTATTCATCAAGTCCATAAACACTGCTGGAGCATTGGTCAAGCCAAAAGGAATAACACGAAACTCGTAAGAACCATATCTCGTTAAGAACGCAGTCTTTGAGACATCCTCTTACCTGATACGCAACTGATGGTATCCCGATCGCAAATCAATCTTCTAGAAGAAAGAAGCTCCCCTCAACTGGTCGAATAAGTCATCGATTCAGGGCAATGGATATTTACTCCGTATCGTGACCTTATTCAACTCTCGGTAATCCACACACAACCTCAACGATCCATCTCTCTTCTTCACGAATAACACAGGGGCACCCCACGGCGAAGTACTCCTCCGTATAAACCCCTGACCCAACAACTGCTCAATCTGATCTCGTAGCTCTCGCATCTCTGCCGGAGCCATACGGTACGGTGCGCGTGCTATAGGTCTCGTATCTGGTAATAAGTCTATGATAAAGTCTATCTCTCGACTGGGGGGTAGGCCTGGTATCTCCTGAAACACATCTGAGTACTCCCTGACAACTTGGATCGAATCTAAAGGAATCACAACCTCCTTAGAGGTATCCTCCTCTATGTAATACAAATGAGTGGTCGAGCCTCCCTCTGGGCGAGGCATCGCCACTACAAACATCTCTTGCCCCGAAATGGCAAAAACAATGTGCCCACCGAAGCAATCAATAATGGCTCTATAAGCTACGAGACAATCCATACCGATAATCACATCGTGCTCATGGATATCTAATACCAACATGTCTGCAGGTAATACCAAACTACCAATCTCTACCCCCACTCCCCGGCATATAAAGAAAATAAGTGACCCACTCCCCAATGGTGAGTCTACACACGTCACTGTGCTCTCTGCTGTGGTTAATAACCCTAAGGCTTTCGCAAAACGTGTAGCTATAAAACAATGCGTTGCCCCCGTATCAAACAAAACCCGACCCATAGTGCCATGGATATGAAACATACCCTCAATCGCGGGTGGGGCCTGTGGAGCTGCTGCCTGCTGAAGCTGGTATACTCTCTCATACTGCAGCTGCCCCTGTTGAACTGGGACCACTGGAATGGGTGGCAATGCTACCATCTGTGGTGGCGCCGGGAGGGCGACGAGAAACACGGGTCTCTGCGGCTCCTGTCGAGCACCCTGCTGCTGCTGCGAAGCCCTGCCCCTATCAGGACAGTCCTGGCGTTTATGGCCAGTCTTGCCACAAACGTAACACTTCCTCGGGAAGTTCCCCCCCTCTCTGTCCCTGCTTCCCCCGGCCCTGGTGGCCGTTACCGTTCCTCCCTTGGCCCTACTGAAACTGCTGCTGTTGACCATTATGACCCTGCTGGCCCTGATGGCCGTTCGGACCCTGATGGCCCTGCCGAAAACCTCCCTATCCGTGCCTGAAATTTCCCGACCTGAACCTCTTGTGATCCCCCTGCTGGGAACCCTGGTCACCCTGTCTCTGCCCCTGAACAGGTTGTGCCCCACTGGCACCATGTCCTCCAGTCCTGCCCTGATGACTGGACTCTCCCGATCTCTTGCCCTCAGCCATGTGAAAGCGGTGATCCTGGCAGTGTAACAGTGAAACGTTAACCACATCATAGTAAGTGGCCAATGATAGGTTCCCCAACAAATGTTGACGGATCCTCCAAGTTAACCCGTCTATAAATTTCTGTATCTTCTGTTCTTTTGTCGGTATCTCATCCGGAATCATATTCAACAGATTGGTGAATTCGGCCTCATACTCGGCCACAGTCTTACCTTCCTGTCTGAGATTCATCAACTTCCTCCTCATTTCCGTCTGAACAGCTGACGGAAAGTACTTGCGGTCAAACCGCACCCAAAACTCCTGTATAGTGAGAGTATCTCTCTCCTCCATGGTGGTAATAGACTCCCACCACTGCAGTGCAGACCCTACCAGCTTAAAGGTAGCTAGTATCTACTTCTGGACATCAGTGCACTCATACATCCTCAGGTGCCGCTAAATGTCCTTCCTCCACTGACTCGAAACTACGACATCGGAGCTTCCTGCGAACTCTGGTGGGTGTGCTTTTTGAAAAGCATCACATACATGTTCCCAAGCAGACGGGAATGCATGTGCCTGAACTGGCGCGGCTACTGGTGCCTGAGGTGGTGCCTGCTGAACTACGGCTAATGCGGCATTTACCGCCTGAGCCACAATGGCTGCAACTTCGGCGACATTCATCGTGCCCTGAACTGGTGCGGGCTGTGGTTCTGGCGTTGCATCCCTGGGATCCCATTGTGCACGTCGTGGAGGCATCTGAAATAAGAATAAAGTTTATAAGTTCGCAGTTATAAACTTGAAATAGCTGAAGAACGTAGCATATACAAAAGAATACAACAGTCCTAAAATATAGGGCTCTACATCAAAGAAAGCTCAGCGGAAACATAATAAGCCGTACAGATCCTAAAAGACACTAGAACCTGATGCTCTGCCACCTGCGACACCCCAACTAATTAAATACCGAGTAGCTACTCCTTTATTAAATTAATTCAAAATGCCAAGTTGGTCTAGTTAATAGCATCACTGTCGAAAGCATTTTAATGATTACTAACCACCTAGTATTTAAAAAGTGAGTTGCCAAATTTTAAGTTATCTCTGATTAACATGCAATAAGAGGAAAATGAAAGAACAACAACCATTCACCATAACGAAACATTAGAATAACCAATAATATAATAATAGGTCTGGAGGAAAAAATCCCCACAACAATCTCACATCTGAAATAATAAAATAAGTTTGAATCCTGAATTAATTACATGCCAGAAGTCTGAATAACTGAAATAAATGAAATGTCTCTAAAAGGAATGGGCGACATGCACTACAACTGATGGAATCTGAATATAGTGTCAAGATAAAGGAAGCGTCTACTAGCAAGGTCCTGTAACTTCCACAACCAGCTACATCTCGTCACCTGAATGAGGATCCTAAGCATGGTGTCCTTGTGGCTGGGCACCTAAAATGGTTTTTACAAAAATAGGTTTGAAAGCAAATGGGTCAGAGTCCGAAAGTGGAAATCATTTTAAAAACAACAAGTGTTTTAATAACATTAAAACAATGAACGCAAAATACATGTTAGGACGTGCACTCACATGAAGTACTCACCTCTCGACTAATTGTTCACCCTTAACGTACCGTACCCATCTAAGTGACATACATAACTAGCCAAACCGTAATAAGTTCTAATCCTTACTACTCAATTCCCATTATACATTCTAGTGTTATCAAAATAATAGCGGGCTATACTTAACTCAGATTCTCAATTATTAGCAATATAATTCACTATCGGTTAACCCGTTATGTTTTCTCAGAACATTACCATAATTGTATTCACAATACCAACATGAAAGTTACCATTATTTAAGTGTATATTATTCACGTCATAAATATACAATACAAGCACCCGAGACTAAGCTGCGGTGCACACATACTCTGCTATCCATCCCGGTACATCACGTACATAAGGATCACGCATTCCGAATCTCTCAGGAATCGTTCTCAGATAATAGCAAATCACAAACAATGGAGGCAAACACAGTCACATCACATGGGTCACGCACATACCTACGCTCCCACGATCAGTAGACTTATTAACATCCCAATAAGTCCTTCTCTGACCTATGTTCTGGAGGTACCAATCTAAATTCGGGCAACACAAGGATTAGAGGGCCCTAAGCGAACGTAAACCTCCCGTGATAGCAAGTATGGTAGGTATGTCATACACATAAAATCATATACATATACTAAGTATACACACATCTTAGTAATCAACGTAATTTATTTATGGTACACTCCTCATTCTCGTACCGACATATAATGTTACACAATTCATAAGTTCCCGATTAGTTCAATTATTTAAGCCGTAAATAATTCTCACATCGTAATAGTCACTCACGTCCTATTCCACAATTCCCATTCAATTCGAGTCACACTTCCATGTTTTACTCCTCAATATAACCCAAATATCCCAACTATATCAATCTATCATCGAGGTAATGCTATCTCTACAATTAAACAAGGTTACGGGACATGCGAAATCAAAACAGGCAAAAAAGCCTAAACTGTCCTCTCGTTAGAAGTCTCGTTCGAACGAGGCTGTTCGAACGAGAGTTCGTTCGAACGAACTGGGCATCAAACGAGATCTCATTAAAACGAAAGACATCGAACGAACATCCCTCTCGTTAGAAGGCAAAACTATCAACTCGTTAGAAGCTCGTTCGAACGAGCTCATTCGAACGACCTGGGCAGGTCTTCTAACGAGTGGCCAGTTTCGAGCCCAGAAATCCCTTTTTTCGTTTTTCCAACTTTTCTTCCTCTCTAATCTCCTCTAAACATCAATCCAACAATTGTTCAAGGTTTCTAATCGTCCCTAATCATACTTAGGTCACATACTAACGTGTTTGGTGGTGTTAATGCATTCTAAACATCATCCAAATATCAAATTTATACATTTTTCCCCAATTTCAAGAACATGAACCCTAAAAATTCTTAAATCCCCAATGAGTCTAATTAAATCCGTTTTTGTTTCATCCAAAATATATTATCATCAGATTAATCACCTACATACAATTCTACATGCAATTCCTCATCAAAATACAAGTTTCTAATTCCAATTTAATGGGTTTTCATCAATTTCCCAAAACAATACAGTTTTATCAATTTCCTACGCATGGAAGAAACATTCTCTGCAACTAATGAAATTAAACCACTTGCCTTTGATATAACTCTGAATTTGATGTTGAAGATGAATTTTCTCTCTCTCTCTCTGCAGGATTCTCCTTTCTTTCTCTCTCTACCAGCTTTTCTCTAAGGATGACAATGGAGGTGGAGGTTGGTTTGGCAAGTTTAAGGTTTCTAAACTTCCTGTAGCCCACTACCTAGATTGGGGTTGGAAATGGCTTAGTGGGTTAAGACTAAGTCAGATTTTTAACTCTAATTTTCGTGGGTTTTAATTCCCCAAATTCTAAAATTACCAAACTACCCTTTTACGTTGCCGGTATGGCCTAAAAATGCCCTGGGTCCCAAACTAAACTCCCGGCTAGTGTTTTCTGACTATTTCGACCCTTCCGGATGCGTTGGCGCACTCAAAATGACCATACAGTTAATAGAAATAAAATTCAATTTTTAATTAAATAATAATATTCCTGATGCGACTGTCACACGCGTCTCAACAAAATTTTCAAATTGCCGTATATCAATCTCACGACAATTTCATAATTCAATATTCATATATAGCCGTATATACTCATTAAAATCAAATACCAACTCGCATCTCGCTAGTATTTTTATCCGGATTAATTCCCAATTAATACACATTTAATTCAATCAATCCCATAAATAAATATCATAAAAATACGGGGTATTACATTATCACAGTCACGTTTTTATAGTTTTTAATTCACAAGATCCCAATAGTTTGTGTGAATTATTTTGGAACCCAAGAACATATATTTGTGTCAAGTTTCTCTTGTAGAAAAGATCTCTACTGTTGATCTAGGTGCTCTTGTTGGGAATACTAGATTGACGACGACTGAGTGTCGATAGGGTGTACTCGAGGGTGTTCTCAGGATGAATTGGAGCTGCGGTTCTTGCTGACTCTAGGCTGCGGTCTATGTGAATTTTTGGTGGTTAACTCATTGCGTATTTCATTGTAAGTATTATAGTGAAATAAAGGTTTTACCCGAAAGTTTTTTTTTTCCTTGAAATCTTCGAGTTAACAATTTTATTTGTGATGGTTTGACACCCACACCCACACACACATGTTGTTGCATGTTCAGGTGCTAATTTTATTTGGTTTAAAATTGACTCCTTTTAAATAAGTTTAAATTAGAAATTTACGAATTTATTTAAATCGTGTCACTCACGACACTCTTCAACGTGCGCACGCACACACAAACATATTGTCACGTCCTATTTTTTGGTATGAATATACAAGAGAGTAACAAAATAATAAATTAAAGTTAACGCAAAAGAAATAACTTTATTTATTAAGTAACGTCACACATTTATTGTACTACCACCACAAGGGTGAATTACATTTTATTGCTAAAATGAAAAATAAAGTAGGCCATCAAAAATCACCACTCCTTGCTCCCATCTTCTTTAGTCTCCACCTATATAGTTAGATAGGCAAACATGTGGCCCGCGTATATCACTAAAAGGGAGGGGAGACTATCCTCTTTCTCCTGGGACATCTGGAGGAAACAATTAGCAAAAATATGCTAAGCAAACCAATTTTATAACAAATTATATATAGATAGAAGCTTGGAGTGTGTATAGAATTCATCGTTTGGTACAATAACATGATATAATTGTATAATAAGAAATTCAAGGAATTTAAGATGATAATTCCATACTTACCAGATTACAAATGGGTATAAAAATAAATAAAGCATGATCAGGACAACCAAATTATAATCAACCCAAAAACTTTGGGGGAAAGTAACCGACTAGGAACACTAAATGACCGACACTCAAATGTACGTAGCTAAAATCTAGGCTCTCAAACATCCGATACCTTAGGCTAAGTAGAAAACTTTCATGGGACAACATGAGAGTTTACTCCATAGTAAGTACTGATGCTTCTTACAATAAATAATATGCACAGAGGTGCAGGGTGAACAAATTCAATCATTACAATGATTTTCATAAATCAAGTAGGGCTATCACATAGTGATATTAATAGCAATAAAGCAAGTACGCTAGGATTTCCAATTAAAAAGATAAAACCTACTTGCACATAGTATTCGACGGGCTTAAGTATGATTGAAGAGGAGATTAGGAGGGGCTGGTACTTGATTGTCTATAAACAAATACCTTTGTAAGTTAGTGTGGTTGATAATAATGTTGGGTAGGTGAAAATAACTAAAAAAACTATGTTGGTTAAAGTTTAGGGGCAAATTTATAAATATTTTAGGGGCTTTAAATCTAAGGATTAAGGTCAAATTAGAAACTTGGTGTATAAGACTTTTTGACTCACAATATAGGAAAGTAAAGGTAGGAAAAAGTTAGGTTTGAAATTCATAACTTAAAAAAGTCAAGTGGGGTCAATTTGTAGTTATAAAAAAATATTTATAACCTAAAACCCTAATTTTCTATAGCTTGATCTAGGATTGACCAAGCACTACCTTACCTTATACCAGTTTGACTAGATAAATTTAATAAAAATATTGGAAAAAAATTTTAAAAAATTATTAGCCTCACGCCCTCATGCACTTGGTCAAGGTTTTTGGTTGAAAAGTTCATCTTCAACCTTTTCATAGTTGACTTAGGTTTTGAGAAAACTTTGACCTTGAATAAATCCTAATTTTTGAAACCATTTGAGATGAATCTTGAACCAATCCAACCTGACTTTTCATAAGTAATCCCAAAATTTAAGTTTTATGGACTGGGGTGCAATATTCATCAAGTTACAAATATTGTGTGGTTTTTAGAAAATTTGACCAAAATTTTGAAGATTTATTGAATATGATAATGGTTTATATGAATATGATTGGGTTTCTGCTATGAAAGGAAGATTTTGGCTTTGGTTTGAAGGGTTGAGGTGGTCTGATTAGGGAGAATTTAGAATTTTTAGTTTTCTGAAATAGAAAATAGATTTGAGATATTAAGGTTCAAAACTTATGAATTTTTAAAAATGACCATTAGACTTGAGCTCGGGGGCTTATAAGAAACCTATTCCTCACTTTGAAACTGGTTCAGAGTCAAGGAATCAAATTTCACCATTAAATCTCAAGATTTAATGGAGTTTTTGGTGGTTTTTTCGAACAGAGGTTGTTTTAGACATAAAAGCTTGGTTTTTTTATTTGTATGATCGTAATAACAACACAAGAGACAAATGGAACTGAAAAAAAAAGGTTTTAACATGTAGAATGACAATATACCATACTGGAGGGACAAATTTGAACTTTGTACAGGTTTAAGGGGTGGGTTTTATTATTAGTAATCGTAGGGTATTTATTGTGGGGGTGAGTCAAGGTCATTGGAGTAGAAAGGAAGTTGATTCTCCCTTTGTTTAAGAAGATAAAGATGTGAGAACTTGATATACACATGGTTATATGGTGTAACCATGTGATTTAGGATTCTTCTACCCATGTAAAGGCTGATGTAGGAGGGGGTAATGTGTTAATATTAGGTTTTAAGTTTTAGTCCTTGGTTTGAAAGTTTTATATTTATCTGATATTAAATATGGGATTTTTCCATTTTTAGGGGCATTTTTGTAATTTCATGAAAGTTAAAGGGTTAGGATTATAATTTCTAATTAGTTGAAGTCTAGAGGTTTAAGTTGATATAAGGTTTGGGACTAGGGGTTAAGTATATGTTAAAGACTCACTGTCGAAGGACTATGATCGCCTCTAATACGATGACGATTTATCAAGTTCGGTGTGAGATTTCAACTCAGTAGCCTAGGATGATGTGTGTACGCTTTGTTGCATGATAGTATTTTTTATATTATCACCCAATGAGATATTACTCTGAGGGATGGCGGTTATATGAGACATATGTGTGTTTCTCGTATAATAGAAAATACGTGTATATATGTGCAGAAAAATATACACGGGTTTAAGACAGTAATGTGGATTATCATATAATAACTAGTGAAATTTATTGGAAATATATTACAATTGAGAATTATAATTATTAATTGAATGTGAAAACTAATTTGATAAAATATGCATGAACGGGGGAGTGTATGGACTTAAAGATGTTGGAGAACCAGTTAAGCGGGTGGCATAACTAGGGGTTAAAATGCATACGTTAGGTGCGTACTAGAGTTGAGGGGCGAGTGTTATCTCATGGGAGTGCGATACAAGTACAAGTTTAAGTATGGAAGAAACTATTCATAATCTTTATGCATTTAAATTACTTGCAAAATATTTTCAAAAGAATTTGGGCATTGACCCATAGTAAAAGATGCTCAAAAAATGTTTTGGTGCCAGCCACAGGGACGCCAAGCATGAGGATCTTTACAAGGTATCGAAGCTACTATACCTGTGGAGGATTGTAGGGATTTTCTTTATCCGCCTCTTATTTTTGAAATTCTAGACAAGATTAGTCTTTTTACTATTTGGGCATGTTTTCCCATGTCAAACAGTTTTATTTAATTTTATTTTATTTTGGAGATTATTGTATGGATGTTATACCAATGGTTTATTCGATAAATTTTGGCATGTAATAGAGTTGCTTTTTAGACTATTTATGTGATTATATAGTTGTTTATTTATTTGAATGAATGATGATTTTAGTTATGTTGTATTGTGTCACTTTAATAAAGATAGAATTGAGACACGACTTAATTTAATAATAGGTGGTTAGTAACTAATTGGTTTTCGACAGTGATGCTAAGAATGAATCAAATGAGATTCCTATTTTATTTTAAAAGAGGGTTGGCCACCCATTATTTTAATAAGTAGGGTATCACAGATTGTATCAGAGAATCACATTCTACAGTTCGTAGGATATCTGTGGACTTATTATGATTCCAACATTGCATTCTTTGATATAAAGCCCTATTATTAGGAATGTTGCATTCATGGTGTATTTTCGTCCTTCTGCTAATTTATTTTTTATTAACTATGAACTTATAAAAATTCGATCTGGCTTCAGATGCCACCTAGGAGATCACGATAGGCTAGGACCGTTGGAGGAGCTAATATTAGACGTGCCGAGCAGGAACCTTCGGTACCGTAGTGCAAGGGCCAACAGGGCTGAAGAAATAATGGGGGTGGACAACAGGGCCAAGGCCACCAGGTCTAGTAACCGGGATAGACTCACTTCATCCATCATGGCCAGAGACATGGAAATTTTATAGGGTGATGCTATTAGTGCTGGGAAGCAGGCCATAAGAAGAAATATTGCCAACATCAGGGGGTACCGAAGGTTCCTAGACCTGGTGCTGGTGCTACAACACCAGAATCAACTATCCCACAACACGAAGGATAGATGCAATATGGTCATGTTTATAACATCCATAATGCGGTGATACCACAGGTGCCGCCAGTGCCACCTGCATTTGAGGGTTCATTTCCTATCCATGGGCATATGAGTCGAGTATTATTTGATACGGGAGCATCATATTCATTTATTGGTGCAAGATCTACATGTACGATCGGTTTTTTAGAGACAATCGATAGCGTTATCATGTGTGTAGATTCCCCTTTAGGCTGTGGGGAAATTTTTCACTCCATATACAGAGGGGTGGGGACAGATGTCGGGAGACTTTGTATAGCAAACGATTTACTTGTGTTAGATATGACTGGGTATGATGTTGTTTTGGGCATGTACTAGTTTGCAGAGTATAGAGCCATGGTGGATTGTTTTGGTAAGACAGTTGTGCTTCCCATTCTAGGTCATGAGGTGTTCTTAGTGGAGATGCCTCTTCCCAAGGGAGGGTTGAGCTCTCACTTGTATTATATTGAGGAGTAGACCTCATAGGAGGTGGTTATATCATTAGACTCGATTCCAGTGGTAAGGGAGTTTACAAACTTGTTTTAAGAGATACTCGATTTGTCGACGATTCGAGAAATGTAGTTTATTATTGATTTAACGCATGGGACTAGGACGATTGTACGTTCACCATATCGTTTGGCCCCATTAGAGATGCATGAATTGCATGACTAGATTCAACATCGCTTGGGGAAAGGTTTTATTCAATGGAGTACATCACCATGGGGTGCTCCGATATTGTTTATAAAGAAGAAGGAAGGTTCAATTCGATTGTGCATTGATTACTGAGAGTTATACAAGGTCATAATTTGGAATAAATATTTTTTGCCTCAAATTGATGACTTGTTTAACTAGTTGAAGGGAGAAACATACTTCTCCATTATTGATTTGAGATCAAGGTATCACCAATTGTACATTAGGGAGCAAGATGTCTGACACGATATGGGTCATATGAGTTTCTGGTTATGCCGTTTAGGCTAACCAATGCCCCAATAGTATTAATGGATATCATGAATAGGGTGTTCAGAGATTTTATTGACCATTCTGTGATCGTATTCATAGATGATATTCTGGTGTATTCTCTAACTGAGGATGAGCACGCAGAGCACGTGCGTATGGTCTTACAAATATTACGGGATCATAAGTTGTACGCCTAGTTCTCAAAGTGCAGATTATAGTTATATGAGGTGTAGTTCTTGGGTCATGTGGTGACTGACAGAGGCATTTTCATGGACCCGAGTAAGATGTTAGTGGTGAGGGAGTGGGGATATCCCATGACACTGACAAAGTTTCATAGTTTCTTAGGATTAGTTGGGTGTTATTATCGCTTCCTAAGATTGTGGCTCCATTAAAAAATTTAACTCTCAAGGGGGTTTCATTTGCATGGATGATTATTTTCAGTTAGCTTTTAACGAGCTAAGGGAAAAGTTGAAATCAACACCTATGCTCTCACTGCCTAGGATAGGAGTGGAATACCATGTATTTATTGATGCATCCTTATAGGGACTTGGGGGTGTGCTATAGTAGGAGGATCGGGCTATAGCTTATGTTTTCCGTAAGCTTAAGACCCACAAAAGGATTTAACCCACACATGATTTTGATTTATCTGCAATATTTTTTAAATTACAGATTTGGAAGGACTATCCTCTGATGGAGAAATTTAGTATGTTCACGGATCATAAGTCCTTGCAATATCTATTCACTCAAAAGGATCTCAACATATGACATCGTAGATGGTTGGAATTCATGAAGGACTATCAGTTTGATATTCAATACTACCCAAGGAAGGCTAACGTAGTAGCGAATGCATTGATTCAATGGCCTATGAGGAAGTTAGCACCAATCTGGAATGCTAAGTGGAGTGAGCTTTGCCAAGACATCACAATTGCCAGAGCATATGTGGCAGTTTTGACTATCACACCTGAGATTGTGATGAGGGTTTTAAAGGTGCAGGTCGGGGATCAGTTTTACTAAGATAGAGTGTATAATTTATTTCCATAGAAGGAAGAGTGGAAATTTTTACTAAATCAGGTCTGAAGGAGGCTTACGCTTCAATAGGAGACTTATAGTCCTAGATAATAGGGATTTGAGGAATTTTATTATGAAAGAGTCCCACAGTTTGAGATTTGCGGTACATCCCAATAGGAATAATATGTACCAAGATATGCACATACAATATTTCTGGGTAGGTATGAAGCGGGACATAACTGAGTTTGTCTCAAAGTGTGCCACATGTCAGTTAGTGAAGGTATACTACCAATGGCCACAACCTTTTGAGATTTTGGTGTGGATATGGGAAAGTATATTGATAGAGCTTATCATGGGGATACCGACATCACAAAGGGATCATGATTCTCTATGGGTGATTGTGGATCAGTTGACCAAGGTGGCCCACTTTTTATTAGTGCGAACAGACCATACGAAGACACAATATGTACAACTTTTTATAGACGAGATAGTGTGGCTATATAAGGCACATATTGATATTGTGTTCGACCAGGACAAGATATTTTGTCATATTTTTTAATTGAGTTTCCAGGAGGCGATGGGAACTAAGTTGTGGTTGAGTACGACCTATCACCCGCAGACTGAAAGGATAACTCAATGGGTGAATCAGATGTTAGAGAATATGCTCAGGATGTATGTACTTGACTTTAGAGGAGGTTGGGGACAATATCTTCCACTGGTGGAGTTTTCGTAAAAAAATTCTTATCAGTTTACCATTGGTATAGAACCTTATAAGGCTTTATATGGCCGACCATGTCGTACGTCCCCTTGTTAGTTAGAGGTGGGGGACAATAAGCTCCTTGAACCTGAAATGATCCAAGATACTTATGCCAAGATTGAGTTGATTCAGGGTTGCATATGAATTTCTAAGGATAGGCAGAAGAGTTGTGCTAAAACAGACATGAGACATGTAGAGTTGGAGGTGGGTGACGATCTATTACTACGGGTGTCTCTTATGAAGGGAGTGACACGATTGGAAAAGAAGGGTAAACTCACACCAAGATATGTCAGACCTTTTTTATTATTAAGAGGATTGGTCAGTTGTCTTATAGGATTGCCTTGCCAGAGGATTCACAACGTGTATTATTAGTGAAGAACTATAAGCAGAGTGCGATGGGTTACTGGAATATTCCACTCGAAGAGATTGGTTTTTAGCCCGATATATTATATGAGGAGAAACAAGTTGCTATTTTGTATCATATTGAGCATAAGTTGCAGTTTAAAGTGGTGCCCTTGGGTCATGTTCAGTGGGGACATCAAAATGCTGACGAGTCGACGTGGGAGTGGGAGGATGATATACGTGAGAAATATCCCGATATTTTTATTCCAGGTTGCTCGAATTTTGGGGACGAAATTACTTTTGAAGGGGAAAGTATGTAACACCTCGTAGTTCTAAGTAATTTTAAATTATCATTTAAATTAGAGGTGTGCACGCAATTTAAATAAAGGAATTAGAAGAAATATTAATTAACAAGAAATAAATTACTATTTATATGATGGAATATTTACTAGTGTGATAAAGCAAATAAATTTATATCTAATGGTATTACGTTGTTAGTGAGAAAAACATGATGGGATTTAAAAGTTTTTTATACTTGATATAATCGTTGACAATGGTCTAAGCATGATTTCTTGCATCATTATCGATGTTAGGATTTATTCAAGTGGATCCTGGTGGTTAGTCGGTACTTTCTTGACAACCATTGCAGGTGGGGTACCAATGTTGGGGATGGGAGGAGGGGGTATGTTATATCATGCTCCTATTTTAGTGTTGTATGCTTACAAGCGAACTTGTGCTCCACCCAGTGCAATGATTTGGGACTGCATGTTGTTCTGAGAGGCGGTGATGTTCTCATTTTGTCTCAAAACTCGATTCATCACATATGGATCTTGGTCTTTTTAAGTAGACATGGAGTGTATTGTGGAGCAGACTTGACAGTCATGGGTTGGGAGCTCACTGATGTAAAATAGAGGAAGGCACAGAGCGCATAATAGGGTTTCTAAGGTAATAACTTAGTGTGAATTCTCTACTTGTAATGATAACTGCGTGAGAAAAGCAGGGTTCATATGGATAGTCCGTATATTAGGTTACGCACACACAAAATCAAAATTTAACCAAATTTTATCTTGATTAATATTAAGTCCCAATGGGACGATGAAGTCTAAATTAAATACTGATCAATCACACAATTAAACCAAAGACACAGAAAAAATAAGGAAAAAATCCTTTCAAACGAAACCTAGAATTCAACACTCTAACGAGTTTAGAAGACACAATCGACATACAGACTACTTAGATCTCCTAAGTATAACGTGTAAGGTCTTAAAATTTTCTACAGAATACGATATAATTCAGTACCATCCACAGGAAGCAGTCTTCCCTCAGTATCCATCGATCATTTTTAGGATACATGATCGTTCCTTCTTCATTCGTAGAACCTCGGCTCTATAAATTCGAAATAAATACAACTCTACAAGGGATTGATGCAAGAGTATGGAAACTTAGGTTTGAACAAACTCAACAATCATATGTGGGATGCATTATTTGGAAAATAATTGTTTTTCAAAAAGCCTTGAGATAACTGATTAAAATAGGTTTCTATAGAAAATGAATTTCGAGGCAGCAGTCTTGTTCGAATGAAAATGGAATCTCGTTCGAACAAAAATACTAGTTTCGTTCCAACAAGATCAATTCTTGTTTGAACAACAACCCATTCTCATTAGAAGAGACTTTTAATGACCTTCCAGCGAAAGTGGACATGTTGAACTGAGGATTCTCGTTCGATGGTCATTCAAAGTTCGTTTTAATGAAAATCAACTTTCGTTTTGACAAGATCATAATCTCGTTTGAACGAGAATAAAAATTAAAGAGAATATATTATTAAAATGTATTTTATTAAAAAGCCTCGATTTAAAATGTAAACAATCGAGAATATAATATATATGAGAAATCAAAACCAAAAATCATATACCTCCATAAGGTGTCGGTGATAAGTCTGGAAACGATGATTATCACTAACATATCTTCAAATGATCGTGAAGGCAATATTGATGTAGTGTTCGATTTGAAACTCCGATTTGTATCGGGATACAGCAAAATACCAAAAAGCCTAAGCTATGAGCAATTATAAAATCTTACTCTAATAAATCTCCTCCCTTTGTCTATTTTGGTAAAAAAAATAAAAACCCCCAAACCAAATTACAATAAAACTTTAGAGACAATGTATCGTAATGTCCTCTCAAACCCAAAAATGGATCTTCAAATGAATTTGATCTCCCTTAAACCAACATTATATTCATCATGTGTAGTCCTTTAACATCATCATCAAAGCGGGATAAATTTACACACATGAAATAAAAAATACCTTGATGCGCATGAGCTTAAATAAAAAAAAACTCCCTCGCAATTTATTCTTACCCCATTTGTCTAAAATAGGCAAAGGGATAAAAACTAAGCATGAATAATAAGAATCATATGAATGCAAAAGAAATACCATCTATTTTTGAAAATTTTCAAAATTTTTAAATTTAAGGTATATGTATAACAAGTACATATAGATACAAAAACATATAGTCACCATGAAATAACACTAAAAAAATCCTAATCGTGAAAACGAAATGTAATTGCGTGAACATTTTCCATAGGAAAATCAATATAAGAATTCATAACATCAGTGCACGAAGTCATGAGATACTTCTAAAGAAGTAACTAAATTTCAACCTTAAGTGTAAAATGTTGATATCAACTGAAATTGGCTTAATTTAAAAAATATGCCATGAATTTAAATGAATATCAAATCAATAATTCCAAACTATTAAATGATTTTCAAGAGTGAGAATGCGAGGACGCTATGAATTGATTCATTTATTAGGCTAACTACACACAAATTAACTTTTAGCAGATTTTATCTGTAAAGTAAAACCTTTAATTCAACACTGTACAAGATTTGACAGACATAATACGACATACAAACTACTTAGCTCACTAAGTATAATGCATTGTTCTTCAAATATTCTACACCAACGACACAGTACAACACCGCCCACAGAAAGCAATCTTCCCTCGATACCCACTGATCACCCTTATTCTTTAGCAGTAGAACCTTTGCTCCACAAATCAGTAGGAAAGATCAACTCTACAAGGGTTATCGAACATGAAGGAATTCTTCTTGACTTGATATAGTGATCACTAAATTTCCAAGGGGTTTGGATTATATTTGGAAGAGTACGGCCACAAATGGAACAATGAAAGGCTGTGAAAAAGCTTATTAAAGTGTTCTTTAAGAATTTAATTCTGCATATCTTTTTATAAGAAAGTTTTTTATAAGAGGATAAACATAAGAGATCTATATCATATTTAATTAAAAAATAAATCTTGCGCACTCGTTCGAATAACCAGGAGCCTCATTGGAATGACGTAGCCCTTTTTGTTCAAGCCAGTTTCCAATGACCTATCGAACGACATTCCAGTGAATGATGAAAAATTGTTTCCTTCAATCGTGGGAACCCTCATTCTAATGACATACACAATCTCATTGCAACGACTTCTAACGAGGCTCCATACAAGATTTTAGAACTGACCATAAGGCATCAATCTAGATTTCATTCGAACCATGAAACTCGTTCTAACGACATTGCATAACTTGTTTAAATGATAAGAAAATCTCATTCTAACGAGTTAGCAAGATTTTCAAACTTTCTTTAAAAAAATGTTTAAAAACATTTTGAAATTCGAACTCTTAAAAATGCAAAATCCTATGAAAAAATAAAGTATTTACCAAAACAACTATAACTCTTCTTAATGTTGTTAAGATAAACGATTCTTAAATGTTGAAAAAGCCTTCAACTTTGCCTTCGAATATGTAGAAGAAGTCATGAAGGTGCAGTGTATGTGTAACAGGATAAGCCATATAATAATACATTAAGAAAAGATAAAACTTGCTCTTTTAAATCTCTCCCATTGGATATCTCAGTGCAAAACACAAATCGAAGCCAAATTAACCCCTAAAAACTAATACAACTAATGCCCTTACCAAATCAAGAAATGGAAATGCAATCTTGTATAAGTCTTCAACTAAAAAGTCATCATCTTGTGCAGTCCATGATATCATCATTAAGACGGAATTACCTACAGACGTGAGATAAAAGAAATACCGTGACGCATATGAGTTTTAAAAGATAAATAAACTCCCCTCGATTTGTTCTCCCCCCTTTTGTTCGTAACAGACTAAGGAGTAGAATATAATCATGAATAATAAGCATAACATGAAGAAGCAAGATATCATCACAAAGATAATCAATTATAGCACATGTAATGATAATCTCAAAAGGCGTATGTTCCCCACCAACTATTTTTGAAGATTTTTCAAAATTTTAAAGTAAAAAATACATATAGGTATAAAAACACATAGTCACTATGGAATAACACTAAAATTTTCAAATCAAGAAAAAGGAATAAAATTAGTGTGCATGCAAAGATTAGTGCAAATTAAATATAACAAACATAACAGGAAAATACATGAAGAAGTAACAAAATCGTTTTTGGGTAAGAACTTTGATTCAACGTTGTACAAGATTTTTACAGCCACGATACGACTTTTAAAGTACTTATGTCACTAAGTATGATGGGCAGTTCTTCGAATATTCTACAACAACGACACTGTTCACATGAAGCAGTCTTCCCTCGGTATCCATTGATCAACTTTCTTCTCTAGCAGTAGAGCCTTTACTCCATAAATCAGCAGTAAAGATGAACTCCACAAGGATTCTTGAACATGCAAGTGTTATCTTAATTTGATAAAGTGATCTTTATATTTTTAAGGGGTTTGGATGATATTTGGAAGAATTTGATAAAAATGAAACTCTAAAAGGTTGTCGAAAAACTTGTAAAAGAGTTATTTAAGACTCTAATCCAACATTTCTTTTTATAAGGAAGTTTGTTATAAAAGGATAAAGATAAGAGATTTTGATTAGATATAATTAAAAAAACAAAATCTTACGCACTCGTTCGAATGAGTTGATACCTCATTTGAATGACGTAACCTGCTTTTATTCAAACCATCTTCTAACTATCTATCGAATGACATTCCAGTGAATGATGAAAAATCATTTCGTTCAATCGTCGAAACCCTCGTTCTAACTACATATCTAATCTCTTTAGAATGGATTTTGATAAGTCTTCAAACGATATTCTAGAACTGACCATAAGGCGTTGATTTAGATTTTGTTCCAACCATAAAACTTGATGAACCGACATTGCATAATTCGTTCGAACGACAAGCATATCTTGTTCTAACGAGGTAGAAAGATTTTCAAAATTTCTTTCAAAAGCCATTTAAAAACATTTTGAACTTCAAACTCTTCAAACAGTAATATCCCCTGAAAAATAAAGGCTTTACCAAAATAACCATAACTCTTCTGAATCTTATAGAGACGAATGGTTATTCAATCTTTAAAAAGTGTACAACTTTGTCTTCGAATATAAAAGTAGTCAGGAAGTTGCAGTGTATGTATGACGGGATAAGTCGAATAAAAATACATTCAGGTATTATAAACTTGCTCTTACAAATTTATAGGTACAAAATTTTATAGTCACTATAGAATAACACTAAAATATCCCAACCATGAAAATAAAATATAATTGAGTGAACATTTTGCATTAGCGAATCAACATAAACATTCATAACATAGGTAGGTGAAGTCAAAGGATAATTATAAAGATAGAACTCAAAATCTACCTTAGGTCTAAAAAGTTGAACTCAAATGAAATTGACTCAACTTATGCAATATGCCATGAATTTTAATGATTCTCAAGACAATAATGCCAAACTATTTAATGTTTTTCAAAAATTCCGTTGTGCAAACCCATTGATATTTGACTTTATAATTACTTCAAAATCTCACACATGTAATAATTCACTCTCAAATATTTTGAAGAATGTAAGGACAAATTTCCAATCGAGTCAATTTGTATGTAATTGGCATTATTTTGGACAAAATTGTTTAAGTCATGGGATAGACTTTGCCTTGTTGATCCCATAAGCCTATGACATTTTTTACTGATGACGTAGCGGACAAGCTTTAAAGATTGGATATGTCATGCCGTGTGTATCATGCCAAGTTTACCTTAACATTTACTGAGGATCTCACAGGTATTAATGCATATTTATTATGTACACTTGGAAATATTTTAAGGGTGTTAGTTTTTAGTTTAAAAATGCTTGCAACTATTTTCTAATATTTTTTAAAGAAAAAGTATTTCGTGTTCATTTTCATCTAAAGGAGTTTTATGTCTTGTTAGAACAAATTTTCATTCTCATTAGAACGAGGATAAAAAACATCAAATGAGGAAGGTCTGCCAAGCAGACCCAATATCGTTAGAAGGGAATTTGAAGCTGGTTCAAATGAGATAGCATTATCATTCAAACGAACTTTGGATGTCGTTCAAACGAGATGCTATTCTCCTTCGTACAACTCTTGTTTTTGTTCGAATGACCCGCCATCTTAAAAATCATGCAAATAGTATTTGAGGCATTATGGACTTAGAATTGTTAAAGAACTTTGGCGAAAAATGATTTTACACCTGTTACCAAAGTTCCAAGCCCTAAATTTCACCATATATGTTTAAAGATCCATGTTACATAGTTCATGTGCTTTGAGATCATTATATTGGGCACAAAAGTTTATTTCTTTCATCTAGAAATAACTCATTTCGTTCGGTGGATGCCATGCATGCTATTTATGATGTTTAACCGTTACTGATCCTGATCAGTAAATACAGAGGTGCGTGTGGACTTGTGTTCTATTAAAACTTATATGGGTGGATTATTACGTTGTACAGTGGCAGAGCGGTTGAAGATAGATTTACGTCAAGGACTTAAGGTATCGGATCATTGTATAAGTCTACTATCTATACTTTGTAAAACCGTATCATAGTGATATATTGTCTAGGTCGTCTGAGGGTTTTCCTTTGTTGTTTTCCTCATACATCGATGTCTAATTTATTTATTTTATCTTCTATCACCTTAGATGTATGCTTTAGGATAAAAAGATAAAATTCGGTAAATCATCTTTTCACAAGAAAAGTTTGAAATCGGTGTTAAGTTTAATTGGGTTAATTTTGTTTAAAGGTTCAATCTTTAAAATTTGAAAAATATAAAAGTATTGGACTTGTGTTTATTTGAACCATCCTTGCCTACGAGTACACCGTAAGGGCATTCTCAAATTGGTATCAGAGAAGGTTGCACTAATTTATCATGTTATCCTCATTTTTAGGGATTTTGTTTTGAGATACCAATTTTCTCAAATTGGTATCAAAGCCTGATATACTAAGTTACCATATAGATACTTGTTTTGTGTTGTTTAGGGTCATCTATTTTATCCTTCTCTCTCATGTTGGTTTCTTTTTCTCTCGATGGATTCCCGTTATAATAAGTTGTCAAATATATTTAGTAGTGATGACCTTGATAATAGAGAGGAGTTAAATGAGATTCATAAACATGCTAAAAATTTATCTCGTTTGAATTTGAAGTTTTCTAAAAGAATTAAAATTATTGAAAAAGAAACTTTTTATTTTAAAGATGGTATGAAACTTTTGCAAATTATTCAAACTGAAAATGATTTATTTTATGAGAAGCTTGTGGATATGGACCATGATTTTAAAATTTTATAAGTTTCCAAGAAAGAGAGAGAGGAAAGAGCCCAATTTTTAGAGAAAGAATCAGAGGACTAAAAAATCTTTAGTGTGAGTATGCGTGCCATTGAGGATAATGAAAAATTGATTTACGATTTGAGGGAAAATGAGAAGATTCTTAGGGATAAATTCGCTTGCATTGAGGGGGAAGAGATAACCTTATGGGAATGATTATAAATTTGAAGAAGGAGTCTCTAAAACATACACAGTCTAATTCTTTGATTGACTATAAAATTTTGAGGTTAAAAGATGATCTGAGAGACTCTAGTTGCGTTGGTAGTGATGTTACTAGATTCTTTGATTTGATTACTTATGTTGCCAAAACCAAGACCATTATTTGTTTTAGAGGGTCGACCATATCCAAGGACATTAGAAAATATTAACCTATAGGTAAAATTTCCTCGCATTTATGCATGTTCGCATTGCGGTAGGAAATGCCACATTAGGGCATTTTGTTATGATCTTAAAAGATGTCCTAGTAAGTTGAAGTCTAGTTTCCCTTTGGTTCCCGAACCTCGAAGCATTAAGTGCACATCTATTTGGGTTAGGAAATCTATTTTAGTGGCGCTAAAGGTTATACTAGTTGATTCTCATATGCTTGTGCATGACTCTTCACATGTTATATCTTATGGGTGATTGCTTGCATGTTCTTGTTTGTCATACTCTAGTTTGTGCTTCATAATATATATTTGCTAGTGTTATGACATGCGTATATTTTGTATTATATTTTTCTTTTATTGAGTCATAATGAAAAATACAAAAATATTTTGTTTGTATTTTGAGTTAGAATTTGTTTCCATAAAATAAAAATATCGGTATTTTCTATTAAAAATTTAAGAAAAGCTCAAAAAGATTTTTGTTTTTTGAGTAATTTAGTTATACACAATTAGTGTGACATATTGGTGTGTTTGAATCCAATTGAATACGTACTTTTCATGTCACTAGGACATTTGGTTATGATTGAAGATATTTAGATTGTTCTTAATCACGTTTGCATGGATATGTTTCGAACTTGATCATCTTAATGGATTCAACTTTATATATGCCTCCGCACACACATGCATGAGATTTTGAACATTAACTTCACATCTATTTGAGATTTGTGAGATGTTCTCCCATCAATTTTTTCATCTACATGTTTTGGGACTATGGGGATTTGTGCATTAAGAATCGTTGCTCGTGAGAATGTTTGTATTATTTTGAAAAATATGAGGATGAATGGGAAATGGCTACGAAAGGAGAAAATCTCCTTTGCAGGAAAGCCATTGTTGGCAAGAGACTAATGAAAGATTAAAGGCAATAAAAATAGAATAATTGCGTAAGGCCAACATATTTTAGTTTGTTTGATCTTTCAAAAGAATTAGCTTCAAAAGAATTGAGAAAATAAAATATGTTATATGTTTATCTTTTGAGGGTGTTTAGTTGAAGATCAACGAGTTTGCACAATGAATCCTAGTTATGATTATTTTGTCATGACACTATTGATTTATATAATCATCAATATTCTAGGCTTGTGTGCAGTGTGCTTGTTTGTTCATTAAGTTCACCTTATCTTGTCACTAGAAGCTAAATCTTAGTTTTGATAAATTTTTATGATGAATTAAAACTTCTTCAACATATTTGAGTGTTTGGGTCATAATTCATTTGTATCTTGTTAACACCCGTTCATTCCATACCACATGTTTATACACATCGATACTATGCTAATGTGTAAAGCTTATGTATTTTGTATCGAGTTTTGTGGTTGTTTCTACATATATATGTCTAACGTATTTTCTTTGGTATATTTTTCATATATTATATATGGTATCATGTTTTTAAATCTTTGTGGTTTACATTTAGTCGATGTATACCATATGCTTGATCATTTGGATTATTTGTGTTTGAGTTGCCATGTTGTGTGTTTGCTACAGTTTACACTTTTCCATGCTTTATTCCATTATCCCTATGTTTAAAATTGGTATCAAATTTTCTCATCTTGGTATCTTACGATCACGTATTTAGGGAGAGATTTGTCTTAAGGGGAGTAATTGTTTTATATTATCTTACTTTGTCTATTCCTGAATAAAAAAGGGGAGAAATTGTATCATTCCTTTGAATGCTTAGTATCTCTATCTTAGTGTGAGGCGTCTTATCTAGGTTGAGATTATTTTAGACATTTGTGGATTATATCTCTTTGCATTTGAAGGTACGTTTATGTGTGCATGATTACAGGTTTACATATTGCGGCATATTTTTCAAGCAAATAAAAACTACTCATGTTTGTGTGTCTATTGAGTGTCTGTACTCTTTTTCATTTTGGGGGTTGGGGAATAAATAATAATACAGATCTTGAAGGCCAATAGGATTTTTTTTTGGTTTTACCACGGAATTTTCAAAGGGGTATATTTGTAAGGGCAAATTTTCAATCGAGTCAATTTGTAGTAATTGGCATTATTCCGGATAAAAATGTTGGAGTCATAGGATAAACTTTATCTCATTGATACCATAAGCCTACGACGTTGTTTGATGAAGACGTAATGCACAAGTTTCAAAGATTGCATATGTCATGCTATGTTTATCGTATCAAGTTTGTCTTTACATTTATCAAGGATCTCGCAGGTATGAATGCATATTTATTATGTGTCCTTAGAAATATTTTATGGTTGTTAGTTTTTTATTTTAAAATGTTTGGAACTGTTTTTTAATTTTTTTTAACGAAAATTTTTTTTGAGTTTATTTTCGTTAGAACGAGTTTTATGTCTTACTAGAACGGCTTTGCATTATCATTAGAACAAAGAACAAAGGAACATCAAACGAGGTAGCTCTGAAAAGCAGACTCAATCTCATTAGAAGCTCATTTGAATCTATTTCAAACGAGATAACATTCTTGTTCGAACAAACTTAGGATTTCATTTAAATGAGATGCTATTCTCATTTGAACAACCCTTGTTTTCTGATGCGACCAAGAATGTGTCTCAGAAGTGCGTACTCTCTAGGCACAAGTGCAAGCCTGTCGCTCAAGTAATAATCCTATAATTCGAGTATCGATCCTTAGGGAAATAGGACAATAGAGTTGTGACGACGTTGGACAGATGAAGGAATCCTAACTCTGACTTTAAAAAGAAAAAGAAAAGATGATTTGTTTGGGAATTGGCTACAACTAAACGCAATTACGAAATTATGAAATTAGGAAAGAAATGCAACTATTCTAAATTACCTAAAACACTAAAGATGAATGATTTCAAACTCGAACTATATGATGAAGAAAACATGACGGGAATACAATCCCTCAACCCTAGTGTATTGTAGGTATAAAACTAATCATAAATTTAAGTGATTAATTAGACCCATAATTTAGTACTCCCAAGCATTATGTATATGAGGTTCAAGCCCGCACCATACTTAATCAGAGGAAGAGTAAATCGGTATTGCGATAGTGACACTCGAATTGCATTCTGAAGCATCCCGATTACCTTGAAGCAAACGAGATCCAAACACTACACCAAAATGGCCAAAATGTCACCTTTGAGCCGGCCACCCTTGTCACGGTCATTAACCGTGACACAAATCTCGCGTTTTGTGTCACGGTCATTAACCTTGACACACTCGTGACAAAGTGTTATCATGGTCAGTGACCGTAAAAATGCTTTAAATATTTTTCAAGGTCAATGACCTTGACACGACCGTGACAACTTCTTCAGCAAAAACCCTTTTCCCTTCTCCCCCCCTGTCGTTCCCTCCTTTTTACATCTCTCTCTCTCTCTCACTATGCTCTCTCTCTCTCTCTCTCTCTCTCTCTCTCTCTCTCTCTCTCTCTCTAGTTTCAGGATAATTTCTCTCTCTCTATCTTCCATTTATATATATGTTTATGTGTATATATATATGTGTGTGTGTGTGTGTGTGTGTGTATGTGGTGGGTGAGTACGTGGAAAATAGGGGTTGTTATATTAGAGTCAAAACATTGATGATTATGTATATAAAATTAGCCTTGTATGGGTATAAGCTAATTTAGATTAATATTGATGATTATGTATATAAAGATTAACTCATTTTCATTCGAATTAGACAATTCACATGTTAATATGTTTTTGCTTAACCTATACTTTTGTCTTAGGTTAGATATCATTCATGAACTTTAGAATATTAGTGTTATCGACTTAATTCCACATTGAAGATATTTGTACTTGTATATTTGTGTCTAATTTTAATTTCAAAGGGAAGATTACGATATTTTGACTATGGTTAAAGATAAAAAATAATTCGTTGTGATTTTATTTCTAAGTGATTCTATAATTTTTATTCTTGGAGTTAAAGAAATCAATGCATTCTTTCTGTTGAAAGATATTTATTTTTTAATAATGCAGGATATTTTGATCTTTCCTTCACCATTAAAACATTAAATTGGTAGCATTTTTCTCCTACCAATTTTTTTCATCATGGATGTCGCCAAATTCTTAGTAGATTAGTATTTAACAAACAAAAGCGAAAGAACCATTATTGTTCACTAAATGTTGGCAAAAGTCTTACTGAAGATGTAAACATTTGTATTATATATAAATTGGCTCTCTCATGTATCAAAACGTTTGACTCTATCAAGTTAAATAGACTTGGTTCGTTATGAGTGAGATACAATCTATAGTTTAGGTTAGATGAACCTTAAGGACTAAAGATTCCATGATTTACATGCTTTACATCTATTCCGTGCATATATAATATATATAATAATAGTAATTCCATGCTTTACATCTATTCCACGTTAGATGTTTTCAACTAATTTAGACATATTTATGTGTGTATGTGTATATGTGTGTGGTGGGGGAGGAGGGCAGGGGGTGGGGTGGGGGGGGAGGGGGGGGTGGGGTGGGGGGTGTACGTGTACGTGTGCATGTGCGTTTGTGTGGTGGGGGTGGGTTGAGGGGGGGAGGGGGTGGGGGCAGGGGTGTGTGTCTATGTGTACTAATAATTCCATGCTTTACATGCTTTACATCTATTCTGTGCATATATAATATACATAATAATAATTCCATGCTTTACATCTATTCCATGTTAGATGTTTTCAACTAATTTAGACATATTTATGTGCGTATGTGTATCTGTGTGTGTATGTGTGTGTGGTGGTGTGTGGTGGGGGAGGGGGGCAGGGGGTGTAGTGGGGGGAAGGGGGTGTACGTGTACGTGTACGTGTGCATGTGTGTGGTGGGGGTGGGGGGAGGGGGGAGGGGGTGGGGGCAGGGGTGGTGGGTGGGTGTACGTGTACGTGTGCGTGTGTGTGGTGGGGGTGGGGTTGGGATAGGGGTGTGTGTCTATGTTTACTGATAATATTTTTTTTATCTGTACTAATAACATTTTTTTACAGCGAATGTCTCCTTCAGGTATTAAGGCGAAGATGATGATGCTGTTTATGATGATGTCGTCTGGGCTCGGTGGTAGCGGAGGCGACGAGGGCTCTTCGGCCCCTAGGCTCCCCAAATATGAAAAATTTGGGATGACCGCCGAGAACAAATCGGAGCTATTAGCGAGATCCCTCGAGCTGCTAAAGACGGTCATCGGACCGGGGTTTATGAGTTGGAAGGAGGTGCCATATGAGCTCAAGTTAGCTTTTTGGGCGGTACTACAGGTAATATATTTATATTTATATGAATATTTCAATTTCAAATTCAATTTCAATTTCAATTTCAATTTCAATTTCAATTTCAATTTCAATTTATATTTATATTTATTCGCAACTAACATTCTATTTGTTGGACAGGAACAATTCAACTTAGATCCAAAGCTACGGGATTCCGTCTTGGAGCAGTTGAGGGAGCAACACAAGACGTGGAAGAAAAATATGCGGACACGGTACTTTTGGAAAACACGAGAGTCCATTATCCAATGAAGTGGATCCGTCCCGCCCAAGAAGCCGATCTCATTGGCACAATGGAAAAAGTTCATTGACAATGGGATCGAGGATCGACAATTGGCATCTCGCCAATCGGGGAGGGAAAATTGGGCAAAAAATACGGACATGCACTACTCCTACCGGACGTCTTATGCCGAGGTGGAGAATAGAATGAAGGTAAGATTTAATTTTTCTATAACTACAAAATATATTATTCTTCATTATTTTACTTTGCGGGGCCGGTACTAATTTTACCTTATTTTATTTCAGGGGGTAGGGAGTGGCCCAGGGGGTAAGCCACATAGGCTCGATACTTATGTGGCTCTTCAGACAAAGAAGGGGAAGGACAAGGAGGTGTCCCCGAGCGTCGCGGACACAATTTTAAGTAATTCGACAGTTTATTTTTTGTTAATTACGTTATAATTTTATAGTTTACTTATTTTACTAATCATGTGCTTTTTGTCGTTTCAGACAAAGCTTAAGGAAGTGCATGAGTCGCGGTCTGATGCCGACAAGGCGTCTTTGTCCACATACGCACTCAACCAAGTGCTTGGCTCTGATCGCAAGGGGAGGATAAGGGGGTGAGCTCGAGGGTGGTCAAATCTAGGATCATCGGATTGGAGACGAGTGACACCGGGTTGGCTCGAACGGTGGATTCACATGACGCGAATCTATCCCGTTTGGAGGCGACGGTCCAAGATATGTACTCATTCATGAAGCGTACGTTAGGTATAGACCGTAAGGGGAAAGGGAAGGAGAAGGCGGTGGAGGAGTAGGAGGAGGTGCGGGATAACGAAGCGTAGGATGAAGAGGATGTGGACCTCGCTGCGTCATCACCGTCACGTGCGTACTTCGATGATCCACTTCCTTATTTGTCTCCCTTCCCCAGACCGATGTCGATAATTGGTTGGCCGAGCGTGTTCATATTGGACGTATTTGATGGCCAGTGGATAGGACGGGGGTTGAGGGACCCAAATATCATCCAGGGTGGAATAGTTCATGGACGTGCGCTTCAAGAGGTCGAGTCCAAAGTGCTCGTCACACATGTGATACTCGGGAAGGAGAACTCCCTATTGTGGTTGCGCGAACAATGCAGCACCATGTATATTAGTGGGTGTGTCAATTCGTATATCGTGTGGCCTACTCACCTCCTCACATTTACCCCAGACATGTAGTGACATTATTTTTAAGTTGGTACATTTTAATTATATTTGGATTATATCGTCATGTATATTGTTTCTATTTTGAATATATTTGCATTATCTTTAGTTTGTTTGGATATATGATGTTTGAACAGATACAACGTTGCTATAATAGGTGTCAATATACTGCTGCGCAGTGGCAGTGGCCATACTGCCCAACAGATTTTTTTTAAATTCTGCCCAAAATTGTCACGGTCATTGATCGTGATAAGTCCTTGACAAATAAGGTTGTCACGGACTTGTCACGGTCAATGACCGTGATAATTTTCTTAAAAAGGGTTAAGGTTTTGTCATGGTTAATAACTGTGACTAAACTTATCGCGTTTCATGACTGTGACACGACCGTGACAATTCTAATGAACTTGTCACGGTCAATGACCGTGACACGTCCGTGACAAAAAAAGTTGTCTTCCCAGAATTGTCACGGTCATTGATTTTAACAAGTCCAACTAGTCAAGGTCAATGACCGTGAGAATAGTGCAGATTTGGTGTAGTGAAAGATATAAAATTGTTGTGTTTCTACGCAATACGGTCATAACCAAATCATTAAATTTATAGGACTAATTTTATACACATGCAACTACCATATCATGTTCAGTTCATGCATCCTGACCTTTTAAATCTAGCCGGACATGTGAAGACTTGAAAACAGCACGTTTAGAATGAAAGAAACCATTTTTACTATTGAATGAAGATGAAGAAAGTTGAAATTAGTTATGAAGAAGGAACTAGAATAAGTATTGAAACAAAAATTGGAATGCTTTTACTTGAATTGCAACTTGAAAATAACTAGGGTTTTTTGTTATTCCTCTCTAAAATGGATTACAAAGCTTCCCTAATGAATTAGAAGCCTCCCCCTACGTTTAGGAGGAGTTAAAATTTATATTCTATGAGATAAAAGAGTTTGAACCAAATAGGACTCCATTTTTACAAGTGGATAAATCCGAAGAATCGATAACAGAACCGATCCGGGTGAATGGTTCAGTTCGGTTCCATCTTTTGTAGCCTTTACAGAAAACCCTTTGAGCATGGGATCGGTTCGTTATTTTCCAGCTTCGGTTCAGTTCCATATTTTCATCTCTTCACAGAAAGTTTTCCCATGGTGGATTCGATTCGTTTTTGCATTACTTTGGTCCGGTTCCCTTTTGCCATCATTTACAGAAACTTTGCCTATGAGGGATTCGGTTCATTTTTAGCTCCTTGGGTTCGGTTCTGTTTTTGCCAGTTTTTCCAGAATCCTTTCCTTCTTGAATTTCTTTGAAGCTTTTGGTATGGAACTTAGAACACCGAACACCTGCAGGATAGATGACGAACACACGAAACTCGACATACTCATTAGAAACTTGCCACTATCGAAGATATGATATAAATCCACTTGAATTAGATTACACGGAGAGATAAAAACATCTAAATTAAGGGGATAAATGGGAAGAATTTATGCGTAATCAAACCCCCCTAACTTAGAACGTTGATCGTCCCGAGCAATGTAAAAGAATCAAAAAATGGCCCAACTTATAAATGGGATAAGATACCTTTTTCGCGAGCAAGCGGTTGCATTTAGCGTATGCAACAGGCCTTTAAACTCCTAGGTTACCCTAGTAGGATGAGTTGTGTCTCGTGAGGGTTTGTAGTGAATATACCCACAAAATTCGACTAAAAAAAAACTCAAAATACGCAAAAAGTGTGTAATTCAAACTTTTCCAGAAAATAACTATCTTCAAGTCATGTTTAAGAGTTTCAAATCATAGTGCGCATGTGAAATCGAAAATTTTAACCGCGTATTTCCACCGATTGACCATTACGTTACTTATCCAAAAAATTTCTTTGATTTCAAAATCTCACATGATGCTCTCACAAACGAATCACTCGGAATTGTGGCTATTCTCTCGGTGTACGTGATATAAAGAGTAAACATATTGGAACCAAGTTCACGCACACAAGTAGAAAGATGAAAAATTTATAGTGATTGGATCTCATCAACGGAACACGGTTTGAAAAACGGAAACATTGCCTCTTACACATACGTCTTATCTCTTTATTATCTTTTTGTATCTTAGCTCTCCACGCGGTAACCAATTTTTGCAATTTTGGACTCGGTTAGGACTTTTTCGGGTAAAAGGTGTATTGGCTAATATGAAAGTGGTACGGAAAAAACTGGAATCGGAATGTTTTGCTTATGATGTCCGTCAGTGTTTTTTCGGGCTTTTGCTCATTTCTTCTTCTTTTTCTATTTTTCACTTTTTTCTTTTCTTGCTATTTTTGTTGAGCATTTTTATTCATTTTCTTGCCCCATTTTTTTTTTCACTTTTCGGACTTAATTTCTGAATTTTTTTATTTTTCACAATTCCGGGCTATTCGGGTTTTTCAGGTTACCAAACGAAAAGGATAAATTATTCGGCTCAAATTTGGTTTACAAAAGGGATGATTTTTTCATGACTTTTTATGGCTAATCTTTTTGGGTAACAAACGATGGCCCACTTCGTTGTCCAACATACTAATTCCGTTACTATATGCGTTTCGAGATGAATTAAGTTTAGAGATCAATTTTGGCACGTTTTTCAAAGAAATATCACACATATTTTTCATAACCCATCAAAATGAAAAAATTGAGATCATCAACGACTTGGTGCTGAAAAGAACTTGGAGTTAACAATTAACTCGGATTGATTTTAAAAACTCAAAAAGACCGATAGGCTCGAAATCTCACCGGGTTTGTTAATCTTCACATTTATTCGTTAAGTCGTCAATTTTTGCACAATTTCCATCTTTGGTCATTTTCAGCTTTGTGTATTGTGTTTTTTATAACTTGAGACTTTAAACCGACTTTTAATGATATTTTTGAAAATTTTGAATTCCAATTTTTATTTATTTTGAACAAAAAAAATATTTTTGGATTTTTCAAAGTTTTATGATTTTTTGAAATTTCTGGGCATTTTAAAAATTTGTGCAGTTTTAGAATTACGCACTTGTGACCCCCCCCCCCCCCCCCCCTAACTTAGACTTTTTCATTGTCCTCAAGAAAAAAGGACTAAAATCTCAAAGCGAATGAAAAGTGTGGAAAAATAAAACAAACAAATATTTACAATGCATACAGACACTAAATAACCCTAACGCATGACTCAATAATACAATAAAAATCACACCATACGCGTCGGGGGTGTGACGACCTCTCATCTCTCCACAAACTAACCCGAAACCACTAACGGGGTTCAATGCTCTCCTTGTCTCTCTCGTCTTCATATCGTAAACCAATAATCAAAACAAGTTGGAACCTCACCCATAGATAAGGGAAAGACCGAGAGACGCATCGTGACTACTTGGAAAGGGACCCCTGTGATGCTTACTCAAAGCATGGCCTGCGTGCACCGATTCAGAGGGAACACCTAAGTTTCTTTTAATTTTTGGAACGCATGGGTCGGGCTCTAAGTCGGACGAAACACAACTTTTCTCCTTTATCGCCTTCGGGGCATCAAATGGTATGGGTGGATGGTCATTGCGAAGAAACTCATCAATTTTATCTTTCCACTCGCTCTCTCCTAAATGACTAAATGAGTCCAATAGAGATTGGACTTCGTTGTTAAGGCTCTCATCCACTTGCCCGAATTCTCTCTCAAATTCTTCCATGCTCATGTCCCCTAGCTCTTTCTCTCAAGTAGTGCCTATATTCTCCCTTACTTGCTCGATCTCTAACTCCACTATTTTTCTCTCTTCGAACCCCTCTCTCTCTCTCTCTCTCTCAATCGCGGTCACTACACACATCCCCCCCGTTTTTCTCTCATCGTCATAACTATCGATATTACTTGATGAAATAAGGCACACCCCTAACAGCTCTCTCTTGTGGGACCCCTAATTCTCGTTGCTCGACACTAAGCAGGAACCTAGGGCATCTCCACAATGGTTTTCCTCAAAGTTCTCCTCTACGATCTCGTCGATTAGGCTCACTGCGTGAAGATCATCTTCTTCCCCTATATGTTGGGCTATATGGAAGATGTTAGTCTCTAAGATCATGTTCCCAAAGGTGAGTTGCATCTGCCCATTCCGAGTGTTGATAATAGCGTTAGCCATAGCTAATAATGGGCGCCCATGAATGATGGGAACATGATTGCTCGAGGATAATTATGGTTCCATGTCCCAAATGATAAAGTCTACCGAGAAGCAGAAAGTGTCAACTTGGACGATCACGTCCTCTACTATACCTCTTGGGATCTTCAAGATTCCATCCGCTAATTGGAGAGTGATCTTTGTGGGCTTGAGGTCGCCCAAATCAAGTTTCCTATAGGTAGCGTAAGGGAGGATATTGACACTTGCTCCCAAATCAAGTAAGGCTTTCTCAATTTTATTTTCTCCAATGATGCAGGAAATTGTGGGTGCACCGGGATCTTTGAATTTTGGCGAAAGATCGTTAAGTAGAACGGAGATCACGTCTGTGCTAGAAAGACATTTTTATTTACCTGCATCCTCCTCTTTACCATCAACAAGTCTTTGATGACTTTTGCATAAGCTGGAATTTTCTTAATAGAATCGAGGAAAGGTAAATTTAGCTTCACTTGCTTTAGTACGTCTAGCACTTCATCACGGGGGTGTCCTTTGTGGGAAGGAATCAACTTTTGAGGAAAGGGTGTCGTGATGGGTGGTTTCACTACTACATCGGGCTCACTAGTGTCCTCTTTATCACTATCCTTCAAGGGGACATCTTCGGCCTCTTTCGTGCCGAGAAAAATTTCCTTGTCTTTGGTTGCGTCATGTGGGGGAGGTGATAAATGAACGACTCTCCCACTACGAAGAGTGGTAACAACTTGACATTACTCCTGATGTTCTGTCGAGGTGGATCTAACACTAGTTTGACATTGGGGCAGTCTTTGGCCCTGGGCAGGAAACTTGCCTTTCTCTTGGATACTCAACTATGATTGCAACCGTGAAATGTTCGCATTCATTTCATTGATAATGCACTCATGCCCAGCATTAGTTCCAATCTGGGTATTGATAAAGTGGTTGATCGTATCCTCGATATTTCTCCGCGATGGAGTGATATATTCTCCTTGAGGTGGTGGTGCTTGCACATGTCCTTGCATATGTGGATCTTGTTGAAAGTGCAGTGGTGGAGGAGGAGCAACATGTGAATTAGGATTCATCGTAGCATGATGTTGCCCATAGCTAAAACCAGGGTGGTTTTTCCATGAAGGATTGTAAGAATTCCCTTGCGGTGCACCGAAATTACCCTTGAATCCTCCTATACCACTTACTTATTCTTGAAGCATCACTTTGTAGGCGGGTATAGTTGGGCATTCCTTAGTTGAATGACCCGCCTCACAAATCGCACATACCTTCTCGACGGGGTTTTGGATGGATCCAGTTGGTCCTCTTCCATATACCTCACATAGGTCTCGCAGTCCTTTCTCAAGTATATCGAGTCGACCGTCCGTCATAGAATTCTTTTCTACATGAAATAGGCCGGACGCCGATGGAGTGGTGGTCACTTGACAATTTTGATTTTGAGCATTAGGGTCAGATGTTTCCCAGGATTGGGTAGTCTCGGCGACATACCTCAGGTGAAGCTCAGCATCGTGGGAGTCTAAGTCGATAAACGGACCACTACCCATGGTTTCAAAGAGTTGCTTGGAATTAATGTTCATCCCATTATGGATAAAGGAAATGATTTGCGTTTTATCAAAACCATGATGGGGACACGAAGCAATTACCTCATTGAAATTCTCGTAGCATCGATCGAATGACTCATTTTCTAGTTGTCAAAAAGTTTGAATTTGAGCCTTGATGGAGTTCGTTCGATGTGGAGGAAAGAACTTCTTAAGAAATTTGGATTGTAGCTCATTCCGTGATGAAATCGAATTTGGAGGTAAAGACCATTGCCATGTCTTAGCCTTATCCTTTAGCGAGAATGGGAAGAGTTTAAGGTGGAGCCCATATTTTGTGCAAGTTTGATCACTAAGAGTCTCGCACGCCTCCTCAAATTCCATGATGTGGGCATATGGTTTTTCTGAATCCATTCCATGGTAAGTGGGAAGTATCTGGATCATCCCATTCCTAAAGCTAAACTACCCTGCATTATACGGGAGTAAAATGCATCCTGAAGTGATAATACGCTCGGGATATGAGGTGTCTCTCAAATGGCGATATGGGGCTTCTCCCTCGTCGGTAGTTACACTACCGTGTTGCGACATGTCTCTCTCTCTCTAAAAACTTGGTATCCTCACTTGGTATACTCGAAGCGTGCTCTGAAGTGTGTCCTAAGAGGGAAAACGACGTGTTATTTGAGATAGAGTGTGACGGTGTGGGAGGGGGAACCCAGAATTTTGGAGCGTTAAGAGTGTGAGGGCTATCAGGTTCGTACTCTACTATTGGATTTTCGTGAATGTGGATTGGAGTATTATGGGGAGTTGGAGTGAGTTCAGAATTTTACATTAACGGGCTTATGAGAGATGATGAGAAATATTTGTGCTTTTTCAAATTTTTATATGTTTTTGGATTTTTGGAATTTTTTGGTCAAAGTTTGAGATTGACTTGATCTAATCCTAAGTTTACCTGCTTCCCCGGCAATGGCGCCAAAAACTTGACGCGACTAAGAATATGTCTCAGAAGTGCATACTCTCTAGGATCAAGTGCAATCCTGTCGCTCAAGTAATAATCCGATACGTCAGGTATCGATCCTCAGGGAAATTGGACAACAGAGTTGAGACGACGTTGGAAAAATGAAGGAATCCTAACTATGACTCAAAAAAGAAAAAGAAAAGATGATTTGTCTGGGAATTTTATACAACTAAACGCAATTATGAAATTATAAAATTAGGAAAGAAATGAAACTATTTTAAATTACCTAAAATACTAATGATGAATGATTTAAAACTTGAACTATATGATGAAGAAAATAGGACGGGAATACAATCCCTCAACCCTAGTGTATTTCAAGTATTCTGAAGCATCCCGGTTACCCTAAAGCAAACGATATCCAAAGATCTACAATTGTCGTGTTTCTACACAATACGGTCATAATCAAATAATTAAATTTAATGGACTAATTTTATACACATGCAACTACCACATCAGGTTGAGTTCATGCATCCCAACCTTTTAAATCTAGCTGGACATGGGAAGACTTGAAAAAGCTCATTTATAATGAAGGAAACCATTTTTACTAATGAATGAAGGTGAAGAGAGTTGAAATTAGTAATGAACAAGCAACTAGAATAAGTATAGAAACAGAAATTTGAATGCTTTTACTTTAATTTTAAGTTGAAAATAACTAGGGTTTGTTGTTCTTCCTCTCTAAAATGGATTACAAAGCTTCCCTAATGAATTAGAAGCCTCCCCCTACGTTTAGGAGGAGTTACAATTTATATTCTATGAGATACAAGAGTTTGAACCAAATAGGACTCCCTTTTTACAAGTGGATAAATCTGAAAAATCGATAACAAAACCGATCCGGGTGAATGGTTCAGTTCGGTTCCATATTTTGTAGCCTTTACAGAAGACACTTCGATCATGGGATGGGTTCGTTATTTGCCAGATTCGGTTCGGTTCCATCTTTTCATATCTTCACAGGAAGTTTTCCCAAGGTGGATTCAGTTCATTTTTGCATTACTTCGGTTCATTTCCCTATTTCCATCCTTTACAGAAACTTTGCCTATGAGGGATTTGGTTCGTTTTTAGCTCCTTGGGTTCGGTTCTATTTTTGCCAGTTTTCCAGAATCCTTTTCTTCTTGTATTTCTTTGAACCTTTTGGTATGGAACTCGGATTAGAACGCCGAACATCTGCAAGATAGATGACGAACTCACGAAACTCAACATACTCATTAGAAACTTTCCATTATCGAAGATATGATATAAATCAACTTGAATTACATCACGCGGAGCAATAAAAACATCTAAATTAAGGGGATAAATGGGAAGAACTTATGCCTAATCATTTTCATTCAAACGATGTGGCGCCTAAAAAATATTGGAAACAGTATTTAAGGCATTATGGACTCAAAAATTTTGATGGACATTTGGTGAAAAATGATTTTACACATGTTTACAAGCGTTCTAAGCCCCATGTTTCACCTTATATATTTGTAGATCCAAGTTCCATAAGAGAAAAATCTTAATTAAACCTTTTCACTTTTAAAGGCACGATGTAAAGCTCACAAAAGGCCTTTTGGAGTCCACCATCTCCCTCACCCAAAACCTCTTCCTCACTCCCACTTTTTCCAGAATGATTAGAAACATCATCGAGGCACTCACGTATAGAAATGTCCTCATCGATGTGGGATAAATAAGTAGTACTAACCTGACTGTCCATGAACACAGTGAAATTATGTTCATGTGGTGATTCATCCCTAGAATCCACATACTCGACTTCATTATCGCTAAGAGTGGCCGTATCTGCAACTTTCTTCCCTTATCACTTTAGCCTAGTGGGCCACTCATGTGCCTTGTTCCTTTTTCCCACACACTAAAAACATCTCACCTCATCTTTCTTGCCAACATTCTTACCCTCATTACCAATTTTATTTTTGGAAGAATTTTTTTGTTAAATTTGAGAATTGTTTTGAAATTTTTTGCAAATAAGGCAATATCATCAAGTTGAAAATTATACTCAAATTTAGATTCAAAAACCCAAGGCAATAACTATTTCCCTTTTCTCTTAAGTTTTGTAAAACGTGTCAATTTCATAAGTTTGAAAATCTCCCTAATATTCCCTACGTACTCAGGATAGTGACTTTAGGGATAAAATGAGTTGGAAGAGATCTCTAAATCTTTTTCACTACATGTGTGTCAAGAATTTTCTCACTTAAATTAAAACTAAAGTTTACAATATCAGACAATTGTTCATAAAATTTATCAAACAACTCACATTCTAGCATGGTAATTGTTTCAAATTGAGGGGTGAGATTTTGAAGCTTCAGATCTTTCCCAACATTGGTACCCTCGTGAATGAGTTGGGTGGTGTCCCAAGCTTCTTTAGACTTGGTGCATGCCATGATGCAGCAGAACTCGTCATGGATGATAGCTCCAGAAATGGCACTTAAGTCGCAAGAGTTAAAATTACTTCATTTAAATCCCCCTTTTATTTAAGTAGAGATAAGTTTATGACGTCGCCATTGGTCACTGTGTGTCGTGTCCACCCTCTTTCATAAATAATGCAGACTCTTTCACCAGTAAATGTTAAAGAACACCTCATCCTAGTTTTCCAGTGAGAATAATTTGACCCATAAAAATAGGCATCATATTATACTAATTATCCATAAATCCAGTATATTTAAAGATCACCAATTAAAAAAAATGATATACAATTTTTTTGGTAAAAAAATCACGCATTATTTTAGTGCAACCTACTTTGATACCAATTTTAGAATGCGAGGATTCTATGGATATATATTGTATATTAGTCAGATGACACACAAATTCAATTTTAACAAATTTTATCTTTGAATTAAATTAGTGTGCATGCAAAGATGTAGTCCAAATTAAATATAGAAAACCAAGTAGGCAAATACGCGAAGAAGTAGGAAAATACCTTATGGAAAAACCTTTAATTCAGCGTTGTACAATATTTGATAAACACGTTACGACTTAACAACTACTTAGCTCACTAAGTATGACATGTAGTTATTCAAATTTTCTACAACAAAGACACAATCCAGCCCCATCCACATGAAGTAGTCTTCCCTGGGTATGTATCTTAAACATGAAAGTGTTCTTCTTGATTTGATAATGTGATCTCTAAATTAATAAGATGTTTGGATAATATTTGGAAGCATTTGATCACAAATGAAACTTTAAAAGTGTGCTGAAAAACTTGTAAAAGAGTTCTTTAAGGCTCTAATCCCTCATCTCCTTTTGTAAGGAAGTTGTTATAAAAGGATAATTATGAGAGATTTGGATCAAATTTAATTAAAAAAATCTTTAGCACTCGATCGAATGACCAGGTACCTCATTTGAATGAGGTAACCCGTTTTTCATTCGAACCAGCTTCCAACGATCGGTCGAATGAGATTCCAACAAATGATGAAAAATCATATCGTTCAATCGTGGGAACTCTCATTATAACGACATATCCAATCTTATTTCAAGGATTTCTAATAAGGCTTTAAATGAGATTATAGAAATGACCATAAGGCGTTGATCTAGATTTCATTTGAACCATGAAACTCATTCTAATGACATTGCATAATTCATTCAAATGACAAGAAAATAACGTTCTAATGACTAAGAGAGATTTCCAAAATTTGTTTCAAAAACCTTTTAAAACATTTTGAAATTCAAACTCTTAAAAAAGTAAAATCCCCTGAAAAATAAAGGCTTTTCCAAAACATCCATAACTCTTCCGAATCATATGGAGACAAACGATTCTTCAATCCTAAAAAATTCTTCAACTTTGTCTTCGAATATGTAAAAGCAGTCAAGAATGTGCAATTTATTTATAACGGGATAAGCCAAATAAAAAAACATTGAGCAATTATAAAACTTGATCTTACAAATTTATAGGTACAAAAACACATAATCACCACAGAATAATAATAAAGTATCCAAATTTTGAAAATAAAATGTAATTGTGTGAACATTTTCCATTCATAATATATGTACATGAATTCAAGAGATGATTCCATAGATAGAACTCAAAGTCTACCTTAGGTGTAAAACGTTAAGCTTAAATGAAATTGACTCGACTAATATAATATGTCATGAATTTTAAGATTCTAAAAACTTCAAGAAAGTCCATTGTGAAAATCCATTGATATTTTACTTTATAATTCCCTTAAAATCTCACAAATATAAGAATTCGCTCCAAATATTTTGAAGAAATCATAATGCTCATATGTAGTGAAGCATCAATGAATATAAACTAAATGTCCTTGGCATTTCGATTTTTGTGTGTCGTTAATATTTTCAGGCTCTTTTTGCAAATGGTGTCTTTTAATGAAAAAATAATTTGTTCGTGTATAGGCCCTTTACATTTCTTAATATTTAACAATATTTTTTTATCCAAGACACATAAGAAAAAAATGTAGAGGTAGGTTCACTCCAATTATGTGTAATTCTCTTAGTTTTTGTAACTTCATTTAGGATGAACTCCTAATTGCCTTTAACAAAGAAAAAATTGTGTTTCCAAAAGTGATTACTAGTCTGGGCGACCCTAAATAACTTCTTTTGGAGTTTTTGGGGGGGTGATGTGATAGTAACTAGGGGGTGTGGCATTATCCTTAGGCCATGAATATACCTAAATATTGCCTCATTGATGTCAAAATCGAACACTTCCATCCAATATATCATAAACCCTAAAATAGTTCGGTAGGCATTCTGACCAAGTTAGGTTAGGGTTATTCCATAACCTTTTAGGGTACATAGGATAATATGACAAAAGGGGAGACAAACTCACACAACTAAGGAAGTTTTGGAGATGCATATCTTATAAGTTTATAATTGATCATAAGCCATCTAGTTTGAAAGGGGTAACCTGCAAGTGATGTCAAGTGGGATTACATAGAGGTCCTCGTATTCTAATAATTCGATTGATGTAATGTCATAAGCGTAATTACCCACGTCTATTTCTGAAGGGTGGTACAAATTAGTGGAGGCTAAAGGAGTCTATCACCCAATGGCACCTAAAATGGAGAGATATGAGAGGTTGGAGGACGATGAGAGTAAGGGGCCTCCTTTGTCGAGTTCCTAATAACGATGGGGGACCAGAAGATGTCGTATTCACCCAGTCCTTGCCCCTGCCTCACATCTAGACCCATCATCTAAGTTGTCTAATGCCATGAGCTCGAACCTACTGTATGGCAGATATGGGGGCTACTGTGCAAAACCTAAAAACTCATAGGGATCATATTTTATAACCTTTAACTCCTCAAGAGACATCCCTTCAGTGAAACGCAGTGGAATAATATCTAGGGGTATAAACCCTAAGGGTTCTTGGTTATTCCTAATACCCTCACATATTTTATTCAAGACCCTCTTAATCCACTGATTAACACTCATAACGTGTGCAAAATAGAGGATAATACATGAAACCCAAATTCTTCACCTACCACAAGCGAAAGAAGAAAAAAAATGCTCGAACCCTAGAAATTGGAAAAACAAAAAGCCAACCAAGTCAATAGCTATCTAAAAGAAACAATCCACCAGAAAATCACCGAATTATAGCCCAATCATGCAAAATACAATTGTTGGCCTAGAAATATACCAAAGAGGGAGGGGTTAATTGGGTATATGGGTTTAATGAAAATTTTGAAAATTTGCTTAACTTTGTTTTAAAGATTAATTGCAATATGATAAATAAATTCTAGATTAATGAACTAATCAACAATAATTTTTAGAAGTTATGAGAGAGATTAACAGAATTTTGCAGATTGAAGTTTTAACATGGTACTACCACTTCCTACGTCAACGCTGGAAATGATTCTTGAGTACTTAACTATTTCTATTTCACTTAAAGCTGAACCAAAATCCTTACAAGGAATAACACCTTACAAACTATAACCAACAATATGTCAAGCTCATCATTGTCCAAGCCGTACCTAGACAATATCCCAGTGTCTTTAAACGCATTGATTGCACATAATAAATGGCGCTACCGGATGATAAGATATAATGAATATAACTGTAAGAAATAATGATAAGAATCTTAACCAAAATGCAAAAAAAATAGATTTAGTAAAAATAGTAGTGAAATGGGTTTACTTTCTATCTCTAGAAAGGTAAACAAACAAGAATTACAAGTACAATGCTCAGATGGGTTTTGTGTAAATCTTTAGCACAAGTGGTTATTGGGTTTATAACTTTGATAAAGATTGATTGAAGATCAAATGGTTTTTGGGAAAATATTGGCTTTAATGGATTTTCTTGGTTAAAATGGGTTTGGGATTTGGTTTCTCTCTCTTAGAGACTTTGGGAGATTAATATAAGCATGGATTGGAACATTACTCAATGGGTTTGTTGTTTCATGCTTGTGTGCCTGATGAAGGATCCCAAGGCATCCTTTTATAGGCTTCAAATGAGCAACTAGTCATTGGAGGGTATAAAGGTAATAAAGGGTTCACATAAACTTCAAATTTAAAAACTAGTCATTGGTATATATGAGTATTCAAAAACTTCTAGTAGACAAAACCTTTTTTCTTTTGAGTTGAATTGATATAGTGAGGTCTGAGGAAATATTTAGTTGTTTTGAAGAGGAGTTTTAGTCGACTAAACAAAGTTTTAATCGACTATAACTCCCAATTTTTAGGAAGGTTAGGTTTTAGATCATTCATTTGGGCAATATTCTAATGCATTTGGGTAGTTTTTGGTGAGTAGGTTTTGAGAATATACAAGTTAAATCAAATTTCTTTACGTTTGTACAATAGTTACTAAAGTACATCAAGAAACTCAACAATGATTTCCTAGTACTTGAACATTCTTCTGATTTGTTTTAGTTATGAAATTCTAATTTGTGATTTGATTTGAGATCAAGCTTTCTTGAGCTTGATCAACATGGTACATATGACGCTGAGGTGATCATGATCATGGTTATATGTTTGCTTTGTGTGATGCGATGATGAATGTATGGTTGAGCTTGAACTTTTCTTATTTGGATGTTTGTTTTGTGTGATGTAGTGATCTATGTATGGTTGAGCTTGAACTTCTCTTGATGCTTGATTGATGAACTTTCTAGATTTTTATGGATGTTTTATATTTTCATTTTTTTGTATAGGATCTTCATTGTATTGCCTAGGCCTGTTAATATGGTCGCATAGATGGTATGTTCCATATAACTTGTCTCATAATGTATTATGTGATTATTTTAATCTCAATTACATTAGAGACAAGATAGGGAAGTGTGATCCTATATTAAATATGTTTTCATCATAAAAAAATCTTTTTTCTGAAATGCATTTTGTTTCACAATCTTCCCATTTTTATGATGACAATACAATTCCCTGCTTTGAGACTTGGTTTTTTAAAATTTGTTTTTCTACCATTTTATTGTAGAATATTTTTCTCATATCATATATCTCCCCCTTTATCATTTTCAAAAAGGGTGGTGGGTAACTTTTGGAAAATGTATTTTTGGTGTTCAGTGTGTGAACATGATTCTTAATATCAAGTGAATTAAATTCTCCTTTCCTTTCTTCATCATGTACTGCAAAAGTGGTTTAGTACATGTAGTGAAAAATAATTGCATAGGTTTGAAACAATATTAATCCGATATTATCTTTATAATGTTAAAGAATCCCTGAAATGTTATACATGGATGTATGTTTAAGGAGGTGTAAAGTTGATATATGTAGATGAATATGTACTTGGTTTGCTATATAAGACATATTTATGTGTGTTTAAAGATGGAATTTTGAAAGTTTTGCTTCATTACTTTTTTATTATAATGTATGAGAGTGAAAAGTTTGATGCATAATTTTCATGTGTTGATTTATATGAGACATGGGTAGATAAAGTCAGTCAAGCACAAACACATCACATATTTTTATTCATTAAGAGGACATACATATACAAATATTATAAAAACTATGGGTAATAAGGATAGTTGGTGTAGTATGGGTAATTATTCGAAGGAGGAATAATGGGGTCATCTACATTATATAGTTGAATTCTTAGAATTTACATTCTTGAGTAATATCATCCATAATGTTTTGAGGAATGGCAACATTTTTTAAAGGAAAATCAAGCATTTCGTTGATTTGATATATTTGATAACATGGGTTTAGAGAGTGCATGGGATGTTGTTACATGCATTAGTAACATTGGTTTTTGTTGTTTATCTAAAGGTCCTCTTTAAGATTTAAATGTGAATGGAATTGGTAAGTTGAACTACGTTTGAGTGATTTTGGGGGACTTTCATTTGAATATAGGAGTAGAGATGGTCTACTTTGAGATAGAGGTTATAGGGATTGATGTCATTGGGGTAAGAGGTTTCGAAAAAGATGTTTCCTCCTTAATTTTAAAGGGTATAAATCTCATGGCTTTCATCATTGACCTCAATGACCAGGTTTAGGGTCGGATGCACGGGGTGCTAATTTTAATTATATTTGAAGAGTTTGAGAATTACAAGAGTCGCAAATGAGAAAATGGATCGTTGATGGATGGAAAAGAGTGGTCCAGGAGAAATTATTGGAGTGTTCAAAGCATGTAGTATATTAGTTGTAATCTTATTATAAGGAAGGCAGATTACACTCCTTTTGTGGATGGATTCCATATGTTTGCTAATAAGGTAGGATCGGTCGAGGTTGATTCCCTTTTGGATGCACCAATTTAGAAAGACATCAATTTTTGGGATCGCAGAGTGTTGTCCAGATCGGAGAAGTATGCATTTTTTATAATACTTTGGATGATTCGGCAAGCGGCGGATAGGTGTACATTCTGTAGATGGAAACGAGGAGAGTCTGTAACATGTTCTTTGTCCAAGAAGTTCATGGCCTCAGGGGGGTCTAAGTTGGGATCATTAATCCATCTATGGGTGGTATAAGGAGTTAGCCTCCCGTAGGGGAGTTTTAAGAGATCCATGAGAATGGATTGGGATATAATAACCGGTCAAAATTAAAATAGAGGAGTTAACAACATCACTTTCTATGAACAAGTTGGTGTAGAAAACTCAAGTGAGGTTAAAAAATATAGTTTTAGATACTTCCAGGAAAGTTAACTATCCTTAAATGAGTAACATCTTATGAATGTGAGGTAGCTCATTCCATAGGACATTAGCAAGGTAGGTTCTTCCTTGTTCAATTGGAAGATGAATGAAATCCATATTGAAATGGATCTCACCGTTTAAGTTAGGAAGAAAGTGATCATTTAGGTTAAGTTGTGGGGTTTGATCAATGTTATTGCTAGGTCCTCCTAGTTCCATGTTTGAAGGTTTAAAATTTTGGAAGAGGTAAATTTAAGAGTAGCCAAAGATATTTTTGAGAGTAATGATTTGGATGAAGTAGAGTGGTTTAAATCAGATCTAAGTTGAGGGAATATGAGATTTTGGGAATGAAGAATTGTTTAAAGGTGTGAAAACATAAATAGATTTGAGTCAGGCGGGTTTAGTCGGCTAGATCTCTAGTTTAGTCGACTAGAAGTGTCAAAATGTTTACCTTTGGGGAGGAGGATTATGGATTCAAAAGTAGGGCCTTGTGGGTAATGATGAATGTTTTTAAGGTCTAATTTTAGGCATGATAGAGGATTTATATCACAAGAGCTTAAGAGTACTTTGATGGATGTGATAAGGAAAGACTCTTTGGATATTTTTAGTGTGATGATTACTTTAACTGTAAAGTTAAAGATTAGGATTCTTCTTGTGGATTTAGTTTCGAGAGAAGAAATATGGACTATCTATGCTAGATATTTCTCGAGAGAATATTTGATTAGATATTTCTTCCTAGTTATTTGTCCCATCTTTATCGTTTTCAATTCATGTCTTGATAATGAGTTAAACTATATAAACGATGATAACATAATTTGGGAATATTTTAATTGATTTTGAATTGATTTTATTTTTGAAGGATTTAATTGATTGTAATTTGAGTTTGTTTGTGTAGACACCCCATCCTAGGACCCTCTTAAGCACCTCCTTAGGTCCTAGGCACTCACTTGTTCACCTAGGTCATACTCCAAGTACCGATATACAGGCCAGTAAGCGCTCCAGAGCCCCATTTGACTCCGATTAACTTCATCATCTAATAGCAAGTTCAACGAATCTTCGAAAGCCTCTAAATCCCATTTTTAATGGTTCGACATTGAAAGTGCGGAAGCCCCCAATTTTAAATTCAAATATAATGAAATGGTTCAAATTAAAACAACTTAACAAAATTTAATTTCTCTATAAATTAAATTTACACAAAGTGAAATTAGATCAAACACACACACAATTTAAATTTCACTTAAACCAATTTAATTTAACCCAAGTCCTAGAAAATTTGCCTAATTCATATTTCACAATTTTACCAAATTAGGACAACTCAATTTTATCAAATTAAATTAAATGACTTGAATTAAATTAACTAAACAATACCAAATATTTAATTTAACACCAAAATAAAAACATATAGTGATTAAAACCAAATTTTATCTTGAATTACCTAAGCAAGCGTTCTAGGTGAGTATAGCAAGATAAAATAAACAATAAATCACTACGCCGCGATGTACGAGGAAAAACCCACAACGAAAAAAAACCTCGGACGGCCCTAGCCTCAAATCCACTAAATACGGAATTTATATATACAAGCAAGATGACTTACAACACTCGACTCAATCCCTCTCAAGCCCAGACGCGTCTTCTTGTATCAACCTCTGCCTAGTGAATAACCACGGAGCTCCATCGCGGTCTCGAAATCCACCGATTGGACTTTATATGGTCACCGTCACCCGAACAAGGAGCCTTTCTCCAAGTGGGTAAATCAACGCAAACATCTTCTTCTTTGTGGGATTTAGAAGCAAACCCAAACGTCTCTCCAAAACGGTAGAGATGAAAAATCGGTGCCAAAATCCAAGCAATGTATATATATATAGAACTTAGATTAAACAACAATTGGGTGTAAACAAGTGTTTAAAATATTCTTCTCGAAGAATTAAACACTCAAAACAATGAACTTTTTCCCTTTTAATTTCTCTCTCAGAACACTCTCTTAGAGGTTGTAGGATGTGAAATGGTTAAGTTAGAAAACATGATTCCCGCACTTACATATTCAGGTAAAAAGTTGGTGGGAAAGGAAATGGGAAAGTGGGTGAAAACTGTCAAAAACTGCCATTTAACTATTCCCGCCAAATCACGTTCGAATGAGATTTGTCATTCGAATGAAGTCTCGTTCAAACGGACTTCTAACGATATTCTAACGAAGTTCCAGTGTCTTTAAAAATTAACTCGTTAGAAATCTCGTTGGAAATCTTGTTCGAACATCCATCTCGTTCGAACGATATTTTGAACGAAGTTACAGAGGCCAAACTGGGAACTCGTTGACAAACTCGTTCGAACGACATTTGGTTCGAACGCAAAACTCGTTCAAATGACATTTGGTTCGAACGAAAAACTCGTTCGAACGACATATCGAACGAACTTTCAGAAAGTTGGAAATTTTCATTTTTAGCCAAGAAACTTTATAAACTTTATTTAATGTTTTAATTAAATCTTTTTGAAAATAAACAACAGTTTTAAATAATCGTACACTCAATATAAAATGTTCCAAGTTCCTATATATATATTAAAATGCACTCATACCTTAGGAGCGATGGAACCATGTTGATGACGTAGAAACGAGGCACTTTAAACTAGACAATATGATGAATCTTTATACTCTTGGCCGCTACGTCTTCAACAAACACGTCATAGGATTAAAGGATGCTCAATTTACTCTATTATATGACTCAAACGTTTTTGTCCAGAATTGAGCCAAAACTTCAAAGGACTCAATTAGAAATTTTTTTCCTTATAAATATCCCCCTTTGGCTATTCCGAGACAAAAATCCTAAGGGGACATCAAGCTCTACTAGACTGACAAAAAGCCCCACCCAAAATAAAAATACAATGCTTGACTCAAACAACCCAAGGATCACAATATTTGCCGGTGAAAGTTGCCACTTATAATATAATTCCTCCACACTTAAGCAAACACATTACACGCATAGGTAATATCAAATCAAAATATTTAATGGAAGTAAAGTAAGTACTCCCCCTAAATTAATTCTCTCCCTTTATCAACTTTGATCAACTTAGAAAGATGTCTCCTCCTAAGATAAATCTCGCCCAAACTAAGATTATAATAGGTTTAGATACCATTTCTCCCCCTATCATTCTCCCCCTTTTTGTTCAGGAACAGACAAAGGTTAAAGAATCAAACTTTAACTTATCTCCCCCAAATAAAGTATATACACCCTCTAAGCAAGGGATAAATAGAATGGGATAACAAGCTAAAACATTTAATTGTGCATAAAGTGATGAGAACGTTAAGGCGCATGGGCAAAAAAATCATAACTAATCCAACGAATAATAATGGATACCAACGAAGATGCAAGAAACAGATATCAATATGATACTTAAGTATTAAACATGTGATATCAACAAAGAATGCAACAAGATGAATACCAATTATGAATTAAAGCATAGATGGACTAGAAAGCAAGGCAAAGACTAAACATAATATCATATATATGTATACACAAGAGATACAAACTAAGCATAAGTACACACATATAGATATAAACACACAAATGACACAAAATAAGATAAGCTTTTCACACTCGTATGACAAAAATGTGTCATACGGAAACGGAAGTGTTGGGGTGTGAACTAGTAACGATTAAATTTAGACCCAATCACTTAAAACATGTTCACGGAGTTCTCAATTAATTGCAAACTTCATCACATTTGAATATAACCTCATGTGAAAATATAAATTGAACTCAATGAACAAACATACACAATGCATACAAGCCTAGCATGTTGATGATTCTACAAACCAATAGAGTCATGACATTGAAAATGCAACTAGGATAAACGGACATTGTGCAAACCGTTGATATACCATCCAATCTCCCTCAATAAGCATTTATATTAATTTTGAATGAATATATCAATAAAACATAGGCCTTGGCAAATATTTTTTCTTTTTAGTGCCATATTTTCTTTTAGGCCTTGGACCACGTATTTCTTTTAGGTCCAAACAAACGGTGGCTTACTATTCGCAAAGAATAATAAATCCTTTCGGATCCCTTCCCCATGCACAATTATATTTATCATTTTTTATTTCTCACAAATTTCACATGCAACAAATTTTGACATGCACTAGTCCTCCTAGGTCACAAATATGTAGATGATAAGATTGGTAGGAGAACACCTCGCAAAGCTCAAATATACATATGAAGTTAAAATTTAAAAAAACTCGTGCATGTGTGAATAGAGGCATATAAAAATAGAATCCATTTGATTAACACAAAATCCAACTACTCCATGTAAGCATGATAAAGAACATAATAAGGATTGACCACATGAGAGCGTAAAAGATGGGATTCAAACACAAGAATATGCCACAAAAAGTGTGTCAAACTAAAATACACACAAAATAAAATCTTTTTGAGTTTTTGAAATCTTTTAACAAAAAATAAAAATATATACTCAAAAGACAAACAAAAATCATTTGAATTTTTTCATTGAGCTTAAATTATCAAGAAATAAAAAACAAATGATAAACAAAAAATCTTTTTGTATTTTTCATTTAATGCAAACAAAATGAAGAAAATATAATACAAAAGATAAACAAAAATCATAATTCTAGCATGTAATTAAGTATGGAGCATCGACTAGAAAATGATTAAACAATCATACATTTAGCATGTGAATATAGCATGAAGTACAAAAGCTAAAGTATGCAAATAAAACTAACACATTCAACCTTTAGATTTTGCAAGGGAGGAAGCATGTGAAAGTAAATGAGAATCAAATACTCTATCTTGTAAAGCTACCAAGTCGGATCTCCTAACCCAAACTAATGATGAAAGACTATCTCGGGGTGTAGGAATCTTGGCTACCTTGGTTTCCTTACTTGGGGATTTTCTAAACAATATTTCTTAAGATGACCTTTTCGACCACAATGTGCACAAGTAAAAACATGTTGAAAAGATTTGTCTAAGGAGTGATCTCTAAAGGCTTTCCTAGGCAATTCTCATAAAACATTGGTTTTGGCTTTGTGAGTTGATTCATTACAAGTATCTAAGCCTAAACCACAAGTGTCATTTTTAATTTGGATCGTTCCTAATATTTTATCTAATTTTTTTGAACGACACTCCAAATCAAATTTGACATTAATAGAGTCTTTTAATTTGTTTTCTAATTCCAGAATGTTAGACTCTAATAACACATTTCTCTCTTCAAACTCTAGAAGCTCCTTTTTTAAGGATTCCATTAAACCTCTAAGGCTATCTCTCTCAACTTCTACATATTCTAGCTTCTCTCAAAGAGATATCTCCCGTGTCCTAAGGTCTTCCACTAACGCACTATCATCAATGACCTTGACACACTCTTTTAAACAAGCTTCTAACTTCAAATTATCTCTTTTCAATTTAATAGATTCTTCATAAAGTTCTTGAAAATCATTTTGAAGTTCACTCACATCAACCTTATAATTTCCATTCTCTCTCTCTTCTTCACTCTCACTATCATAAAAAATAAGGGAATCATAAACTATAACCTTGGAAGTGTTATGTGATAAATTTTCATCTATAGATGAGTTCTCACTATCACTCACATGACTAGCCATAAAAGCCACAAAGTTGGGCTTAGTGGGGGAATCGGTTCCCTCTTCCTTATCACTATCACTAAGGGTCGCATTATATGAAATGGGTCGCTTACCCTCTCTCTTTAGTTTAGTGTGGCACTCAGAATCCTTATGGCCATAACCCTAACAACCAAAACACCTATTTGACTCGTCCCTATTTAAATTTTCATTAATAGTTTTAGGGATCATCTCAGCTTTGTCATGCTTAGAAGTTTCAAATTTCTTAAAGTCATTTTTAAATTTATCTTTGTTAATTTTAAGAAACTTTCAAAATTTCCTAGCAAACAAGGCCATATATTCCGAGTCACTATCACTCTCTCTATATATTACTTTTTTATCCTCCTTTTGGGCTTTTAAAGGAATGCCCTTTTTAATTTTCTCTTCAGTTTTAGAGGGAAACATGTCCAGTTCATAGGTTTGTAAATCACCTACGCGCTCTTCTAATTTCGTAGAGGCTAAAGTTGGTAAAGAATTTAAAACGGTCACATTTGGAATAAATCTATCGGGTAGGGACCTTACAATTTTCTTTACAACTCGGTGGTCGGGTATTTTCTCTCCCAAGTTAAAAGATGAATTAACAATATATGAAAGTCTAGCATAGAATTCATCAAAAGTTTCTTTTTGTTCATTTTGATGGTTTCAAATTAAGTGGTGAGGTTTTGGAGTTTCGAAGCTTTAACGACACTTGTACCTTCATGAGTGAGTTGTAAAATATCCCAAGCTTCTTTAGCGGTCTCACACGTCATAATGTGTCGAAATTCATCCCGTGTGACAGTGCTAAACAAGGCGTTTAAACCACGGGAATTAAAATTTGAAAGCTTAAATTCATTCTCACTCCATCTATCGACCGGTTTGGGAACACGTTCATTATCTACTAAGTGAGTTGGTGGAGACCACCCGTTAACTACTGATAACCAAACCCTCTCGTCGATAGATTTAAGTGCCAATTTCATTCTTTCTTTCCAGTACGCGTAATTAGAACCATCGAAAATAGGAAATTTTAAAAATGGGGAAAATTCCATTTTAGCCAAAAATAGTTAAAGGATCTTTAACAAAATAATTTATCATTTTGGCTCTGATACCAATTTGAAAGTACGGAAGCCCCCAATTTTTAAATTCAAATATAATGAAATGGTTCAAATTAAAACAACTTAACAAAATTTAATTTCTATATAAATTATATTTACACAAAGTGAAATTAGATCAAACACACACACAACTTAAATTTCACTTAAACCAATTTAATTTAACCCAAGTCCTAGAAAATTTGCCTAAGTCATATTTCACAATTTTACCAAATTAGGCCAACTCAATTTTATCAAATTAAATTAAATGACTTGAATTAAATTAACTAAATAATACCAAATATTTAATTTAGCACCAAAATAAAACATGTAGTGATCAAAACCAAATTTTATCTTGAATTATCTAAGCATGCGTTCTAGGTGAGTATAGCAAGATAAAATAAACAATAAATCACTACGCCGCGATGTACGAGGAAAAACACACAACGAAAAAAAACCTCGGACGGCCCTAACCTCAAATCCACTAAGTGCGAAATTTATAAATACAAACAAGATGACTTACAACACTCGACTCGATCCCTCTCAAGCCCCGACGTGTCTTCTTGTATCAACCTCTGCCTAGCGAATAACTACGGAGCTCCACCGCAGTCTCGGAATCCACCTATCGGACTTTATATGGTCACCGTCACCCGAACAAGGAGCCTTTCTCCAAGTGGGTAAATCAACGCAAACATCTTCTTCTTTGTGGGATTTAGAATCAAACCCAAACGTCTCTTCAAAACGGTAGAGATGAAAAACCGGTGCCAAACTCCAAGCAATGTATATATATATATATAACTTGGATTAAACAATAATTGGGTGTAAATAAGTGTTTAAAAGATTTTTCTTGAAGAATTAAACACTTAAAACAATGAACTTTTTCCCTTTTAATTTCTCTCTCAAAACACTCTCTTAGAGGTTGTAGGATGTGAAAAAGTTAAGTTAGAAAACATGATTCCCGCACTTACATATTCAAGTAAAAAGTTAGTAGGAAAGGAAATGGGAAAGTGGGTGAAAACGAAGTCTCATTTGAACGGCCTCTAAACGACATTCTAACGAAGTTCCAGTGTCTTTAAAAATGAACTCGTTAGAAATCTCGTTAGAAATCTCGTTCGAACATCCATCTCGTTCGAACGACATTTCGAACGAAGTTACAGAGGCCAAAGTGGGAACTCGTTGGAAATTTCGTTCGAACGACATTTGGTTCGAACGAAAAACCCGTTCGAACGACATATAGAACGAATTTCCAGAAAGTTGGAAATTTTCATTTTTAGCCCAGAAACTTTATAAACTTTATTTAAAGTCTTAATAAAATCTTTCTGAAAGTAAACAACAGTTTTATATAATCGTACACCCAATATAAAATGTTCCAAGCTCCTACATATATATTAAAACGCATTCATACCTTAGGAGAAATGGAACCATGTTGACGACGTAGAAACGATGCACTTTAAACTCGGCAATATGATAAAGCTTTATACTCTTGGCCGCTAAGTCTTCAACAAACAAGTCATAGGCTTGAAGGATGATCAATTAACTCTATCATATGACTCAAACGTTTTTGTCCGAAATTGAGCCAAAACTTCAAAGGACTCAATTAGAAATTTGTGTCCTTATGTCCATGCGGACGAATCGTCCTTACAGTTCAAACAAATGGTTCATTTAACTATGAAAAGCTAATCTTGAGGCCATCAGACGCACTTGGGCCACATTTGAGTCCAATCAACTTCCTTGGCTAAGTAGAATCCCATAAATCTTTTAAGGGATCTGAATCAACCTTCTAACGGTGTGCCCCGTGCACGAATTGGCCTTATGATTTGGATGAACGACCAATTTTACCCCGAAAACTGATTTAGAGGCAACTTGGTGCTTTCAGGCTCGATTGACTCCGGTGAACTCTCAAGATTGAGTCAAGTTTAATGAATATTCAAAGGGCTCTAAATCCACATTCAAACAGTCCACCATGTGAGCAAATTAGCCTTACATTACAAATGAATGACCCATTTTACTCCGAAGGGTCACCGGGCGCTATTGAGCCCCATTTGACCCCAATCAACTCTCCAAATAAAAAAGAAGCTAAATTAAATCTTGAAAGGAACTGAATAGCCTTTCCAACAGTCCATTTTGTGCACGAATAGTCATTACAATTCATATTAACGATTTGTTTTCCTCCGAAGACTTCCTGTTTAGTGACCAAAGGGTGATTTCAAGCCCCGTTTGACCTCGGTCAACTCCTGGACCTGAGTGTGGCCTAATGGATTCATTAAGGGCTCTGAATAACCTTTCTAATGGTCCCCCCATGCAAAATTCTGACTTATAATTCACATTTCACGACCATTTTTCAAAAAAACTGTCCCAGACTGCCGAATGGCACCCTCAAGACCCTGCCTATCGGCAGTGTGTCAGAGGTTTTATAATGATAGGCAGGTCTAGGATCTTGTCGATCACCACCCCCATTATCCGTATAAATAGAGACCATGACCTCATTTTGAAAAGCACCCCTGAACATCCCTCTCAGCAATTCAGAGAACATTCTCTCGAATTTAGAGTTGTTCCCTTCCAAAAAAGCCCATCTCCCACATTCGATTCCATCCTTTTCATAGTTTATTTAGTTAATTCCCCACCCCCTTCTCCTCATTCCCTCTTCATCCCATTTCAAGATCAGCATATCTACACTCAAGATCCACTTCAAATATTCATAAGGAGGTCAAATCCTCCATTATTTTCTCTAAATTCTCTTATTTTACTATGAGATGCTTTATTTATACTTTAGCGCTATATTTCATTACATCACATACATTAATCTCAAACATTTATTAGTAGTAATTGTACATACTCCATTTTCATAAAAAAAAAAAATAGATGGTTTATCTATAAATTACAAAGGAGGGATTCTCACTACATATTCTCACACTTAAAGCACGTTTATCTCTACACAAACATATAGGAGAAATACCTAATTTGGATTTATGTGTTAAACCCCACCCGATGTTATCTTCGAACTACGTGGAATTTGTTTCCCCTTGGGCTATGTAGGCGCCTCGAGTAAATACCAAGATTTGAATCCTCTATTATGTATATTTGTTATGTTATATCTATATTCTTAATGGATGTCATATTCTTGCGTGCTTGTGTCTAGTCTGATGTATACATTTATTCTTCCAAAATGACTTGTGATTCGAAAAACGGTTACATTATATTTTGAATTATTATTTTTTAGGAACACTCCTAAGGATTAATTCACTTTGTTCATTTCCATGATGCTAGTTGAACGATTCCATTCTCTATTTATATTATGCACATAAGCACACACTTTAAGGAGTCTAACAGGAGAAGATTAACACATGCCTATGAGAGACTAAAAGGGCGGTATGGGTGCCTAACACCTTCCCATTTCGTAACTTAGTCCCCGATCCTTTGAACTATTTTGTTTCACAAGCATTAGTATTGTCCTTGATTCCATTCTACCGAGGCGACAACATTTCCTTTGCCTGTTTTGTGCAAGATAGGCTAGTGACTCTATCTCTACATATCATCCCGCATTAACAACGATCGAGCCCCCATAGAAAAGGGTGAAATCCCACGCGCACGCTAGAGGGAAGCCCTCCAGCCCCCTGGGGATAACCACAGTGGCGACTCTACTGGGGACATTTTAAGAGGACTAAACTCTATTTCTGCATAGGTGTTATTTTTTTCCGAATGTGTGTATACACCTACCTGTATGTTCCCTTTGCTCCTATTTTTATTTTTGTGTGTATCTACCTCATGTATTTATCACTTATACACTTCACACACTTGTATATATCTCCATGCCTACTTACACATACCACACACCAATTTTAAATGATCCATGTTTAGGCTCACTACCACACACTCTAACTCGTAAGTATTCACATGTCACTCACTCACTTGTAAATGTCCTCATCACCATGCGTAGTATAGTCCCCATTCTAGATTTATTTTTTATGATATTTGTATATGCTCCCTTATTAGTATAGTACTCCCTTTTCTCATCATGCAAATGAAAAATACTTTCTCTCTCCATAATATGCTAATTTAAGACTCGTGCATTTTTGCACACTACATCACCAAGAGCATGGCAATATTGACCAAAATTTTATCCCGTACTGGAGGGTCACTTTGTGATGGGAGTTGGTCCCGTGGGGCGCAGTTAGCCTAAGAGATATAACTATCACCTTCCATTGGCCTTGTACCTTCGACATATATCGAACAATTCCCCACTTATCGTACCGTTTGACCGAACTCACGGCGGGAGGTATATATAAAGGAACTCATTCACGTACGTCGAGTATATCGAATTCACTGTCACATATACCATCCCCACAAGGTATATCATAAAGCAATTAACGTACACCCAGGTATATCAAATGGCTTTTCCATATGTACCAATGAATGATTTCCCTTATAGGAAAGAGGTATATCGTGGAATGCCAAATGGGGAACCCTTCCACAAACCCAACAAGTGCATAAATCTCATATAGGTGTCATACATAGGGCATTCATATTTAGTTTGGCTTTTACCATGCGAAATGTTGTGAAATTATAGGTCAGCTCACCGCCCAAAGTTTGGCACTAGTTCACCTTTTTCCAAAAATGGGACCCGATCCATGAGCCTAGTAGGGTCCTGTCCGGCACTTTTTCTACATTTAGGCAAACCTAATACAGATGAAAACCTAATACTAATAATACTAATAATCATTCTTAGATTCATCTCCTTTTTACCCCCTTTTCAAAAACTAAAAAAGCTAAAAGATTTTTCTCCTTCTTCCGAACTACCAAAAAAAAATTCTTCATCCCTAAAAAAATAAATTTGAATCATTGTCCCTCTCAGGTAGATTGCATACCTAATTTTGGCCTGGCTCCCAATTGGTTTCAATCTTCCGTCAAACTGCCCCGAAGCTCCATCGCCTCTTTTTCTACTTTGTCCGAATTTGGGATCTACCTCCACGAGCTCTTCATGGAGAAAACAGACCAAGCACCGAATGTGAAGCCCGATCTGATGGCCATCATAGCCTAACTCAGTGCCAAGATTGATAACCTCCAAATTGATGTCCATGAAATGAAACAATATAAGGCCCAAATTTTCAAAGAACTCGAGGTTCTCTTTCCTCATGCCATGGGTCCACCCACTCCCGATCTTGTCTAGCTCCTAAAAGAGTATCATCATGCTTTACATGCCCCACCTACTAATGTGTCACCGCCAGCTCAACTCTCATTTCCGAACCTTGCCTAACTAGGGGTTAATCTTTTAGTACTCATGGATCCCAACGAGGAGGAGCCGAACAAGGTTAAGGAAGACCTCAAACTGCTATCAAATAATTTTTACCAAGCCAATATATCTAGGACCTACATGGACTATACCCATGTGTATCCTTATCTAAAATCTAGAATTATAGATAATTTTAAGATGATAGACATCGAGAAGTTTAGGGAAAAGGGACCCCTAATTTTTTACCTTCAAAGCTATCGTCGAGACATGACCCTCCTTGGTGCCTCTGAAGGGATAAAGGCCCAGATGTTTCAGCAGACCTTGAGAGAAAGCGCCCTCCGGTAATTTCTATTTCTTAAATAATCCAAAATCCTTAGTTGGGAGGATGTCGCCCAAGAATTCATGTCTTAGTACAAGTACAATAAAGAGCTAGAGGTTAAGCATCGAGATCAAGAGCTTCTAAAAAAACTTGGGATTCATAGGAAAGTGGAGAGAGAAAGCGACCACCATAACCAACAAACCCTCCAAGGAGGAACAAGTCAGTATTGTGAAGAAGAATTTCTTGCCTCATATTCAAGCATTTATAGGAGAATAGTATTACCCATACTTTCAAGTCGTTCGAGAAGCTAGTGTATAAATTGAGGAAAGAATTATCAAAGTGGAATCTGAGCTAAAGAAAATGATCGAAAAATTCACTCCCCGAACAAATAAGAGGATTTACAGTACTACAATCTCAACCATAAAAAATATTTCATAACCTACTACTTCTTGGGCACCCTAAATGCACCCTAATCATGCCAAGAAAGAATACATCGAGCTCTACGCTCCCCTGTCCAAAGTCTTCCAGACCCTGTTAAGTCGAAACCTCATCAAACCCTTGAACCCCCATCCATTACCATATCCACTCCCTATTAACTTCAAACCCAATGCCCGTTGTGATTTCCACCAATCCGCAGGTCATACCACCGACCAATGCTTCCACATTATAAATGTGATCCAAGGCCTAATTTATCGGTGTATCATCGCCCCACCAGCTAATACTAAACCTAATACCACTCATAACCAACTTCTAGCACATATAAATACTATCTTTATAGAAAATGACCCAGAATTTGACCTATCTACTCAAATCGTGTCCATCAAAACACCCATTATCCCTACAATCTCACCTAAATCGCTCAAGGTTTGCCCATATTTTATCCTGCACCCTACATACTTCATGATCAAACTTTATCACTCCTTAAGAGGTTAGGCATCGCCGTTCACACCCAATCTAAGGGTGGAGGCATGGAGTTACTGACTTTGTTGAACTAACTCTTAGAGTTTGGGATAAAATTACCTGTCGAGATGAACATTGATTATAAAAAATTCAATGGCTTTTTCATGAAAGCTTAAAAGTGGGCTCGAGAATCAGATGAATGCATAGTGGCCATTAAATAAGTCAGTCTAGATGATGTGGTATAGACCATGACTGATATGTTTTGATAGAATAGTGAAATATGTATCATTGCTGAGTTACTCACTGCTTTGAAACTCCAGTGACAGTTGGTTCCTTCACTCCTACACCTCCATGTTGAGTGGGAAGATTTGTACGATGAAGCCATTAAGGTTTTCTAGTATATTGATTACTCTTGGCAAGAAGACATAGTCGCCAACGGATGGGGGGATAATTTTGACTGCTCAAATAATGAACCAAGTCAAGAAGAAGTCAGTACGGTAGCTAGCCTATGTGGAATGATATCCTTCAAAGATCTATTTGGGAAAATCAATAAAGTTTTTATTTAACTCGAGGTAGATGAAGCCATGGTATTCTTATTATTTCCCTCTTCGATAAACCTCATAATCAGTTGGGGAGACACGATAAAGATACGATTCCTTATACAACCGAAATAAATAATGGAAAAGGAGTGGCCGAAGAACTTCCCACGAAAAAAATGACCATTAAAGAGAGAAAAGTCCTTGATCATCTCAAGAAGACCCGGGCTAATACCACCCTATGGTTTTTTTTCATGTCCTCTCAATTGCACTGGAATGCCTTGATAAAACTCCTCACCAAACCCACAGTCCCTCCTTCCACTACTCTTGAAGAAACTATAAATATGGTTGGGTTCCTGACCTCTTCCAGACTCCTCTCCTTTTCCTAAGAAAAAAATACAAAAATTCAGGCTTGATCATAATTTTTCTCTCAACATCTTCATTGAAGTCTTAGGAAAGACAATCCCACCTTCATTTATTAATAACAGATTTGCTCGTAATGTCTATTTACCCAGAACCTTCAACTTTTTGGGACTTAAAGTCAGTTATCTCAATCCTATTTCTATCACCGTGCATGCTTATGACAATACTCGCTGAGAAGTAATAGGGTCCATATAATTCCAAGTAGGGGCCGGAACTATCAATCCTATCACCAAGTTCTAAGTCATTGGCATACATGTCTTCTTTAATCTACTCCTTAGCCATCCCTGACTTCACAACATATGAGGTGTATCCTCTTCCCTTCACTAGAAATTTAAATTCTTTGCCAAATGTCAAGCTATCCCCATTTGGGGGGACGACGATGGTACAGACAATGCCAACACTAGCAATCCAGCATGGGATGAATGACATTTTACTCTTTGATTTTAGAATTGTTACACTCCCCCTCCTAATAGGGGATGACTTTAAAGATCGAGTTTTTTCGAAACACAACCCTCACAGTAATGTCAATGTGATTCAGATCTTCAAGAACATGCACTTCATGCCCGGAATGGGCCTAGGGAAACACTAGCAAAGGAACCTTGAGCCCATCATACTAAAAGAGGTTTTTCCCCCATATGGACTTGGATACAAACCTTCACCGGATGAACTCAAAGTGCTCCATCGACCAAGATTGAAAAGAAACTTGAAAGATGAAAAGACTGTTTCATGAGACTCTTTGAACGAAAGATTTGTCAAGGAGGGTGAAGACTTACCCTTCCATGGTTTCCCTTAACCTTGGTACAACCACATTAACAAGAAGATGAAACTGGAGCTAAAAATATCCTTTCAAGATAGTATTCTTAGGTCAAAGACTATAAACATGAAGTGTAACCTCTCACAGAGAAAGTTGTGACATTTTCCATGGACTCTGAGGAAAGTGATTTTGAAGACTAGTTCGACCTACAGTCTCTACATGATCCGCTCAAACGCCGCGTTAATGGACATGTCAGCTCAAATAAAAGCTGCTAACATGCCTCTCCTCAATAGGAATGCCATACTAGTCCAACATGCTCAGATTTAACCCAACCTTGTTCTTTACTTATTCAAGTCTCTTCACTTGTTGTTATTTTTCCTTTTCCAGATATCGATTTAACTAATACCTCTCTTGACGAGGTTCTCGATGCTATACTTGTTGAAAATGGAATAAACAAGGATTTTTAGTCTCTTGTTGTGCCTTACATTAATTGTCTTTATTCAAATTAAACCTTTGATGATGATGATCTTGCAAATGAATAATTCTTCATTGATCTTAATATGGAGAATAAGTAAAAACATAAATGCGTTCAAATTAATGATGATGAGACTATTTTTATAAATCTCGATTCTAGTAACCATCAGTACAAGATTGGGATAGGGACCACCCTGAATGAGCATGAGCGTGTGCGATTTGAAGAACTACTGAAATAATTTATGGATGAATTCGCATGGTCTTACCATGACATGACTGGCATTAATTCGAAAATAGCTCAACATGAGATCCCGATATTCCAATAATGCAAGCCAGACAAGTAGAAACTAAGGAAAATCCATACCAAATGGTATCTCAAAGTGAAAGAGGAGGTTATCAAATAATTTAATGTAAGTTTCATTCGCATAGATGAATACACAATATGTCCCGCAATAATCGTTCACGTGCCAAAATCGGGAGGAAAAGTCTACGAGTAAGTTGACTACCTAGATTTAAATAAAGCATCCCCAAAAGATGATTACCCATTGCTAAACATCGACATGATCATAGATAACAAAACTATCCATACCCTCAAATCATTTATCTATGGATTCACCAAATATAACTAAATCAAGATGTACCCTGACCATGAGGAGAAAATCGCCTTCATCACCCCATAGGGAACCTTCTAATGTACTTGTTGATACCAAATCTAATCTGCTGACATGGACCAATCATATGAAGACACGTGGTTATCTACATGGCAACAACAAACACTTCCGAGGAACCCACACGCTCCGAGGAACAAGACTACAACGAGGAAGACTAGTTCCCCGAGGAACTCACAAGCTCCGAGGAACAATTCCTCTCCGAGGAACTATTGAGTACCGAGAAGCTTAGGCGGTCCGAGCAACTCAGGCGGTCCGAGCTGCACCTCGAAGCAGGATACCAACAGTTTAACTTCTCATTAAATGCTTATCATTTGGACGCACACGCAAAGAGGGCATTAAATGTATTACCCTTTCATATGTATATCATTTAATGTATTACCCTTTCACATTACAGCCTCAGGGCTATAAATACATTGTACAATCCTCATTGTAAGGGGACCTGGATCCGAACCTAGACTTCGAATCCAGAAGGGAATTTCTTGATAGAACTTATAATCGAGAATTCCCAAACACTCAGCAATAAAGCAACAGTGGACGTAGGCCATTCTTATAAGGCTGAACCACTTTAAAATTCTTTGTCTCATTTATTTATTTGTGATTGAATTATTAGAGTAATCTAATTTTTTACATCAACAGATTGGCGCCGTCCGTGAGAAACGACTGATAATATCGTTTTTCATCAAAAACAATTCATTACCAATGGCGGATATTCCTGAATCCAGCAATCGAAATGCTGGAATCCCTCCAAATCCATCTGCTCCACCAATTATTCCAGATCTGACTGGAAAAATGGCAAATCTGGCTCAGGGCCTGACCGTCATGCAAGAAACAATGCGACAACTCATCCAAACCCTCCATGGCGGTGCATCAAACCATTTCGGACCACGAAGCATTCAAAGAAATACCCGTGCGCCTTCTTCGCATACTAGGCGTACTAACTCACATAGCAATGAGGAATCTGATGATTTCTCTTATCAACCTGGGCGAACTTCGTCGGTGCGAGCCACGGATACTGAACAACGTGTCACCCTCTCCCCAGAAAGGACCAGCGCATTGGAAAGATTAAGTAGGGTTTCTCCTTTCTACCGATTAGGCCCTAGGAGGAACAAAAGTCCTCTTAATGCAGCGTCGAGGAGCTTTCGACGACCATCAGATTTAAGGGAAGGATCTGCCCAGTCGCGACCAGCTGCTCGTCAAGAGAAATCCCAGGAAGCTACTTCAACGCGATCAGTTGCTCGAAACAATAGGCCCGAGGAAGGAAATGATGCATGGAAAGGAACTATTCAGAGGCTGTAGGATAGATTAGGGGAAATGGCTAAGGCCAAGAATCCTCTACAACGAACCTTTGTTCGAGGAACACCTTTTGTCCAGGACATTGTTGATTTTCCAACACCATCAAAGTTCAAAGCACCTGTTGTGACTCCCAAGTATGATGGAAAGACTGACCCTGTCCTTCATATAGAACAATACCAAGTTGTAGTCGACATCTATGTTGTCCCAGATGAGATGAGATGCAGAGCATTCTCGAGAACACTTACTGGATCTGCTCAAATATGGTATAATAGTCTTCCTCAGGGTAAGATTTCAACTTTTCTTCAACTGGCCGAGCTATTCATTGGAAATTTCTACTTTGGAGCAAAGCCAGTGAAACGAGTAGCACATTTGTTAAGTGTTAGACAAAAAGCTGGTGAGAGTACCAGAGATTATATAACTCGCTTTAATAATGAGAAACTCGAAGTCATTGATTATGAGGAGAAAACAGCGATTACCGCTTTGATGAGTGGACTACTGCCAAATAAGTTATACTAAACTTTGGCCAAAGATCCACCTCGAACCATGTCGGACCTGATGGGAAAAGCGTCCAAGATTATGAATGCCGAGGAAGCCATGTCTGTGAAGAAGAATATGGACGCCAAAGAAACCAAGGTGGAAGGTGATAAAGCTAAGAAGAAAGAACATAAGAACAATGGTGGTGACAAACAATCCAAAAATAGGTCGTCATGGGAAGTCTTGAGGAAATTTGATAAGTACACACCTTTGAAGGCAAACATCAACCACGTCCTGGAAGAAATTAAGAACAGCGAGGAGTTAAACTGGCCAAAGAAAATGAAGGCAGACCCTTACACAAGGAATAGGGAAAAATACTGCGAGTTCCACAAGGATCATGGCCATATGACCAAAAATTGCATAGCTCTTCAGAATGAGATTGCAACACTCATCCGACGAGGAAAGCTAGCAAAGTATGTTGATCGGGGAGGCGAAAGAAGAAACAACGACCGAACTAGAGAGAGGTCTAGATCTCCTCGTCGAGCAGAGGAGAACAAGAAGAGAAACCATGAAGTTGATCCATAGGATGATCCCGATCTTCCCAAGAAACCAAGGCAACCAGAACGAGAGGTATTTTCAATACGCTTTGGGTCATTTGATTGTAATGTTATTACAGGAGGAGATGCAGGAGGAGGAGACCTTACTGCAGAAAGAAAAGCTTACCTCGGTGAGGCTCAAGCTTGCTCGTACATTCAGCGAATAAATCTAGCTGAGGAAGATCGCCCGAGAAAGATGAACAAGGAGAAATTGGTTATCGATTTTTTAAAAAATGACCTTGCAGGTGTTTTATATCCTCATGATGACCCGCTGGTGATCAAAATGAGAATGAAGGAAGTCATGATTTCAAGAGTACTAGTCGACAACGGTAGCTCGACAGACATCATGTTTTACTCGTACTTCGATAGTTCAAATCTAAAGCTATCTCAACTGGAGCCTTACCACAGACCCCTCATTGGTTTTGCTAGCGAGAAAGTATTTCCACTTGGGACGATCAAGTTGGATATATTCATTGGTACGTGGCCTGCTTGTCGGACAGAAAGAATACGTTTCTTCGTGATGGACAAGAATGTCCAATCATCGTACAATATCATCATGGGAAGAGTAGGATTGAAGAAGTTCAAGGTTGTACTATCTACAGTACATCAGTGCCTATAATTTCCAACAAACTTTGGAGTAGGAGTTGTGAAAGGTGATCAGAAAGTAGCTCGGGAATGCTCTATTATTCATTCGTCGAGCAAGAAGAACTGGAAGAATCAAAGAAAAAGACTACTACCTATCAAGTGGATGAAGGTGCAGAAATTGAAACATTGGATCCTCGAGATGAGTCACAAATCGTGAAGGGTCAAGTGGTGGAAGCTACTGAAAACATCGTTCTGGATGATGAGCACCCTGAGCGAACTACTCAAATAGGTTCGTCGTTGGAAACCTCATTAAAACAGGAAGTGATAACTTTCCTTAGAAGCAGAAGACAAACTTTTGCGTGGAGTCATGAAGATATGCCTGGGATAGACCTAAACTTCTTATGTCACGAGCTCAATGTGAATAAGGAGATCAAGCCTATGAAGCAGAGAAGAAGAGTATTCAGTCCTGAGAAGAATCAAGCTATACAGGAGGAAGTCGAGAAGCTCCAGAAATCTTGTTGCATTGAAGATGTTAAATATCCAGATTGGTTAGCTAATGTGGTGATGGTAAACAAGAAAAAAAACAAGTGGAGGATGTGTGTAGACTTCACCGACCTCAACAAAGCATGCCCAAAGGATCACTTTCCACTGACCCGAATTGATCAACTGGTGGATGCTACCTCGGGACATGAGTTGCTGAGCTTCATGGATGCTTATTCTGGCTACAATCAAATTAAAATGAAACCTGAAGACAGGGAGAGTACTTCTTTTATTACCCCTCAGGGAACTTATTGTTATAATGTTATCCCTTTTGGTTTGAAAAATACAGGTGTGACATATCAGAGGCTGATGAACAAGGTCTTTGCTGAACAAATCAGTGACAATATGGAAGTCTATGTTGATGATATGCTGACGAAAAGCAAGAAAGCTGCCGATCATCTAGTTGACTTAAGTCAGACTTTCGATCAACTAGATAAATATCAAATGAAGATGAACCTGACAAAGTGCATCTTTGGAGTACGAGAATGCATGTTTCTCGGGTACATTGTCAATCAACGAGGCATTGAAGAAAATCCTGAAAAGATCAAAGCTCTATTAGGGCTACGATCTCCAACGACGAAGAAGGAAGTACAGAGTCTCACAGGACGAGTAGCAACACTCAACAGATTTATGTCACAAGCAACTGATAGATGTCTCCCATTCTTCAAGACACTCAGAAAGACTTTTGAGTGGAATGATGAATGCGAGAAGGCTTTTCAAGACTTGAAGAGATACTTGGGAGTACCTCCACTGTTGTCCAGGCCAGTGATGGGAGAAAAATTATACTTGTACCTTACAGTGTCCGAGAATGCAGTTAGCTCGGCATTGATCAGAATGGAGAATGGAGTACAAAAGCCAATTTACTACACAAGTAAGGCCTTCTGAGGAGCAGAGATCAGATGTCCAAGGCTGGAGAAATTGGCATTGGCGCTGATTGAGGCGAGTAGGAGAATGAGGCCATATTTCCAGGCTCATACTATAGTAGTATATACTAACATGCCATTAAGGCAAGCCCTGCATAAGCCAGAAAAATCAGGGAAGATTGATGTACTGGGTAATAGAGCTCGGTGAATGTGATATAGTCTATGAACCTAGATCATCGCTTAAAGGACAGGCTGTAGCAGATTTTATAACGGAGTTCACCTATCCTGATAGCTCCGAGGAACAAAATCTACTCATTGATCAACCTGTGGATGTTACAGGATCAACAAACACAGGCTCAGACCAATTCCGATTGGTAAAAGGGCATGTGGATGTTACAGGATGTGACACAGAGATAGTTGTGAAGACTCCAGACGAGAAACAAGAGTTGCTCGCTGATCAACCTGTGGATGTTAGAAGATCAACAAACACTAGCTCAAATCAACTCCGGTTGGTAAAAGGGCAAGTGGATGTTACAAGATCATTGACTTCGGGCTCAGACCAACTCCGGTTGGTAAAAGGGCAAGAAGAAATGATCGACGAAGAGCAAGAAAAATCCGAGGAGGAAAGGAAGGAACAAATATTTCACCAAGGAACTCTAACTGATCAGAAATTTGAAGACGAGTTACCTATATGGAGACTATATATAGATGGCTCATCTTGCACTGCAGGATGTGGCGTGGGGATAGTTTTGAGCACTCCGGATGAGGTCGATATGGAATACGCCTTGCGTTTCCAATTCAAAGCTTCCAACAATGAGGTTGAATATGAGGCCATGATTGCAGGACTTGGTTTAGCAAAAATTATGGAGGCGCAACAGGTCATTATTTTTAGTGATTCTCAATTGATCATAAACCAAATGATGGGAGTATATCCAGTTAGAGAAGAATTAATGATCAGATATCATGCAAAGGCAAAGGAGCTGGTGTCAGAATTTTCCGCTATTCAGCTGATTAGAATACCAAGAATGGAGAATGCGAGAGCAGACGCCCTAGCTCGACTAGCATCAACTACTCGCATCGAGCTACGATGAACAATCCCAATTGAAGTGTTAGCTGGTCGGAGCATAGATGAAGATCTGACGATGAACTTTATCACCCTTGATTTAGGACCATCTTGGATGGATTCCATCAGGGCGTATATTGAGGAGGGAGAATTGCCAATTGACAAGCTCGCTGCCAAAAAATTAAAGTTTAAAGTTGCTCGATATGTATTAACTAATGGTGTTTTATATAGACGAGAAATCATGGCAGGTTTGTAGAGATGTGTACATCCCTCCGAGGTGAAAGAATTAGTTGAAGAGATCCACGAAGGGTCTTGTGGAGCACATGTAGCAGGTCGGACACTTTTACAAAGGGTAATGACGCAAGGATACTACTGGCCGACGATGACGGATGATTGCATAGTCTACACCAAGAAGTGTGACAAGTGCCAGCATTTTTCATCCATCCGAAGAACTCCACAAGCATTATTGACACCCATAACTTCCCCTTGGCCATTTTCCATGTGGGTAATTGACTTGGTTGGGCCACTGCCAACGACCTGAGGAAGGTTCAAGTACCTCGTCGTCGCAGTGGATTATTTTACTAAATGGGTAGAAGCTGAGCCACTCACTGACATGACGTACGAGAAGGTGTACCAATTTTTTTGGAAGAACATCATTTGTCGATACGGTCTACCTCATGCCTTCATCACAGACCATGGAACACAATTTGATAACGAGGAGTTTGCCGCCTATTGTCATCAATCAAATATTTTGAAGGTCCACTCAGCACCAGACCATCCTCAAAGCAATGGACAAACTGAGATGACAAACAGAACGCTGTTAAATGGCTTGAAGAAAAGATTGGATGATGCAAAAGCAAACTGGATCAACGAGTTACAATCAGTACTTTGGGCTTACCGAACTACTCCCCGAGTAGCATCTAGAGAATCACCATACATGCTGGCGTTTGGAAGTGAAGCCGTCATACCTGCCGAGTTGGGCCTTCCAACACACAGGTTACTAAATTTCAATTCCCCTGTCAGCCACTTAATGAGAAGATTGGATTTAGACATGCTCGAGGAAGTTAGAGAATAAGAAGCCATTAGAAATGTTGTTTACCAGCAGCGAACAGCTTTGTTCTACAACAAAAGGGTGAAGAAGTGCGACCTAAAAGAAGGAGACTATGTGCTGAAGAAAGTAATTCAAAAGCACAATAAACTGGAAGCAAATTGGCATGGACCATACTGAGTTACAGAAGTTGTTCGACCAGGAACTTATCGAATAGCAACTCTAGAGGGGGAGGAGTTCAAGAATGCATGGAACGCAGAGCACCTACGCAAGTATTATCAGTGATGTATATGTAACACAGTTCCATCAGTATGAATAAAATAAAAATATTCTGCTAAAGTCTCTCCTTTTATTGAGAATTTTTCGGGGAATACTAGTGCTACACACTACTTGGCAAAACTCGGCAAAGCTCAGACTGCTCAGCAGCAAAATATTCCTAAAAATGCCAACCTCGGTTGGTTAGAAAACAAAACATTCCTAAAAATGCCAACTTCGGTTGGTTAGGAAACAAAATATTCCTAAAAATGCCAACTTCGGTTGGTTAGGAAACAAAATATTCCTAAAAATGCCAACTTCGGTTGGCTAGGAAACGAAATATTCATAAAAATGCCAACCTGTTTGGCTAGGAAATGAAATATTCCTAAAAATGTCAACCTGTTTGGCTAGGAAACAAAATATTCTCGCAAATGCCAACTTATGTTGGTCGGGAGGTAAGATTATTCCAGAAAGTGCAAAAGTTGCTAACTATGGTTGGTTGGGGATAAAAACCCACCAACTGTAGTTGGTCGACAAAGAAAATTTACCGACCTTGGTTGGTCGGAAACATTTAAGATAAAAGTCTACTAACTATGGCTGGTCGGAGATAAAAACCCACCATCTGTAGATAGTAGACAAGCAAAATTTACCGATCTTGGTTGGTCGGAAACATTTTATGAGTAAAATTATTTCAAAAAGACTAACTATAGCTGGTCGGGGATAAAAACCCACTAATTGTAGTTGGTCGACATGGAGAATCTAACAACCATGGTTGGTTGGAAACATTTTAAACAACATTTTATACTCATTACTTTATTATTAAGTGATCGAGCAACAGTATTGGTACTTGTAACTTTTTAATTGTTACTGAGTTGGTCGACAAACAACACAATATTGTTATCTTTTTAACAGATATGCATAAATATAAAGTGTTTGATAAATACAAGATAATAGCAATCAAGATTTGCAAACAAAAATGAAAGTCTTTCATTGAATTCAAAATAAATTACATTACAGTTACATTGACATGTATACTAACCACTACATCAAAAATTCCTATTCTACTGGTCTCTTGCCCTCTGCTTTTGACACAGGTTCTTCGCCAGCAGGCGGATCATTTAAAGACAGAGGAGAATTGATGAAGTTAAGATCCTTCAACATCCTGACATTCATCACGGATGGTCGATCTAAGAGATTCTCAGGACGAGATACCTCGATTTGAGAATGTAAATTGTAGTCACCGAGATACTTTGAAATTAAGCTCCGAGGAATGGCCCGATCAGGGATCCAATCCATGTCCAAATTGTATGGTGGCACAGGCAAGTCGAGAAACCCGGGATCATGGTTGTCCCACATATAATGACCTTGTTCGAGCTTTAGCACACCTAAGGCATTCAGCCAGCCTTGCTTGTAGCCCTCATTGTTGGCATTCTGGATACGATCGTCCAAGTGGAATAGTACTTCGTTGTATCCAGCCATCCAGAACTCCCTGGGCTGTTTGTGGAATTGATATGTTAGCCTTTCTAGCTGCTCGTGGAGATTCTTGATGAAAAGTTCCTTATTCTCCAAGACTGACTTCTGTGCAGAGAGCTATTTTTCCAGGTCCCTAATCTTCTTTGACATATCAGACAACGCCTGGTTCTTGGACATTAGTTGGAAAGCCTGGTTCTCTAAGGCAGATTGAGTCCTCTATTCCTCGACAAGAACCCAAGCTGCTCTTGCTCACCCCCGAAGAGATCTTCCTCGACCACAAGAAGATGAAGAGGTGCCAGAGCTCTTCAAAGTCTCCAACTCGTCCCTCAACTTGGCGTTCTCAACCTCTAAGAATGAAAATCCCTCATCGGTCACTGGGATCAAGGCACTAGAAGTGGAAGCTGCAGACTTCAATTGTGACAGCTCCTTCTGCAGGTTGTTGTTTTCCTTTTCCAGCAACTCATAAATCTGTCTGCATTCTTCAACCTCACTCCTCAAGGTTCTTTCCCTTACATCGTACCCAGTAAAAAGCTTCTCGTAGCCCTTGTTGGCAATGATCTGCTGGTACTTCTTCTCGTACCCCTCATGCAACAAAGAAGTGGATTCTTTGTATTAAAGCTGAAGGTCCTCGAGGGTGCTTTGAAGATCCTCGATCATTTCGTAATAGGCAACGTTATTGGCTACAGCCCTATCAAGAAGACACTTCAGATATTGATATGCTTCCACTGCCTGTTCTGAAGCATCATGACCAAGTATGTCGATAACTTGTGCAGCACTCAGGTCTGTGTGACCAGCCTTAAAGTACTCATTACATTGTCGCAGCAACTTTGTATCATGGGCAGATAGTAGTTCCATCCTAGCCAGAAACTAGCAGAGAAAGAAGAGCAATCATCAATAAGAAGAATAAGCAGAGTATGAATGAAAGATAGACAACAGTATGCAAAAAAGTTCAAGTTTTATTAGATCATAATTGAGAATTACATCTTTTGGGTTACATTTGATAAAGAGAAACAAAATAAAGAGAAACTCGAACAACACTACACCTTTTACTTGTCTCCCAAAACCTTCTCGGGAGGTTGGGATGAAGAGGTAGGTTGCTCGGGGAGAATAGGCAGTTGCTCGGAGGAAGAAACAATTTGTTGATTTTCCTCGGCAGCAGGCTGGATGGCTAGGGCATTATCTCCCATCATCATTGAAGAATCTTCAGAGGTAGCTTCGTCCTCTTCTAACTCTTTTGGAGTTAGAGGGGGACTAAGGATATGTCTCTAGAAGAGCTCGAAAGACTCGTCGACCTTCATCTCTTGAAGGGCAGCAACCCATCCATCCCTAAAATATTTGAGACCGCCATAGTCCACTTGCGACACCATGGCAGCCAACCCCTTGTTCCACCCCTTGTCCCAGCCAAAGTTGAAGGATTTCTTCACAACCATCTTCCTCTTATTCTTCTCCAAAGCAAGCTTTTCGGACAGCAAATCATCAGCAGCTTTCAGTTTTTGCTCAGCTTCCTCCTTCTGTCGACCTACTTCCCGAAGTTGAGCCAACTCCTCCTCGGCAGCCTTGAGTTTATCATTAAACTCTCTTGCAGTTTTGAGATTCTCTTCAAGCTCCTTATTTGCCTTCTCCGAGGCATTTATTCTCTTCTCCAACTCCTTGGAGGCATCAACAGCTCGAGCTTTTTCTTGCTCGGAGGAGGCAAACTTCTTCTCCCAGATAGCTTTGTCATCAGCATATTTCTGGCGAGAATCTGCCAGAGACTTGGTAGCTTCTTCCAGAGCTCCCTCCACACTGGATGAGGAGCAAGAAGCCTTAATCGCTTCATCGTTATTCAGGATTATGTTAAAGCATCTCGTTAACTGTGAACAGAAAAAGAAAGCAAGTTAGAAACAGAAATATGAAAAATTGAAAGTAAGAAGACTTACAGAAGTAAGGTGACGAGCAGCTAGTGAGGTGACCATATCCCGAGTAAGGTTCTCTTCAGTACCTTGTACCTCGGGAATGATCGAGGACTTTACCGAGCTCATGGCAGAGCCCGGGGGAACAAAAGTTGGAACCCCAGTTCCAGTAACTGGGGGTTGAGTAATGGTATCAGCCAAATTGACCGAGGAGCTCTTCTTCAGCCTCCTCGGGGGAACAGGTATCGATTCAACCAAGGAAGAACCCTTGGTCGGTGATATCACAATCACTTCTCCAGGAGCAGCAGACCTTCTCGGAGCCACTGCGGGCTTCTCGGCAACTTTAACAGGAGCAGCTGGAGGAGCAACATCAGTCTTCTTCGTCCCCTCCCTTGGGACATCAATCCTACTCCTTTTTACCTCCCCAGAACCGGAGGCAGTTTTCTCAAACAGGGTAGGAGGTCTTCTCTTCTTCATCCTTTCACTTAAAGGAATATGGGATTCAGGCGATGAGGTTGTGGAAGCTGGAACTGGCTCTGATTCACTTATCACTGGACGAGCAGTGAAAGAAGTGGTGTAGCTCTTGTACTGGAGCAGATATGAAGCCGACCTAATGTGATCGTCGACAACACTTTGATGCAGACTCCAGATAAGTTTCAAATGCCTTATATTGACATCTGCATCTTTTGGGCACTTTCTCTTGCTATCAACTGCAAATAAATAAACATTGTTATCAGTGGCGCATTTTATCAAACACAAAAGAAACATGATTTCAAAATAAATAAAATAAAATAAAAATAACCTATCCCATTGCCATAAGGAGGGCATTTGGGACCCTGGTAAACTTCATCTCCAGCTAATAGAAGGTGTTGCCAATTTTTTATGACAACCCCATGTTCAAAATAATCCCTATTGGCATCAGGGAGATTGACTACTAAGGCTCTATTTAAAAATCTAGTTTTTAAATAAAAAATATTATCATTAACTGCCCATCTATAGCAGTACATGATTTCTGGAATTCCTATGCGAGTTCCATGGACTTGATTTAATTTATGCACCCCATTAACTATTCTCCATGTGTTGGGGGCTATTCTCTCAGGAACGGCGTCAAAATAATGACAGAATTCCAGACACAAGGGATTTGGTGGAAAAGAAAATCCACACTCAGCAATAAAAAGGCCGGGGAACCAATGTCCCTCAGCCAAATTGAAATAATCAGAAGGCTCAGAAAGCTCTTCCAAGACAACCCAAGAGGGAATGGAAAAATCAGAGCGAAATTTTTCAAGAGACTCAATTGAGTAAACCATGATGATGAATAAAAGAAATGAAGAAGAAAGAAGAAGATCTTACAAAAAAATAGTAGAGCTGTTGACAACGAACAACGAAAAAGATGAGCGCACAAGAGAGTAGGAAGAGACGACGTAAAACTCGAAGATAAAAATTTAAAAGGTAGAAGACGATGGGAGCGTCTGTGAAGTTTAAATACCTTGCCTTGGGAAATGGTGAAGTAATAATTACAAAAAAGGATGATTACGTTACCGACGGCTAAAAAGATGAAAAGTAGCGCGGGAATCAAAGCGGACAACAGCGGCTAAAAAGAGGAAAAGTGGCACGGGAATCAAACCGAAAAACAGTGGCTAAGAAGATGAAAAGTGATGCGGGAATCGAAGCACGCAAAAAAGTCCAAAAAAGCATGATTCTACGAATTGGGAAGGAGAAATAAATACAAGGGAAACGCTCCTAAAAATCAGGAAGACTATTTAAAGCTACCATACTCCGAGAAAGAATGTTCCATACTCCTCAAATTTTGAAGTTTTGGGGCTTCTGTTGATACCAAATTTAATCTGCTGACATGGACCAATCATATGAAGACACGTGGCTATCTACATGGCAGCAACAAACACTTCCGAGGAACCCACTGTAATACCCCGTATTTTTATAGCTTTTAAATTATGGGATTTATTAAATTTAATTGAGATAAATTAAATTAATTTTAATCCGGAATGTTGCTTTAAATATTTACTAGCGTGACGAGAGTTAGTAATTATTGGAAATTTGTTATTTGTTGCATATTACTGGATGAGCATAGTAATATATTGTATTGGTTATATTGAATGTCATAAGTGAATTAAATGACTATTTCGGAAATATAAGTAAGGACGTGCCCGTGTCACGTCGGGACTTATTTTGTTAAATAAAAGTGAATATTTTATAAGTTGTTCGTATGGTCGTTTTGAGTGCGCCAACGCGTCCGGAAGGGTCGAGATAGTCAGAAAAGTGTACCCGGGGGTTTAGTTTGGATCTCGGGATGTTTTTAGGCTTAATTAGTGACCCGGGAGGGCATTTTGGTCATTTTACAAAATAGGGTAATTAAACCCACGAATTTCAGCCAACCTATATCAGCCATTAGGTCAGCCTCTTAGGGTTAGAACATTCACAAATCAAATGACGGCCATTGGAGAAGAGAGGAGAGAACTCCAAGGCAATCCAAGGCCAAAAGGCCACCGGTTTGCACCGCCACCACCACCACCGCGTAGATCACGAGACGAGGAATGCAGCCATACGAAAATAAGCCGTGAACCTGCATACCAAAATCCCAGGCAAGTGTTTAAACTTGCTATTTTCGTTGATGCAATATTCATGTTAGCTTAGGATTGAATTGTGACGAAAACTATGGAAGAAAACACCATTTTTTTTATAGGAGAATCCATGTAGTATTGATGTTTATGTAAATTCTGGAAACCCTTGCCATGTAGAGGTAATAATCCACGAAATCTGGTGATTGTACAAAAGAAATTTTGAAGAAATGCATTAGAAATCTGTTTAAGAATAATTGGAGAGTTCTTGATAATTGGAAATGATTTTAGGTTATAAATCCATGTTTAATGATAGTTACACGCATGCTATACGTTATAAACACCTGGTATAATGTTATAATGATGATAGTAGGATTTTTGGGGCGATTAGAATAGAAGAACATCGTTTTAGATGAAGAAATTGGTTAAAACCCGTCACTGCATTCTGCAGAATTTTGCCCAGACCTGCTTGATCGATCGATCGAGCCTAGAGCTTCGATCGATCAAAGGTTCGATCGATCGATCCCCAAGCTTCGATCGATCGACCCCTCCTGGCAGACTCCTATTTTCCCTTGTTAAATTAGTTAACTTAAGTTTATTGTGAAATAATCTTTGGGCATCTTAAATAAAATGATTTGGGAGACATTGAGGACTAGTAGGGTATATGGATAAACGTTAGAACCTTTAATCTTCAACGAGAATGGTATTTACGGGATATTGACTTTAGGTTGGTAGATTTATGAATTTTTAAAAGGGGGAGGTGCGTAAGAGAGTTACGTTGGAATCTAATAAAGGCACTTACTAAATTTCAGAATTTGGAAGATATAATCCATGAGTGTTAGGTAATAAGTGAGTAAACCCTTCGAGTTGAGGTTAGGAATGAAACCTTATGCATTATTCTATAAATATAAAATTTAGGATAAATGGTATATGTACGGGTGATGAGAAGAACCTGTATTAATATGATAAAGTGGTATATTTATATGATTGTGTGTACATATATTATATACATGTGAAAAACGTACCCGCGCTACTTGCTATCCCTGAGGTTACCGCGCTGGGACGGTCTTATCCTCTGTTGCCTTATGGAGGATATTGATTCGTACCCTAGAAGATAGAGATCCTAGGTACGGGCTATCAAACTGATAGTCGGACGGTCCTAAGAGACGTGAGGGTATGTACTGACCTCTTGGACTTAGAAATCTATGCTTGGCCTCAATGTTGTTTTGTTTATGTTAATGCAGTTCGAGAGTGATACCGAACTTGTATTCCCCTTTGTGTGAGAGATACGGGGATTGGATAGCAGAGTATGCCCGCACCATAGTTTTAGTTTGGGTGCTGTTATATATATATATATATATTATACGAGTAGTTAATATATGTATGAGATTATGAACTTTAAACTGCCTACTGTGATTTGATAAGTAGGACATGGTTGTTGACTCAATAATAAATGCTTGTTTTGTGAAAGTATAATGTGTCACTGTAAAACTTTATTGTTTTTATAAAGTTAGAAATAGAGAAATTTGGTTACAAATTGGAACATCTCTTTTAAATGAAACCGTGAATTGCAAATCTTTCGGGTAAGTGATGTTAAGTCAAATCTTTTAGAAAGACTAGTGCGTTAGATGATAAAACAAACCAATGGGAAGGATAGTGCGATAGGGGTACACATTAGAAGAGAGGTGAGTATTTTCTCAAGAGAGCGACGCTCTAATATGTTATTGCATTGGCCTGTATCAATTTAAGTACTTGCTAAACGTATTTTAAAATCAAATACACTTTCGGGCTCTGACCCGTTTCTTCTCCTCTCTCTCTCTTGTATATATATGTATATTTTCAGGTGCCCAGCCACAGGGGCGTCTTGCGTAGGATCCCTTGAGAAGAACGAGCTGCAGCTTAGGTGGGAGTTGCAGGTCACTTGAGTAGACGGCTTCTGTTATTGACTCCACTCCTAGTACTCTCATTTATTGGGCACGTGTCGCCCCTTTTCATTATTTCATTTGTTGTTGGGAGATTTATATTTCAGTCATTTCCAGTATTGTTTCTTTGGGATTTATTCAGTATGGACTTGTGTTTTAGTTTTAATTTGTTTCCATTCGATTGACAAATGTATTATATTATTTGGCTTACTGTAGTGTGATTCTTAATTGTAAGTATGTTGTTTTTAATTAAATAAATATTTTTCTTTAAATTAAAATTTGGAAAGTATGTATGAAAATGGTTTTGACACTTAGCTTAATTATTTAGGGTGTTAAATTGGAAAATTTATTTTTATCGACAGTGATGCTGAGAATGAACCAACTGTATACCTTGATTTAATTTAATAAAGGAGTGATCGCCCGGTATTTAATTAGGCGGGGTGTCACAGGTGGTATCAGAGCATCAGGTTCTAGTGTCCTTAGGATCTGTACGGTTAATTATGCTTCTAGCATTGCTTTGTTTGTTATAGAGCCCTATGTTTAGGATTGTCGATTCCTTTGACGAGATTTCATTCTCCTGCTGTAATGTGTATACACTAGTGAATTCTAATTTCGTTCGGATGTGTGCGTGTGCCGAGCGATGACGGATGTCAGAAGAGGACCGTTAAGCATACATCAGGAGGCAGGGCTCAATTGAAAATTATGAAATATATCTGAGGATGATGACCGTAGTCGAGGTCACCTCCATTATGGCATGAGAATCCACGACTAGAAAGGCAACTAAGGTACAACAAGGATTTTCAAATGCTGTTATAGCCAAATGAGGTGCGAGGGTAAACTTACCCAACGTATTACGAAAACGTGTAGAGACTGTCAGTGGAAATTTTAGAAACGCGAAAATTGAATGTGTTTACCAAATGAGGTAAAGTATTCATATGCTTAAATATAGGACGGAGTATGGCAAACCGAAAGTGAAAATTTAGAGAAAATTTTCTTGGCTTTCGGGACGAAATTATAATGGTTGTATTCAACCACCAATTTTAGAAGTGGAATGCTATGCCTATGGGAGAACCTTAGGTACAATGTTGACCGTATGTCCCTTCCTCAACTATTCAGGATGAGGCAAAAGTGGTCCTGAGCTCATCGAGGAAGGGCATGTCAAGGGTCCATCCGTGAATATGAATCGTAACCGTCAACGAATTTTGTATCGAAGGATGTAGATACAAGTGGGGGAAACGACTCCAAGTGGGAGGTCAACTTGTAATAATAAATTAATAATACTCGAGGAGGAAATTATGATGGGCGACCGATTCGGAGGTTGACAATGTCATATTTTGTCAATATAAATGATGACGCTTCTTTGTGGGGAAAGTTAAAGGAATCGAAGAATTTAGTCGGGAATAAACCTGAATACATCGGTGGTGGTATAGCACCACAAAAAGATGTGGATACACATCCGAAAAACCATTTAAGTGCTTCCAATAGTTAAATTCTTACCAAGTGATGGTAAATTCAGTAAGTACTATTATAGATAGTAACATGATCTTTATGGCCTAAAAAGGTTAAGGGAACAACCGGGATGGCTAACAGGAATCGAGTCTACTAAAGTCCGAGAGAAGGACAATCCTAACCTGGTTAGTAGGACAGGTGGTAAGTGGATTATGCGTTGAGGTATTTTGTGCGGAGTGAGATCACTCATAATAATATGTTCCAAAATGAGAAAAGGGACAAGAATATGGTGCCTAGTAAAAGGCAACGATTAAAATAATTTTGTTTTGATTTGGACAGACGTGTTACGTCCGAAACCATTTGTGCAGTCAAGACGATTGCCAAGATGGAAGCATAGGTTATATCCTTAGAGGATGCGGCGTGTTTATGTGACACGAGCGAGTCACCATATTTTGTTCATTGCTATATTAGCATGTGAGACGAGTTAATGCATATAATTATAAATGTTACCATTGTGAATATTTTTTCCTAGTGTAGCGGGATTTTTCTTTAGTGCTATCCGCGGAGGATGAATGAGTATATTAGCAGTGTTTTATACTTTATAGAGGTTGCTCGTTGTAGAGATGCCATACACGAGTATAATATTATTTTTGATAAAATGTTATATAAAATGGGTAGTATGATAGTGTACATTGATTTCGAGGCTATCGGAGTAGTTGCATTGGTGCAACATGTTTTATGTTTGTTTTGGGCGAGGCCTCACCTGTAAGAAGGTTGGACTTGCACTTACCCTTGAGCGAAAAGATTTGACTCAGAATTATGTTTAGCACTCCGGACTTAGTGATAGGAAAAGTGCGATGTTATATTTATCCTTTAAAGATGTGGGAGTTATTAGTTATACCCCTATTATTAGGGAAGGGAATCTCGAGGATTCCGATCGTATGTATCCGAGGTTAATAGAATGAAATTTCCATCAACCAATACGATAGCAAAATTGGGAAACGATATTCGTTAAGCATAATTATAGTAGAAATTACAACTTTTCTGTCAAGGGACAGAATAAAGGGGTACACGCTATGGACGGAGGACCTAGCGAATCCCGATAACCGACAATGCTAGGTAGTAGTGTATCGGGGGGGTTCCTTGTTTGGATTTCGCTTTGCGAGACATCCCACGCATGAAACTTAGCGTAAGGTTGGAAATAGAGAGACGTTTGGTCACTATTCCATAAGTACGGTACTCTGGTCGAAATAGGATCAAGTAATTATATATGTAAGTTGGAAGTTGAATTCTGTTTTAAGGTCATTGAAGCCGGATTTTATGGCAGGAAAGCATTGAAAGTTATCCCCACGAGTTGAGGAGTGGAACGATGGTAAGGAGAATTTAAGAATTTTGATTTTCTAGGGTGATTGGAGGTACCCCAAATGTCATAACCGCGTACAGAACACAAGGTGAATAAAGAGTTAAAATGATTTTTAGCATGGAGTATCTGAAAAGAACTTCATATCATACAAGAGATGACCTGTAATTATTTTGATGAATAAAGCATTAGTGATTTATTTTGGTTGTTGTACCTATTTGGAAAAAAAAAAATTGTTATACTTATCTGAGGAAGGTTGAGAATTATTATTTCTCTTTTGTTGTCATGGAATTTTAATGCCTTATTCCTTATATTCCGTTGAATTTAGTTAGTCCTACAGATGAGTAGCACGCCGTTCGGATGTTGTAAAAATGTGGGTATCTTGGTTAACCACCGTTAAAATAGTCCAAGTCAAAGGGACGTGGTAATAGACGTGTGAAATATAAGTTTGTGGGACTAGTATAACGAAGTGGAAGTGATAGAGTGGATTAAACGTCACATGAGGGGCGATAATCCATACATAAGTGTGCAATTAGAATAGCACGCCCTAACTTGATTGGAAGGCTGTAGGAAGCCATTCAAGAAATGGTATTGCTGGAATAGGGTAGAACTAAATTGTTATGAAGCACACCCGGAACGGAGTGGTCATTAGTCAAGTGTGAGAGAGACTTGCGCATACAACGAGTAATGATGTTAGGATGGCATAAGAGATCCAGAAGTGCGCTTCGTGGAGAGGGAAAACATGGGTCGGAACTCTCGGAATGCTCTAAGGAAGGAAGGGGAGTATTACGTGTCACTTAATGTGAGACATTCCAAGGGAAGAATCGATGTTTAACGAGACGTAGTGAGTAGTTTCTGCATGCACTGCCCATAGGTAAGGTTCGGTTGAAAAAGGAGAATCAACCAAAGAATTTTGTGATTATCGAATATTACTGAAATTGGAAGAGGTTGGTAAAGTCGGTAAAGTTCTTGGATGAGTTGCCATCCTCAAAACAAGATCAAGGGTTTATCCCGAACTTGCGAATTAAGTCGCTGAGAGGGAAATGATTGATATTCCTTTGGACTGGCTTACAATATTAACTAGTATGCCCCAGACTTCATTTGAAAGGAAGGATCGCGCCAGTGCATGGTCTGGCACAGTATAAATTTCTGAATCAGGATGAGATTGGTGAATCTCACCTTTGATATGGGATTTCAGGAACCAGCGGAGATAAAATTTCGTTTCAAGTAGGATATATCACCCTTAGCCAGAGAATAAGCGCATGGTGATTAAAGATTAGTGGAGCCACGTGAAGGAGATTTTGGAATCTTGGTACGATGATTTCAAAAATGCTCTTATTAAGGTTTTGTTATGGAAGAACCTCGACTATTCTCCTTCAGTACGTTTAGAGGAGAGTAGATAATCAGAATATTTGGATCGGTCGAGAAAATATCCGATAACTATGGTAGAATTCCACGACTGTTTTAGACGAGCAAGGGTGATCAAATGTTCGTAATATTTTCTCAGAATGGGAGTTTTGTATATGATTAAATCCGAGTATTTTGTCATGTAGTGAGGTGCGGCCTCCTAATGATTGTGAGATAATGAAATGTATAACGTACAGGCATGACCTATGCGAATGTTGTCGGTTGGGAGCACAATGTGAAGTGTCTCCAAAGAGAATGCAAAACAATGTTACTGTGAGGAAAGGGCTATAGTGATTGAGCGCCGTAATGTGTAGTTAGTTTGTGTACGGAAAAGGATATCCAGAATTGTGCTACCTGTTAGGCCTTATTTTCCGAATTTCGGGATGAAATTCAGTTATTAGGGGGGAAGTATGTAATACCCCGTATTTTTATAGCTTTTAAATTATGGGATTTATTAAATTTAATTGAGATAAATTAAATTAATTTTAATCTGGAATGTTGCTTTAAATATTTACTAGCGTGAGGAGAGTTAGTAATTATTGGAAATTTGTTATTTGTTGCATATTACTGGATGAGCATAGTAATATATTTTATTGGTTATATTGAATGTCATAAGTGAATTAAATGACTATTTCGGAAATTTAAGTAAGAACGTGCCCGTGTCACGTCGAGACTTATTTTGTTAAATAAAAGTGAATATTTTATAAGTTGTTCGTATGGTCGTTTTGAGTGCGCCAACGCGTCCGGAAGGGTCGAGATAGTCAGAAAAGTGTACCCGGGGGTTTAGTTTGGATCTCGGGATGTTTTTAGGCTTAATTAGTGACCCGGGAGGGCATTTTGGTCATTTTACAAAATAGGGTAATTAAACCCACGAATTTCAGCCAACCTATATCAGCCATTAGGTCAGCCTCTTAGGGTTAGAACATTCACAAATCAAATGACGGCCATTGGAGAAGAGAGGAGAGAACTCCAAGGCAATCCAAGGCCAAAAGGCCACCGGTTTGCACCGCCACCACCACCACCGCGTAGATCACGAGACGAGGAACGCAGCCATACGAAAATAAGCCGTGAACCTGCATACCAAAATCCCAGGCAAGTGTTTAAACTTGCTATTTTCGTTGATGCAATATTCATGTTAGCTTAGGATTGAATTGTGACGAAAACTATGGAAGAAAACACCATTTTTTTTATAGGAGAATCCATGTAGTATTGATGTTTATGTAAATTCTGGAAACCCTTGCCATGTAGAGGTAATAATCCACGAAATCTGGTGATTATACAAAAGAAATTTTGAAGAAATGCATTAGAAATCTGTTTAAGAATAATTGGAGAGTTCTTGATAATTGGACATGATTTTAGGTTATAAATCCATGTTTAATGATAGTTACACGCATGCTATACGTTATAAACACCTGGTATAATGTTATAATGATGATAGTAGGATTTTTGGGGCGATTAGAATAGAAGAACATCGTTTTAGATGAAGAAATTGGTTAAAACCCGTCACTGCATTCTGCAGAATTTTGCCCAGACCTGCTTGATCGATCGATCGAAGGTTCGATCGATCGAGCCCCAAGCTTCGATCGATCGACCCCTCTTGGCAGACTCCTATTTTCCCTTGTTAAATTAGTTGACTTAAGTTTATTGTGAAATAATCTTTGGGCGTCTTAAATAAAATGATTTGGGAGACATTGAGGACCAGTAGGGTATATGGATAAACGTTAGAACCTTTAATCTTCAACGAGAATGGTATTTACGGGATATTGACTTTAGGCTGGTAGATTTATGAATTTTTAAAAGGGGGAGGTGCGTAAGAGAGTTACGTTGGAATCTAATAAAGGCACTTACTAAATTTCAGAATTTGGAAGATATAATCCATGAGTGTTAGGTAATAAGTGAGTAAACCCTTCGAGTTGAGGTTAGGAATGAAACCTTATGCGTTATTCTATAAATATAAAATTTAGGATAAATGGTATATGTACGGGTGATGAGAAGAACCTATATTAATATGATAAAGTGGTATATTTATATGATTGTGTGTACATATATTATATACATGTGAAAAACGTACCCGCGCTACTTGCTATCCCTGAGGTTACCGCGCTGGGACGGTCTTATCCTCTGTTGCCTTATGGAGGATATTGATTCGTACCCTAGAAGATAGAGATCCTAGGTACGGGCTATCAAACTGATAGTCGGACGGTCCTAAGAGACGTGAGGGTATGTACTGACCTCTTGGACTTGGAAATCTATGCTTGGCCTCAATGTTGTTTTGTTTATGTTAATGCAGTTCGAGAGTGATACCGAACTTGTATTCCCCTTTGTGTGAGAGATACGGGGATTGGATAGCAGAGTATGCCCGCACCATAGTTTTAGTTTGGGTGCTGTTATATATATATATATATTATACGAGTAGTTAATATATGTATGAGATTATGAACTTTAAACTGCCTACTGTGATTTGATAAGTAGGACATGGTTGTTGACTCAATAATAAATGCTTGTTTTGTGAAAGTATAATGTGTCACTGTAAAACTTTATTGTTTTTATAAAGTTAGAAATAGAGAAATTTGGTTACAAATTGGAACATCTCTTTTAAATGAAATCGTGAATTGTAAATCTTTCGGGTAAGTGATGTTAAGTCAAATCTTTTAGAAATACTAGTGCGTTAGATGATAAAACAAACCAATGGGAAGGATAGTGCGATAGGGGTACACATTAGAAGAGAGGTGAGTATTTTCTCAAGAGAGCGACGCTCTAATATGTTATTGCATTGGCCTGTATCAATTTAAATACTTGCTAAACGTATTTTAAAATCAAATACACTTTCGGGCTCTGACCCGTTTCTTCTCCTCTCTCTCTCTTGTATATATATGTATATTTTCAGGTGCCCAGCCACAGGGGCGTCTTGCGTAGGATCCCTTGAGAAGAACGAGCTGCAGCTTAGGTGGGAGTTGCAGGTCACTTGAGTAGACGGCTTCTGTTATTGACTCCACTCCTAGTACTCTCATTTATTGGGCACGTGTCGCCCCTTTTCATTATTTCATTTGTTGTTGGGAGATTTATATTTCAGTCATTTCCAGTATTGTTTCTTTGGGATTTATTCAGTATGGACTTGTGTTTTAGTTTTAATTTGTTGCCATTCGATTGACAAATGTATTATATTATTTGGCTTACTGTAGTGTGATTCTTAATTGTAAGTATGTTGTTTTTAATTAAATAAATATTTTTCTTTAAATTAAAATTTGGAAAGTATGTATGAAAATGGTTTTGACACTTAGCTTAATTATTTAGGGTGTTAAATTGGAAAATTTATTTTTATCGACAGTGATGCTGAGAATGAACCAACTGTATACCTTGATTTAATTTAATAAAGGAGTGATCGCCCGGTATTTAATTAGGCGGGGTATCACACCCACGTGCTCCGAGGAACAAGACTACAAGGAGGAAGACTAGTTCCCCGAGGAACTCACAAGCTTCGAGGAACAATGCCACTCCGAGGAACTATTGAGTACTGAGAAGCTTAGGCGGTCCGAGCAACTTAGGCGGTCCGAGCTGCACCTCGAAGTAGGATACCAACAGTTTAACTGCTCATTAAATGCTTATCATTTGGACGCACACGCAAAGAGGGCATTAAATGTATTACCCTTTCATATGTATATCATTTAATGTATTACCCTTTCACATTATAGCCTCAGGGCTATAAATACATTGTACAATCCTCATTGTAAGGGGACCTGGATCAGGACCTAGACTTCGAATCCATAAGGGAATTTCTTGATGGAACTTATAATCGAGAATTCCCAAACACTCAACAATAAAGCAACAGTGGATGTAGGCCATTCTTATAAGGCTGAACCACTTTAAAATTATTTGTCTCATTTATTTATCTGTGGTTGAATTATTAGAGTAATCTAATTTTTTACATCAACAGTACTATTATGACATTCGGACTCAAAATGCTGGGGATACCCACCAAAGGGTTTCCACAAACCATCCTGCATGACCTTATTCCCAAGAAGATCTAACTATATGTGGATGACATGATCATTAAGTCTAAGACTCGAGAAGGTCATATTCATACCCTCCGAAAGTTCTTCAAACGACCGCGATAATACCATATGCGGCGAAATCCACGGAAGTGCATTTTTAGTGTCACAAAAGGAAAACTCTTGGGATTCATGGTCAGTGATAAGGGAATCGAAGCAGACCCTACCAAGCTAAAAGTCATACTTGAGATGCTAGCACCACAGATGGATAAGTAAGTCCAAGAATTCCTGGGTAAACTACAGTACATTAGTTTGTTCATCAGCCAACTGACTTCTATCTGTGAACCCATTTTCAAAATTCTCTGAAAGGATTCAACTAAAGTGGGGAATGAATCCTTCCAAGAAGATTTTGATCAAATAAAGATATACCTCACCCGACCTCTGATGCTCATGACTCTATAGCCATGTCTCCCTTTTCTCTTATACTTGATTATAATTGATACCGCAGCAGGAACTTTGCTAGCCCAATACATTTAAGAATCCCACGAGGAATGGGCCTAAGTTTTTCTTGTTATTTTGTATCCCTACGAGTCCTAGATGACTCAAAGGAGATTTTGTCTCATATTTCCAAAGGGGGAGATTGAAGCACCCTATATCTTTAACTCACTTGAGTTTATATTATATAGGTGCTCATCTAGTTTGGAAATAGTGACAAAATTGAGTCATACCCTTTTCAAACCAAAAAGACTTCAGACCCTTCATTTGGATTTCCTCTAATGGTCCAAAGTTATAAACACCAACAAAACACCTAGGATCATTTATGTATTGCATATGAGATAGCATTCTTCATAATATGAGGGTGTGTGAGTTAAATCCCTTTAGAATAATTTTTCCATAATTTTTAAGATATTTTAAATAATTTCTATGATTTTTTAAACAATTTTTAGAAATTTAAAATTGGCTTTTACAAAGTTTGTGGACTATTTTGTAAATTCATTAAGTTGTTAAAAACTTGCTTGGGTAGAAACCAAATGCGCTTGATAATTGTGTGGGTACAAATTATATTTTTGAAAGTTCAAAACACACATTTTACAAGCCATCATAGCCTTACACGTGTTAATCTCACAACGGTTGGATTTGTATTTTCTTTCCTTCACATTCTTGCGTTTGATTGTGAATCGTTGGATTATTTTAATCTATGGCCTGCATGCGTTTTTACCTGATACTTGTGTTTTCGTTTAAACCAATCAGAGGCTTTATAATTGCAGTGCATTGTTAGCCATCAGATTTACCTTGATCACTTAAGACTTAATTGTGACCATTCATTTGCTTCGAAGTTCCAGAGGCTTCCATGGCTTAGTATAAATACATGTCTTATGTGTTGCGATTATAATCTTTTGCTTGCCTCACTTTTGAGAGAAAATAAAGAGAGAAGAGATAAGAGAGAGGGAGAGAGAGAAAAAAATAAGAGAGAAAAAGAAAACCCTAAATTAAACTCCGGCCAAATCTCACCAGAAAAATATTTCTGAGAGTGTGTTAGTTCGAGAGTTATGAAGATCATTCCTCTTCTGTCCTTTATCTCTTTTCCAACTTAATCACAAAATTTTGATCTCATTTTCTCTCATAGACAACTGAAATTGGCGTTCTGTAATACATTCCATGTTTATCTCTTTTTGTTTTGATTTTTTATTTCAAGAAATCATAGTTTTGTTAGCTATTTTAAACTGTTATGTTTTCAAAGCCTAAAACCAACAAAGCAGTTTCTGATTTTAGTTTCTTTGAATATTCAGACTCAGATGTAGTTTAAGATCTTGATTGGGGATTTACACTTTAACATATTTCACATTTTTGTGAAATAGTTTGTATATTTTCAAAATAATAAAGTGTTTAGGATCTTGGCTCGTGTTTATAGGAAGATTCTCTCTTGATCTGTGGATATATTAAAAGATCTAATGTCTGATAGTTTCAATTAAACTGATTTTTGAAATCTTTACATATTTGTGATATATTTGTAATTTGATTAGCATCATGTCTGTAATTAAGTGTGTGTGAGTTTCATGCATGTGATTTAGAGCACATCACCACTTACACCTTCACACTACTACACTGAAAAGTGTTGGTATTGAGATCTTGGACTTTTTAGTCGACGTAAAGCTAAAAGGAGTGGAGTTACAAAGCTAAGAGAACATAAAAAACATCAGAGACTTGGGAGAAGTCAGAAAATCCACAGGAGTTGGTACATTTCTAAACTTAGAATTCAATCTGATTGTGTGTCTTGATTGTTATATAGTTTGTAAACTGCTACTCTATTTTAGTGGATTTTTACTTTTGAGGTGTAGAGACCTCCGTGAATGTTTCCCCAATTGGGTGGGGTTTTACCACGTTTTGTATACTTCCTCTTCCTCTCATCCCTTTCTTGAGGTTGTGTTGATTTAAGTTCCTTATAAGTTTTGATTTTCTAAACTGATAAACCTATACCTTAAATAATTCGTTCATACTATTTTACACATCTTGTGTTAAAAAATTATTTTAAGAAAAGAGTTTCTTCAACAAACTATTTGGATTTATTTAGATAGTTTAATCTTGAATTAAACAACTTAAGTGGTACTTTTTCAACGTTTTCCCTCTTTTGCATTTTCTTTCTACAGTGAAATCGTCTCCAATTGGATTACCATGGTTTCTTGGGTTCTCTTTCACACCAGTAACAATGGTGTTGACTTCATTATTCTTTTTTTATATATATATATGGTATTTTATGATTTGCATTTAGGATTTTTGCATGCCTTGACTTATTCGTAACCTCTTTATTGAATATTGATTTTTATTTTTGAAGAGCTTAATTATTTTTCTCATTATCTCTATTGATATATTCAAGATATAATTTAAACAAATAAAACTCAACTCTACCACATTCTGAATCTCTCTTGTACTTATCAATGATTACATTGACATTAGTCATATTCTCAGTACTTATTTTCCTCATTTTTTCCAGGGCTTAATTTTTTTCTACTAATAATACTTCGTATCCTTTCAACTGAAAATCCCTTGTTTTTATTTTGTTTTGTTCTTCTAAGAATAATCTCCCTTTCGTTACCATTTCTTTGTAATTTTCAATCTTTTCTCCTGGTAGTTCTCGTATTCTCTCTTCATACTGATTAATAGCCGATTTATATCATGATTAGACTTTTTAATTCTTCTTTATAAGCATCCAAGATTTAATTTAGTTTATCTACATATGTTTCTTGTTCTGCATTCATATGTTCAAGATGGAGCACATCTATTGCCAACCTTCCTATTAACTCATTTTTGGAAGCCATTTTGGCGGAGTGCTTGCACTTTTACTCCTCAAAGTCTTTTTGCAGTTTGTTGAACTTCATCGATTGATTAACATTAAAACACGCCATTTGTTTGAAGTTGTTGATATCAACTTCATGCTACAAACTAAGTTTATAATTCTCCTTCATCAATGATTTCACTTAGTTGTGGCTTTTTCAACCTCCAAAGTAAGAGCCTTTTCTAACTCTTCATATTTAAATTCAAGATTTTCATAGTCATCCCTTTGGTTATTCTCACCATTAATTTTGTCACCGCTACTAGATCCTTCAACATCTTCTTCAACCTGATTTTCTACTGGGTATACGAAAAAAGGTCTTTAAAGGTCATTTCTTGGTTTTTCATTTACAATTCCATAATAGACTTTATCGCTTTTGGTATGTCTCCCTCGATAATAACCACTTCTACATGATTACTAATAGATTCCCATAATGCACTCAATGTGTGTTACTTTAAAGTCTTGATCATGGCATGTGATTTTTTCATAATTCATTTTAGCCCCCCCACCCCCACCCCATCGTGATATCATTCATCATCATGTTCTCCATCTTCAGCTATGTTATCTTCACCATTAGCTCCATATTCAACCTCAAGTTCAACTAGTTTATATTTGTTCATATTCAAATTCATAATTCAACATTACATGTGTTTAGTTGATGTGAATTACATTAATGCGAAATCGCACTACAATATATAATAGTGCAAAATTGCAACGCCAAATTATATTGTTTTTTAACATTTTAGGCACGTGTTCAGGTCCAATACAACTAATTCGGCCTTATCTTTTCTTCAAATTGTTGTGAATAAGCTAAAGTGACCACTTCATAAATGGAAGTTGAAGAAATGGATATGTTGGTCTTACAATGGTTGTTTCTCGCATAACCAATATTGAAAATTGGAAACCACATTAATATAATCTAAGTTGCAAACAAATAACATTGCAAACTTTACAAATTCACATAATGGCATACCATCAATCTAGGCAGGAAACCTTTCACCCTTCCAGGGTGTTGATACGTTTTTGCACCTGATTCCATCATAAAATTAGTCATTCCATCAACTGTTCTCAAAAGTCTTTTGAAAACTATTGCTCCCGCACTAATTAAATTAGAGATATAAAAGTGGGAGAGTGGGAAGTTCAAAATTAAAAACTGCAAAAGACTGTTCCTGCGCACAGTCGTTTGAACGAATTTTTGATGTCGTTCGAACTAAAATGTTCGAATGAGATTTCATAAGAGAAATAGGCCAAAATCTTATTGGATGAAACTCGTTCGAATGATGTTGTTCTAACCACATTCCAACGACAATTCAGTAAAAAAAAGGCAAAAGTTCGTCCGAATCTCGTCTGAAGTTCATTCAAACGACCTGGGAATCTCGTTCGAACAAGATCCCATTTCGTTCGAATGACTTGTCAAAAAATTCACAAAATTATTTTTAAGCCCAAAACTTTTTATGGAAAGTTTTAAAATGATTTTCTGAGAAATACGAAAAGTCGTTTTGACAAAACTTTATAAAAAGACACCCATAAAAATTATCCAAGACTCTCTCTACATATTAAATACCTTCATACCTTTTTGAGATCTTGGAATCCAAATGTTGATGATGCAAAACTTGGCACGTAAACCGACGAGGATGAAATCTTCACTATGCTAGGCCGCTACGTCTTCAACTAACTTGTCATAGGCTTGAAAGGATACAACAAACATCTTTCCCATGACACAATTGGTTTTGTCCGAATTTAAGCCAACACTACAAATGACTCGATTGGAAATTTGTTCTTACAAATCAAATGTGTCCTTACATTAGGTTTGACTGTAATTTCGCAAGTAATAACAATGATGAGAAACAATTTAATTACTCCACTCACCTTTTATCACATTTTCTTTTTGGTCTTGCCATTTACTAAGATGAAAAAACAAAGAATTAATATTGATATTTCAACAACATATGGACAATATAAATATGAGAATGAGAAATATATTAACTTACATTTCAATATTCAAAATGATCTTCTCCCTTGTATGGAAATTCTAATGCTGCGAAATTTCAAGGTACAACAATGGAAAACTTTTTTATTTTTTCGAGCGCTTGTGATTTTTGAAATTTCAATCCGCGTATATGGAATAAATACTTTGTTATGTTAATCGGCTGTAGCGGGTTAGTTGTTTTGAGTTATCGATTTTTAAGTCACATAGTGTGCGTATTTTTAAAATATTTTAATAAGTTATATGTGTAATATTTATTAAACAAACCTTATACCAAACATAAATTAGAACGAAACTTTTATTTCCAAACACTTCATGCAAAGAATGAATTGCTAATCGCCTCTTTTTTTTTCTCTCTTTATACCACTGAAAAGAAATATACTTATAATCTCTGATAACTTACTAACACATAAAAATTTCAGACGGGCTTGCTAAGAAATGACACATATTTAATGTCACCCCCTTCAATGTTTCTTACGATAAACTAAAAAAATAGTGAATTAAATAAAACTAAAAAAATGTACTGGATGCCATTTTACAAAAGACGTGCCAAACACTGACAATTTCAATTGGGGGGTAGTATAGCTACAAGTGTCATGTGATGTCACTACATCACCATTTCTTAAACGAGTGGGGGGGGGGACTACTTCAACGGCATCATTGATTTGTATTTGGACTAAAAGAGCGTTTTGGGCCCATGCCTCTAAAATCTTTATCACAAGCTGTCGGCAAACTGCGTGTCCAACCCGTGTTTCCTCATGTCTCCATCAACGCCCTTGTGTCTTGTTATCGATCATAAATTCCCATTTTACACCAACTCCAATTCTAGATATCATGTGGGCCCATACCGGCTCCTTTAGTCTTTTTTTTTTTTTTTGTTTATACCAAGGGTATCCACTAGCGACTTAGTGACTAATCCCTTCGCTGATTGTAGGGATCTCTATGGATGGAACAGTTAAGTCAGAGATTTAAGGCTGCTCCATACCCAAGGCGAAAATCGAACCCCCGATACTTGATTAAAAGAGGAAGAACCTCTACCGCTCTACCACACCCCTGGATTAGCTCCTTTAGTCATATTCATGATTCATGATGGGGTTCACCATTTGTGGCAGTAACCATTGGGTAAACCTACAAAACAAAGACACGTGAGATCTTGTACTATAATATTAAAAAGTAAAGTTACACGTGGATAAATTATTGAAATATGTAATGAATTTAAAAAAAACTAGAATGTGTTTGATTAATATTAAATTTTTTTAATAAAAAATATTTGTTTAGATTTATGTTTTATTTTATAGTATTTTGATTGTAAATATTTTATATAAGAACAATACTCATTCACGTAATAAGTGTTTTATTTTAATTCTCATTTTTGTTAATAAATATTTTTTTTATCTACATCTAAAGAATTAGATTTCATGAAAAATAGAAAAAGTAAGATTAAAACCTCATATATGTTTTCGTTCATTTTTCAACTTCTCATCCAAATGAATTATTTTCTACGCATTTTTCATATTTGCAATCAAAAACACCCTTAGTAATGAAAAAAGTATGTATCCGTTTAGTTATTTTGAAGAGAAGTTATTTCTAAAATGTAATGTTTTGGGAATCGATCTCTCTCATGTGGTTGTAGCTGTTATTGCCCAGTAAAGGGACTCTCAACATCTCTAGCTTCTAAGGATGCTTGTTAGCCGTGAACCGATGAGCTCTTTTTAAATAGATTTAATTATATTTGTCTGTCGAATTTTCTTTCTTGTTCAATTCACTATTCGAATTTATAAATTCTAAACTTAACTTTTTAAATTTTCAGAATGATTTTAAGTAATCTCCTATCATTAATTTCGTTAATTTTTTGAACAAAAAATGTGTCGTGTACAATACATGTGACCTTTTTTTAGGGGCATTTTAGTATTTTAACTGCTAAAAGCAAAGTGCTTTTATATTTCTTATAGATTATGGATTTAATTTGAGAATCCATGCCCAACTATTACTATTGTTTCCCATTATTAGAATCAATCTACACGCATACATTTGAAATATACATATTATAATCAATACATTAAATTGGGTTTTGTATCCTTTTTAAAATTGTTATTTGTTGCAAATAGTAATTTATATGTAAAATAATTCTACTATATTTTTTTGTTGTCTCAAAGTAATGTATATGTGATCTTCGTGTGTTTAAAATTGTTCAAGTATGTGGTGTCATACATTTTTTCTTAATTAGAGTTTATGGATTCGATTTGGGGGTTATATATGGACATCTAATACTATTATATTAAAACATAAGTACCCATCGTTATTTAGCATATGTCCTCCATGAAAGAAAATCTAATTTTACAAATAAAACCCATGTACATTTATGAATCGTACTTATTAGGGCACGTCAATAACTCGATAACTTTATACCCCTCCAACATATCACAAATGATTCAAGCGATTCTAGTGAATTGATGGTTAATTATATAAAAGGTATAAAAATATAACTATAAATAAGATAAAATGTGAAATTCCCGATGATTATAGTGTGAATCTTACCAAGAAATTCCGTGAGAGAGAAATCGAAAACTTAGGTCTCTTGCCATTGTCTTCATTTTCCATCTGCCACACAAACAAATCAAAATTAAAACCATAATTGAAAACCTATTTTAATCATATTAATGATTGTATCACAACCTATACAACCAAGAATCGTTACCAATTCAAATATTTTACACCGGTTGACATATTAAATAACAACATATTATACTGAATATAAAACTATCCATATATGGTTATATTGCAATGTCAAAAAGACTATTAACTTGATGTACCCTTCATAATCATTTCCAAATACATAAGAATCACTAAAGAAATCAGTAATCATAGAATAGAGATATATAAAAGAGACATGGGATTCAACAAGAGTAGACTCCTCATCATCACTAGAATTATCCCAGGATCTGGTAATATAGGCTTTACTAAAACTCTTGATCTCAGACTTGCATACATTGACATAGTGTCCCATGTTGCCACATTTATGTCATTGAATTTCAGATAAGTCGTTCTTTGGTCGTTGATTACCATTTATGTTACTAGCCTTACTATTGCGAGGTCTTGAACCTTGAGAACATTGATAAATAAATTCCCCTTGTTTTGCAACAATAACAATTCTATAATTCAAAATTTTCTTTGCTCATTAAGATTTAAGGCTATTTGGTTATCAAGATCTTCTAGGTCAGGCTGGTCATCAGTCAGGTCAGGGTCAAGTTTTATATTAGGCAAACTTAATCTAGGAGAGTCCAAGAGAGAGGTAAACACTAAATTTGGCCCATTTACTTTTTAGATGCTAAGGAAATTTGTCTTATGTATTCTAGTTCCATTTCTATTATCTTGAGTTTGCTACTAAGTAGCTTTGGAATCATATTTGGATAATATATCTCATCTATATCATAAATCTTATTATCAAACTTAGCAAGCAAAGAGGGAAGGATCTTATATATAATGTCTTTAGTACTATAAGTAATACCATTTGCATGCAGGTTGGTCACAACCTCAGTAAGCCTAATATAGAAATCATCAAAGCATTCAATATTACTCATCATCATAGTATTATACTATTGAATAAGAAATTGAGTCTTAGCAGTTTTAACTCAAACATCGCCTTCACGTGCAGTCATAAAAATATCCCAAGTTTCCTTAGATGTCGTACAAAAAGAAATTCGTTTAATCTCATGTTCATTGACTGACATGAAATACAGTTTCTTCCTTTGCTGTTATAATGAGATTAAAAAATTTCTTTCTAATACCCCGTAATTTTGAGTAATTTATTTTAGCAGTTAAACTGCATGTGTGACGTAATTTAATATAAATGATAAATAATGTGAAATTAGTAAATATTAATTAGTAATAATATGATCAATATATATATATATATATATGGTAAATTTTCTAGCGTGTTTAAGTAAATTAATTAAGAAAATTGGAGTGCGTCGTATGTGAGTAGAAACAATGGAAATTGACAGTATCACAATCGAGGCATTTGTGTAGGCTATTTTGGGGATGAAAAAGGCTAATTATTTTTAGTGACTCAGATGGTGATTTCGAATGCACGGTTGATCCGAAAAAGGGCTAAATAGTCATAATTATATACCCAGGGGTAGTAATTGGATTTTAGGGGATTTTGAGACTAGTCCAGGATCACGTAGGGATATCTGGGTCATTTTAATATAGGCTAATAATCTAATATCGGGATTAGTGAATTTATATTATACTTTTAATATGATAGTATTAGAGGTATAATGATCATTTAATACTTTAAACTTTCCTCTTCACTGTAGTTTTCTTTTTGGGAATATCACAGGTTTTTCTTCATATCTCAGCTAGAAACCATAAATCACGGACTACCAAACAAATACCCACTTCTTTTTCATCTTCCTCGTGAAATGAATTCTATGTGCATTAAGTTCCCACGTGTTTTCCCTCTTTTATCTTTACCCATCTCCTTTCCTTTTATTATACAACTTTTAGTTAATTCTTTCAATGGCTCTTTAAATCCTAAATTTACAAGTATATTTTCTCTACAAAATAAGCATTACCATTTGATGAGATTGAAAGATACATCCTTGCTTGCATTCCTCAACACATTTTAACATATGTTGATTTCAGAGCGTAAATATGACGAGTCTCCTCCGTATATTATCCACTATAAGTGCTTTTGAGTTCTGTTACTGATTTAATGGTGAGCTTCTTTTCTTCAACTTTATTTGGCCTTTTGTGAGTTTTTCTTAATAAGTTTTTTTATGATAATTTGTATTCCTTTTAAGGGTTTATTAATTGATTTTAATATTCATTTTTCCCCCACATAAACAAATTGTCGATTGTATACATACTTTTTTTTTATTTATGTTTTAAAATGATAATGCATATTTATCTCTTCATGTTTTACTTACTAACTACATCTTTTTATCATCTTTTCCTCATCTCTGTTTTCTACTGTTTTCTACAAGGATAACTCACTTTCAAGATATGTTGTCGGACATATAAATAATTATATCTTTCCCATATCAGTCATTATATCCTTCAACAAACATACATGCCTATGGGGATTCATAAGGATTGAGTTTTTGCGTATGAGTTTATTATGTTTACTTTTATTGACTATCTACACGTAATTATGTGGGTTTTAATGTTATCTATTCACTATACCTAATTCACTGATTTGAAGATTCCATTTCAAATTCCATAAGTTCTTATGTCTATTAATATATTTTTATTGATTTGAATGTTGTATTATCTCATTAGGTATTAGATTTAGATTGTCTCACCCAAAGAAAATTAAGGATGTGTTTGAGATCCCCTATTTTATCAATTTAAAACTAAAAATATTCCAATTTCAAGGCGTGAAATTGGGGTTTCAAGCATATATGAAATTGTCACCATGCTCAGAAAGGTCTTAGTAAATAGTGTTTATTATATATTATTCTTTACATGTTGTATTGTGATATTTTGTAACTAATTATAATTCCCCTGAGCATCGCACGGTTTGCATGATAGTTAAAATATAAAGGTTAGAGATGTGAGGCAACCATAATATTTATTCTAAACCCTAAGAGAGAAGGGAGAGATGAGGAAGAAGAGAAATCAAAGGAGAAAGCTATAAGAGGTTAATTTAGGAGGAGATTCAAGGATCCTAACATCAAATCAACACACACAAGAGAGATATCAGACCCTACAAACAATCCAAGATAATTAATTAACTTGATTTAAATAAAATTAAGATGTATTCATGTTCATATCATGGTAGGTGTATAACAAAAGAAATTTTGGGAAGGGTTCTCACTGTAAATATTTTTTTTATGAAATTGATATCATGTGTAGTTTATATGATCAATTATTGAAGTAAAACCATTTATGATAGTTATAATTAGATTATATTTCGAGTTTTAATTTTTAAGACACATAAAGATGAAATCTTATTGGGTTCTTGGTTGAAAAACATGAATCTTGAATAACTTAGGGTTTAATTGATGAACATAAGATTATAACCTACCAAAAAATTTTCTGTTACTTTAAACTTATTGCATTTTAATTGTACTTCGAATTAAATTGCATCCCATAGATATATGGAACGTTCTAGGTCTTATCTTTCCAATGAGCTTTGAATGAGGTCATTTGGAGTGTCGCAGAGGGAGAAATCGCAATTTTACTACAAGTTGTTTAGTTTTCCAACATATCAATCTTCATTTTTTTTACATTACTTTAAACTTATGCTATTTTAATTGTACTTAGAATTAGATTATGTACTATAGATTTTGGAAAATTTATAGGTCTTATCTTTCCAATGAGCTTTGAATGAGGTCATTTAGAGTTCCGTATAGGGAGAGATCACAATTTTATTATGGGGCGTTTAATCTTCCAGAAAATTCACGACCCGATTCGGTTGCTTAGAAAAATAGAAGTTCTATTAGTTTAGATGTAAAACTCGAAATAAATTACTGGAACCATAACTTGAGTAGTTTAGGATTATCGGTCGATCGATGAAAGCTGGTTTTTGGAATATTTTGTGGTTTGGTTATTGGGTAAATTCAGAGGAGTTCCACATGAAATGTATAAACCCTAAAGGCTAGAGAGAGTTTAGTGGAGTACTTTAAAGAGATTTTATTGCCTAGGGGGTGAGTGGGTAATTAAATTTGAATTAGAAATCATGAGAAAGATAATTGACAATAAATTTTAAATATTGAATCGATTAGTTAAATTCGGGAATAAATGAACGGGCTTGTGGTAAGTCCGAGTGTTTGATTTAAGTGATGTTACTTGATAAATCTGAATGATTTATACGATGGGATATTTGGGTAAGTCTTGACGTTTTAGTAGAGTGATGATTTTTATTTAATAAATAGATGAGAAATTAATTAGTTAAGAGTCATGAGATAGACTCGAGTTTTGTAGGCCAGTGCTTTGAGCAGTAGGCACATGTTAGCCAGGTTTTGTAATTTAATTTATATATACGGGTATAGAGACAGTATATATATGATTAATAATAATAATAATATATGTGTATGATATTTATATGAAATATATATATCATATCTGTTATTCTATCAGGGAAGTTGAGCACCGTGGGAGGTCACTCTAGCGAATCCCAGCAGAGGTACGTAGTACTGTTCCCAGGGTAATAGGTGTTATGCACGCCCGTGTGATGTAGGGTTAGAGTAACGTGGAATAATATGGTGAGGTTATGGACACGTACTTAAGGCCATGACCGCCTCTAATGTTCGTTTATAATATTCGGGTCGGGTGGTGAGATTTTAGTTCAGTTGCCCAAAATGTGGTGGACAATCCTGGAGCACGATAGCATGCTAGTGAGCTCGCTTTCAGAATGTGGAGGACATTCGAAAATTCGATTGCATATATTGCGAGTTAAATATATATATATATAGTGTCTTGGTGTGACATATCTTATAAAGGTATATAGTAGTGAAATAAGTTATATACCATCTTAATATGTTAATAATGAACGTGAATAAATAACTGGAGCAAAGCTATAAATTGATTAATGATTTATTAAGATAATGAGATATATAGCTAATTAAGAAATGAAAGTTAGACAACAATCGAGTCAGGGTAGTGTGCTAGTGATATTTTCAAGAAGACTAGTTCGATAGGGTAATGTAACTAGGTGGGTTAAGATGTAGGTGTTAGGTGTGTACAATAGATGAGAAGTGAGGGGTAATCTCATGATAGTGCGACACCGACTTACATATAAAAAGTTTAATTGGATATTTATTTACTTTTAATTACTTGCTGAATGTTTTAAAAGGTTTTGGGCTCTGACCCATTTCAAATATATTTTCAAAACTTTTAAGTGTCCAGCCACAGGGACGCCAAGGATGATTGTTCTTTCCAGGTACACGTAGCTGAAGCTGATGTGGATGCTTGCAGGATTTCTGAGTAGTCGATTTCATTCTTTATATTCTTGATTAGGTTATATATTCTAGTATTATTGGGTATGCCGCCCATATTATTCAAACTTATGTTTACCGACTTTTTAGTTGGTTGGATTTATTGTATTGTATTCTTACCCGATGGTTTATTCAGGAACCTTAATTATTTATCTCTGTTTTAGACTTTATCTGATGTTTCAATTATATTGTCACTTTTCTATGTATTTATTGTGTATTTGTTAATCTTGTTGTATGTTAATGAAAGTTAAAATTTGACACTTCTTGTTAAAGTAGTTAAGTTTTTAGTAGTTAATTATGTTTCGATAGTGATGCTAAGAATTATCCATATGAGACCGACATTTTATTTTGGTAGAGCACTGGCCATCCATTATTTTAATAGGGGGGTGTCACATTCTTCTCTAGTTTACTCACTCAAAGTTTTCTTACCTCGTATAGTATTACTAACTTCTAAAGGTTTAATATGAGGACTATAGAGAGTTTCAATTAGTTCTCAGACATCATCACGTAAATTCCTTGAATAAAAACTATCATGATAACGTTCTAGTAAGGGAAATGTGACACCCCACCTACTAAAATACCGAGTGGCCGGCATGTGTCAAAATAAAATGTTGGTCTCATATGGATCATTCTCAGCATCACTATCGAAAACTTTTTAAATTACTACCACCAAGTACTTTAATTAGACTCGTGCCATATTTTATCTTTCATTTATAATCAACATGCGAAAATAATAATAATTTAAACCATCAACACAAACTGATAACTGAATCCAACACAATTGAATGATGTGAATAAGATGATCGAATAAACTATCGGTTCAATAATAAAATCCAACAATAATCTGAATACATAATGTCTGATAACTAAACTGAATACCAGTACTGAAATACAGATCCTACACTAGGAATAAATGAACAAAGCATCAATAGCAAAGTCATGCAACTTCCATAGCTGCAGCTGCGCACCTCTTGATATAATCCTCAAACTGAGCATCCCTGTGGCTGGACACCTAAAATGTTTTGGAAAAAGATTTTGACACGGGTTAAAGTCCAAGTAAAACATTTTGAAAATATTTAGCAAGCATTTAAATTGCAATAATTAAATATGCATGCATACGTTTCATATTTAATCTAGTGTCGCACTCACTTGAGGTATAACTCACCCTTTTTCTAATGTACCCACCTAACGCTTGCCTTTTAACCTTCCTAGTTAAGCTACCCCACCTAACTAGCCGTATCACAGCTCTTTCCACCATAATAATCTAACACGAGTATTCTTACTTTGATTATTAAGTTATCTCCTCATTAACTTATTAATCGTTTCAACTATTTTAAATCATATAAACTAGTTATATAGCAATCCGCTTTTTAAATCATATAACTTACACACTAATTATATAATAAGTACATTTATACTTATGTATTAATCCCGTATATAATTATCTACTCATTTTATATATGTACTAGTATACTACAACATTCACACACATGTTTCATATAATAACCATCCATTTCGGAGTAATAACTCACCGGATGCCTTCTCTAAAATGATATTATGTCCCAGGCATGCTCACTTTAACCCGACCACCTCAAGTCGGACTATCTCACACCGAAGTTGGGCAAAAATATCACAAACGTAGTGGAGGAGGTCATATTTCCTTCACCGAAAGTGAAATTGAATCATACCCAAAGTGGCTCAGCTCTGAAAATAAATCACACAATAAAAATCCAGGACGATATGACGTGGGGACTATACTCTCCCTGCTCCTCAAACCAAGGGATTCACCCACATCGTAAAACCTCCGATGATAGCACTAAAAGGGTATGCTTTCACAAAATATACATATATATATATATATATATATATATATATATATATATATATATATATATATATATATATATATATATATATATACTAGGGTATGCCCGTGCCTGAAGGCACGCTGATAATTTTGAAATGCATAAAGTCGTGTATAATATAAATAATAAATGTTTTATATGTTAGAATTATAAATTTTCAACGTATAGAATCGCAAAACTTTCAAAAAGAATGTAATCGCAAAACAATAATACGTAATTGCTTCGTTCCCCTTAAAAAACAAAGTGCTAAGCCTTATATAATTTAAGTTATAAAGTTTTATATATAATACAGTGTTATACAATTTATTTTTTTTGGAGAATTTCCTTTGTTTATAAAACTACCAGCTTATTTAAGAAAGAAAAATTTTAAGTCATTTATAATTTAAGTCATTTCTAAAGTATTTAGTCGTTTCTAAAGTATTAAGCCATTTATAATTTAAATCGTAAAGTTTTATATATGATACAAACAAAGTCGCACAAAATAGGAAATTAGGACATAATTTTCTTTGTTTATAGAACTATCCACTCTGTTTAAGAAAGAAAAAAAACTACTCCAACAACAACATTAATAGTCCGTCTTGGACCTTGTATAAACAACATAATCAATTTAACCCGCCAAATAGTGAAAGAACACCAACACATCAATAAATATATAAACTTATATAAACATCACATAATAGTGAAATAAATTAATTAACAATTCCTAGGGATGGTTATGGTGCAAAAAACTATCAACTTCTTTCTATTCCATTTGAATGGCTCAATAATTTAACGCGTACATTATCCATGTTTCTCTATTGCAGCAGAGCGCACCTAAATGTCAAAGGAAAAAAATTATAGTTAGAAAAAAATTATAGTTAAATATCAAACAAATGTCTTAAATATACACATATGAGTTTAAACTAACATATACATAGTTTAAATTTACAAATGGCTCTAATGCTTGTAATTGACTGAACTATAAAAGTGCCCAGTATCATTAGAACATCATAGCGTGTAATTTCACAATTAATACCTTAATAGTATAATTCCATGGCCTATGGTTTAATTTTTCGGTAAAACATGATGGCCCTTTCGACTTCGATCGATCGCCACTGCCTGAGGCATTTGTATTTGATGTAGATAGCAAATGGCCTAGGAGACGTGGGATACATCTGATGAACAAATTCATGAGCCTTAAAAAGCATAAAAAAAATTAAATTAAGTAGAATACAGAAGAACATATTTGCAATGTTAACTATTATGGTCTAATCACCCAAACAGCAAGTTTAATACAACCTAGATCGAAGACTATAGAATAACATAACATGACTATTTAAATAAAAAAACTACTACTACGTCGAGTAAATAAAAAGGTATTGCTAATATGGTAATTGTAAAAATGAGATTTTTAAATAGAGTATCAAAATCCTTAATTCCAATGAGTTAATAATATCAGCAGCACTTGATATACTTTAAGAGATACCATAGGATAAAGTTATATTGCTTGAAACATACCAAAATCAAAATAAACAATACAAAGTAAAGGGGTAAGGGTGAGATAAATCATTGTGATTGAAGAAATTAGAATGCTCCGTTGCCTATTTTTGCAATAACATAGGACCTACTTCTTATTTTTGAAAACACATACCTTCTCTTATTTTGCCTTAAGCCAAAACCTGCTATCCTTTTTTTATTGTGACAAAGAACTACTTGTCTTAACTTTTTTTTTCTATCAAGCATACACCTGCTATTTTGTTTTAAGCCATGCTCGTTTTTTTAGCCTAGCGCTATTTTTCTTAGCAAGACCTGCTACGATTTTTTTCTTAGCCAAGACCTACCTTTATTTTTCTTAGCAAAGACTTGCTATTTTGCTACTGCTGGTATCATGGGAATGTAGGTTTATCCTATCAGTGTCTCTCATCATCATACAATCAATTCTAGTGCACTCAATCCAACACAAATCAACCCCAAATTCAACAACACAAATCAACCGAGTAACAAAAATTCAACAATGCAAAAAAGAACATATAGAAAACCCAACAATGAAGAGAGTACCTGTATAAAAATAACATTTTTTGGGGGGCTTGGTAAATTTAGTACCTATTGTAATATGTATTTTGAAAATAGGATAACAAACATTTTATTTATAGTTTTAATCCTTATTTTTTAATAAAGCAATTGCCGCGGATCTATATTCATAAAACATCAACCAATCAAAGCATGCCACGTGTCCCTTTAATTTGAAAAAAGGGACTAAAAATAGAAATGAAATATTTATTGTTCTATATCCATAATCAATATTATTTTAAGTCCTAAAAATACATAATATATATTTTTTTAATCTAAGTAAGGCACCTAAAGAAAACTTGTGGAAGACAGAGTCTCATAACAACAAAAGGGCCAGCCATCTTTTACCTTTTGCATAAATCAATCTCCCTGATTTACACCAAGTAATGCTCCCATGTTCGTGTAAAATTAACTAATAGGGTGTTGATCATTTTTATTGTACAGCAACGTGCATACAAACCCTGCCGGCATGTCCGTGAACAAACGTTTGATCTGATCACTTTGATCGGTCAACTAAAAAAACTTAATTGTTCCAAGTTTTTAAATACCAGTGAACTAAAAATCACTTTGATCGAATCACTTTGATATCCAAACCCTGCCGGCATGTCCTCTTTCACATAAGTCAAAAGCTCAAAGAGGAACATAAAAACTTGTTGAAAATGTACTATTCCTTTTTTTTTTTAAATCCAACACGTAACTTTTGAGTTTAAAAAATCTTGAAACCAAATATGTTATACCTTTCAAGAAACCGTTGCCATTCAAATGCTCCATAACAGATCCAAAATTAAGAGAAAAAAACTTGCGAGCATTATTTTAAACCACACACCATGGCAAAGATTGTAATAAAAAAATGCAGTCCTTCTTATGTCAGCCATGTGATATGCAGGTCCTTTCTGTTCTCGATATGCCCGAACCAGTACTATGAAAAATATGCAAATACTTTCCAACCATCAATCCACTAAACCTAAACCAAATAAAATACAGTTTCTCTATATAAAAATAACATATATAAAACCAAAAAAAAATAGTGTTATACAGAGTGAGAATGGTAAAACAAAAATCCAAGATCTGAAAACGAAATAATAAATTTAAGAGAAATTCCAATACACCAGCCATAATCTACATTTAAGAGAAATTCCAAATAATTTAAACTAATTGAGAGAAATTTCATTTTATGAACCTGTTCATATTCTTCTTGGAAGTGGAGAGAAGGCGGAAGAAGATGGGTTCTCGTCCCAGATCTGCTAAGAGATGGGTGTTCAAAGCAACATCATCAAAACGGACATATATAAAAACCAATAGAGTGAAAAGATGAAGTAAATAAAAAAAACCTTCTTCTATGATTAACCGTTGATAGAAAATGGAATTTCATCCGGTGATGAAGCAATATTGCGTCTGAGGAGAACCGCATCTAATGACCAGAACCGTTTTAGATCTGCAAAGAAAAAATGTAAATGGAAAAGAAAAAACAAAAATAGAAACAAAAATAATGGGTCTGAGGAGAAGCAGCAAGGTTCGTGCAGCTCGAGTAGTAGCTTCAGAGAGAGAGAGGCGGAGCTACAATGGGAGTTCAGAGAGAGACGATGTGGATGAGCGAGAGGGGGCAGATGAGGGGTGAGAGAAAATAATGTTTGTGTAGTGAATGAGGTGTAGTTTTGAGATAAATGTCTCGGGGTTCAAGAGAGAAAGTGGGGCTAGATGCAATATAGAAGAAAATACCATCGTACCCTTGTATTTGAATTTTGAAAAAAAAAATAGGGGGAAATTATAGTGTGTCAAAAGAGGGGGAATCCAAATTTGTAAGGGGCAAAATAGATAATGCAAAAAAATTTATAAAGATGACATCATGAGCCAAACTTGTGACATACATAAGTTTTATACTTTATTTTATATATATATATATATAGTACTGCTCTTGTGCATACCAGTCCACATTTTAAAAGTGTTGACTGGACATGTGTCACCTGATGATGAGCATAGAAATTATAGACTAAATTATAGGCGCGCTCTCTCTCTTTTTTGGGCTCACCGTCAGGTGACACATGTCCGGTTCACACTCTTAAAATGCGGACTGGTATGTACAGGGGCAGTATTGTATATATATATATATATATATATATATATATGAAAACACACTATATAGTTGACTTACTTGAGTATGTGCCATATATGAGTTCCAACTAGTTTGGATATCAAGACAAAATAGGATTCGATTTTTCCGAGTTACTCTATCTCAAAAAGGCATCAAGCTTCATAAAAAAAGAATCCCAATCCAAGCACCTCGATGAACTTCAAATAGGTAAGTACAACTCTTGAATTGCAATTAGGACACATACACTACATATACATGTTTATTATGTGTACACAATATTTTTATGGTGGTTTTGTTGTTTCAAATATTTTTTTGTAGAAATTTATTTGAATTTTTTTTCATTTGAAATGATTTTTCATTTAATTGAAATATTATTTTAAAATATTTGAGGTTAAAATAAGAATTATTTTTTATGATGAAGATTTGATTGGTTCAATTTTTAATTTGGTTAATATTTTTTTTGGGTCGAAAATTTAATTTTTCCAAGACTTAAAAAAAACATGTGTGTTATATTTTAATAAGGGTCTTTGTGTTTGTTTAGTGTCTTGGTGGTTATACTCATTTGTGACCCTAAATTGAGTGATTATCCATATTAATAGAGCCTCAATCCTAGTGAATACTTTTAGCCAATCATTTTAGTCCTTCTACTTTCTTTGTACACCATTAGATCTTGAAGATTAAATCTAAACCCTCTCTTTGTAACTAATTTTTAGTCCCTCATATAAATAACATTTTAGGGTTTTTATTTCTTAATAGGTAATAAGAGAAGAGAGTTAAGGGAAAAATAAGGGTCGGCGATTTTTTTTTAATAGGAGAGAGAGAGAGCATATTTCATCTTTATAACATCATCTTCTCCATCCATCCATCTTGAGAGTAAAGCCGAGACCCGCGTTGATCGGAAAAAAGAGAGGGGCGTCACCGGCGGATTCAAAACGAGAGAGAGAGAAGAACTCTTCTCACCAGCATATAATCGAGAGAGAATGTAAACCGAGATCGTCAGCGACGGAAAGAGAAAGAGTGAGACCGAAAAACTGAGAAGAGAGAGTACTTCCGACATCGGAAATAACCAGAAATCGGGTTCGTCATCTCGACGCCGGAACAAAGAGAGAACGAGATCGCCGAAGTTCCGTCACTGGAGCCGCTGTATAGAACCCATTCACCGAAACTGTAAACCTAGAGTGAGAGAAATAGAGAACCAAACTATCAAAACCCATTTCAGTTTTCTTCCAAACCCAAATACACCCAAGTCTTCTATTATTTGTCTAAAAACAGTAAACCCATTTTCTTGAGAGTTAAATATGCCAGGGGTTTATTTGAGTTGGGTATTTGTTGGATTATTGGTGTTGGAATATTATGATTTCTGGATTTACTTGAAGACCTTCTTCAAATAATATATCTCTCTAAGGACCTTTTCGCACACTGATTTTTTAGGGTTCATCATTTAGTTCTTGGATCCTTATTATATTTGTTGTTGTTGAATCTAAGAATATAGTTTCAAATAAATTTGAAACATAAGATATCTTGTTGTGCATATTTTTAGATTTGATAAATATATTTTTGGTTTCAAAAATTAATTTCACAAATTGGTGAAATAAAATTGAATATAAATAATTTTGAAACTAGTTTTGATTTGAATTTTTTTATTCCAAATCTAATTTTTTTTTGCAGTCTTGTATCCAAAGCATATTTGGGATTATTTGCGTTTCTTATAGAAGTGGCTTGTAATTCATAGGATATTGCTTGTATTATTGATTGAGAGGGTGAGAAACATTGTTGCATTTAGTTTAATTCACAAGCATTATCACTCTCACATGAACATTTAGAGATTGTGGTTCTTGGTGAGATATTTTGTTTGTTGGAGCTGCTATTATCAAAGAGGACAAGGAAAAATCAAGGAAGTTACGGGAAGGAAGACTACATCAAGTCAGAAGACTTTGAGATTAGAGTAACTCGTGTAGGTAACGTTCTGAACTTAGATTCTGGTCTTGTATTACATGCTTAGTGCTGTAACTTGTGCCATGTGATTATTAGTGAATTTTGTTTTGTGGCGTAGAGGTCACCGTTGATGTTTTCCTTATTTTAGGATTTTACCACATTAAAAATCGCGTGTCTAATTTGCTTGAATCTTCTTAATTGCTTTGATGAACATTATCGCACTTAAGATTTAATTGAACGTTTTAGTTTTAAAAACCTAAGGTAATCAAACTAATGAATCTAGAGAACATATTCAGAAAAACATTTTAACACATCTAGTGTTGTATTTTGAAAAGAGTTTTGTTCAACGGGTTTATTTCGGAATTTACTCAACTTATAACATTTTGTTATTAACCTTGTAAACAAGTTTTTCAAGTGGTATCAGAGTGGTTTATCAAAAGATATTTTGATCTTGAAACTCCAAAAATTGTTTTAGAAATCCATTTCTGAATATGGATGAAAGATTTGAGAAGCTAGGTAACCTTTAATGACCACCACTCTTTGATGGAAACAACTTTTCCTATTAAAAAGTATGAATGGTTGCTTTCATTCAAGGAACTCTTGGTGATGATGTTTGGGATATGATTGAAGATGGTTATGAACATCCAATTAAGTCTTTATCTGATAATGATCCCACAATGGTTAAGAAACTTCATAGCGAATTTACTACGATAAGAGAAAAATAAGTCTCTCGATAATAATAAGGGCAAGAATGCTATCTTTATGTCCATTAACAAGCATGAGTTTAAATGAATATTTATTTGCTTTAGTTCTAAGGAGGCTTAGGACACTCTAGTCACCGCACATGAGGGTGATGAATGAGTTAAGTATAGAAAAACAAAAATGCTTGTCCAATCATACAATACACTGATTATGGATGACAATGAATCCTTTGATGATTTCTACATTAGGTTAATCGATATTTTTACAAAATTACATGCAACTGGTATAACCTATAGTAGAAAAGAAATCATTCAAAAGATTCTTATGTCATTACCTGCTAAGTTTGAAAATAAGAGATATGCCATAGAAGAAATGAATGACCCAAACTTGACTCCTGAATTGCTAAGTACCAAATTAAGAACTGTTGAGATGGAGTTAGAGTTCCAAAAACAATTGACTGCCCACAACAAGAGACTCACTGGATCTAATGTTGAGTTTTCATCACAATTGACTTCATCTAAAGTCAATACCTTAGACTTTGACCTTGACTTGAATGATGACTGCGACTTGGATCACCTTGACAATCAAATATCTCTTATGAGCAAGCATTTTAAAAATATTATCGAATTCAGAAATGCTTTAGCCTATAAACAAGGCATATAAAATTATCAAGGTAATCAAAATCACCGACCTCATGAAAGACATGACAACAAAAGGGCCTATAATAATAGAAGACCTAAGATAGACATGAAAGATGTCAAATGTTATGGATGTGGCAAAATGGGACATATTGCTAATAAATTACCACATAATCCTACCAACAATACTAGGGATAATTTGTGTAAGCCATGGGACAACTTTAGTGATTCTGATGAAGGTGAAATTAAGTCAACCCATAATTATGAGTCCTGCATGTCATTCTATGCTAGGATCATATACTATGGCGATGATGAATGTGTGTCTACTCATGATTTTATTGTTCCTATTATTGCATCTGTTGTTGAAAATGTTGTGATTGTTGATGATGAAAACAACATTGATAGTGATACCTTAAGGGTGTGTCAAACTGAAAGCATTATCGATAAACCTGAAGTGAGTGTGAATTCAACATATGAAATGAGCGATATAGGAGACACTTCACACGACACACTTAGCGCGTCCGATGATGATCTTCCAGATCTCCATAAGTTATATACTAAAACGGTTAAGAAAAGTGTCTTGAAAAAATGGTTAAGCTTATGAATGAGCATATTGATTTACTTAACCATACTATTAGGAAGAAATTTGAAGAATTTACAACTTTATGTGTTTCCCATGAGACTGAAATTGAAGAATTTTCTGCAAAAATAGAAGATCTTTCTGAGAAAAATAATATTTTGGAATAAAAATTCAAGTCTACCTTAGTAGTACTTGAAGAATCTAAGCAAAAAGTTTAAAACATGTTTAAAAAATGCTTACACTTTGAAACTCAAGCTAAATCCTACGAAGAAATTATTGTAGGAAGCAAGTTTGATTCTGATGACAAATCTGGTTTTGGATTTGGAGAAAAAGTTTTTACTAGCAAAAGTGTTGCTCCTGAAAATGTTATGGTTGTAAAAAAAAAGGCCAAAATATTTAGAACACTCAGAAAGAAATAGTTTTAAAGATGTCTCTGAGGCAAAACAAAGTGCCTATACTCAACAACACAAATCTAATGGTCCAGCTAAGTATGTTTGTCCACTTATTAGAAATCAATGTCAAAAATCTAATACCAATGACACCTGGACGACCATGCCTATTAGAGAAAAACCAATCTTCAAATACTTTAGTAATAAAGTCAAGTGTTTCACACACCAATACTGTTCATACTGTGATGTCTTAGGCCACTCCATTGCCGAATGTTTTTAAAAAAGAGTGTATACACCTACTTATTCAAACTTTAACTATTCTAGAAATAGTAGGAATACTTATGTTCTCCCAAGACAGACCACTCACAACTATAACTATAAAAATACGGGAGGACTTAAAATTAAGAAAAAATCATTTAGAAAGTCCCAACAACTATAACTATAAAAATACGGGAGGACTTAAAATTAAGAAAAAATCATTTAGAAAGTCCCAACAAAACTTTTCTAAATCAAAGGCCTATCAAACTGTTAAAACTAGGCCTATTTGGATTAGAAAAGATGACTTGGTACCCCAGCTCAAGTGCAACATTGTCATATGTGCTTTTAAGGCACCACGCGCTTCGTCTGGATGGTATCTTAACTCCAAATGTTCTAAACATATGATCGGAGATGAAACTAAATTAACAAACAAAACAAACTTCCTTGGAGGTAGTGTTATATTTGGTGATGGATTTTTGTCTAAGATCATAGGTAAGGGAGCATTGTACGAGGAAGGTCTCCCCGAGATAAATGATGTCCTCCTTGTTAAAGGTCTAAAGGCTAACCTGCTTAGTATATCTCAATTTTGTGATTCCAATCATAATGTTACCTTTTCAAAATTGATTGTAAAATCCTCGATGAAAAGGCAAATTGTATTTTAACAGGAAACACAAATGAGGATAACTGTTACACAGTCCTTCCTAACTCTGAATCTTGTAATATTTCTAGATTAGAAGATTTTGATCTTTAGCACAATAGATTGGGACATACAAATTTTGATAATCTTCATAGGTTAAGTTCCCAAGAAATTGTTAGAGGATTGCCTAAAATAAAAAATTCTTTTAATCCTTTCCGTGGTCCTTGTCAGGAAGGAAAAATAAGTAAATCTCCTCACAAGAAAGGTAAAAATGTTTTAATTACAAAACTTTTGGAATTAACCCACATAGACCTTATGGGTCCCTCTCGAACTGTCAAGAACTGTGGTAACAGTTACATACTTGTTATTCTGGATGATTACACATAGTATACTTGGGTCGCATTCGTGAAAAATAAATTCGATACCTTCAATGAGTTCTTAAAAATACTTTGAAAAATAGAGAACGAGAAAGATACCCAAGTATGTCACATCAGAAGTGATAAAGGTGGAGAATTCAAAGATTCTGGTGTTGCAGAATATTTTATAGGCAATGGATTTAAACATGAATTTAGTGCGCCTAAGACACCTTAGCAGAATGACATTACTGGAAGGAAAGAGAGAACTTTACAAGAAATGGCTAGAGTTATGCTACATGCAAAAGATCTACCTAAGTATTTTTGGGTCGAAGCTGTTCAAACGGCTTGTCATATCATTGATTGTGTATACCTTAGGAAGAATTCCAACCCTGTTGATGATATTCGATTCGAGTATCTTCATAATGCCATTAGTATGATAGTTCTTACTTGATTCAACACATCATTCATACCCTCGGTGGTTACATGCTTATAATTGGTTCCTGAGGATTTAGGGCATGGACGTCTCTCAAATGACAAAATACGCCTCATGATATCTATTTAATATAGGAGACCCTTGTATTTGCCCTTGTATATGTGATTACTTGTGTTGACATATTATATCATATTCTCCCGATTTATATTTTTCTACCCCGTTGTATATTTGAGCAAAATTAGGGAAGAAGAACTTGAGTACCTGTGCTACGATTTATATCTTTTCTGGTACTAACTCAACTAATATGCCATTGAGTGTTTATAACATTTTGTTATTAACCTTATAAACAAGTTTTTCAATATATACTATCACACTAACCATATACATATATTTAAATAAAGTACGACTAACCCATGCCTAACACCCGTAGCACTAGCCCCCCAATACCCAAGTCTATATCCCAACTTGAAATTTAATTAATCCTCCATTAATTATTTTTCATTCCAGTTGTGTCACCTAACTACATTACCTAGATTCGCTCATTCGATATGTACCTTCATATCATAGAATTTGTCTCACACATTACACTATTAAGTTTAACACCCCTCGTTAAATTTAATATTAAGTAATTTATTACATATCTCTATAATATATTAAAGAGGCTATCCCATGCCCCACTCCCGTAGCACTCAGCCTAAAATATTCGAGTCACAACCCCGACTCTTAATTAAATTAATTTCCACTCAATTAATTCTATCCAAGTGACGTCACTCAAACCTAACACTCGGACTCCCTAACGTTGTCCGTATTTTAACTATTTGAATTTATTTCATCAAATTCCAATCATTTAGATTGGCATACTATTTAAATAAGACATATTTCAATACCCGCTTCCCAAAGTCCTAAGTATTTTTCCCTTTAATTTATTACACAAGGTCCCACCAATAGGCTAAACCCCCTTTAATCAGTTTAAATCATCCTAAGTGTCCATCTCTCACGACCATTATTAATTATCCTCTATTTTATTCTCACCCATATAAATACTCTAAAATAAAGTTCCTTTTAATTCTTTCTCCCTAATTCTTATGTATGCTAACTGTGTTAATAATGGGACACAACTAAAACTCGAAGCTGGACTGATCAAAGGCCAAAAAAAATCCTCAGTGTCTGCAACTGGATTAAAAAAAGTTGGGCATCTTTGTAGCGTCGCTCGAACGACACCCTAAGTCGTTCGAGCGAGCTTCTGGTCTTTTTCTCTCCTTTTACTTCCTCATACTCCTGTCGCCATAACCGAACCTCCAAGGTTCTTAACTTCGATCTAGACCAGAATTGAAAACCCCCGTTGATTTATACTACGCCCACAGTTTAAATTCTTAGTTATGACTACGTCCATAATCAATTTTTTTCATCAAATTCTCCACGATTCGGTTTCCTATATTAATGAACCTCCCAGGGTATTTGTTCCTCAATTTCCAACCTTAATTCAACATTCTCCTTGTATACTCAGATTTAAAAATAGGTTATAGTTATCCTCTAACCCTTTCAATATCTTGATTTTCAGGAGATGTCATAAATTCCCAAAAAATGGGTCCTTACGATTCAATTAATCTCTCACAAAAATTTGATTTCATAATCCCCTTTAATTCATAACTACTATTGGGTTTCTGTTATAGTGTGAATCTCAACAATGCTGAATGATGAACAATCAATTTACACAATATGTTTAATTTATAAAGAAGATGTTTCCTTGCGGTAGCCCTCCCAAAAACGGATTTCCCTATGACCTCATCATGATATGAATCGAAATACTACAATTAAATTGAGGGCAAGTTTAACTACTTGCCTGGATAAATTCATAGAGTCTGATTTCCTTAATAAAGATGAATATTTGGTGAAGAACACACTAATTTCTTCTTGGTTTGGCTCCTAAAGTCTCTCCACTCCATCCCTCCTTTATCCTCTGTAACTAGGATTTTCTTAATTGAGTTGTGACTGACAAAAAATCTCTAACTTAGGTTTTATATCACAAATCCCGATATTAAGCTAGTGGGATAAATAAAAAGGTCCCAAACACCCCCGTGTAGGCCCGATTATGCCTAAAATTTCCCCGAGACCCAATTACTACCCATGTGTACTCTTTTTTTACTATCTTAACCTATTCAGAATCAATTGTGCACTCAGAATCACCATCCGAGTTACTTAACTTAAATTTCCAATATCGACCTCAAATTACGACACATGTAATTTAAATATATAATTCGAATTAATCAAATCTTAATTCATCGATTAAATTAAATCCTCCAGATTAATTTAAGTCCTTTATCACCAAATTAATTAAATTTTAAATCGTAAAAAATACAGGGTCTTACATACTCCCCCCCTTACAAAGGAATTTCGTCCTCGAAATTAAGATGAGGCTAGTACTCCAATCCTCGAATACTTCCCTACTCACATGAACCTAGGATCGTTACACATATCTGTACCCCTTCTAATCGCAAATTATATTAAAATTAAATTAATTACCGAGGGCACCCATACATCCTGTACCTGTGCTTAACCGTACAAATGTCACCTGACTCCACTAGACTTAAACTGTAATATAACTTTTAACTCACAGTTATAACCGCATATGTGTATATTAACCAAGGTACCAAACTCATGTACTAATGACCAAACATCTCCCCACTTCCAACATTGCGCTAAGTTTCTTGCGTGGGACGTCTCGCTAAAGCTAAATCCAAACAAGGAACCCCCTGATACACTACTACCTAACATTGTCGGTCATTGAGATTCGTTAGGCCCTCAGTCCATAACACGTACCCCTAAATTATCGCCTCTTGACATAAAAGTATACTCGTCTAATTTCATGTTACAAAAGACATCACACATTATTGTGCCCCTTACTATCACTAGTTTCTCAGCACGTAACCACCAATGAGCTCAAAACTATCCGCTCAACGGTGAACCGATACACCCTAAATCACATCAGTAAAAGTCCCCATGCACTAGGATCCAATATAACTGGACAACTTTACTCTCTTAAGTCTACTTTATAAAAATATCGCTGTGAGCTTGACCCTCTATCAAGTGAGACATCACAAAAATCTACATCATGCCCCGAAACAGCGAACATGATAGTCTTGCTGTAATCGCCCACCATCACTCAACAGTCCGTACCCAGAATAAAATCATATCTCGAATATCACCTCTTAAAATGAGCTATCCTCTCAGTGTCCACACGTGCTCCCTTGTAGGTGGAACTAAAGAGAGCCTCGCTAACTTAACGGTAAATATATACCACTATAGTAATATTAATGATACCTTTACTAAACCCTTTTCTCATTCAAATCTAGTACTAGCGAACTACTGTGACTGATATGCCCTATATGTACCCAACTACTCAAAGACATAAACCTCGGCTAAGGAGATAGCCGAGGTTGAAGGGGTCAGATTGGTAACCAGCAGTCTCATCCTAAGCAAGGTCGGCCATGGCCGACGTTACTAGTCTCGCGTTCATACAGCAGTTGAGATCTTCATGATGTACAGAGGCAGACTACTCATCAGGACACCCAAGGTTGACAACCTCGGCTAGGTGCAGGACGAGGTTACCATCATCATAACTAGCCTCGGCTATGAATCGGCCGACATTCCTGCTACGCCACCATTTCCTCGGCCCAGAACGATGTTGCAGTCCCACCAGCCTTACCACGGCTCTCCTGCTGAGCCAAGGTTACCACCTCATCCTCTTCTAGGCTGAGGTTGCGACCAGTCACAGATGGCCGAGCTCTTATGCACATATGTGCGGCTGGGAACACATGTACCCAAATCAGTTATAGAAAATCATTCCCCTCATGTGGGGGGAATATTTCATCATCATTCTCTACATGTGGCAGTGACATATGTCTTCATCTGATTGGCTAGATCAACACACACATGATCATTGCATGCATGGGGGGTGCATTACAGCCCCAGGTAATATATATAGTTATCTTCCCCTTCTTGGAGAGGGACCCTAGTTGAAACTCTGTCTAAATACACAATAGATAGAGAAAGCTTGAGAGATTGTATATATGGCCATTAGAGCCCTCACACAGTGATACATATCATACATTTGCACAGTGGACGTAGGCCTAATTGGCTGAACTAATTATATTCCGGTGTGAATCCTCTTCTACTCATCTCCCTCTACTATATGTGTATATACCCCTATGCTGCCATTATTAACATTGAATTGAGCTCACAAACACCTTGAAGGGTGGTTTTGTTTCTAGCATCATTATTTTGGCACCGTTTGTGGGAACGAGAATCTGTCTCTTCCTCTTTATTCGCTTAACCTCACCGGAGACTCTGGTGGTGAACCAGGCCTCACCCCTTGCGCATAGATGTTTCACCATTGAAAGAGGTCCTGTAAGGTATTAAGCTCATTTACTACACCAGCTCTTTTGTGTTAACACATAGCACCAGAATTACCACCACATCTTCCACCGCCTGGTGCGGGAGGACCCAGCTCCATCCAGGCACCGCCCCAATCCGAAATGGTGGAGGTGGCTGCAACCTTGAGGTCTTTGGATGCAACACAAAAAGAAATGCAAGAGCAATTTGCATAGCTCAGCCAAAATATAATGAGGCCACCTGGAGTCTCATCGGAGATGATCACCCTGACGGCTGTTCAGCCCCATCTGGATGCCAGGGGACCACCCCAGGCACCGTGGAAAGACCAACCTACACCCCAGCGGAGGAGGGACGTTGCTGACCCAATGCGCTTGCGCCTAGGGAGGCAAGGAAACCCTTGCCCTGTGGACATGTATGATGATCTAGAGGCGGAAGACGTCCCAGAAGACTGTTGGGAGACGTATAAAGTTTCAAACAACAGAGTTCGTCCTGCCAACCGGAGCCAAGGTTGTGGAGGTCTAAGGGGTGACGAAGCCCAACAACCCAGAGGGTCAGCCTTTGAAAGGCTCGGTCCAGTAAATGACCTAAGATAAAGGTTGTCAAGGTCGAGAAGTGCAGCAGGCTCACAAAGGGAAGAGAGCAACATCAGCCCCAATCGGGATGAGGAAAAGACCAAGAAGAGGTCGACAACAGGCGTTGTGCCGTGGCTGGGGAACCCTCGGTCCACCCCTTGGAGGTAGCTGGGGATAGCCTCGGCCAGCCCGACGTTGCAAGACCACGGAATGACTCCATCTAACGTCTTGAGGACAAGATAGGAGACCTCATCAAAAGTCGGGATCCACTACAAAGAGGTTTCTTAGAGGGCTCTCCGTTCGAGGCTAAGATAGTAAGCTTCCCTACCCCAGCTAAGTTCAAGCCACCTGCAGTAACTCCCAAGTACGACGATAGTACCAGTCCTATATATCATATTGAGATGTACCAGTCAGCGACGGACATCTACTCGATACCGGATGAGATGAAGTGACGAGCCTTCTTCGGGACCTTGACGAGAGCTCCACACATATGGTTTACAACTCTTTTGAAGAATTCAATTGAGAACCTTAAGGGCTTGGCTGAACGGTTCCTTCACAATTTTTGCTTTGGGTTAAGACCTCAAAAGAAGACCACCCATCTGTTGTACGTCAAGCAAGGCAAGCACGAGAGCCTAAGAGACTGCATCGCCAGGTTCAACAAAGAAAAACTTGAGGTTGAAGACTACGAAGAGAATATTGCCATGACCACCCTTATAGAAGGTCTTCAGAAGGGGAAGTTGTTGTGGAAACTTACAGAAGACCCTCCAAAGTCCATAGCGGAGCTATTGGAAACTGCGGGGAAGGTCATGAACGCTGAAGAGGCCATGGCCGCTAAGTATAAAGACGAGAATGACGGTAGCAGCAAAAAGTTCCAAAGAAATAAGGATGAAAAGAAGAGGTCGGCTGATGATAAGTTTGCACGTTATACCCCTCTTACGGTTAGCTGCGAACACATCCTCAATGAGATCAAGAATGACCGATCTCTAAGATGGCCAGAGAAGTTGAAGGCTCCTCCATATAAGAGGAACCAGAACTTATGGTGTGAATTCCACCAAGACCATGGCTATATAAAAGACAAGTGCTTCACCTTGAAGGATGAGATCGAGAAGATATTGAAGTCAGGAAAGTTGAGGAAATATGTCGATGGTAAAGCTCCCAAAGGGGGATGGGAAGATCCCAAAAAGAAGAGACATGACAAGTGTCGTGAGGATACCACTACAAGAAGATATGGTGACTCAGACGGAGATGATGAAGACGATTCAGACCTCCTGCCAAAAGATGATAATACCCCAGTGAAGAGGGTTAGTATGATCTCCTTTGGCATTAACACCATATGCGAAGGACTTGCGGGGGGTGGATCTAAGGTTGCTGACAGAAAAGCTCATGTGGCAGAGGCCAAATCAGTGCTAAACTTGAAGTGGTAAACCTGACGTCTTCCAAGACTATGCAGAAGAGAAAGAAGGTAGACATGGAAACTCTTGTAGTTGGGTTCTCCTGACTCGACTTCAAAGGCATCTTAGCTCCACATGATGACCTTTTGGTGATCACAATAAGAGTTCATGGATGTGAGGTGCAGAGAATTCTTGTAGACAGAGGAAGTTCAGCAGATGTGATGTTCTGACCCTGCTTTAAAAGCCTAGGCCTTAGCAGAGCTAGGCTGGTACCCTATTATCATCCGTTAATAGGGTTCAGCGATGAAAAGGTCCATCCACTGGGCATGTATGATATGGACATGCGAATGGGCGATGAGTGGCCTAAGAGGTTAACCCAGAAGTTAAATTTTTTCGTTATAGATGAAAATGTCTTCTCGGCCTATAACCTCATCATAGGAAGAGTAGCCCTTAAGGAGTTTAAAGCCGTGCCGTCAATGGTCCACCAGATGCTAAAATTCCTGACCCCCTATCGGGTAGGGGAAGTGCAGGGTGACCAAACCATAGCACGAGAATGCTACTTCAACTTAGCTGAAGACAGAGAGGCTCATAAGAGAGCAGCTACCACTTATAACATCGATACACTTGACCATAGAGATGAAACAAAGTTGAATAAAGGAGAGGCTGCGGAAGAGGTAGAATCCATCGTCCTCAAAGAGGGCGAGCCGAAAAAAATCGTCCATGTCGGTAAAGACTTAAAAGCAGAGATCAAGGAAGATCTGATAAACTTCCTGAGGAAGAGGCAGAGTGTCTTCGCTTGGAGTCACGCGGACATGCCTGGCATCAACCCCGAGGTCATGTGCCATAAACTCAACGTATCTAAGGATGTAAAACCAATAAAGCAAAGACGAAGAGTCTACTCTAGGGAGAAGTACGACGTCATTCGGGAAGAGGTCAGAAAGTTGGAAGAGGCTGAATTCATTAGGGAAGTGATATATCCGGAGTGGCTATTAAATGCAGTCATTGTGCCCAAGACCAACGAAAAGTGGAGAATGTGCATAGATTTTACTGACCTGAACAAGTATTTCCCAAAAGACAATTTTCCACTACCCCGAATCGACCAAATTGTAGATGAAACTGCAGGACATGAGCTCATGAGCTTTATGGATGCGTATTCAGGCTACAATCAGATCTTCATGGATGCTAAAGACTCAGAAAAGACAACCTTCATTACTAACAAAGGTACGTATTGCTACAAGGTGACGCCCTTCGAATTGAAAAATGCAGGGGAAACATATCAACGTCTTGTGAATAAGATGTTCGAAAACCAAATAGGCAAGACTATGGAGGTGCATGTAGACGATATGTTGACGGAGAGCTTAAAGGCCTGCACTCATGTGGCATACCTGGAAAAAACCTTCAATACCATAGACCTGTACAAGATGAAACTCAACCCAAAAAAGTGTGTCTTCGGGGTAGGATCTCGGAAGTTTCTTGGATTCATCATCAATCAAAGATGAATAGAGGCGAACCCTGAGAAAATCAAGGCTTTGCTCGACATGAAGACACCTAGGAGTATCAAGGACGTTCAGAGGCTCACTGGAAGAGTGGCTGCACTCAACAGATTTGTTTCGAGGGTGACCGACAAGTGTCTTCTGCTCTTCAAGGTTCTTAGAAAGGCCTTCGAGTGGGATAAAGAGTGTGATGAGGCTTTTGATCAACTGAAGTCATACCTTGGATCTCCCTTGCTCTTATTTTGGCCAATAGCAGGAGAGAGGCTGTTTGTTTATCTAGCAGTCTCTGAATCGACTATAAGTGCGGCCATTGCACGGGAGGACGTTGGGGTTCAAAGGCCCATATACTTCAACAGTAAGGCCCTTCAGGGATCTAAACAGAATTACCCTCGTATGGAAAAGTTATCCTCAAGGCCTTAAAAGGATAACCAAGATTTATAAGGATCAATGAGTCTTGGTAGCCAAGATGAAGAATGATTAAAAATATTTGGAAGACGTGGGCTCATCAATGAGGAAATAAATGGTTTGAAAGCCTAAGTTGCTAAGGCAACGTCTATAGGGGAGATCGGCACCCTAGTTCAGTTTGACAATAATGATGTTAAGAAAAATCTTACTGACTTTGAGTAAAATGTATAAATATCTTACTTCATGGTGATGGGACTTAGTCATGACGTGAAGAAACTTTGATACTTTTTAGAATAAGCCCCTGCGTAGCCTGGTTGGATGGATATGAAGAGGGATGACAGGATACCCCAGTAAGGATACAAGAGGTTAAGAATGTAGCCTATAGGCATGGTTAGTTGAATGCCCTTAAAGTAATAAAGGATCCTAAGGACTCTCAACTTTTGTACATATACCATATTTATTTCCCAAAATATAGGCGACCTCCTTTTGGGCATGATGAGAAGTGGGTAGCTCTAGACACCACTCCTCTCTAACTTGTTACGAATTACTTGGAAGGTCATGACAGTGATAATGAATACCGATCATATCCTAATAATTGTTGAAGGAGTCCAGTCACAGACTTCCTACCCGCCCGACCATAAATAGTTGTAATAATTTTTGTATTATTTATAGTAACTTTTGTAATTGGTATCCTTTTGTAAGCTGTAATCGAGAATTATCGTATAGTTAAATTAATAACAATTTTTGAATATGTTTCCATTCATTTATCCCAATCATGTGTTATATTTGTCTATCTTACCTTTTAGGTTGTGTCGTCACACTACCTTAGGCCTCGAATAAACATTGGCAAAAATGCACTTTATGGGCAATAAAAAAGTTTTGAACTTTTTCGAGCAAAATAAGTTGGTTTTTTGCCTAGGGATCCCCCGTAGGGATTTCAATTACTTGGATGATTTATGAGGTCATGTGTGTTGGTGGTGACATATACCTGAAGACTTTAAATATAATTATGATAAGCAAAGTTGCCAGTGTAATTACGTTAGAACCTGCTCGGCACTTACGAAGATTGATGCCAATTTGGGGCCTCTTACTTGGGAACAATGTAAAGTAATTTAGTAGCTAAGAACTTGAGAGAACGAAAAATACATTTATGAATAACTTAAATAATAAATTATGAGCAATATGAGTTTGAAATGAAAATTTGCAAATAAAACTAAGATGCTGAAAAAAAATTAGAAGTAAAACTTCTTGAGGTTGGCCGCATCCCCTGCTCGGGGTATACTTTGCCCTCTATTATTTCTAGGGGATAGGCTCCTTGTAAATCATCCCTGATTACTTGAGCGGTCCATCCCAGTTGGGCTCTAACTTGTTAGCTAACGGCCTTTTAGTGCTACTGAGGACCTTTCTAAGGACATAATCCTAGACCTGGAATTTCCTCATATTAACCCCTCTGTTATACTGTTTTGCCAACTACTGCTAGTAGGAGGCTAGGTTGATCATAGCGTATCTTTTCATTCATCTGTTAAGTCAAGTTCAACGTGAAGGGCTTCATTATCCAACCTTTACTTTGCAACATTTGTTCTCATGATCGGAAGGCTAGCTAAGAGTGGAATTATGTCTTTTATTCCAGATGTGAGGGTAAAAAGTGTTTCCTTGATATATCTTCTTGGTGTGGTGATATATGCCTAGAGAATATGAGGAAGATCATCCACCTAGGCACTCTTTGCTCTTTCTAGTCTTTTCTCTAGGGTATCGAACATCATCTTTCTGGATACCTCTTCTTGGCCATTACTTTGGGGGTATGCCACAGAGCTAAAATGGTTCTTGATTTTGTGCTCGTCACAGAAGATTTGAAAAGTTCCACTCTCAAATTGTGTATCATTATCTATTATGTAATTCCATTTTTTCAATAGTTTATGATTCATGACCATGTGAATGTATTTCCATTTCATTTATTTTAAGAAATATTTTAAGGCCAGAATATTGAATGCCTTGGTGGCATGTCAAGAGACTCATTCCCTAGTACTATTGGGTTGGGGTCATGACACCTCATGCCCAAAACATCTATCCGATTTATCCCTCTTAAAATTATCATTATGAGGTGTTGTTAAACTTGTTTCCCTTAAACTTTATTCAATCAAATTTTGATTATTTTTCAAACTTGAGAAATTTTCTAAATTTTTTACCAACATGGACATATCATTAGAATCGATGTCAGACACATCATCTTAAACCTGTTTTTCCTACTTTCGAGCTTTCAAAACAGTGCCCTTATATTTCTATGTCTTTTTAGAAGAAAACATGTTGATATCATAGGTCTGAGGGTCACCCACAAGCTCTTTGAGTTTTGTAGAGTCAATAGTACCGAAATAAGTCAAGACAATCACTTTAGCATTAAATCTTTTAGTTAAGGACCTTAAGATTTTCTTGACAACTCTGGTGTCGTGTATTTTCTCTCCCAAGTTAAAAGATGAGTTAACGATATCGACAGTCTCGCATAAAACTCATCAAAAGTTTCCTTTTCCTCCATTATATTTGTCTTATTATGAGTGGTGAGATTTTGGATATTAGAACCCTTGGCCGCACTAGTCCCCTTATAGGTGAGTTGGAGTACATCCCAATCCTCTTTAGACATTTCATATGTCATAATACGGCAGAGCTCCTTTTGTGTGATAACAGAAAATAACACATTGAAATCATGGGAATTATAATTATTTAACTTTTTCTCATCCTCACTCTAACTTTCTACGAGTTTAGGAATACGAACTTCACCTACTAAAGTCATGGGTGACATTCACCCCTTAACAATAGCTAAACATACCCGCTCATATATGGGCTTAAGTGAAAATTTCATACGCACTTTATGGTACGCATAATTAGACCCATCGAACAACAGTCATCTAGAAAATGACTCACTCTCCATATAAAAAGCTCCTGGATTCATGCCTAAAGAACTTATAAACATCCTCTCTAAAATCTCTGAGGGTATAAATATGGAGTCCTTCGTATTTAAACAAGCAAGCGATGCATGGAGTTCAGTGTACGACACTAATTCTCAATCAAGATGATGAGAAACAAAAACTTGGTGCACAAGATGAAGATCTCAAAGCATATAAAGATTGAATCTGGGATCTCAGAGTGTTTGTATGTAAACTACGGTTTTGAAGCTTTTAGATTTGCATGGGAAATCAATTTTTGCCAAAACTCCCACTGAAAAATGTTCCCATCATGATGATTTATACAAAAGACAATTTTTGAGGTAGAATTAAACAATAAAAATTTTGAGGTGGCATAAACTCATTCAAATGACATCGCACATGTCATGTGAACAGACATCAAACAAGCTCCGAACGAGATTCCATTGTAAAGCAGAAAAATATCCTTCAATCCTCATTTGAACATCGTTCAAACAAAAATACCATTCTCATATGAACCAACTTAAAACCTCATTCGAGCGACTTTTATAAATTCATTTTAATGACTAACAAATCTTGTTTGAATGCCGTTTTCACAAAAAATATATTTTTCTTTAAAAAGTACTTTTATGAAAAATTACCTTAAACTATATGTGAAAACAAAACCCAATGAAAATCCAAGGATAAAAAATAATATGCGTTCATAACTTACGAGATCCTTGAATGTTAAACATAAAATATAGCATGAAATACAACACGATGATGTAGACGCTCTAACTTGGACGATGTGGTCTTCAATTAAAACACGTCACGGGATTTGAAGGATAAACCAACTCAAGACCTAACATATGAATCAAACGATTTTGTCTAAAACGAATTAAGCCCATTACATACAAATTGATCGATTCAAAAATTTATCCTTACAAGAATCAAATTTGCAAGCAAAATTGTTTTGATTCAAAATTGACCATGTTATGCAATCAAACATATTCACCCCCCCCTCTAGTTTTGTTTTAGGATTAAAGTTTTCATAATAAATGCACATCCCCACATGTCCCTAACACTAGAGTTATGAAAGAGACCTTTACTTGCTATATTGGTCACCATTTTAGACCGTGACCTTAGATGGTCACCCTTAAATTTTTCACGATTTGGAACTGTGACCCAAGTTGGTGGTGATGATTTAAACTCATGACCATTTTCTGTTTTTAGCATAGTGACTATTTTTATTATTGAAATTATATTGTATATATATTTTTTGGTTAAATGACATAAAGAATAATATATAAGAACATTTTTTCAATGCTTGCAAGTAGTCAATCTAAATAAATTTTACAAAACAAAATTGTATTTTTAATGTCATTTAGTTTATAGAGGGGTTATATAACATGTTAGTTGATTTAACTGCAAATACTGCATTTTCAAACTATATCTCTTTTATAATGCACATGAAATATTTGGTTGATATTCATAATGAAACTAAGGATCTTTGTTAATATCATTATTAAATTGTCATGTTATATGGAATTAGTTTCTAAGCATTTAGATTTTATTTCTCGTTGTGCTGAGAAACAGTAACTGTAAGGACACAAATTTCAAATTGAGTCCATATATAGTTTTGGCTCAATTCCGGACAAAAACATTTATTCATAGGAAAGTATTTAATTGCAATATTCTCAAGCCTATGAAGTGTTTGTTGAAGACGTAGCGGCAAAGAGTATAAAGCTTCATCAAATATGCCGGTTTGTGTGCCTCGTTTCTACGTCATCAACCATAGTTCCATGCTCCCAAGGTATGAATTCAATATTATATATATAGGAGCTTGGAACAAACTTTATTGGGTGTTACATTTTGTAAAAACTGTGTTTTAATTTTCAGAAAGAATTAAATAAAACTTTAAAATAAGTTTATAAAGTTTTCTGGGCTAAAATCGAATTTTCCAAACTGTCTGGTTTTTCGTTCGATAGAGTCGTTCGAACGAGATTGTCGTTCGAACGAAAATGTCGTTCGAACGAACCTGCCAACGAGTTCCCACCAAAGTATACTGGTCCGTCGTTCGAAATGTCGTTCGAACGAGATTGTCGTTCTAACGAGATTTCCAACGAGATTTCGTTCGAACGAAATGTCGTTCGAACGAGATGCCAGGCGGGAACAGTTTTTGGCAGTTTTTTGGCAGTTTTGTACCCACTTTCCCACTAAGTTTGTAACCAAGTTTTTCAAACTTTAATATGTGCGGGAATCACTTTTGATAATTCATCTTTTTCACAACCTTCTAACTCCTAGAGAGTGTTTTGAGAGAAAATTCAAAGAGGGATAAAGATCATGTTTTGAGTGAGATTTTTAGAGAAAAATTTCCATCACTCTAGTGTTCACACCCATATTGTTTATCCAAGTTCACATATATACATATCAATTGCTTGGAGTTTGGCACTGGTTTATCTCTTCCGTTTCAAAGAGAAGTTTTGGTTTGCTTCTACATCCATCAAAGAAGAAGACGTTTTGTTGCGATTCTACCCACTTTGAGAAAGGCTCCTTGCTCGGGTGAAGGTGACCATATAAAGTCCTATCGGTGGATTCCGAGACCGCGGTGGTGTTCCAAGGTTATTCGCTAGGAAGAGGTGTCTACAAGAAGAAGCGTCGGGGCTTGAGAGGGATCGAGTCGTGCGTTGTAAGTCTTTTGTCTTGTACTTGTAATTCCGTATCTAGTGGATTTGTGGCTAGGGCCGTCTGAGGTTGTTTCCCGTCTTGGGTTTTTCCTCGTACATCGCGGAGTAGTGTGATTGGTTTATTTTATCTTGCTAAAATAACGTAGAACGCATGTTTAGAATAATTCAAGATAAAATTCGGTTTAAATCATCACACTCATTTAATTTGGGACTTAAATTGAATATTGGGTAATGTTGTTTAATTCAAGTCATTTGCTAAAATTTGGTTTCGCCTAATTTGCTAATATTGATAAATACGACTTAGGCAATTTCTAGGACTTGGATTAATTAATTGGTTTAAGTGAATATATTAATTGTTTAATTTTACTTCACTTGGTTTAATTTTAATTTTGTTTTAAGAAATTAAAATTCGTTGTTTTTAAAGTTGAACCATCACATTTTACGCTTCCGCATCACATCTCGATAAAGGAAATTATAACTTTTCAAATTGGTATCAGAGCCAAAGCGATAAATTATTTCGTTAACGATCCTTAAATATTTTTGGGCTAAAATGGAATTTTCCCCATTTTCAAAATTTCCTATTTTCGATGGTTCAAACTATGCGTATTGGAAAGCACGAATGAAATCGGCACTAAAATCTATCGACGAAAGAGTTTGGATGTCTGTTGTTAACGGGTGGTCCCCAACAACTTATTTAATTGAAAATAAACGTGTTATCAAACCCGCCGATAGATGGACTGAAAATGAGTTTAAACTTGCTAATTTCAATTCCCGTGGTTTAAATGCCTTATTTAGCGCTGTCACACCGGATGAATTCCGACATATTATGACGTGTGAAACCGCTAAAAAAGCTTGGGATATTTTACAATTAACTCATGAAGAATCTAGTGTCGTTAAAGCTTCGAAACTCCAAAACCTCATCACTCAATTTGAAACTATCAAAATGAATGAAAAAGAAACTTTTGATGAATTTTATGCTAGACTTTCTGATATTGTTAATTCATCTTTTAACTTGGGAGAGAAAATACCTGACGACCGTGTTGTAAAGAAAATTTTAAGGTCCCTACCCGATAGATTTATTCCAAAGGTGACCGTTTTAAATTCTTTACCAACTTTAGCCTCTACGAAATTAGAAGAGCTTTTAGGTGATTTACAAACCTATGAATTAGATATGTTTCCCTCTAAAACTGAAAACAAGATCGAAAAGGGCGTTGCTTTAAAAGCCCGAAAAGAGGTCAAACAAGTAGTAGAGAGTGAGAGTGATAGTGACTCGGAAGACATGGCTTTGTTTGCTCATAAATTTAGAAAATTTCTTAAAATTAACAAAGATAAATTTAAAAATGATTTTAAGAAATTTGATACTTCTAAACATGATAAAAGCGAGAAGATTTCTAAAGCCGAGAAGATCCCTAAACCTTGTAATGACAATTTAGATAGGGACGAGTCTAATAAGTGTTTTGGTTGTGAAGGTTATGGCCATAGGGCTTATGAGTGCCCCACTAAACTAAGGAAAGAGGTTAAATGACCCACTGCTTATAATGTGACCCTTAGTGATAGTGATACGGAAGAGAAGCCCGATTCCCCCACTAAGAAAATTTTTGTGGCTTTTATGGCTAGTCATGTGAGTGATAGTGAGAACTCATCGATTGATGAAACTTTAACACATGACACTTCCAAAGTCAAAGTTTATGATTCTCTTATTTTTTATGATAGTGAGAGTGGAGAAGAAAGAGAGAGTGAAAATGAAGAAGAGGTTAATGTGAGTGAACATCAAAATGCTTTTCAAGAACTTTATAAAGAATCTATTAAATTGAAAAAGGCTAATTTGAAGTTAGAAGCTAGTTTAAGAGAGAGTGTCAAGGTTATTGATGATAATGCTTTAATAGAAGACCTTAGGACACGTAAGAGGACTCTTCGAGAGAAGCTTGAATATGTAGAAGGTGAGAGAGATAGCCTTAGGGGTTTAATGGAATCCTTGAAAAAGGAGCTTCTTGCTTTTGAAGAGCGAAATGTTTTACTAGAATCTAACATTTTAGAATTGGAAAATAAATTAAAAGATTCTAGTAATGTCAAATTTGATTTGGAGTGTCGTTCGGAAAAACTAGATAAAATGTTAGGAACGGTCCAAATTAAAAATGACACTTGTGGTTTAGGCTTCAATACTTGTAATGAATCTACTCATAAAGCCAAGACCAATGTTTTAAGAGAATCTACTAGGAATTCTTTTAAAGATCACTCCTTAGGTAAATCTTTTCGACATGTTTTTGCTTGTACACATTGTGGTCGAAAAGGTCATCTTAGAAAATTTTGTTTTGATCTTAAAATAATTCCTAGAAAATCCCATAGTAAAGTAACCACGGTAGTTAACGTTCCAACACCCCAAGATAGTCATTCTTCATTAATTTGGGTTAGGAAATCCGACTTGGTTGCCTTGCAAAATAGGGTTTTTGATTCTCATTTACTTTCACATGCTTCCTCCCTTGCTAAATCGAAAGGATGAATGTGTTAGTGTTTGCATACTTTAGCGTTTGTATTTCATGCTATATTCACATGCTAAATGTATGCTTGTTTAAGTCATTTTCTAGTCATTGCCTTATTTCATATCACATGCTAGAAATTATGACTTGTTTATCTTTTTGTATTATATTTTGAGTTTGAATTAATTGAAAAATATAAAAAGATTTTTGTTTATCATTTGTGTTTTATTTATTTCATTTAAGCTTAATGAAAAATACAAATGATTTGTGTTTATTCTTTTGAGTATATATATTTATTTTTGGTGAAAAATGTCAAAAACTCAAAAAGATTTTTTTTTTTGTGTATTTTGGTTTGACACACTTTAAGTGGCATATAATTGTGTTTGAATCCCATCTTTTACGCTCCCATGTGGCTAGAACTTTTGGTTTAGATTGTCAATCCTTAAAATGTTCTTTACCATATTTTATGGAGTAGTTGGATTTTGGGTTGTTTAAATGGATTCTATTTCTATATGCCTCTATTCACACATGCACGAGATCTTTTTAAATCTTAATATCACATGTTATATTTGAGATTTTTGAGGTGTTCTCCTACCAATCTTGTCATCTACATATCTATGACCTAGGAGGACTAGTGCATGTCAAATTCCGTTGCATGTGAGATTTGTGTGAAAAATGAAAACATGATAAAAATAAATATGCACGGGGAAGGGCTCCGAAAGGACTAAGTGATCCTTTGCGATTGTAAGCCACCGTTTATTGGATCTAAAAGAAATATGTGATCCAAAGGCCTAAAAACAGAATATTTGGCATTAAAAAGAAAACAATTGCCAAGGCCTATGTTTGTTTGATATATTCATTCAAAAGCAAAAGAATATATATGCTTATTGAGGGAGAATTGGATGGTATATCAACGGTTTGCACAATGTCCGTTTATCCTAGTTGTCTTTAATGTCATGACTCTATTTGGTTTGTAGAATCATCATCATGCTAGGCTTGTATGCATTGTGTATGTTTGTTCATTGAGTTCAATCTATATTGTCACATGAGGTTATATTTAACTGTGATGAAGTTTGCAATCAAATGAGAACTCCGTGAACGTTTCTTAAGTGATTGGGTCTAAATTTAATCGTTACTAGTTCACACCCCAACACTTCCGTTTCCATATGACACATTTTTGCCATACGAGTGTGCAAACTTAATGTATTTTGTGTTATATGTGTGTTTATATCTATATATTTATGCAAGTGCTTCATTGGTATATTTCTAGTTTATATATATGATATTTGTTTGTCTTTGCCTTGCATTTATTGCCCATATGCTTTCATGTCTTATCACTTTAAGCTTAAACATGCTTTTATGTTTATTAGTTCTTTATCCTTTGCCTATTCCTGAACAAAAAGGGGGAGAATGATGATAGGGGGAGAAATGGTATCTAATCCTATTATTATCGTATCTTAGTTTGGGGAAGATTTATCTTAGGGGGAGACGTCTTTCTAAGTAGGTCATGTGTTTGATAAAGGGGAGAATTAATTTAGGGGGAGTAATTAATTAAAATTGCATTTAATACCTTGATATTCCCTATGCATTTGATGAGTTTGCTTAAGTGTGCAAGATTTCTTCTAAAGCGGCATTGTTTAAACGGCAAAGCGTTTGATCCTTGGGTTGAGTCAAGTTTGGGTGGGTTATGTTTTTTAGTATAGTGAGCTTGACGGCCCTTTAGGATTTTTGTTTGGTTTTTGTCCCGGAATAGCCAAAGGGGGAGATTTGTAAGGACACAAATTTCAAATTGAGTCCATATATAGTTTTGGCTCAATTCCGGACAAAAACATTTATTCATAGGAAAGTATTTAATTGTAATATTCTCAAGCCTATGAAGTGTTTGTTGAAGACGTAGCGGCAAAGAGTATAAAGCTTCATCAAATATGCCGGTTTGTGTGCCTCGTTTCTACGTCATCAACCATAGTTCCATGCTCCCAAGGTATGAATTCAATATTATATATATAGGAGCTAGGAACAAACTTTATTGGGTATTACGTTTTGTAAAAACTGTGTTTTAATTTTCAGAAAGAATTAAATAAAACTTTAAAATAAGTTTATAAAGTTTTCTGGGCTAAAATCGAATTTTCCAAACTGTCTGGTTTTTCGTTCGATAGAGTCGTTCGAACGAGATTGTCGTTCGAACGAAAATGTCATTCGAACGAACCTGCCAACGAGTTCCCACCAAAGTATACTGGTCCGTCGTTCGAAATGTCGTTCGAACGAGATTGTCGTTCTAACGAGATTTCCAACGAGATTCTAACGAGTTCAATCTGGAACGTCGTTAGAAGTCTCGTTCGAACGAAATGTCGTTCGAACGAGATGCCAGGCGGGAACAGTTTTTGGCAGTTTTTTGGCAGTTTTGCACCCACTAAGTTTGTAACCAACTTTTTCAAACTTTAATATGTGCGGGAATCACTTTGGATAATTCATCTTTTTCACAACCTTCTAACTCCTAGAGAGTGTTTTGAGAGAAAATTCAAAGAGGGATAAAGATCATGTTTTGAGTGAGATTTTTAGAGAAAAATTTCCATCACTCTAGTGTTCACACCCATATTGTTTATCCAAGTTCACATATATACATATCAATTGCTTGGAGTTTGGCACCGGTTTATCTCTTCCGTTTCAAAGAGAAGTTTTGGTTTGCTTCTACATCCATCAAAGAAGAAGACGTTTTGTTGCGATTCTACCCACTTGGAGAAAGGCTCCTTGCTCGGGTGAAGGTGACCATATAAAGTCCTATCGGTGGATTCCGAGACCGCGGTGGTGTTCCAAGGTTATTCGCTAGGAAGAGGTGTCTACAAGAAGAAGCGTCGGGGCTTGAGAGGGATCGAGTCGTGCGTTGTAAGTCTTTTGTCTTGTACTTGTAATTTCGTATCTAGTGGATTTGTGGCTAGGGCCGTCCGAGGTTGTTTCCCGTCTTGGGTTTCTCCTCGTACATCGCGGAGTAGTGTGATTGGTTTATTTTATCTTGCTAAAATAACGTAGAACGCATGTTTAGAATAATTCAAGATAAAATTCGGTTTAAATCATCACACTCATTTAATTTGGGACTTAAATTGAATATTGGGTAATGTTGTTTAATTCAAGTCATTTGCTAAAATTTGGTTTCGCCTAATTTGCTAATATTGATAAATATGACTTAGGCAATTTCTAGGACTTGGATTAATTAATTGTTTTAAGTGAATATATTAATTGTTTAATTTTACTTCACTTGGTTTAATTTTAATTTTGTTTTAAGAAATTAAAATTCGTTGTTTTTAAAGTTGAACCATCACGTTTTAGGCTTCCGCATCGCATCTCGATAAAAGGAAATTATAACTTTTCAGTAACTATATCAGTTTAATGGGAAGTTCTTTACAGTATCCATAATTTTCTCTTGTATTTTCCCCATTCTAGAACTCACTATTTCTCTCTTTTTATTTATGTGTATGGATGTAGCTAATGATTGATAGAGGGATTTTTTTTCCACAAAGGCGAGACTCATTAGTAAGGTAAAACATAACCACCACTATCTTCCCATTTTATTCTAAATTGTAAATGGATTTGTTGGCCTTTACCACCATTACTGTCATTCATTTCCTTTTATATAGTCATGAATATGCTCTTACCCAAACTAACTTGATAAAATGAGAACACACTAAGTGGAATATTGTTAATAGTTTTTTTGTTGAGATTATTGGGAATGCCAAATCGCATTTGGTTTGACTTTATTAGTGTGTCGCTAGGTATACAATAATTTAATTTAACATCTATAATTCTTTAAATGTACTTGATGTCTTTTTGGGTTATACGAAGCGAACAAATACATTTTTTTGTCAACAACTAATTAGGTGAGTTCAAATTTACATTGGAGTTATTCACCCATTCAAGATCACTGTAAGCATGCAACTTGGTTGCTATTTTAGTTGAGAAAACGTTAAGAAATGGCTTTGGATTTGAGAGAATTAAATGTGATAGTTCTCTCTACAAGTAAACTATGTTTATGTCTTTGTTTATTAGGTAATATTTTTTTTTACAATCCCTTGATTTCTCACATTTGTTCGTTTATTAAATTTGTGGGTTCCATGTATCACATTTTACCCATTTTTACATTAATCCGTTAACCGTTTACATGACTCGATATTTATTTCCTTAAACGGGCCTATTTTCATTTATAAGTAATTATATTGTTTGCTAAAATTCTTTTTGGTTCTATTTTGTTGCTATGTAACTTATTTTATTAATTAATGAATGATTTGGGGAAGAAATAAAATGCATGGGAATATGCTTTGGTACTAAAAAAACTACTTTATATGAATAATATTATACATTAATGTAGCCCCTCTCATAAACTAGAGGATTAGCATTAAGATTCTTTAACCCTCTTTAGAACCCTCATCAACCTCTCGATCTCTCCATGATCTCTTCTTTATTTTCATCTTATCATAAATGATATTTCCTTTCTATTGAAAAACCCTAAATAGTTGACTCCCTAGGTTTGATTGAGTTTATACTATTTATGTTTTAACTAGTATGGATATTGTGTCAAATATTTTTATTTTATTTTGAGATCCTCTATATGTTACATGATGATGACTTCAAGATGAATCATTCAAACCATGCAGTCTAGAGATAAAATGGTAATCCCAAGATCAACCAATATTATACACACTAACATATTACACTTGTATAATTTTCTGCATTTTTATGGTATGTTATAATTTTCTTTCGGTAAAATTAAATTTTCAAATAGACTTTAAAAACCGCAATAAATATGGAAAAATCAAATTTTGGATTTATATTGATGATTTTTTTTCCTTATTTTCTGGAATTGTAAATATTTTAAATGATTTAATTTTCATTTGTATCATATTAAGCAATATTTTTTAAGTCTTTATATCAAACAATATTTTCCCGGTGGCACTTGTCACAAGTTGAGCTATACTAATGTGTTTTCTCATCTCTAACATTTGGAGGATTAAAACTCATCCATTAGATTTTACAATCAATGGTTGGAATTTGTTATCCTAATCTTTGTGTATGGACCAATAGGAATGGAGATTAGTGGTAATCGATTGTTATAAGTTTATCGGTTAAACTTTCATTATATGCCTTATTCGTAGCCAACTATCTTATTTAACTTTCCCAATCCTTGGTATATGTATGGATATGTTCATGTTTAAAGAATGTTGTATGTGTAAATCTTATTGTTATGTACAAAACCCTCTTGTATTCAAACTTCTATTGATTTTTTTATATTTTATGGCATTAAGTTATTGTAGCTGGATATTAAACATTACTCAAATATACATATTATATTTGAAAATTGTAGTTAAATTACTTGTAGTGAGACTTGGGTGATGCTTCTAAGTTTGTGCATAGTTGTTATTTGCACAATTCATGTGCACAGAACTTCAGTTTGATGGAATTTTTGACATAACACATGTCCTATAAAAATCATGAAATTGTAACCGAGTATTATATAGTATGTGTATGGAAAACTGCTTGAAAATATATGATTGATACATCTTAATGTGGTGTATAGGATTCATATTTCCATCATATTTTAGAGTTACATTAGGAGGCTTGAACTTAGTTTAAGTGGGGAACTTTACTATCTTAGCTACGAATGGAGATCCTTCCACGTAGCTCCTGTGGATTAGGTCTCGACTCTTCAACAGATCATTTATCTTATCCTCCAGCCTTTGAATTGAGATGTTCCACGACTTCTCCATTGTCATATTATTGTCTCCTCTACCTTATTTATCTACTAGATTAAGCACTTTCTCTTGTCTAACAGTCCTTTGATGACTATTTAACTCCCTTTGTTCCCGTTCTCAGCCTTGCTAAGGCCGACAATCTCCACATCTATCATTCCCTTTAGAACCAATGGTACTGCAAGATCAGGAAAGTCAATCACGTAAGTATCTTACTGGGACGAGACGGTCAAAGGATGACCCCATGCTAAGTCTGTCAAAGGCTGAAGTTCTAGGCCGACCTTCTCATGTCAGCCATGTAATATTTTTACTGGAAATTAGTTTTATGTGAACTGTGTTACTAGAAACCTCATATGGTTCCCAATAATCATCCTCATCACAATCTTAATCATCTGGATCCTCTTACACTTGTTTTCCTAGGAAAAGTCACTTGGGGTTTGTCATATCTCTTCACCTATGGTGGCATTGCGTTTCCTTACGTGGGTCCAGGGGTGGTCCCCCTTTTGTCGCATGCACAATCTCCTTGGCAGACGAAATGATGATATATGTCGCTGCGTCTGGAGCCCTAGCCATTATGATTTGGCTCAAAACCATAAATTATTCTTGCAACCTTTGTTGTCTTTCAACCAGTGAATGCAGTGCATCCGCCACGTCAACCATTTCTGACTCAAGTGGTGTCTAGCTGGAGCTGGGGCCAACACCTGGAGGCAGATCGAAAGCCATCTCTCCAATGAGAGTGTAGATGAACTAGATGATCTAAAAGAAGCTTGAAAGTCCCAACTATAAACCTTTCAATGGTGATTCAGGACCATCAATGGTGGAGATGGATCACCACCGGAGATTCAAGTCAGAGCTAAGATAAAAATGAGCGGATGAATAAGAATCACTTCCCACAGAAGACGCCAAAATGATGATACTAGAGATATCACCACTTAAACTTGTATGGAGCTCAAGCTACTTATCTACATTAGTGGAGATAAGAGTAGTAAAGTAAATACATAAGGAAATGAGAGGAAGAGGATGAACACGATCATATAAGTGGTTCAGACATTAGCCTACTCCACTGTGCAAGTGTTTGTGTGTTTGTATGTTAAATAAATGAGCTCTAATGGCTCAAAGTAACACTCTCTAGTACTTTCTCTCTATAAGATGAGTTAAATAGAGCATGGTCTAGGGTTTTATAATTTTGATTCCCTTAAAGGAAGAAGATGATAGGTATTTATAGCCCCCCCAAGCATGTAATAAGCATGAACAGGATAAAGTAACTAACTCTAACCCGCCACCTATCCCTGTAACACATATGTTATAATGATGAAATATTACATCACGTGATCATGAAGATCTTGTTGTAATGATTTATCCACGTGGGATAGTGACCCACAATCCATGCGTGCTTTTCCAGGGGGGTTAAGGATCAACCGTTATGGAACCGATTAAGCCTTGTCGTCAAGTCAGTCGTCTTAGGGTATTACCATCAGAGTGCTGAGTAGGGTCTAGGTATGTGTTATGTAAAAATCCTAAGGAGAGAAAAATGGTATATAAATATATGTGTGTTAGCAATTGGAAGGGGTTATTCCAAATCATTTAATATATAGAACTCCTAGGGTTTTTCCTCCATAGATAAACCAAGCCTTTTGTTCCTTAGCCTTTAATCTTTTCGATAGACCTTGAATTTAAAACCAGAGAACACATTTACCATGCGTTTTTAGTGATTTCTCCAAAATTGATTTTGGGTTCAAACTGTTTCTTTAAAATATTTTCATAAAAATAGGTTTATCGTTTGGATCTCTTGTTTATATTTGTTAAGATACATTTGATGTCTCAGTATTTTTAAAGTTTCAGTTCAGAAAATAGTATACATATAAATCTTTGTTTAAAATTGTGTTACGACTTTTTAAAATTCGCTTATTCTCTAGATCTATTGTTTTGACATAGATCTTTATATTCTGAACAAGAAAAGGCCAAAAGGGTTAAGTCTTCCTTTTATAATCTCTTGCATGTTATACTAATCTTGTAATTTGATCAGGATATTTTATATACCTTAAGTATGGGTGAGTTTGTACATGTGTAAGTATATTAGTTCACATCAATTCAGAGTTACACACAAGTTCACTATTCTTGGTTGATTTTTGGGGAAAGAAATCCTCAGTTGATTGTCTTGGAACTACATCAATTCTGAGATCACGAAAGTTATACCTAGATAAGGTTTCTCAGTTTAGGTAACTATTTCCTTTTATTTGATTTGTTTTACTTGTATTTGTAACTCATAATCATTTATTTTAGTGGATTTTTATTTTGGGGTGTAGAGGCCCTCATGGATGTTTCCCCCACCATATTTGAGGTTTTTAACACGTTAAATCACGTGTTCTTAATCTTGTATGTCTGTTTTCTTTTAATCTTTACCGAATAACTTGATAGGAGAAAGATTAGTTCATTACAACACTTAGATAAGTTTAAGACATCTTAAATTTATGCAATAACCTCTACACTCTAGCTACATTAACCAAGTTAATATAAGAGTAGATTACCACTAACTTTCTTTGAATAAAGTAGAGAAAATATATGAGAAAATAACTGAGAAAATTTTGAGGGAGAAAAGAAAATCAGAAGAAACAAAATAAGGAGAGAAAAATGGTGTGTAAATATATGTGTGTTGTAGTTTAGAAGGGCGTTATTCCATATGATTTAATATGTATAACTCCTAGGGTTACTCTTCTATGCATAAACCAAGCCTCTGGTTCCTTAGCCTTTCAATGGATCTTGATGTCAAAACTAGAGAACGCATTTCAAATTTTTAGTGATTTCACTGAAACTATTTTTTTGTTTAAAATGTTTCTTGAAAATCATTTTATAAAAATCAGTTTATCTTTTGGATATCTTGTGCATATTTGTTAAGATCTATTTGATGTCTCAATACCTTTAAAGTTTTAGTTCAGAAACTCGTGTACATACAAATCTTTGTTCAAAACTGTTTTAAGACTTTTTAAAATCAGTTTATTCTCAAGATCTACTGTTACTATATATATCATCATATTATAAACTAAAAATTGAAAAAAAGGTTAAGACATTAGTTTATAATCGCTTGCAAGTTACATTAATATTGTAATTTAATTAGGATATTATTTGTACCTTAAGTGTGGGCGAGTTTGTGAATTTGCATATAAACTATTTCGCATCACTTCATAATCACACACAAATTCACTATTATTGGTTAATTTCCAAAGGAATAATTCCACAGTCAATAGGGTTGGAGCTACATCATGTCTGAGATTAGGAAAGCGGTACTTAGAGACGGTTTTTCAATTTAGTTAACTTTCTTTCTATTTGATCTGTTTTACTTGCATTTGTAACTCATAATTATTTGTTTTAGACAAGGTTCTAAAAAACGAGGGGCGTGTTCGAAGGGTGGAGGCCAAGCCTTAAGCCTTAGAAGCCTAGGCGGGCCTTAGTCGTAAAAAGGTGTTTAGGCCTTTTTAATATATTTTAATATTTTTTAACCATAACAAGGTTATTAAAATACTAATATTGTACATATAATAAAAATATGTCTAAATATTTGCAAATTAAAATACTATTTGATTATTTTAGATGAGGTAATGGTCCGATTTGTAAAAAAATATTTAAAAGGCGATATCGTTTCCTTAAAGCATTGTTGTTTTTAGAGAAAAAGTGTGCCTTAAGGTTTTAACCAAGCATAAGGTGTTCAAATCTTAAGGCGGGGAGTTTCAAGCCTAGGCGGAGCCTAGGCAGGTTTTTTGGAACAGTGGTTTTAGTGGATTTCTTTATTTTGGGATGTAAAGGACCTCGTGAATGCTTTTCCCAACCTGTTTGGGGGTTTTACCATGTTAAGTCCTATGTTCTTAATCTTGTATGGATGTGTGCTTTTAATCTTTACCAAAAAGCTTTATAAGATAAAAAATAGTTAATTAAAACACCATAACCAATTTAAGACATCTTAAACTTGTACAATAACTTAAATTGTGTTTAATAAATCATTTTCATATATTAAAATATGCCTTGGGTTATATTAGTTGTATCATATTCATATAATAAATAAGAGTTTCCTCAAGGAAAATTAGCGGTAATCTACCTCTTGTATTAAGTTTGTTAATCTAGCTAGAGTGTAGAGGTTATTTCACGTTGTATCAGGGTTGTTAAAAATTTTTGAATCCCGAACATTCTTAAATTGCTTTAATTTAGAATGTCTACCTAACTTTTCTAGACCCCCTATTTTTTATGGTATAAACTTCCTATAACACCCCATATTTTTTAGGATTTAGAATTTAATTAATTTGGTGATAAATGACTTAAATTCATCTGGAGGATTTAATTTATTCGGTGAATTAATATTTAATTAATTCGGATTATATATTTAAATTACATATGTTGTAATTTGAGGTTGATATTGGAAATTTAAGTTAAGTAACTCGGATGGTGATTTTGAGTGCACGGTTGATTCCGAATAGGTCGAGATAGTGAGAAAAGAGTACCCCAAGAGTAGTAATTGGATCTTAGGGCGATTTTAGGCATAATTGGACCCACACGGGGGGCGTTTGTGGCATTTTAATTTAGCCCACTAACTTAATTTCGGGATTTGAGATATAAAACCTAAGTTATAGAGTTTGTTTCAGTCACAACTTAATTAAGAAAACCCAAGTTACAGAGGAGAAAAGAGGGATCAAGTGGGAGAGATTTCGGGAGCCAAACCAAGAAGAAATTTGTGTGTTCTACGTCAAATATTCATCTTCATCAAAGGAAATCAGACTCTACAAATTTATCTAGACAAGTAGTTAAACTTTACCTTAATTTAATTGTAGTATTCCAATTCATATCATGGTGAGTGTCATATGAAATCCGTTTTTGGGAGGGTTACCGCAAGGAAACATCTTTTTTATAAATTGGACGTATTGTGTAAATTGATTGTTCAATTGATGTTATAGGATCATTCAGTGCTGTTGAGATTCAAACTATAACATAAAACCAGTATTAGTTATGAATTAAAGGGGATTATGAAATCAAATCTTTGTGAGAGATTGATCGAACCGTAAGAACCCATTTTTGGGGAATTTATGACATTTCCTGAAAATCGAGTTATTGAAGGGGTTGGAGGATAACTATAACCTGTGTTTAAATGTGATTATATAAGGAGAATGTTGAATGAAGGTTCTAAATTGAGGGGAAAAAAACCCTGGGAAGTTCGTTTATAGAGGAAACCGAATCGTGGAGAAGCTGATGAAAAAACATTGATTATGGACGTAGTCATAACTGAGAATTTAAACTGCGGGCATAGTATAAATCAACAGGGGTTTTCAATTCTGGGCTGGATCGAAGTTAAGAAACTTGGAGGTTTAGTTATGGTGGCAGGAGTATGAAGACAAAGGAGAGATAAAGACCAGCATGTCGCTCGAACGACCTAGGATGTCGTTCGAGCGATGCTACAAAGATGCCCAACTTTTTTTATTCTAGTTGCAAACAATGAGGATTTTTTTTTGCCTTTGATCAGTACAGCTTCGAGTTTTGGTAGTGTCCCATCATTAACACAATTAGCATACAGAAGAATTAGGGGGAAATAATTAAAAGGAATTTTATTTTAGAATTATACGGGTGAGAATAATAGGGAGGATAATTAATAAGGGTCGTGAGAGATGGAAAGTTAGGATGATTTAAACTGATTAAAGGGGGTTTAGCCTATTTGTGGGACCTTGTGTAATAAATTAAAGGGATAAATACTTAGGATTTTGGGAAGTGGGTATTGAAAATGTCTTATTTAAATGGTGTGCCAATCTAAATGATTGGAATTTGATGAAATAAATTCAAGGAGTTAAAATACGGACAAGTTAGGGAGTCCGAGTGTTAGGGTTGAGTGCCGTCATTTGGATAACATTAATTGAGTGGAAATTAATTTAATTAAGAGTTGGGGTTATGACTCGTATATTTTAGACTGAGTGTTTCGCGAGTGGGGCATGGGATAACCATTTTAATTTATTACAGAGAAATATAATAAATTACTTAATATTAAATTTAACGAGAGGTGTTAAACTTAATAGTGGAATGTGTGCGACAAATTCTATGATATGAAGGTATGGACCGAATGAGCGAGTCTGGGTAATGTATTTAGGTGACACAATTGGAATGAAAAATAATTAATGGAGGATCAATTAAATTTCAAGTCGGGTTATAGACTTGGGTATTTTTGGGCTAGTGCTACAGGTGTTAGGCACGGCTTAACAGGACTTTATTTAAACATATGTATATGGTTAGTGTGATAGTGTGTGTGTGTGTGTATATATATATATATATATATATATAATAATAATGCTCTTGTGCGGACTAGTCCACATTTTAAGAATACGGACCAAACATGTGTCACCTAACGGTGCACCTAGAAATTATTGGCTAAATTATACGCACACTCTCTCTCTCTTCTAGGCTCAGTGTCTGGTCCGCATTCTTAAAATGCGGACTGGTCCGCACAAGAGCAGGACTGCATATATATATATATATATGTGTGTGTGTGTGTGTGTGTGTGTGTGTTAATCCCTTGGCTTGATGAATATGGAGAGTATAGTCCCCAAACCATATCATCAAGGATTTTTATTCTGTGATTTATTTTCAGAGGTGAACCGCTTTGGTTATGATTCGGTTTCACTTTTGGTAAAAAAAATATGACCACCTCCACTATGTTCGTGATATTTTTACCCAAGTTCGGTTTGAGATAGTCCAACTTGAGGTGGTCGGGTTAGAGTGAGCATGCATGGGACATGATAGCATTTTAGAGAAATCATTTAGTGAGTTATTACTCGGGAACGGATGGATATTATATGTGACATGTGTGTGAATGTTGTAATATACTAGTATGTATATAATATGAGTAGATAATTATATACGAGATTAATACATAAATGTAGATGTATTTTTAATATAACTAGTGTGTAAGTTATATGATTTAAAAAGGGTATTGCTCATATAACTAGTGTGAATATTATATGATTTAAAATAGTTGAAACGATTAATAAGTTAATGGGTAGATAACTTTATAATCAAAGTAAGAATACTCGGATTAGAGTAGTGTGATGGAAAGAGCTGTGATACAGCTAGTTAGGTTGGGTAGCTTAACTAAAAAGGTTAGTAGGCAAGCGTTAGGTGTGCACGTCAGATGATGGTTGAGTTATACTTCAAATGAGTGCGACACTAGCTTAAATATGAAACATATGCATGCAAATCTAATTATTTCAATATATTTGTTGGTAAATATTTTCAAAATGTTTTACTTGGGCTCTGATCCATGTCAAAATATTTTTCCAAAACATTTTAAGTGTCCAGCCACAGGGACGCCCAGTTTAAGGATTCTATCCAGGGGTGCGCAGCTGCAGCTTATGTGGAAGTTGCAGGACTTTACTATAGATGCTTCGTTCATTTATTCCTCGTATAGGATATGTATTTCAGTACTGGTATTGAGTTTTTATCTAACATTATGTATTTCGATTATGGTTTCAGATTATTGTTGGATTTTATTACTGAACCGATAGTTGATTCGATCATCTTATTCATATCATTCAATTTTGTTGGATTATGTTTATCAGTTTGTGTTGATGGTTTAAATTATTATTATTTTCGCATGTTGATTATAAATTAAAGATAAAATTTGGCACCAGTCTAATTAAACTACTAGGTGGTTAGTAACTTTAAAAAGTTTTCGACGGTGATGCTGAGAATGTGCCATATGAGACCAACATTTTATTTTGATCACAGGTTGGCCACCCATTATTTTAGTAGGCGTGGTGCCACATATGGTATCAAAAAATTAGGTTCTAAAGTCATTAGGATCTGTGCGGCTTATTACGCTTCAACGTATAATTCTTTGATATAGAGCCTTATTTTAGGACTGGTGTATTCCTTCACATATGCGACTTACATTTTCCTTCTATTAAGTATAGTTGATGCAATTCATATACGAGTTTATTTGGGGTCCGTACACCGAATAACTTTGGGAGACCAGCGTGGGACGTTAGAAGGATTGCAGGGGGAGAGGCTTAACAGAAGCCATGGAATATTCTAAGAATGATGACCACAGTAGGAGTTACCATGGTTACTGATACCAGCGCTTCTGTGAGAAGGGAACAAAGAGAGTTGGAGAATCTAACTAAAGAGTAATATTGGATTTATCAGTGCTAGTGAGGAACCATAGGAGGGGTTACCCAGTAGAGAACCCATTTTAATGATTGAGATCAATATAACTCCTACCAAGTGACAGTGGATTCAATCAGGGCCATCGAAGATAGCAACAAATCCCATAGAGCTAGCGGAACCAAAAGGACAACAGGGGTAGTAATTAGGGTTAAGACTACCAGGTCCAAGAGAATGATAACCCTGACATGGACACTAGGGTCAGAAGCAAGGGAATGGCACAGAGAGGTGTCTTAGGTGTAAAGAGTAGGAACACCTGGGTGGATATTATTCGCGGTGAATTGGGGGATAGGAACGGGGTGCACAGTAGGGGCAACAGTTATGAGAATTCTTTGGTACAGTTGAGATAAAGGTGTTATGTACAAGAACCATCTGAACCGCGAATGATATTGGCAACTGAAAGAATTAGTTGTATCCCGGGGTGATTTGGGTCTTCTATGTGTGATACGAGCGAGTCACTGATGATGCTAGAAACATCACCACCCTTCAAGGTGTTTGTGATCTCAATTCAATGTTATCAATGGCAGCATAGGGGTATATACACATATAGTAGAGGCAGATGAGGAGAAGAGGATCCACACCGAAACATAAGTGGTTCATCCAATTAGGCCTACGTCCATTGTAAAAGTGTATGATATGTATCACTGTACGAGGGCACTAATGGCCATAGATACAATCTCTCAAGCTTTCTCTCTTTACTGTGTATTTAGACAGAGTTTCAGCTAGGGTTGCTAATTTCGGATCCCTCTTCAAGAAGGAGAATATAACTATATATAATACCTGGGGGTTGTAATGCACCCCCCATGCATGCAATGAGCATGTGTGTGTTGATTTAGCCAATCGGATGAAGACATCTGTCACTGTCACATGTAGAGAATGATGACGAAATATTCCCCCCACGTAAGGGGAATGATTTGCTATAATTGATTTGTGTACACGTGTTCCCAGCCACACATATGCGCATAAGAGCTCGGCCATCTGTGAATGGTCGCAACCTCAGCCTGGAAGAGGACGAGGTGATAACCTTCACTGAGCGAGAGAGCCGAGGTAAGGCCGATGGGACTGCAACATCTTCTTGGGCCGAGGAAAAATGGCGTAGCAGGAACATCAGCCGATTCATAGTCGAGGCTAGTTATGATGATGGTAGCCTCGGCCTGCACCTAGTCGAGGTTGTCAACCTTGGGTGGCCTTATGAGTAGTTTGCCTCTATACATCATGAAGATCTCAACTGTTGTCTGAACACGAGAATAGTAACGTCGGCCATGGCCGACCTTGCTTAGGATGAGACTACGGGTTACCAATCTGACCCCTTCAACCTCGGCTATCTCTTTGGTCGAGGTTGATGTCTCTAAGCAGTTGGGTACATATAGGGCATATCAACCACCCTCTAGACCTTAGTTACCTGTGTGATCAAGTGCCTAAGGGGTATGTTTGTCCAAGGTTGAATTTCTTTAGATATTGAATACTTTCTTGACAAGTGTCAGCTACTGGAGTAGGAAGCGTGCCTGACAAGTGTGATGATGTTGGTTGTCTTTTGGGCTCCCAAGGCAATGATGGGCCTTGGTACACGTGCACTCACACTTAAGGGTTTAAACCCCATTTTTCTCCTCTTTCTTCCTCATTTCTCTCCTTCTCCTGACTTGGTTGTTTCTGCAACTCTCTCTCTCTCTATAAAGCTTGGCTGCTTCGTTGTTTGGGATTTCTGTGTTTCTTCAAACGTCTCTTCATTCCACAATTCTTCAGGTATCATCTCCACCTTAATCTGCCACTTTTTACCCCTTTTATTCCTGTCTCTTCAATTTTCGGCGACTGCTTGCATTTTCTGGTGGTACTTGTTCTTGCTGTTCTTGGTTATTTTTTTCAAAGTTTATTAGTTTGATCTTTAATTCAATTTTGCCAATCCTGTTTATTTAGGAGAGTCATAAGTGTAGGGTTTACCTCATATGCTCAGAACCCTTTACTAACTCTTAGAGGAATTCCCATCTCTTAGAGAGAAGACCTTAGAAAAAATTAGGCAAATAGAAAGAGCCCAAGAGGAAGCTCGTAGGGCAAAGGCATTCCCCCTCAGACCTATCTTTCCACCCCCCTAAAGGTCATATATCCTGAGCCAGTTAAGTCAGTTAACCTATCAGAGGTCCCAGTTGGACCCTCTCCAATGTCTGAGTCTGAGTCATCCACCTCAGACCCTATATCTGTGGACTCTTTTCAAGAGGCCATGGATTTCTCAATTCAACAAGATACGGTCCCTGATCAAGCAGAGGTTTCCAGTCGGGCCTCGTCTCACAAAAGTTCAAGCACATCATCCTATTCCTCAGAGGTTAAAATTGTAGGACCAAGTGTGGTTGTTCCACCGATCCTTGAAGCCATTCCCCTGTCGGCCGTCACAGGAGCTGAGTTCGCTCAGAAGTTTCTAAGAGGTCCCCCATCATTTTCTCAGGCCGATGTTGAGTCAGATGATGATGATGATGGTACTGAGAGTGATGTCGACGTCTCTGAGGCGACCGAGATAGAAAGTTCTATCAGCGAGGTCGACCTTCTGGCCTTCTGGCACCTATATTCCATAAGTCCTTCCATAAAACTCAGGAGACCTCTGAGGGAAGAAAGGGCTTTCGACGGCCGAGATGGTGAGATCTGCTTGTATGAGCAGATGTTTAAGTTAGGGTTTCATCTACCCATTCATACCATCATCAGGGATATATTGTCCTACATCAACTTGGCTCCTTCCCAGTTGTCGCCCAATACTTGGAGGGTAATAATTGGAGTTATTATCTTATGGAAGGTTGTGCATCACTCAGACCTTCCAGTCCAAGTCTTCACAGGGTGCTATGTCCCCTCATCTGCCAAAAATCATCTGAGCTATTATCATTTTTTAGCTCAGAAGTCAAACAAAAAGATATTACAGATCACACAAACCTCAAACCATAATTGGAAGCCTTGTTAATTCTTTGCATCAGGGCCATGGGAATTTGGTTCATGTGCCCCCTCTTCCTCATTAGAGCCAAGAATACCCCTGAGATGGGGAAAGGTAACAATGGCTGCCAGGGCCGACCCTGGGCTAAGCCTAAATAATCTTCAGAAGGTCAAAGACCTTTAGGATCAAGTGGAGCATGGTCTTCTTGTCAAATTCGAACACCTGATGACCCCCCTACTATCTCTCTAAGACTGGTCTTGGGGGAAGTTCTCTGACAGAGCTTCGTAAGTTCTTTTTATTTCAACAAGTTATACCTTTGAATTTTTGTACATCTGATTTTTTAACTCAGACCTTTCTATTTTGCAGAGTGCCCAAAAGGAATATCTGATGAACTGTAGGAGATGACAGCCCCAAGTCTAACGAAGCTCATCAAAAAGGGTGGTCTGAATGATCCTCCTCCACCTCCATATACCTTAAGGGTTACCTGCAGTAAGAAGGGAAAGCCTGTTGACCCTGCGTTTGAGGATCAAAGGCAGAAGAAAAAATGAGGGGATCGTGCCATCCCCATTTCTTCTGAGGATGCGTTGATTGCTCGTCTTGAGCAATTAAAGATTGGTGACACTGTCATTGGCCAAAGTCTGAAGGCCCTTGATTCTATCGAAGATGTCATGATCGAGTCTGATAAGCACTTCTATCGCTCACTAGATAAGCCTCTTCTGGTTGAATTCTCCCTCCACCGTTCCATCTAAGTAAGGCCTTTAACGTTTGCTTCTGAATTATTCTAGTGTAACATCGGCATCGAACCATATCATATCTTAGACTGACATCTTTGCACATGTTTTACAGGGTCTTCTCACCATGCATCACTATGTCAACTGGACCTTGGGAAAACTTCCTCTGATTCAGAAGGGCCGAGAAGACTGAGGCCACTTTAAACGCTGAAGTGGAACGTCTGAAGGCTGTTCTGAAGAAGGCTGAGAGCGACGTGAAGGGACTGCGGAAGGATATAGATAAGCAGATGGAAGATCATAACGCTGCCCTGACGACTCAGGTTGACTCTCTCCAGCGTAAGGGCGATGTGGATGTCAAGGCTGCCTTGGATGATGCCTCCGAGAAGATCTTGAAGGAGTACAAGGTCTGTGATGAGTTTGTCAGCTTTGACTTCGAATACCTGGAGAGAGGGGTCAAGGCTACTGGCAAATGGGCTGTCATGAAGGAGAAGGAATCAGGGAGCCTTGCGGCCTCTGACTTCGTCGTCTTGGATTATGTCGACCCTAAATTTGCTCAGGCTCTACAGGAAGTTGAGGAGGAGGGAGGTGCTACCCCTACTGAGACATCCCCCTAAGGAGACACCATGACTGAAGATGCCGGTACCGAAGATGGTGGGGTGGAGGTAACCACCCTCGGCCAGGAACATGTAGACATGGCCACTAACCCTAAGGCTATAAACACTTAATTCTTGTGAAGCTTTAAGAAATCTTTTATAACTCCTGATTTTTTGTAACCTCTGATAAATATTATTACTTTGTATCTTTGCATTTTACAACTCCCAACTTAATCTGTCAACCTCTGAGGAGGGCTTTTATTTCTTCACTTGCTGAATTGTTTATTGAATGATTTTCTTTGCCATGCAATGTGTGTTCGGTTCTGAATTCTAGGTGTGGTGTTCAGTTCTGAAGTCTCAATACAATGATGTCTTTGTTGAGCCAAATGAATGGTTTTTAAGGTTTGAGGTCACCATAGTATGATGTCTTACCTCATACCTTGTCACCACATTATGATTTTATAAGGTCTGAGGTCATCAACTAAGATGTTACCCTCATAAATAATTTTCACCAAATTAATGATGTTAAGGGTCTGAGGTCACTCAAGTATGATGTCTTACCTCAGACCTTGTCACCACATTATAATGTTATAAGGTCTGAGGTGATCAATTAAGATGTTACCCTCATAGATAATTTTCACCAAATTAATGATGTTAAGCGTCTGAAGTCACCCAAGTATGATGTCTTACCTCAGACCTTGTCACCACATTATGATGTTATAAGGTCTGAGGTCATCAACTAAGATGTTACCCTCATAAATAATTTGTCACCAAATTAATGATGTTAGGGGTCTAAGGTCACCCAGGTACGATGTTTGATCTCAGACCTTGTAACCAAATCATGATGTTATAAGGTTTGAGGTCATCAACTAAGATGTTATCCCCATAAATAATTTGCACCAAATTAATGATGTTAAGGGTCTGAGGTCATCCAAGTGTGATGTCTGACCTCAGACCTTGTCACCAAATCATGATGTTATAGGGTCTGAGGTCATCAACCAAGATGTTACCCTCATAAATAATTTGTCACCAAATTAATGATGTTAGGGGTTTGAGGTCATCCAAGTATGATATCTGACCTCAGACCTTATCACCAAATCATGATGTTATAAGGTCTGAGGTCATCAACCAAGATGTTAGCCTCATAAGTAATTTTCACCAAATTAATGATGTTAAGGGTCTGAGATCATCCAAGTGTGATGTCTGACCTCAGACCTTGTCACCAAATTATGATGTTATAAGGTCTGAGGTCATCAATCAAGATGTTAGCCTCATAAATAATTTTTACCAAATTAATGATGTTAAGGGTTTGAGGTCATCTAAGTATGATGTGTTGGGGTAATACAAGTATCCAATGACATGAATCAAGCAAAGAAGTCTATCCATGATAGGTTCACGACACGAGTGGTTCCCACTAAAGAAAAAAAATGTAAAAGGAAAGTAGAAGTTAATCCATACCTGCCCGAACTTGTAAGAAGGTGGTCATGCCCAATGGGAAGGGGATATAATGTTTATAACTGTTTGAGCAGGTAGCATTATAGAATAAGAATGATGACCCAAATATATAATTCTTTATAATTGATGACTTTCATATAGTGGATCACATTGAGGAAAAAAGAGAGGCTTTGGAGTTCATGCAAGATGGGCCAATAGAGAATCTATAAGAGTTGGAAGAGTTAAACTTGTGAGAAATAGGGCTGGGACGAAACCCATTTTCGTGTCCAAGAGTGTGGCCATCCCAGGCGGTCTGGCACCTTCGGGGCATGATAGATATAGATACATCTTCCCCTAGGTAAGGCTGTGCCGCAATCTCGCACCCCTCCTTCTCGGGAAGGTTGCTTCAGTCGTCATCGGTGTGGGGGTGAGTGTGAAGAGATAGAGTCGCCATCCTATTTTTGTATAAAATAGGCAAAATAAATGTTGTCACTTCGAGAGGGAGTGATCAAGGACAAACTGATGCATACGAAATCAATTGTTCGAAGGTCCGGGGGCTAAGTTACAGAATGGGAAGGTGTTAGGCACCCATCCCGCCCTTTCGATCTCTCATGGGCTAGTGTTTTTATCTTCCTTTTTATATCCCCGTGAAGTGTATGAGTGTGTTTATATAATGGAGATCGTATTTATCCAACTTGTACCATGGTCAAGGTAGAGTTAGGTCATGTGTAGGAATATTCCTAAAATAACATATGTAGAAAGTATGATTTGTGCGTTCATCGCGATATTGGTCGTTATTAGGAAACGATAATATGTGTTAGATGAAACAAAAACAAGTATGATATATATATATATATATATATGAAAATAAGAGATTTTGAGAAATTGGGAAAGTTGGAAAATTGGACTCGAGTCTTGGATTTTAATCCGAGATGCCTATGTAGCCTATAAAGGCATCAAAGTCCACGTAGTTCGAATGTATCATAGGGGTGGGGTTTATCCCATAGATACGAACGGAATTTTATTATGTGTGTGTGTAGAAAATGTGTTGTTTTGATATTGGAAAAAGGTAATTCCGTTTGGAATTTACGGGTGTAACCCTCTTTTATTTATTTTTGGGATTTTTGTGGAAAATAAAGTATGTGCAATATACTAATAAAAGTGTAGATATTAATGTGTATGAACTAAAGTAATAACTAGATTATGAATCTAATGTTTATTATGCAAAAACATGGAATTTAAAGAGAAAGGGAAGGAATTGGACCTTTTTTGAAGCTTGATATTTGATATTGGATGAACTCCCTTCAGTGTTGATGAATGCTGATGAGAGAAGGATATTTTACCAAATTGGGTATGAAAAGTATGGGAATGTATGCTTGGATGGAACTTCACATGAGGAACTTCATTGATTTCGAGGGAATATTACTAAAATCCCTGATGCTGATGGCTTTGTTGTGTTTCTTGGAGTGAGGTCATGTATCCTACTTATAGGGCCAGGGGGTGCCAATCGAACTACCCCAGGGATGCCTATCGGCGTGTGACCCCAGACACAGTGCCGATTGGTAGGGCTCAGGACCTGCCAATTGGTATTCCCATGCAGGTTCTCCTGAAATAATGCTGTAGAAAACAAATCGTTGATCCAAATCGTGCATGGGGCATACTATTAATAAGATATTTTAGATACCTTTAAGAGTCCTTTCGACTTATCTCGGGTTCGGGAGTAGAATTTGGTTCAAATGTGGCTCGGAAGCGCACGTCTGTCCTTTGAATGGGAGATCTCAAATGCAAACAAATCGTTCGTCCGCATGATAAGTCAGAATCGTGCACGGGGTGGACTGTTGGAAAGGTTAAGAGATTTACTTCGACATTCCAAAGAGTTTTGATCGATTCTGAAAGTATACCTTGGTTAATCAGGGCTCGAAAGCGCCTGAGGACCTCTCGGAGTAAAACAGATCGTTAGTTTGCACCGTAGATCAGAATCGCGCATGGAGTGGACCATTAGAAAGGGTATTCAGTGCCCGAAGATTCATTCAGTATCGTTTGAGTTGAAGATTTGACTTTGGCAAACGGAGACCGAGAGTGCCCGGTGGCCTTCGAATTAATTTTTAGGGGAAAACTAATCATTCGTCTGAACGGTTATGCTGTTTCGTGCATGGGGCAGACCGTTAGAAAGGGGTTTCAGTGCCCTTCGAAAATTCAAAGAGATTTCGCTCTGACGGTGAAGTTGATATAGGTTCAATTGGGTCCCGGGAGTGCCCAGAGGTATCCGAATCGATCTTTGGTAGCAAAATGGTTGGTTCGTCTGAACTGTTATGCCGATTCATGCATGGGGAAGACCATTGAAAAGGGTATTCAGAGAACTTTAAATATTCAAAGAGGTTTTTCTCTGACAATAGAGTTGATCGGGATCAAACGGGGCTTGGGGGCACCTAGTGGGCTTTAGATCGGTACTCGGGGTGCAACCTAGGGTTTATGGTGAGATGGGGAGGTACTAAGGACCTAAGGGGAGACCTAGGGGGGTCCTATAATGCGGTGTCTCTAGAGGCCCTTGACGGGTGAGCTTGGAACAAGTGATAACAATCGAATAGATACCACATGATAGAGGTTGGTTCTGTTGACCTAAGCGATGAGGATGACCGATTCAGAGGGTTGAGGTCGATGCTGAGGACCTTAGGTGATGTTGGGGTGATCGATTCTGAGGACCTAAAAGAGGTGAGGAGTAAGGAGGTGACCAATTATGTGGGTCGGGGTTGATTTTGAGGATCTAAATTGTAGCGACCAATTCTGCGGGTCGAAGCCTATTCTGAGGGCTTAAGTAGTAGACAACTGCTCTAAAATGGAATTATCTCAATTGACTATGTAAAGTCAAAAGATAATATATCGGATCCACTAACGAAAGGTTTAAACCGAGAGCAAGTTGAAAGATCGTCGAGAGGAATGGGTCTAAAGCCTATAAATAAATAAGAATCAATATAGTGGCAACCCAACCTAGCTTACTGGAGATCCCAAGATCTAGGTTCAATGGGAAAACCGAACTACATTGTATTCAATAAGCACTGGAGGAGATTTAATCCTATCCATTCCAAAGATGAGACAGTGCATATCTGTCGCGAAATTAGGATAAGTTATGCTTTTAATGACATCCATATCTTAGTATGTCTAAGTGGGCTATTGCAGGATACTCTTTATGAAAGTCACCTACGTGAGTAAGAAGGGGCCCACTTCTATGAGAATAATGAAAGGCATATTCTCTAAAATACTCACAGAACCAAGTGGTGTTCATGGCCAAAATGAACACAAACGTGAGAACCAACTGTGTTGAAGAATTGTTGTGTGAATATTGTTGTCTAGGTTTACAGAAATGGTTGACGGTTCAATAACGTGAAGTCTACTAATTAACCAAGTAAATCCGATAGTATATCACTAAGAAAAGTTCAAGGCCACTAGGCTACTTCTCCCGATGCAATAAATATTCAGTTTTACTCAACATGTGTCTGCATCTGCATTAACATCTGTTCTGTTTTATTTATAGTGATATATCATTCATGTGGGGGATTGTTGGAAAATTGGACTACTTATAAAGCTGTCCAGATTCTTCTGGATAGAATTTTGAGCAACTTTGAGCTCAAATTTAGGTGCGACCCACACTACGATAATTGTGGAAAAATATGCGAATCCTTTCTCCTCCGTAAGGAGATTAACGTAGTATATTCACATGTCCAATTTCATTAAGTTATGAATGATACAGACGTCCCCAAAGTGACTCACAAAGCAATGCAAGTTAATGTATTGGGTACGTCTTAACTCTTGTCCCACATTGGAAGAGTAGTGGGAAAATGATGAGTTAATAAAACCCAAATGATGGACTAAGGCTTGGATGCCTTGGAGTATCTCAACTCTTTGAAGGTGAGATGACCTAAGCTATGCACGGGTTGACTTTCGGTCAAAGGTTTGGCTTGGGCTTGGGCTTATAAAAATCTCCTACATTTTTTGACCGAATTATTTTAACTTTCTGAGCTTTAATTATTAATTAATTACGAAATTAATTAATTAATTAATTAATAAACTGTTGGCAGTTATTATCAACAGTCACCAGTTAATTTCGTTTAACTGTTTTTGTCAGTTATTGCCAACAGTCACTTACTTTGCTATAAATACAGATGCCTCCTTCCGTTTTTAAACAATGAAAAATTTCCCTCCTCCAATTTCTTCCATTTCCATACCAAAAGTGTTATCATTTCTGTTCCAGAATTTTTTTTTCTACATAGCATCTGTTGCATTGTTGTTGAGTAATAGCCACATAATTTGAGTTCGTTGTAATTAATTATTGTCGTGCTACATAATTAATTCATAAATCCGTTCTATCTTGGGAGATAATATTCATCAACCTCGGAGCACATTCGAGGGAATAAATTGTCTTAAGGTCACTATAAATTCACAGGGCTCGGATTATCGTTCTATTTCTATTATTGTTTCTGCAAATTCAAGTAAGTTTTTATTTTCTGTAATTTCGTTTTATTTCTGTAATTATATTATAATTTATAATTCTGTACAATTGTTATTAATAAATAGTACACATAACATGTACTTGTAAACAAATTACTCAGCGTTAAACTATTTATTTCCTTAACTATATGTGTGTCTTCTTAATAAAACACACATAATAAAATAATTTGATTATTGGTTTTCATGTTGAATATAAATACTGTTTGGCATATTTGTCATGATAAATATAAGATGTTCAATAATATTTCATATTTTTATATTTTGAGTATCACTACACTTACATACTTTCGTACTTACTTTCATACCCGCCTAATAAGATAAGACAATAAAAACTTGTACTTTATACCATAACGGGACCCACAACAAATAGGTACAAAATTTTAATAGACGGGGTATGAGAAATGGGTACACCTAGCTTTATCCTTATATTTTTAGTGTTTGATCCCTCAAATTTATCATAGCAAATCATAATAACATTCTTACATTACGTATTTTTAGAGCTTAAAATAATATTGATTTTTGATATATGACAACAAATATTTTTTGTTTTTATTTTTAATCCATATTTTCAAATTATTAATTGACGTAACATACTGTAATTTATTGGCGTTTTATGAATATACGCCCACGCCAATAACTTTATTAAAAAATATGAACTAGAATTATAAATAAAATATTTATTAGTTTATTTTTAAAATACATGTTATAATAAAGACTAAATTTATGAAGCTCTTAGAATTTTTCATGTCCCTCGTCATTTTCCCTTTTTGAGGAAAAAAATACTCTAAACCAGATAAAATGAGGACCGAAGATAAAGTGAATTATGAATCACATTTTGTCATAAAAGACAATGACACCCCACATTTTCCCCCCCAAAAAACTTTAATTTTATTTTTCGATACATAATTTATCTTTATCATGACAAAATTAACGGTCTCAAAAATTTTCAACCTACTCTATTTTCATTTTCTATCAAACATACCAGGTCTAATCATGGCCCTTTCAAATAGATAGTAAAAATCATCTACATTAATGAGGCGAATCGTTTCATATTGCTAGATACCAAGATCGGGGAAACTACTTAAAAAACTACAAAACATGTCACGTCCTTTGCATAGAACTTGAAAACAAAATCTGTCATTTCGTTTCTGCGGGTCTTCAAAAACAAAAATCTGTCGCCTCCAAATAACATATAATCTTTCATCATTAACAATAGGAGGGAGAGAGATTCCACTAGGGTAGAAGTTAAAATTTACGTTGAAATCACATTAGGACAACTTCCCAATCCTTTAGGATTTATTTAGAGTCATTTTCGTTTAGATCCTATTAGACGTTTTTATATACATTCTAGTCTCATCATGTTTTTCTCTTATATATAAGTCCTATTCCTAATTTTTTGAAACTTTTTTTTCAATTTTACCTTTTTAAAACCAACAATCCGTAACTTCCTTGAGGAAGTTACATAAGTGGTTGAACTTTTTTTTTAATCTTCAAATGATCATAACTTTTGATTCACAAATCCGTTTTTCACAAAATTACTATTTTTGAAATCTGCTCGACGAGATCTATCAAACAAGATCCATGAAGGCTATAAAATTCCAAAGAATTTTTTTTTACACAAACAGTAAACTTTACTGTATGCACTAGAATATGAAATCGTTTTATATATTTGACATTTTCACAAACAGACAGTAACATTTACTGTGTTAATACTACACAGTATATATATATATATATATATATATATATATATATATATATATATATATATATATATATAGATACGGTGGATCCAAACTTTTTTTTTTCAAAATTACCTTATATTTGAAGGTTCGCACTAGCGGTATCCAATCCTTACCACCATTATTAGAGCTTCAACGACCTTCGTCAGAGCTCCGATTTGGGGTGGGTAAGGGTGGCATGTGGTGCCGCTGGCGCGGACCTTTGAAAATAAGAGACTTTTGAATAAATGGGTTTTGGATCCATCGAAGTATCATGGGGGGCCGCTGGCGCGGACCTTTGAAAATAAGATTGGATAAATGGGATCGGGATCATCTGAAGCGCCAATTTGGGGTGAATAGGGGTGACACAAAACTTTAAAAATAGGAACATATTGGATATATATATATATATATATATATATATATATATATATATATATATATATATATATATATATATATATAGTTTGTAAAAATGTCATAGATATTAAACTTTATTGTATACACCATAAAATGAAATAGTTTTATATTTCTGACATTTTCACAAACAATAACATTTACTGTGATAATATATTTATGAAATAGTTTTATATATATAACATTTTCACAAACAATAACATTTACTGAGTTAATATTACACAATATATATAACATTTTCACAAACAATAACATTTGCTGAGTTAATATATATATATATATACACGGTAGATCCAAACCTTTTTTTTTGAATTATCATATTTTTAAAGGTTTACGCTAGCGACATTCAATCCCCACCACTACCCACCCCAATTGTCGAAGCTTCAACGACTGTCATTAGAGCTATGATTTAGGTGGGTAGTAGTGGCATAGGGTATCGCTAGCGCGGACTTCTGAAATTAAAAGAATATTAGATAAATGGAGTTTGGATCCACTGGCGCTCCGATTTGGGGTGAGTTGGGGTGATAGTGGGTTAGGTTTATATCTATAACATTTTTACAAACGTTAACATTTACTGTGTTATAACACAGTGTATATATATATATATATATATATATATATATATATATATATATATATATATATATATATATATATATATATATACGGTGGATCCAAACCTCTGTTTTCTGATATTGTCTTATTTTTAACGGCCCGCGCTAACGGTATCTAATCCTGACCACCACCAACCCCAATTGTCGGAGTTCCAACAACCTTCATCAGAGTTCTGATTTGGGGTGACATGGAGTGCCGCTGGCGCGGACCTTAGGAAATAAGGAAATATTGGATAAATGGGGTTTGGATACACCGGCGCTCCAGTTTGAGGTGGGTAGGGGTAGCATTGGATTAGGTTTATATCTGTAATATTTTCACAAATAATAAATGTTACTGTTTGAGAAAATGTTACGTCGGCATCCCATGCCACCTCAAATCAGAGCTCTGATGAAGGTTGTTGTAGCTCCGATAAAGGGGGTGGGGATTGGATGCCGCTGACGCGGACCGTTAAAAATAAGATAATATCATAAAAAAGAGGTTTGAATATATATATATATATATATATATATATATATATATATATATATATATATATATATATATATATATATACTGTGTTATATGAACACAGTAAATTTTAATGCTTGTGAAAATGTTATAGATATAAACCTAACTCAATGCCATCCCTACTCACCCCAAATCAGAGCTTCGGTGGATTCAAACCCCATTTATCTAATATTCTCTTAATTTCAGAGGTCCGCACCAGCGGCACCCTATACCACTACTACCAACCCAAATCATAGCTCTGATGAAAGTCGTTGAAGCTCCGACAATGGGGGTGGGTAGTAGTGCGGATTGAATGTCGCTAGCGTAAACATTTAAAAATATGCTAATTTTGAAAAAAAAAATAGTGGTTTGGATCTACCGTGTGTGTGTGTCTGTGTGTGTCTCTCTCTCTCTCTCTCTCTCTCTCTCTCTATATATATATATATATATATATATATATATATATATATATTATGTAATATTAACTCTGTAAATGTTACTGTTTGTGAAAATGTTATATATATAAAACTATTTCATAAATATATTATCACAGTAAATGTTATTGTTTGTGAAAATGTCACATATATAAAACTATTTCATTTTCCGGTGTATACAATAAATTTTAATATCTATGACATGTTTACAAATTATATATATATATATCCAATATGCTCCTATTTTTAAAGTTTTGTGCCACCCCTATTCACCCTAAATTGGCGCTCCAAATGATCCCGATCCCATTTATCCAATCTTATTTTCAAAGGTCCACGCCAACGGCACCCCATGATACTCTGGTAGATCCAAAGCCCATTTATTCAAATGTCTCTTATTTTCAAAGGTCCGCGCCAGCGGCACCACATGTCACCCTTACCCACCCCAAATCGGAGCTCTGAGGAAGGTCGTTGAAGCTCCAACAATAGTAGTAAGGATTGGATGCCGTTAGCGCGAACCTTTAAATATAAGGTATTTTTGAAAAAAGAGGGTTTGGATCCGCCGGATGTGTGTATCTCTCTCTCTCTCTCTCTCTCTCTATATATATATATATATATATATATATATATATATATATATATATATATATATATATATATATATATATATATATATATATATATATATATATATATATATATATATATACTGTGTAGTATTACCACAGTAAATGTTACTGTCTGTTTGTGAAATGTCACATATATAAAACTATTTCATATTCTAGTGCATACAGTAAAGTTTACTGTTTGTGTAAAAAAAATTCTTTGGAATTTTATAATCTTCATGGATCTTGTTTGATAGATCTCGTCGAGCAGATTTCAAAAATAGTAATTTTGCGAAAAACGGATTTGTGAATCAAAAGTTATGATCATTTAAAGATTAAAAAAAAAGTCTAACCACTTATGTAACTTCCTCAAGGAAGTTACAGATGGTTGGTTTTAAAAGGGTAAAATTGTGAAAAAATTTCCTAAAAAGTTGGATTAGGACCTATGGGATTATTAAAAAGTCAATAGGACTTATAAGTTTGTTGACTCGATAAATGGGACCTAGATATAATTACCCCATTTATTTAATATTGCGTGTACAAAAATTAAGCACAAGATTATACCACCTTAGGCCTTAGGAATGACAACGCCACTCAAGAACACCCAAGGTTTTGGGGGCATGTAGTCGGCCTTTAAAATGAGACACTTGTATTGAATTAAAAAAATATAAAATATATACACACACAAACACATATATTTTAGGGTAAATTGTATTTAATCCCCTCAATTATCTCGAATTTACGGGTCATTCTTTAAAAAAAATTGACAAATTTGCCTCTTAAACTATCAATTATTTGCAATTAAATTTAAAAGTCCGTCTCCCTTCATTTTTTACACAAATTAACTAAATTAACCTTAAAAAAATTTAAAACCAAAAACTTATAAACACACCCCTCTCTTCCTTTCCCCCACACTCAAGTCCTAACCCAATTTCTCTCTTCTTTATCTTCTGTCACCATCCCACCATCCTACCATCATCTGACCACCATCCCACTTTTCACAACAATCACCACGACGTGAACTTTCTATAACCATTCTAATCGAACCCCAACCTAACATAACCATTTAACTAATTAAATTGAAACCCCAAATTAAATTGAAACCCTGAATCGACTGCTCCAAATGGGCTTGATTTCGATTTTGGTTTCGGTGCCGGGCTACTATTTTTTTTCCAGGTGATGGGTTTTGGTTCATAGTAATTTCATTCAAATATCATACAAATCAATATGGTGTAGACCTAATTTGATTTTAGATTAAAACACGAGGTTATCCCACGACCCTAGCCACGGTAGACTGCGAGCCAAAAGGTCGCAATCGCAACCGTAAATACCCACTATCACAGGCCTTATCTCATGATAGTGGCTCCCATTACCATTTTTCATTATATTCACATACAATGGTCTGTTGTGGAAGAAAATTCTTTATTTATTCGCCTCTGAGAACACCACATCTAATGTGTACCTTTTATGATCCTGCTAATCGGCCTATGGCAGTTTATTTAGGGGCCTCCTCTTTATTTAAAAACTTCAAGGATCTTCTTGGTGATCACTTCCCTTGTTTCTTCTTTAGCCCCAATGTAGTAAAAAAACACTTGAACTTTGGGCTTCTATATATTATCATGCATTCTAAATATATCTCTGCATCATAGTTGGAAATTAAAGAAGGAAATGTGAGTGTTGTGCTCATGCTAGATGAAGGAGGAACTTCAGGACCAAAGACTCCAAATGTATGAGGGTAGTGGTACTCGGGTCTATGAATATCTTGAAAGGGTGAGGTGAGACCCGCACTTATAGAAGACTTTTATAAGATAAAAATATCAAAAATCTTGAAAATGAATAAAAAATAACTTTTGTTCATAACAACATGGAATTCTATCACAGAATAATAGCAATGATTGAATACAATACTTTTTATGCATATGCATCTTTACAACAACAAATAAATATTAGGGCCTTATTGACAGTGATAATTCTTAGAGAGAGGAGAAGTAAGCACTTCAATAATTGATAAAGTATGGGGGAAAGAATAACTTTGTTCTTTTGAGGAATTTTGTGCAGCATAACAGTGCCATGTTATGTCCTATCATTTAATGTGCAACTAAGGTTCTATTTATAAGAAAAATTTAGGGCTGACGTGTCATTGCGCGCCCCTAGAATATTCTTTGTGATAAATATATAGGAACATTTTGTTTGTTTATAATTGTATGCCACTATCTCCCACTATTCACCTTTTAGTGGTGAGATACTTGGTCGGTAGTACTAAAAAATATTATCTCATCGGACAAAATTTGAAAAAATGCTATTTTTCGTTTAGGAAAAATACTTACTCTGCAAGTTTTTAGAATTTTGTGAGTGACCCATAAGGTCACTCTATACTCGTGACTTTTTTTGTCAGCAACCTTTTATGTTGCTCACTATCTTATGTTTAAAGTATCCGTTTGAGTAACCTCTCAGGTTACTCATTATTTCATCTGGTATATGTGTAAGTAACCTCTATGGTTAATCACTTTCTTGTGTGAATGACTTAGTGGTTAATCATTTTCTTATATGAATGATTTAGTAGTGTGTGTGTGTGTGTGTGTGTGTGTGTGTGTGTGTGTGTGTATGTGATCAATGCATTAGGTCTCTCCCACTACTATTCTCTCTTTCTCAAATTATTGAAGTGGTTGAGCCTTATCTTAGTCAACAAGTCTTACCTCTCACCCTTGAAACAAAAATTCTCAAAATGTCCCAACATTGTCTAGTTGCACGACCCCTCCTTGCCCAGCCAAGGCCTCCTACTAAGTTAACCTATCAAATACAAATATAATTAACTTTTTTATAGGAATGTGCTCGTGCAATACTTCTATAATTATTGATGGATTGTTCGTGCATTCCTTTTGAGGTTAGTGAATGGTTATTATTCAATATTTTTTATCTTATTGATGAGGGTTGCTCATGTTACCTTTAAAAATAGTGAGGGATTGTTATGGCACCCAATGTTTTCACCAATGAGGGAGTGAATGTGTTACCCTCTACAGTGATTAAGGTGTTGTTCATGCAATTACCTAAGTTTATCAAGGTGTTGCTTATGAATTCCTCAAATAACTAAGGTATTTCTCATTTACCCCTCTACATAAATTGAGAAGTGGATGTTATTAATACTACAAGAAAGAAGAGAATATGTTAATAAATTATGACCTAGAAAATTTGAGAGCCAATTGTTAGAAAAATTGTCACTTATGTTCTTCGGGCTCATCTTCGACTCTAGTACCAGCCTCAGTTCAGACCCCATCTCTATAGTAGCTAAGCTTAAGAGGTTAATCAAAAGTAAAAATATCTTCAAATCCATAAGGCCGGTTTGGTAATAGATTTTTACCAACCTTCTATCAATTTCAATAGTTACAAGAGTAGTTTTTATGTATGCAAGCAAAAACTTAATAATGTGAGGATAACATTACATTGTTCATTGATGATTTCTTTTTTCATGCTAGGTTCTTTATCACCTTTACTGCACACATGCATAGACTTTTTGAAAATTGTATTTGCACATCATGTGTTGAATATGACGTTCTCATCTCAATCATGATTAATAACGAACCAAATGTTAAAAGTGATAAGTTGTGCTTGTAAGAACCAGTGTTCGGATTTTTCCCCCTAAAAGTGACTATTATATTATAAGTAATGGAAAGGGGCTGCCAAAGAGAAAATTTCTCTTTGCATTAAAAATCACCATTTGCAAAAAGAGCCAAAAGGATTAACGGCAAGCAAAAATAGAAGTGCCAATACCATGTATATTATAATCATTGATGTTTAACTACATATGAGCATTATGATATCTTCAAAACATATGAGAGTGAATTCATGTATATGTGATATTTTAAGGGTGTTATAAAAAGGAAGATCAATGCGTTTACAAAATGGACTCTCTTTAAGTATGCAAGTATTCAATGGATTGATTCATCTATCAATCCAACCACAGACAAATTAAATTTTAGAAAATTATATCTTTGATTTAAAATTTGACCCAAATCTCTTATGTTTATCCTTTTATAACAAACTTCCTTATAAAAAGAGATGCAGGATTAGAGTCTTGAATAACTCTTTTACAAGCTTTTCCACACCCTTTTAGTATTCCATTTGTGATCAAATTCATCCAAATATCATCCAAACACCTTATCAATTTAGATGTAAATTTATCAAGAGAAGAAGAACATTTTCATGTTCAAGAACCCTTTTAGAGTTCATCTCTACTGATATTTTGTGAAGCAAAGTCTCTATTACTAAAGAAGAAGGTTGATCTGTGGTTGGTGCTGGATTGTGTCATTATGTACAAGATTTGATGAACTGCGCATCATAATTAGTGAGCAAAGTAGTTTTTAAGCCATATCATGTCCGTCAAATCTTGTACAATGTCGAATTAAAGGTTTTGCTCGAAAGGGATTTTTCCTATTTCTTCGCGTATTTGCCTACTTGGTTTGCTATATTTAATTTGGACTACATCTTTGCATGCACACTAATTTAATTCAAAGATAAAATTTGCTAAAATTAAATTTGTATGCGGTTGGTCTAATATACGAATATATCCATACAATCCTCATATTCTCATATTGGAACTAGAGCAGGTTGCATTAAAATATTGTGTGATACTTTTTACAAAAAACAATTAATATCAATTTTTTTTAAATTCATGATCTTTAAAAATTATGGATTCTATGGATAACTCGTATAATATGATGCCTATTTGTGATGGGTCAATTTAGGTGTAAGAGTGAGGGTCGAAGCCAATTTTGAGGGATTAAGATAGAGATGACCAATTATTGGGCTTATTTGGGGTGACCAATTCTGCGAGTTGAAGCAAATTCTGAGGGTTTAGGTAGAAGCGACCAATTCTAAGGGTCGAAGCCAATTATGTGGGCTTATTTAGGGGTGACCAATTCTGTGGGTCGAAGCCAATTCTGAGGGCTTAATTGGAGGTGACCAATTCTGAGGGTCAAAGCCAATTCTGTGGGCTTAGTATAGAGGTAACCAATTCTAAGGGTCGAAGCCAATTATGCTGGCTAATGTGGGGTGACTAATTCTGTGGGTCAAAGTCAATTTTAGGGGCTTAGGTAGAAACGACCAATTCTAAGGGTCGAATTCAATTATGTGGGCTTAAGATAGGGGTGAGAAATTCTGCGAATCGAAGCCAATTCTGAGGGCTTAGGTAAAAGTGACCGATTCTAAGATTCGAAGCCAATTATGTGGGCTTATTAAGAGGTGACCAATTCTGCGGGTCAAAGCCAATTCTGAGGGCTTAGGTAGAAGCGACCAATTCTGAAGGTCGAAGTCGATTCTGAGGGCTTAGGTATAAGCGATTGATTGTGATGGTCGAAGCCAATTATGAGGGATTTAGATAGAGGTGACCAATTCTGAGGGTCGAAGCCAATTCTGTGGGCATAGGATAGAGGCGACCAATTCTGCGGGCTTAGGATAGAGGTGACGAATTTTGTGGGTCAAAGCCAATTCTGCGGGCTTAAGTAGAAGTGACCAATTTTGAGGGTCGAAGCTAATTTTGCAGGCTTATTTAGGGGTGACCAATTCTGTAGGTCGAAGCCAATTCTGAGGTCTTAAGTAGAAGAGTCCAATTCTACGCGTCGAAGTAAATTTTCTGGGCTTATTTAAGGGTGACCAATTCTACGGATCGATGCCAATTCTGAGGGCTTATAATTAAAGCGACCAATTCTGCAGGTCAAAGATAATTCTGAGGTCTTAGGTAGAAGCAACCAATTCTGAGGGTCGAAGACAATTATGAGGGATTATTTTTTCTTTTGTAGATTTGGGGACTCCACTGGGGTTGTGTGATATTCCTCTGGGGATTTGGGGAAGCATTTGGCTTTAAGTTTAGCTGGGAAAGAGGGAATGATTCGAGGATTTTGATCTGGGGAATTTTTGTAATTTCGGAGCATCCTTTGGAGACATGGATGGGGAGAATTGTTTTTTGGAATTCCTATGGGGATGTAAAAAATATTTTTCTTGGTGAAAAGGTTCCAAAATTAATTTGGTGATTTTAGGAATTTTGAGGAATTTTTGATATTTTCTTGTATTTTTGGACTTTTTGTACTAAATTGTAAAGGGAGTGCCGACTGGCATAGATAGAGGGCTGGCAAACGGCAGTGGCATGGTCTTTTGGGGTGCCTCAATGAAGGTGTAGGGACATTGCTGATCAGTTGTGGCAGGGTGATGCCGATCGGTATGCCCCTTAGAGTCCTATAAAAAGGGGGTGGGTTCTCCTCATTTTTCACAATTTTTTGACTTGCATTTGGGCTGATGGTGGATGATCGGGTTCTTCTATATCATCCCTCGCATCATCTTTGTTCTAAGGTGGTGAATCCCAGTGGCTATATAAGTATCGAATGACCTTTGGTATTCTTTTTTTTTCTTGACGAGATTGTTTTATTTCCTGAATTTGACATTGGTTTTCTTTGTTTCTCGACAGTGTGACGTCTCCATGTCAACTATACGTGCTCGAGGGATGATGGGTCTTAAGTATGTTTGGGAGAACCTTCCATCTGTGGTGCGCTGGAGGGTGTCATCATCCGACTTTGGGAGATTACCGTCTGCTCTGGATGAGATGCCTCGTTTGATGACCGTTCTGTGTGCTCTAGGGGAGAGGTGGTGGGACACTACCCACACATTCCATTTCAACTTCAGGGAGATGATAGTGACTCCCATTGATGTGCAACAACTGCTAGAGCCAAACTGTGATGGTGCTCAGATTAAAGTGGACATAATGTTGAGGGTGACGCCGGAGGCGGTGACAACGACCTTAGGTGATGTGGAGAGGGTGGTCACTGGGGATTATCTCCTTTTATCTCTATCGAGGGAGTGTAACACCCCGCCTAATTAAATATCGAGTGGTCAGTCTCATACCAAATTAAAATAGAATATAAAGTTGGTTCATTCTTAGTATCACTGTCGAAAACATTTACAAATCACCCAATACCCAATTAAGCTGGTGTTAAAAACTTTCCAAATTTTAATTCAACAAAATTCATTTTTAGTTTACGAATAACACTACAAATTTTATTCCACCACAATAATAACTGAACAGATAACTCAAAAGAATTTAAATGCAATTGGAATAAACATTCCTAAATAATTTCTCAATACAGCAAACCCAACAATAATAAATGTATTAAAATGACACGAATACAAGAATATTTTGACTCAGATAGAAAGGAGATAATTGAATTCCTCGGGGTAACATGCCCTAAATAAAAGAACACTACATAATGTTAATCAAATGAATATAGTCGTCTAAGAAATATTCCATAGCACCATAGCTCGTCATAATCCTCTAAGGTTGGCGTCCCTGCTGTTGGACACCTGATATAGAAGGTACAATAGAAAAGAGAATATGCAAGAAAACGGGTCAGAGCCCGATGTGAAAATAGTTTTGAAAACAAGAAGTGAAATATTACAATTTTTAACACTTATAATATACATGTTATGTTATCGGACTCTCTCTTGAGATTCTCACCTCTCATCTATAGTACACACATAACGTACCTCTAAATATAACCTAATTCTCCTCTCATCAATTCTGATTCGCGCGGCTGTATGTCCATTAGTTAATTTAGATAACATCTTCTTAATAATATAAGTCAATATGCATAACTCAATAATACTATGAAATTCCAAGCACTTACTATGATTAGAAAACATTAATTAATATTTATCTACTTACGCATACAGTAGAAGAATCCCAAGTATAGGTATATATAAATCACATATACAATATATATACTAATCAACACCTCACATAAAATCTGTGGTGCTGGCATACTCTGCTATCAAGTCCCCGTATCACTCGTACTAAGGGAAATAATAGTTCGAAATCACTCTCGAACTGTATTAATACATAACAAATATAAAGGGAGGCGAAGTATAGTTCCAAGTCACTAAGAGGTCATCACATACCCTCACATCTCTTAGGACCGTCTGACTATCATACAGATAGCCTGTACCAAGGAATCCTACGTTCTAGGGTATGAGTCAATATCCCTCATAAAGGTCCAATCGAGATAAGACTGTTCCGGCATGAAAACCTCTGTGATAGCAAGTAGCGCGGGTATGCTTATACACATAAATTATCAATCATACAAATAGGCATTAACGTCTACTTATATAATACTAGGAATGTATCCTATAAATATTATGTAGTTGACACTCACAAAATAAATTTCCCACATTAACCCAAATCTTTCTTTCAAAACTATTCCAACCAAATTCATCCATCCTAATAATGAAGATATCTCTCACATTACATTTTATCTTCAATTATCTATAATTTTCCAGCCTTAACCCAAGTATTCTATAATTTGGTTATTTTCCCAAAATGTATCAAAAGCTTATTTTGAACATAATTTTATATAATTCATTTCCCCCATAATCTTTTTCTCAATTAAATCCCATTAAATAATACATTTCTCGAACCTAAAGTATAACCTAATGTTATTTCCTAAGTTCCATCATAATCAAATAATCATCAATAACGATTTCTAACAATATGGGATTTAATCAAACAATAAAGAGAAATATTTCAGTTTTCGGTGGTTGTCGATCGATCGACTGTTACTGGTCGATCGATCGATCGAAATTCTTGGATCGATCGATCGATCAACCAGTTCACAACTCAGATTTTGCATTTTGTTCCTACGAGTTTGATACTTTAAAATCATCAAAACTCATTTAAATCAATCCCAAACTTCCTTTAATTCATCTAGAATGATATAACAAGGTATATGATCAACTACTAACAATCAAACAACCTAAAAATCATCAATTGGTTTAGATTCAATCCATTTATTCCCAGAAATTTCATAACTTTCTATTTTCCATAAAAATATGTAAACTCAGAATATCCCTATCATTTGAAGCCAATTTCTTGGGTTATGTCTTTTATACAAAAAGGATGTTATTCCATTTAGTCCTCATTTCAAATTCTCAATCATATCTAACATGTATATTATAAACCCCCAAATAGAACAACATATTCACTTGCCTTGGTAATGAAGGTTTGAACCTTTGGTGACGATTTTGTAGGTCTATCTTCCTTATCTCCGGTGACTTTCCGGTGGTGGTGCTGGTGGTAGAAGATGGTTAGTCCTCCTTGGTTTGCCCAAGAGTTTCTCCTTCTTTCCAAGCAATATTCTCTTCTCCCCAAGCACCCTTTCACTCTCTCTCAAAAGGTGGCCTCTCAATTTTTGTGTAGAAGAGAAAATGAACCTACGTGCAAATAATCTCCAAATCTTTATAATAAGACAAAATTCGAAATCACTATTCACCCCCCCTGTGAAAATGATCATAATGCCCTTTTTGGGTGTCTTTTCATTTCCAAATGACCGGAGACCCAAAAACAACATCCAAATAGACTTTTCTGACTATTTCAACCCTTCCGAATGCAACGACGCACTCGAAATGACTATAAGGTTGATGTAAAAATAAGTTTCCTATTTAATCTAACAAATTTGTCCCGACACGTCCCATACCGCGTCCGGACTAAAAATTCAAATTATTGAATTAATAACTCAAATCAATATCAATAACATCACCTTAATTTTAATATCCAAAAATTCGGATTTAAACCCAATGAATTAATTTATAATAAAATCCAATTAATCCATTAATTTAAAATATAACACATATTAAAAGTCATTAAAATTACGGTGTATTACATACATCCCCCCTTATAACAAAATTTCATCCCGAAATTCGAAAAGATAAATCATACTGGTAAGGTCAACTCTGAGTATAAATCTCACATCGCAAGTAATCTATGTCGTACCGCCCATACAGTACATTATTGAAAATCCTTATTGATGTTATAAGCCAAGCCTCACCATATAGTTTCAACTGAATCGAATTTAAACTTTACCCAATCTTCCCTATACCATCCTCGTGACAAAGTTTGGTAAAAAGTGATCCTTAATCATTAAGTAAAATGGATATGGTTACCCGCATAATACTCTAATTTATCGCAAAGGTTATAAACTCATATCCTAAAGAGCTAACTTACTTCGACTCCTATCGTTTGTTAGTTTCATGCGTGGGGTGTCTCGCAAGCGAAATCCAAAGAAGGATCCCCCCGATACACTACTACCTAAAGTAGTCAATCATCGAAACTCCTCATGTCCTTAGTCAATAGTATATAACTTCTCTATGAGTTTTATTGATTACGAATAAAAGTCTACTCATCTACCTCATATACCACAAGTCAATCTACGCCGATAGTCACATCCTGTTCGGACATGCCAAAAGTAAGTAATTCCGTGATAAAATCAGACCCATGTGATGACATGTAAAAGTATAGGTGTCCCACAACCCCTCGGTGAATCTACGTAAATAGCAGTGCTATAGGCTAAGTTTAGTAACCCTTTTGCCCATACAATATTAATTGATACAAAGAAATTTAGTATGCGCCTCATAACTCCTTAGATAGAAAACATACCCTCATTCGTGGGTGGTGGTTGTTGAATCGCTTCCCGATGGACGTTATATACATGCCCATACTGACCCTTTTGCATAGGAGCTGCTGGAATGGGAGGTAATACTAGCACCTGAGCTGGAGCTGGAAGAGCAGCTGGTGGAAACACTGATATCTGTGGCTCCTATCGAGCATTTTGTTACTGAGGGAGTTTGTCTTTATCAGAACAATCTTGTTATTTGTGGTCATACTTGCCGCACACGAAACATTTTCCAGCAAACTTTCCACCATGTTGTCCCTGTTGACCCCGATCCTGCGGGCCATTACCTTCTTTCCCTTGGCCCTGATGAGCTTGCATCTGGCCCTGCTGTCCTTTCCCATTACCTCTATACTCAAATCAAGAATCCCCAGATCGTAAATGCTTAGCATAATCCCCTGTCTGGGAACCCTGATCACTCTGACGCTGATGACTCTGTCCTGGATAAGTCCCATTAAAACTGCCCCCATTAGTCTGGCCTTGCAAGCTTGACACAAACCCCCTCTTGACAACCTGAACATGTAAGTGGTTATCCTAGTAGTGAAGCACTACAGCATTTAGAACATCTGCATAAGTTCGGAATGAAATATTTCCCAGTAAATTCTAGCGAATCTTATAGTTCAACCCATCAGTGAACATTTGAATTCTCCTCTCCTCAGTGGGTACCTCTGCTGGTACCAAATTAGTTAGTCACGTAAATTCTCCTCATATTCTGCCACTGTTTTCTCTCCCTATTTCAAATCAAGTAATTTCTTCCTCGTCTCTGTCTGGATGGGGGAAGGTAAGTACTTCCGATAAAATCGTATCCAAAAATCTTGGATAGTCACTGTGTCTCTCTCATTGCTAGTGGTCGTAGCCTCCCACCACTGCAAAGCTTCCCCTACTATCTTGAATGTGGCTAGTATTTGACGTTGAACCTCAGTACATTCGTGCATTCTTAAGTGCCTTTGAATATCTCTCTTCCATTGTCTAGCAGTCATGACATCTGATACTCCCTCAAACTCAGGTGGGAGTGCCTTCTGAAAGGCATCCCTCACTCGTTCACATGCAGTAGGAAACACGTGCCTTTGCACTGGTGGCACAACTGGTGCCTGTGTTGGAGCCTGCTGAACAACAGCTAAAGCTGCATTGACTGCCTGAGCGACAATTTCAGCAACTTCGGCCGCAGTCATTGTACCCTGAGTTTAGGCGGGTTGAGGTGCACGTCGAGAAGGCATCTACAACGAGAGTATACTATCAGTATTTGGTATAACAGAATATCTGAAGAACCTAGACGTAACTAGAAAAGAAATAATCCTAATCATTGGGCTCTACATCAAAGAACGCTAAGCTAAAAACACAGTAAGTCGTACAGACCCTACAGGACATTAGAACCTGATGCTCTGATAACACCTGTAACACCCCGCCTAATTAAATACCGGGTGGCCAGTCCCATACCAAATTAAAACAGAATATATAGTTGGCTCATTCTTAGCATCACTGTCGAAAACATTTACAAATCACCCAATACCCAATTAAGCTGGAGTTAAAAACTTTCCAAATTTTAATTCAACAAAATTCATTTTTAGTTTATGAATAACACTACACATTTTATTCTACCACAATAATAACTGAACAGATAACTCAAAAGAATTCAAATGCAATTGGAATAAACATTCCCAAATAATTTCTTAATACAACAAACCCAATAATAATAAATGTATTAAAATGACACGAACACAAGAATATTTTGACTCAGATAGAAATGAGATAATTGAATTTCTCGGGGCGACATGCCCCAAATAAAAAAACACTACATAATGTGAATCAAATGAAGATAGGCGTCTAAGAAATATTCCATAGCTCCATAACTCGTCATAATCCGCTAAGGTTAGCGTCCCTGCTGTTGGACACCTGATATAGAAGGTACAATAGAAAAGAGAATATGCAAGGAAACGGGTCAGAGCCCGATGTGAAAATAGTTTTGAAAACAACAAGTGAAATATTGCAATTTTTATCACTTATAATATTCATGTTAGGTTATCGGACTCTCTTTTGAGATTCTCACCTCTCATCTATAGTGCACACATAACATACCTCTAAAAGGGCTCATGAATTCTAACCCAATTCTCCTCTCATCAATTCTAATTCGCGAGGCCGTATGTCCATTATTTAATTAAGATAACATCTTCTTAATAATATAAGTCAATACGCATAACTCAATAATACTATGAAATTCCAAGAACTTAATATGACTCGAAACCATTAATTAATATTTATCTACTTACGCATACAATAGAAGAATCCCAGGTATAGGTATATATAAATCACATATACAATATATATATATACTAATCGGCACCTCACATAAAATCTATGGTGCTGGCATACTCTAATATCAAGTCCCCGTATCACTCGTACTAAGGGAAATACTAGTTCGGAATCACGCTCGAACTATATTAATACATAACACATACAAATGGAGGCGAAGCATAGTTCTAAGTCACTAAGAGGTTATCACAAACCCTCACGTATCTTAGGACCGTCTGACTATCATACAGATAGCCTGTACCAAGGAATCCTACGTTCTAGGGTACGAGTCAACATCCTCCATAAAGGTCCAATTTAGATAAGACTGTTCCGGCATGAAAACCTCTGTGATAGCAAGTAGCGCGGGTATGATTATACACATAAATTATCAATCATTCAAATAGGCATTAACATCTACTTATATAATACTAGGAATGTATCCTATCCCCACGTACCCGTTGTATTTATCAATACATTAGTACTTAACCTCATATAAATATTATGTAGTTGACACTCACAAAATAAACATCTCACTCTAATATAAGTTTCCCATATTAACCCTAGTCTTTCTTTCAAAACTATTCCAACCAAATTTATCCATCCTAATAATGAAGATATCTCTCACATTACATTTTATCTTCAATTATCTAGAATTTTCCAGCCTTGACCCAAGTATTCTATAATTTGGTTATTTTCCCAAAATGTATCAAAAGCTTATTTAGAATATAATTTTATATAATTCATTTCCCCTATAATCTTTTCCCCATTAAATCCCATTCAAAAATACATTTCTCGAACCTCAAGTATAACCTAATGTTATTTCCTAAGTTCCATCATAATCAAATAATCATCAATAACGATTTCTAACAATATGTGATTTAATCAAATAATAAAGAGAAATATTTTAGTTTCCAGTGGTCGTCGATCGATCGACTGTTTCTGGTCGATCGATCGATCAGTCGATCGATCGACATTCTTGGATCGATCGATCAATCTACCAGTTAACAACCTAGATTCTGCATTTTGTTCCTACGAGTTTGATTCTTTAAAATCATCAATAGACATTTAAATCAATCCTAAACTTCCTTTAATTCATCTAGAATGATATAACAAGGTATATGAAATCATCAATTGGTTTAGATTCAATCCCTTTATTCCCAGAAATTTCATAACTTTCTATTTTCCATAAAAACTTGTAAACTCAGAATATCCCTATCATTTGAAGCCAATTTCTTGGGTTATGTCTTTTATACAAAAAGGATGTTATTCCATTTAGTCCTCATTTCAAATTCTCAATCATATCTAGCATGTATATTATAAACCTCCAAATAGAACAACATATTTACTTGCCTTGGTAATGAAGGTTTGAACCTTTGGTGACGATTTTGTAGGTCTATCTTCCTTATCTCCAGTGACTTTTCGGTGGTGGTGCTGGTGGTAGAAGGTGGTTATTCCTCCTTGGTTTGCCCAAGAGTTTCTCCTTCTTTCCAAGCAATCTTCTCTTCTCCCCAAGCACCCTTTCACTCTCTCTCAAAAGGTGGCCTCTTAATTTTTGTGTAGAAGAGAAAATGAACCTACGTATAAATAATCTCCAAATCTTTATAATAAGACAAAATTCGAAATCACTATTCACCCCCCCTGTGAAAATGATCATAATGCCCTTTTTGGGTGTCTTTTCATTTCCAAATGACCGGAGACCCAAAACCAACATCCAAATAGACTTTTATGGCTATTTCAACCCTTCCGAATGCAACGACGCACTCGAAATGACTATAAGGTTGATGTAAAAATAAGTTTCCTATTTAATCTAACAAATTTGTCCCGACACATCCCATACCGTGTGCCGACTAAAAATTCAAATTACTGAATTAATAACTCACAACAATATTAATGACATCACCTTCATTTTAATATCCAAAAATTCTGATTTAAACCCATTGAATTAATTTATAATAAAATCCAATTAATCCCTTAATTTAAAATATAACACATATTAAAAGGCATTAAAAATTACGGGGTATTAGAGGGAGCTGTTGTTGAGGAGGAGGATTGATGAGAGCGATGGGCAGCAGGTGCGTCCGATGGCTCGCTTGTTTATTCTGCTTGTGTTGGGAGGTTTTCTAGTGTCGACGTCGTCCACTTATGATTTTTGCCTTTCTTGAGGGTGTTCTAGGACATTCACTTTTATGATTGGGGGAACCTGACATTGGAAACCCTTTATTACTCTCTTGATGCATTTATTCGGTGCTTCCAGTAGTCTTTTACGGGATCCACGTATCTTTTTAAGGCATTCCTTATTTTTTTTTTTGCATTTTTCCTTTAGGCATTCGCATTTTCCATCATGCGTTTTATCTTAATTTCTTATATGATGGCATTTGCCCTTTGCAGATGCGGATCTATGAGGTGATTGAATTAAACACCCAATTGATATATTTGAAGGATGACTTTGTTGGGGATTTCTGCCAGTTTTACCGGTGGCAGAGGTCTAACCAACAGTTAAAGAAGTCTCTCTTTGGAGGCGGTGCGTCAGGTCTTGAATGGCCTTACTAGTAAGCGGATAAGCCCTCTTTTATCTTGAAAATGTCCTTTACTTTGAAGGTCTCTTATTGATATTGATCTTTTTCTCTTACTGGGTATTTGTAGGTGACCTTTTATCCCCCGGGGGTGGCCATTTAGCACACCAGGGTGACTGGGGGAAAGGCGCAGATGCGGCGTCTGCTGGCACATGAGTTTGGTTATTCTTGGTACCTCGGGGATAGCGTAGTCAGAAAGATTGTGGAGGATGAGGTTGCGGTGCCATCGGCGAAGCCCCCTATATTCATGAGGGGAATACGAGAGATATCAGAGGATGCCCGTGTGGCGGTGATGATGGGAGAGCCGTACTTGGTGTATACTGACACCACGGTGATGTACGACTATATGGATTTCATATCGATCTGGTAGATGACTCCCAGTAAATATGATGTGATTCCTCTTCCTTGCGTGGGTTCGAGTCGATAGGAGGGGTCCTCCCACAGTACGGGTGGTGCGACGACATCAGTGGCAGCGACGACTTCGGAGGCTCCCTTTGTATGGCTGTTCTCACTCGATTACAACATTCGATGAGTTGGTGGAGTATCGGTGCATTTATTGCATCATCCCAATGTGATGGAATCAGAGGAGTTTGGCTTGACAAAGGAGGTCCTTCGACCTGAGGTACACTTTATGTTTCCTTGTCTTTTGATTTTTCTGATTCCTTTATTCTTCTTTCAGACTTTACTGATTTGATTTTTTGTTTTCTTTTGTAGCACATCAGAGTCTCCACAACTTGGCTAAGGGATCTTAGGGACGGATATCTTCAGCAAATGCCCATATTAAGGATGCAATTTCGGCTCCTTCTTTCTTGGTGCCGTCTACCTCGTCCGGGGAAGGGTCGGGTTCTGGAAGTGGTGACACATCATCTCGCCGTAGGGGGAAGAGGGAGCATCGTAGGGATGGATGCTCTTAGAGAGATAGAGAGAGAAAAAAAATCTGGGTAAGAGAGAGAGAAAGAAAATTGGGTTCAGGCTGAGTCCCGATGTTTTGTTTTTTTATTTTTCCTGTAAGATGTCAATGTAATACATTGAAATAGATGCAAATAAAGATGAAGTTTTTATTAATTCTTGCTTTAGTGATTAATGCACATGGTCTTTTTACTTTTCTACTAAGACCGTAAAAATAATTTGAAAATTGATTTAAAAAGGATTTTATACTAAGGATTTTCTACATCATTTCTGCAATGTCAGCCCCTGCGATGCAGTGAAAATGGGTTCCATCCAAGTTTCTCTTAAATAGTGCTTTATCACATATAATGTAATGGGTAGTGAGTTTATGGAGAGTTTCTCACTCTTTCTTGTGAGATCCTTGGGGATACCTACCATGTTTGAGGAGGCGCCAAATATCATGATATCGATAGTCGGTTATCTCGGTATCTTCCTTCGTGACAAGCTCAATGTGGTAGCCGTATGTTTGTTTATCTTTTTTTTGAACAAGTAAAGGGGCTATGGTTATTCCCTTGGACATGTCAATCGTGGAGGCTAAGGTAGCAAGGGTGTCGCCTAGGTTATTCTTTACTCGGGGTAGGTAGTGGAAGGTGATTTCTTAAAATTGGGAAGCCAACTCTTCAAGGTGGGCATGGAAGGGTAAGATTTTCTCGTCTTTGACTTTCCATTTTCTAAGTACTTGACAGATGATGAGAGATGAATCCCCATAGACATTGAGGTATCAAATTCCTTTCTTGAGGGAAACTTTGAGGCCTACCGTGCATGCCTCATATTTAGTCATGTTCTTAGTGCAAGGAAAGTTCATCTTGATGGTAATCGGAGTGTGAGAGTCATCAGGGGCAATTAGGAGTATCCCAATGCCATACCCTTTCTTATTAGCAGCGCCATCGAAGAACATTTGCCATCGAAGGTATTCTTGGGAGGTACAGAGGATATTATCATCTGGGACCTCATAGATTCATATGTCGGCCTCTTCCATAGGGTAATTAGCAAGGTATCCAGATACGGGTCTTCTTTTCATGGCCGTTTGCGTGACATAGGTGATATCAAATTCAACTAGGAGCATCAGCCAACGGGCCATTTGGTTGGATTGGGCGGGATTCTCGAGTAGGTACTTGATGGGATCCATTTGGATACAAGCTTGATGCGAAAGATGAGCATATAGTGCCGTAACTTTTAGGTAACCTAGACAAAAGCTACACAAGCTTTTTCCAAAGAAGTGTAGTTAACTTCGTAATTGGCCAACTTTCGACTGGCATAGTAAATGTCTCTCTCTTTACGAGTTTATTCAAGGTCGTAGGATAGTAAATACCCAGTGGTAGTATCAATTACGTTTAGGTATAGGAGTAAGGGAATACCAGGCTGCGACGGCATGATAACCAGAGGTTGGGTTAAGTATTATTTGATTCGGTAGAAGGCTTCTTGGCGTGCCTCATTCCAGACTTTGGTTGAATCCTTTAGGAGGAGTTTGAATATGGGTTCACAAATGGAAATTAATTGGCTAATGAACTGACTGAGGTAATGTAATTTCCAAAAGAATACTCGGACTTCCTTCTCCGTTCAAGGTGGTAGCATCTTAAGTATGGATTTTAGCTTAGCAGGATCTTCTTTTATCCCTTTCTCACTAACCATGAATCCCAAAAAATTTCCCTTAGTGACACCGAAGACACAATTCTGTAGGTTGAGCCGCATCTGGTATTATCGCAGTCGTTCGAAGAACTTTCGGAGAGCGAAAACATGGACTTCCCTAGTCTTGGACTTGATAATAATGTCATCTATGTAGACCTCAACCTCCTTGTGTATCTGATCATGCAAAATGGTTACGGCATCCCTCTGGTAGGTAGCCCTTGTGTTTTAGAGACCAAATGGCATAACGGTATAGCAAATGGTTCCCCAAGGCGTGATGAATGCGATTTTCTCTTAATGATCTGGGTGCGTCTTGATCTAATTATATCCAGTAAATCCTTAAATGAATGTCTTGAGAGCGTGATTGAGCATATTGTTCACAATCATGTTGATGTTGGGTAGTGGGTAATCATCGTTCAAAGAGGTATTGTTCAAGTCTCGACAGTCAACACATATGCGAACATTCCCTCCTAATTTAGGCACATCTTAATTTCAGCACAAGTATGATATTGGCTAGAAGGTAGGATATTCGATCACATGAATGAAGCCCACGTTTAGTTGCTTGACTACTTTTTCTTTAGCCTTTAGTGACCATTCGGTCCAGAGCGTTCGTAGTTTCCATTTTACCGGCTTGCAGTTTGGGAGAGTTGTAATCTCATGTTGGGCCATCTTAGGGTCAATACCGGGCATATCATTGTAGGACCACGTCAAAACATCCACGAATTCCTTAGTAGTTCCCCAAGTTGTGCGCACTCATGCTTATTGAGGGTGGACTCTATCCTAATATCGGGCATTTGGCTACTAAAACCGAGATTAATAACAATAATTTCATCTTCATTAGCTTGAATGCGGCTATGTTATTTGTTATTAAACTTATTTAGATTAGTTAAGAATTGTTCATTTGCAAAATCATGATCATTAAGATTTTGATTAGAATCAAGACAACTAATGTAAGGCACATAAAGATAACAAAAATCTTCGTTTATTTCATTGATAGGAAATATAGCATTGAGAACCTTATCAAAGGAGGTCTCGATTACATCAGAGTGAGGGGAAACAACCAAAGGGGAAAGGGGATAAACACCGAGGTTAGGTTGAACATCAGCAGGTGGCATAGGTGTAGCATGCCCGTTAAGAAGATGTGCATTAGCATCTTTGATAAGGTAGGATAGATTCGATGATGTAGACCCATATTGGATCATGTAAAGTTTTAGCCTGAGTATCTATAAATTAAAAGAGTCCTCGGAGTCACTGCCCTCAGAATCCATGATATCAGTTCTAGTGTCTTTAGTGAGTGGTCGTACACAGTTTTAGGAACTCTCGGCCCATGGGTAGATGTCTTGAAAGAAGATATCCATTCCTGATTTCATCCTCTTGTCTACATTGTCATACTAAGGTTCGGATAAGCCACAAAAGGGGAAATATTCACCTTCTCTGATGAATCTTCCATTTAGGGAATCTATCGGGACAGTTCTGGCGCATTCTAACCTCCTCTTCAGTCGAGGTTGATGGATCAATCTGAGTTCTTCTTTTGACGGATGATAGCCCAAGCCATAGGGAGAAAAGTCCTCCTTCAACATAATAGGTTTAATTATCCCTTACTGTCTTCGCCCTAGTCCCAGTCCAAACATGAAGTGCATGTTTTTAAATATTTGGTTTGCACCGATGTTTCCATATGGGTCATATTTTGAACAAACCTGGTCCTTAAAGTTTTTCCTGCTGGGAGTAGGAGTGGTTCAACTTGGAATCCTGACAGAAACATATTATTCACCCCGTGTTGTATTTTAAGTACTGGATTACTGATGCTTGCATTGTTGGTGCTGTCGTTGTCCCCCAGAATGGTAATAACTTGCCCGTTAGTTAAAAACTTTAATTTCTAGTTAAGGGAAGAATATACCCTTTTGATGCTATGGAGCCACGGTCATATGCGCAGCAGATTGAAATAGGCTGGGATGTCGATGACTTATAATTCAATAACTGGATTTATAGGGCCAGTCCCTATTGAAAGCTTGATAGATACCATTACTTCTCGGCGGGTGTTGTCGTAGGCACGTACAACAACAGAGGTGGGAGCAAGGTTGCTCACTTTTAATCCCAGATTATTGAGAGTTCTTTGCGGGCAAACATTCAGAAATGATCCGTAATCGATGAGAGAGAGGGGGATAGTTTTCCCTATAACTTCAACAGAGAAATTAAGATCATGATTGTCGTTGGGACCAGTCTTAGGGATTTATTTTTCAAAAAAGGAGAGCATTCGAGTAGAGGTCAAGGATCCGACTAAGTTCACTGCTTCTTCTGGCATGGTTGAGGGATGAGCTGTGGATCCTGTAAGTAGCTTGATTAGGGCTTTTTGTTGCCATTGAGAAGACATAAAGAGTCCCCATAAAGTGATGTTGTCTTGGGTTTTCTTCAGTTGATCGAGGATCTTGCTTTCCTCGAGGGTCATTTCTTATGTAGGGAGATTCTCGACACCCTTCCCTTATCACTTGCTGGCGGTTGTAAATTTGGAATTTGGTATGTCTTCCTAACCTAGTCATGTGGTTCACAGAAGAAGGGAAAAACATAACTCGTATTTCTTCATTAACATCGTGTTGTTCAGCCACCTTATGGATTTCTCATAATAGCTCCTCGAATGATATCATCCCGCATATATTGTCTATTGGACCAGTCTTTTCTGAATCTTTCTCTTCATCTGAATCTTCGAAGTAGTCCCCCCATCCAGTGGCAATGATATTATCTTTCCATGTAAAGTAAATTCACTCCACAACTTCCACGGCCTCTTCGTACAATTCCTCCCATTTAGTAGGGAAATGCAGAACTGAAGGGACCAGGCACCCTTATAATTTCAAAGCATCGAGTAGATTGGATACACTACAAATATCACCATTTTATTGAAATAAATTTGCCATGATCTGGACCATGTCATCTAGAATGACTTTGTCAGTTGGAACCACCCAATTGTTTGACTGTCGGGCCCATTTTCGATCTTTTAAGAATAACCCACCGAATCTCTGACAGTCAATGGTCATCTGGGAGGGTAATTTCAGCCCAAACTCCAAGAGTTGGTTCAACACTTCTGACAGTTCCATATCTTTACCTCCAGAACGGGTGTGAACAACGATGCATGCTTTGGTGATAAGGGATAGGGCTTGATCGACAAATCTATTAGGGTGTAAGAGGAAATATGGGCATGTTTGGAGAGGTTTAGGAGAGTATGTGGGTATGACTAGTGATTTACTCAGCATCATCCAGGTAGATGGGTTAAATTTTGGGTATTCTTCTAGGAAGATGGCATTTACATGATTCGAGAGGGGATTATGGGTAGTGTTTATTTTGGGATTAGCTGGCGGGGCGATGACACCCTGATCAATTAGGCCTTGGATCACATTTCAGAGATGGAAACATTGGTCAGTGGTATGGCCAGCGGTTTGGTGAAAGTCACAATGGGCATCAGGTTTAAAGTTTTTCAAAAGTGGATTTGGTAATGGATGTGGGTCCAAGGGTTTGATTAGATTTCGGCTCAAAGGGCTTGGTAGACTTTGGAGAGAGGAGCGTGAAGCTCGATGTATTCCTTTCGAACTAGGTTTGGGCGACTTTTAGGTGCCCATGAAACATAAGGCTGAGAGATGTTGTTAATGGTAGAAATCGTGGTACAAGCAGGTTTTTCAAACTTTCTAAGAGCAAACTGTCTAGAGGTTTTCCTTGGTTCGATTTCTGTCTCGGCAAGACCTTATTTAATCTCCACTCCATTCTTCTCAGAGGGCTCAGAAGTGAGGGTAATACTGTTCTCCCATTGTTTATCGGACATGGGGTAGGAAGTTCTTCTTTATGATACTAACATGTTCTTCTTTGGAAGGCCGATTGGTCGTGGTAGCGACCTTTTCTCTCCGTCTTGCTATGTAGGTGATGACTGATTCACTAGGGTTTTGCTTAAGTATCTCTAAGTCATGGCGGGTAACTTCTAGATCTTCATTGTACTTGTATTGTGACATGAACTCGCAGGCAACATCTTCCCAACTATGGATCCTAGATTCCTCAAGGGATAAGAACCAACGGAGAGCGCTATCTTTCAAAGTCTACTGGAACATCTGAGCCATTATTTCTTTAGAAGACCATAGGAGAGTCATGGCTCAATGATATCTATGGAGATGAACGATCGGGGGTCCACTACCTCCGAATTTATCGATATTGGGCATCTTGACTTTTTTTGATAACCTGGCTTTACGATAGGGAGACACGTGGGCGTAGTCCATATAGTTCCCAGAGAGTCTGACTTGATCGAATTTCTTGGTTAACATCTTGAGGTCTTCCTTGACCTTGTTTAATTCTTCCTTTTTTGGGTCAACAGTCATGGGTAAGCTGTCCCCTGGCTGAGCAAGGTTTGGCATAGGTAGATGTGCTGGTCGTGGCCCATTAGCAGGAGTAGCACGGGGAGCGTGCTGTTATTCCTTGGGAACCCAAATAGGCTCAGGTGCAGGCAGACACATAGAGCGAGGGAAAAGGACCTCGGGCTCTTCGGGGATAGGAACCCAGTTTCTTTGGATCTCATGAACCTCGATTTTAAGGTTGACAATTTTGACAGTAAGCTGAGCTAGAACTATCAACAGATCCGACTGTACATTCGGCACTTGATCCGTGTTCTCCATGGAAGGTGAGTGAATCTCAGACTCAGAAGAAGTAAGGGGACTGATAGAACTTTTGGGTGGTTTGACTGAAGACCGAAGCCAGTAGGGAGCTAGGCCAAGGGTATGTGATCGACCTGATAAGGAGAAAAAATATGGGATTTATTTTCAAAAAAGATAAGAAAGGGAGTTTGTTATTTCTAAAAATGGAGGAAAATGTTTTTAAGATTTCTTGGAAAATAGGAGGAATTTTTTTTGTTTCGTTTTCTTTTGGAGGAAAAGAAAGTGTTTTTTTGGCATTTTTGATAAATGAGGAAAAAATATTTTGGACACTTTCGGAAAGAGAGGGGAAACTATAAGAGACTGGTCTCATCATGATTATTATGTTTATTAGGTTCTCACTTGTATTAAGTTTTCCTAGATGCAAAAAAGAAATGCCGAATGAGACTCGAATTTGGAAAGATTGGGTTTACCATATGCAGAAACTAGATTTGGAATTTTTACCAAGCTCACAGGTATGGTCCCATTTTAAAAGTTACGCAAAAATATGGGCGGCAGACCGATCCAAAATTTTGATAGAGTTTCGGGTCGAAACCGATAATCTAACATGTGTGTCCTAGTCTTGACACCTATGCGCGGGTATGCAGTTGGTTGGGTTAATTGGAAGGTGTTCCCCTTTTGGCGTGACTTCCACGAGATATGTCTTGTTTATGAGGGCAATCGGTATGTGTGGACAAGCCATTTGATATACCTGAGTGTACGTGAATTTCCTCACTATATACTTCGTGGGGACGGTACGTGTGAGAGAAAATTATATGTACTCGACGTACGTGAGTGAGTTACCTGCGATATACCTCCTGTCATGACTTCGGTCAAGCGGTACGGTGCAGAGGAACCATTCGATATACACCAAATGTACTTGGATAATGGAAGGTGAGAGTCATATCGCTTAGGCTAACTAAAACCTATCGGACCAGAACCCGTCATGAAGTGACTCCTCAGTTACGAGATAAAATTTGGTCAAATAACAATGCCCTTTGGTGATGTTTTGTGTACCACGCATGATTCTTTGATTACTATCTTATGGAGAGAGTATCTTTAATGATCATGCCCAGCCGAGCATGAGATACGATTATAAATAATGGAGTAACAAGTGTGTGATAAGTGTAAGTGAGCATGGATATATACAAGTGGAGGTGTGTGGTAGTGACACCTAAGCATGGATTTCTACGTGGTGTGTGCAAAATGTGGATATACGTGATCCTAGGTGCATGTGGTGGGAAGTGCATATGGAAAATTTCTACAAGTGTGTGATCAGTGGCATAAGAATGAGGTACATATGTATAGGGAATGAAAAGGGGAACATGAAATAATAGGGGATATAAAAGAAAATGAAACATCCATGCAAACAGAGTCTATCCCTCTTAAAAATAGTCCCTAGAAGAGTCGCCATTGTGGCCATCCTGAGCGGTCGGGCACTTTCGAGGGAGGAGAGATATTGATACGTCTCCCCCCTTGGTAAGGCTGTGTCGCGGTCTCGCACCCCTCCTTATGGGAAGGTTGCTTCGGTCGTCGTCGGTGTGGGGGTAAATGTGAAGAGATAGAGTCGCCAGCCTATTTTTCACAAAATAGGCAAAAGAAATGTTGCCACTTTGAGAGAGCAGCATGAAGGATAAACTGATGCATACGAAACTAATAGTTCAAGTGTCCCAGGGCTAAGTTACAAAATAGGATGGTGTTAGGCACCCATCCCGCCCTTTCGGTCTGTCACGGGCTGGTGTTTTTATCTTCCTTTTTATATCCTCGTGAAGTGTGTGAGCGTGTTTATATAATTGAAATCGAATTTATTCAACTCGTACCACGATCAAGGTAGAGTGAGGTCATCCATAGGAATGTTCACAAAATAACATATGTAGAAAGTACGATTTGTGTGTTCATCACGATATTGGTCATTATTAGGAAACGATAATATGTGTTGGATGAAATGCAAACAAGTATGATATATATATATATATATATATATATATGAGAAAATAAGAGGTTTTGAGAAATTGGGAAAGTTGGAAAATTGGACTCGAGTCTTGGATTTTAATCCGAGATGCATATGTAGCCTATAAAGGCATCAAAGTCCACGTAGTTCGAATGTAGCATAAGTGTGGGGTTTATCCCATAGATCCGAACGAAATTTTATTATATGTGTGTGTGTAGAAAATGTGTTGTTTTGATTTTGGAAAAAGGTAATTTCGTTCAGAATTTATGAGGGTCACCCTAATTTATTTATTTTTGGGATTTTTGTGGAAAATAAAGTATGTGAAATATGCTAATAAAAGGGTAGATATTAATGTGTATGAACTAAAGTAAGAACTAGATTATGAATATAATGTTTATTATGCAAAAATAAGAAATTTAAAGAGAGAGGGAAGGAATTGGACCTTCTTTGAAGATTGATCTTTGATCTTGGATGAACTCACTTGAGTATTGATGAATGTTGATGAGAGAGGATATTTTTCCAAATTGGGTATGAAAAGGATAGGAATGTAAGCTTGGATGGAACTTCGTATGAGGAACTTCACTGATTTTGAGGGAATGTTGCTAAGATCACTGATGTTGATGGATCTATTGTATTTCTTGGAGTGAGGTCTTGGCCCCTATTTATAAGGTCAGGGGGTTCCAATCGTCCTACCCCAGGGGGAGCCTATCGGCATGTTCCCCCAGACACAGTGTTGATTGGGAGGGCTTAGGACCTGCCAATCGGTAGTCCCTTGTAGGTTCTCCTGAAAAAATGACCGTAGAACATAAAGTGTTGATCCAAATCATGCATGGGGCATACCGTTATAAATTTATTTTAGATACCTTCAAGATTCCTTTGGACTGCTCCCGGTTTCGGGAGTTGAATTTGGGTCAAATTTGGCTCGAAAGCGCTCGTCGTTCCTTAAACGGGAGATCGTCGGACGCAAACGGATCGTTTTCCAACATGGTAAGTCAGAATCGCGCACAAGATAGACCATTGGAAAGTTTAGGAGATGTACTTTGACATTCCAAAGATTTTTGCTCGGTTTGGGAAGTTGACCTTGGTCAACCGGGGCTCGAAAGCACCGGGGGACCTCTCGGAGCAAAACGGACCGTTTGTCCTCACTGTACGTCAGAATCGCGCACAGGGCAGACCGTTAGAAAGGTTATTTAGTGCCCTTTGGGGATTCATCTAGTATCATTCAAGCTGAAGAGTTGACTTTTGTCAAAAGGAGCCTAGGAGCACCCGGTGGCTTCCGAATCTATTTTTGGGGGAAAAATGATCATTCGTCCGAACGATTATGCTGTTTTGTGCACGTGGTGGACCGTTGGAAAGGGGTTTCAGTGTACTTTTAAGATTCAAAGAGATTTCACTCTGACGGTGAAGTTGATTTGGGTCAAATCGGGGCCCGAGTGTTCTCGATGGCCACAAATCGATCTTCGGTAGCAAAATGGTCCGTTCATCTTGATTGTTATCCTTATTCGTGCACGAGGTGGACAGTTGGAATGGATATTTATATCCCTTCAAAGATTCAAAGAGATTTCGCTCTGATAATAGAGTTGACTGGGGTCAAACGGGGTCCGGGGGAGCCCGGTGGGAATTAAATTAGTACTCAGAGCGCGATCTAGGGTTTACGATGAGATGGGGAGGTGCTAAGGACTTAAGGGGAGACCTATGGAGTCCTAGAACGTGGTGTCTACAAAGAGTTTGAGCCAAATGTAAAGGCAAGATATCCTTAGATTACTCTACGGATTCTTTATGTATTTTTGTGGAAGTACACTATGCCAAGAATTAGTACTAGATGCCAGGCGATCGGCAGTCCCCTTGTCCCTAGAGGTCATGACCAGACTTTAAAAATCACCATTGAACACCACTCTCAACAAGTCAAAGAACACTATCTTGAATTCAGAGTTGTTAAAATTCCTTAAAGAAATCATTTTTGCCACAATCCCTTCCATAACTTTATTATCTCACATGGTAAATCCCCCCTCCCCTCCAAAAACCTATCCATACTACATTCATACCACTACAACAACAACATATCTACATCTAATATCAACATAAAGCATTCATAAGGAGGTCCAATTCTCCATCCTTTTCTTTAATTCTCTCATTTTAGTATTATTTGCTTTATTTCCACTTTAGCATTTTGTTTCATTACGTCACATACATTAATTTCAAACCTTTATTAGTAGTATTTGCACATACTCTATTTTCATTAAAAAAAGGAGGGTTTATTTAAAAATTCCAAAAGAGATATTCGCATCTCACACTCTCACCCTTAAAACACATTTTCTCTACACATACATATAAGAGAAATCCCACGTTTGGATTTATGGATTAAACCCCACCCTATGCTATCTATGAACTACGTGGACTTTGATGCCCCATGGGCTATGTTTCCCTCCTATATATATATATATATATTCTTTATGAGTTCATATTCTTATAGCCTGTGTTTCGTCTGATATACACATTCGCTCTTCCATAATGACTTGTGAGTCGACAAACACTCATATTATATTTTGAATTATTATTTTCGAGAACACTCATAAGGATAAATTTACTCCATCCTTTTCAATGACACGAGTTGAAGGGTTCAATTTCTTTTCTTATATTATGCACATGAACACGCACTTCACGAATTCTAACAGGAGAAGATTAACACATGCCCATGAGAGACCGAAAGGGTGGGATGCGTGCCTAATACCTTCCCATTCTGTAAATTAGTCCCCGAACCTTTAAAATACTGGGTTTTGCAAGCATTAGTATCGTTGTTGTTGTCTTTCTCTCGAGGCGGGGACATTTCTTTTCCCAATATTATGCAAAATAGGCTGGCAACTCTATCTCAACACATTATCCCCCACATTGACAACGGTCGCGAGCCCCGAGAAAGGGCGCAAACCCCGTGAGAAGATTGGAGGAAATTCGAAAAGGGAGGCCCCGTGATGGTCATAGTAGTGACTCCACTGAGGACAATTTTTAAAAGGACTAGACTCGAATTCAGCAGTGGTGTTATTCATTTCTAAATGTGTTCATATGCTCCTAGCTGTATGTTCCCTTTACTCCTCTATTTACTTTTTTTTTTGTGTGTATCTACCTCATGCTTATATCTATCATGTATATATCACTTTTTACTCACTTATACACTTTACAAACCTATATGTACTCTCCATGTTCACTTCACACACTTACACTTGCATATAGTTTTACTTATATTCACATGCTCCATACACCACTTAAATTATCCATGCTTTGGATTCACTATAACACACCCACACTTCCACTTCTCAAACTTGTATATATCTCCATGCTCATTTACACATATCACACACCACTTGTATTTGATCCATATATACGCTCACTACCACACACACACACTTGTAAATATTCACATGTCACTCACACATATATATACCTATCACCATGTGTAGTATAGTCTCCATGCTTCATGATAGATTTACTTTTTCATGATACTTGTATATTTTACCTCATTAGAATAGACTCCATTTACTCGTCATGCAAATAAAAAAAATAAAAACTCTCTCTCTCCATAATATACCAAGTAATATGCATGCATTTTTGCACACTGTATCACCAAAATCATTACAATATTGACAAAAATTTTGTCCCATACTGGGGGGTCACTATAAGGGGTGCTGGTCCTGCAGAGCATAGTGAACCTAAGCGATAGGACTCCCATCTTCCATTAGCCTCATACCTTTGACTTATATTGAATGGAACCCCCCGCATCGTATCACTTAACAAAACTGACGACGAGAGGTATATAGCAGGGAACTCATTCACATACATCGATTATATTAAATTCTCTCTCACATGTACCGTCCCCATGAGGTATATTATGAGGCAATTCATGTACACTCAGGTATATCAAATGGATTATCCACACGTGCCGATGAATTATTTTCCTTATAAGCAGAGGTGTATCATGGAAGTCATGCCAAAAGGGGGAACCCTTCCACTAGCCCAATAAATGCATAAACCTCATATAAGCGTCAATTCAGGGCATTATATTTAATTTTTCGATTACCTTGTGAAACTCAATCAAAATTTTGGGTCGACATGTTGCCTTAATTTTTGCGCTACTTTGCCATTTTTAAAACAGGACCCTGTCTGTGAGTCTGGAAACAAGTCAAATTGTGTCTAACATTTTTAAACCATCTTTTCCCAGGATCGGGTGCTATCTGGCATTTTTTGTACATTGAGGAAAATCTAATGCAAGTGAAATCCAAATATAACTAATAATAATAATCATACTGAGACTCCTCTCCTTTTTCCCTCCTTTTTCAAAAACCAAAATACCAAAAAACAAAAATCTCCTCCTCCCACAATACCAAAAATTTCTCTCTTTTTCATTCAAAAATAAATTTAAACCGTTTTCCCTCTTAGGTCGATCGCATAACCGATACTGGTCTATCACCCTATTGGCTTCAGTCTTCCGTCAAACTACCCCAAAGCTCCACTGCTTTTTTTACTAATTCATATGAGTTTAGGATATACCTCCATGAGCTCTTAATGAAAAACTTTGACCAAGCATCGAAGTACCTGGGGTTCTCTTTCCTCGTGCTATGGATCCACCCACTCTCGAACCAATCTGGGTCCTAAAAGAGTACCATCATGTTTTGTGTACCCCACCGAGGCTAATATTCCAATATCTGTGTGAAGGCGCAAAAGCCCCTAAATTTTAAAAATTCTTTTAAATTAAGTTTCCTTTAATATGGAATAGAATGGTTCAACACAATACAAACCACAAATTCTAATTTCAAATATTAATTTCTTTCACTTAAACAACTTAATTCAATCCAAGTCCTAAAATTCGGCTAACAAGATTAATTCACTTTTCTACATAGGCCAAACTAAATTTTATCAAATTAAAATTATTGACTTGAACTAAATTAATTAAATATTACCAAAATTAATTTTAGCGCCAAATTAAGCATAAGTAGTGATTTAAACCACATTCTATCTTTTAGTCCTATGCATGCATCTAGGTGATATAGCAAGATAAAATAAATCCAAACCACTACGCCGCGATGTACGAGGAAAATCCAAATGGGAAAAAACCTCGAACGACCCCTAGCCTTAAGTCCACTAAGTATGATTTTATGTTTACAAGACAAATGGCTTACTATACACGACTTGACTCCGTCCAAGCCTTGACGCTTCTTCTTGTAACTACCTCCACCTAGCCGACAATTCTGGAGTCCAACGGAACCTTGGAATCCTCCAATGAAGCTTTTTGTCAACCGTCAACCCGCACCCGAAGCCTTTCTCCGAGTGGGAACGCCGCAGCAAATAAAGTCTTCTTCTTTGTGGAATGTAGAAGCAAACCTAACAAACTCTTCAAAGGGTAAAGTAGAACCTGGTGCCAAACAATCCAAGCATATATATATATATATATATATGTGTGTGTGTGTGTGTGTGTGTGTGTGTGAAAGAACTTGTAATAAAACAAACTAAAACTATGGGTGTGAAACACTTTTTGTTCTAAGGATTGAACATTTTGAACAAAAACCAAGGAGACCTTTCTTAGAGAATTTTTTCTCTCAAGAGCCCTTAGAAAAGTATGAAAAGTCTTAGCAAAAATTGTCTTCCCGCACATATTAAAACTGGTATAAAGTAGTGGGGGGTTGAAAATGAAAACTGGCAAAAAACGGACAAACTAAAATCTCGTTCGAACGAAATCTCATTCGAACGAGGTCATTAGAACGAACTTTCTAACGAGATTTCAGGCCATGGTTTTAGAAAATTTTGATACAAATGCGTGGTCGCCAGTTTCATATTTTTTTGATTATTTTTAATTTGATTTGATTTTTCTACGGAAAGGTGTCCGAGAATAAAATCTTTAGAACTATGAATTCGAAAAAAAATTAACAAAAAATACTAACACCCAAAATAAATTTCAAAGATCCTATATATATATATATATATATATATATATATATATATATATATACCTTTAGGAGACATTGGAGTCCACATGTTGATGACTTGAAACTTGGCATGAAAATCGGCAATGATGAAGCTTTTAAATTCTGGGCCGCTACATCTTCAACTCCTCAAAAACGTCATAGGCTTGATAGGAAAAACTTCTATCCTATGACTCAAATGGTTTTGTCCAGAATTGAGCCAACACTACATAAGACTCAATTGGAAATTTTTGACCTTACAAACCCCCCCCTTTGGCTATTCCAGACAAAACCCAAATAAGAATTCTAAAGGGCCGTCAAGCTCTACTAGACTCAAAAATCTTCCCACCCAAAAATAAAATTATGAAGCTTGACTCATTGACCACTTAGAATAAACAACTTTGCTAATGAAAGTTGCCACTTAGAAAAAATTCCTACATACTTAAGCAAACTATCAAACACATAGGGAATATTAAGAATATTAATGCAATTAAAATAATTACTCCCCCTAAATTAATTCTCCCCTTTAACAAATAAATTATCTACTTAGAAAGACGTTCCCCCCATGATAAATCTCCCAAAACTAAGATACGATTACAATAGGATTAGATACCATTTCTCCCCCTATCATTCTCCCCTTTTTTGTTTAGGAATAGACAAAGGTGATAGAATTAATAAAATACTCATTTCTCTACCAATAGAATTAAGTATGAATTCTCTCCCTAAAAACTACACAAGGGATATATATAAAGTGTTAAGAACATGAAAGCATATGGGCAACAATAGAAACTAACTAATCCAAGCAAGAATAATGGATGCTAACTATGATGCAATCAAAACGATATCAATTTGAAACATAAGAGACTAAACATGTGATATTAAACAAGCATTTTGCAACCAGCTAGATGTCAATTATGAATAAAAGCATAGGTGAATTAGCTAAAATGGCAAAGACTAAAAAACTTACCATATATATGTAGACATAAAGAATATCACTAACGCACACGCACATAAATATAGGAATAAACACCACACATGACACAAATACGTTAAGCTTTTCACACTCGTATTGAAAAACTGTGTCCAAATACATGTGGTAAACGGAAGTGTAGGGATGTGAACTAATAACAATTAAATTTCGACCCAATCACTTAAAACATGTTCACGGAGTTCTCATTTAATTGAAAAACTTTATCACATTTAGATATAGCCTCATGTGACAATATAAATTGAACTCAATGAACAAACATACACAATGAACACAAGCCTAGAATTTTTATGATTTTACAAACCAATAGATTCATGACAATAAAAACACAACTAGGATAAACGGACATTGTGCGAAACCGTCGATATACCATCCAAACTCCCTCAAAATAAGCATATAATTTTTGAATGGCTATATCAAACTAAACAAATATAGGCCTTGGCTAAATATTTTATTTTAATGCCATATTCTTTTAGGCCTTTGGACCACGTATTTATTTGAGGTCCATAGAAAATGGTGGCTTACTCGTAAAGGATGGCATTTCCTTTCGAAGCCCTTCCCCATGCACACACACACACACACACACACACACACACACACACACACATATATATATATATATATATATAATTTTTTATCACACAATTCTCACGTGCAACGGATTTAACATACACATATCCTCCCAGGTCATAATATATGTAGATGACGAGATTGGTAGGAGAACACCTCACAAAGTTCAAATATACATGTGAAGTTGAAATTCAAAAGAGCTCGTGCATGTGTGTAAAAAGGCATATAAAAGTGAATCCATTAGGCAAATCAAACTTAAACTACTTCATGTAAGCATGATAAAGAACATTTTAAGGATTAAAATTTTAATCAAAAGTTCTAGTCACATGGAAGCGGTATGAACGATTCAAACACAAACATATGCCATAAAATTTGTGTCAAACTAAAATACACACAAAAATAAAATCTTTTTCAGTTTTTCAAATATTTACCCAACACACAAAAAAATTAGCTCAAAAGATCATTTTGTATTTTTCATTAATACCAAACAAAATGAAAAAGATAAATACAAAAGATAAACATGTCATAATTCTAGCAAAGCATATATGATGACGAATGTTCTAGAAAATGACAACAAGCATACAACTAGCAAGAATATAAGACATGTAGCACAAAATCTAGAGTACGCAAACATGCAGGCCATTAATCATAGGGTATAAGAAGTGAAGAGTAATGAACTAGCATGTTAGAACCATAAAAACTGGAAATTTTGAAAAATGTATGTTTTCCCCAAAAAAAATTTCCTAAAAATTAGGATCACACAATAATTTAGTGTAAACCGCTCTGATACCACTTGAAGGCACGAAAGCCCCTAAATTTTAAAAATGATTTTAAATTAAGTTTCCTTTAATGCGAAATAGAATGGTTCAACACAATACAAACTAAAAATTCTAATTTCAAATTTTAATTTCTTTCAAATTAAAATAAACTAAACTAAAAGTGACATTAAATTAATCAACAAATTAATTTTCACTTAAACAACTTAATTCAATCCAAGTCCTAAAATTTTTCTAATAAGATTAATTCATTTTTCTACGTAGGCCAAACCAAATTTTATCAAATTAAAATTAATGACTTGAACTAAATTAATTAAATAATACCCAAATTAATTTTAGCACCAAATTAAGCATGAGTAGTGATTTAATCCATATTTTATCTTTTAATCCTAGGCATGCATCTAGGTGATATAGCAAGATAAAATAAATCACAAACCACTACGCCGTGATGTATGAGGAAAACCCAAATGGGAAAAATCTCGGACGGCCCCTAGCCTTAAGTCCACTAAGTATATTTTTATGTTTACAAGATAGCTGACTTACTATATACGAATTGGCTCCGTCCAAGCCGTGACGCGTCTTCTTGTAACTACCTCCACCTAGCCTATAATCCCGAACTCCACCAGAACCTCAGAATCCTCCAATGAAGCTTTTGGTCAACCGTCAACCCGCACCCGAAGCCTTTCTCCGAGTGGAAACGCCGCAACAAATAAAGTCTTCTTCTTTGTGGGATGTAGAAGCAAGCCCAAACAAACTCTTCAAAGGGTAGAGTAAAACCGGGTGCCAAACACTCCAAGAAATATATATATATATATATATATATATATATAAGAACTTGGAATAAAAAACTATGGGTGTGAAACACTTTGTTTTGTTCTAAGGATTGAACATTTTTAACAAAAACGAAGGAGAGCTTTTTTAGAGAATTTTTGCTCTCAAGAGACCTTAGAAAAGTATGAAAAGTCTTAGCAAAAAGTGTCTTCCTGCACATATTAAAAATAGTACAAAGTAGTGGGGGGTTAAAATGAAAACTGGCAAAAAATGGACAAACTGAAATCTCGTTTGAAATCTTGTTCAAACAAAATATTATTCGAACAAGGTCATTTAAACGAACTGTCTAATGATATTTCAGTCCATAGTTCTAGAGAATTTCTATACAAACGCATGGCCGCCAGTTTCGTATTTCTCTGATTTTTTTTGGATTTGATATGATTTTTCTACGGAAATGTGTCCGAGAACAAAATCTTTAGAATTATAAATTCAAAAAAAATACTAACATCCAAAATAAATTTTCAAGCTCCTATATATATATATATTAATGCATTCATACCTTTAGGAGACATTGGAATCTACATGTTGATGACGTGAAACTTAGCACGAAAATCGACAATGATGAAGCTTTTAAATTCTGGGTCGCTACATCTTCAATTCCTCAAACATGTCGTAGGCTTGATAGGGAAAACTTTTATCCTATGACTCAAATGGTTTTGTCCATAATTGATCCAACACTACATAAGACTTAATTGGAAATTTATGACCTTACATTGTGGATCCAAAATGGAGGAACTGAGCAAGGTCAAGGAAGACCTCAAATTGCTGTCGAAGAAGTTCAACCAAGTCAAGATATCTAGGAAATACATAGATTATACCCATATGTCTCCTTATCCCCAATCTAGACTGAAAGATAAATTCAAGATGCTAGACATCAAGAAATTGGGGGGGAGGGGACTACAAATTTTGCATCTTTGAATCTATCACCGAGCCATGACCCTCATTGGTTCCTTCAAAGATTTAATAACTTAAATATTTTAGCAGACCTTGAAAGAAATTGCCTAATGATGGTTCTTGTCTCTTGAAGAATCCAAAATCCACAGTTGGGAAGATATCGCCCGATAATTCATATCTCAGTACAAGTACAACGAAGAGTTAGTAGTCATGAATCGAGACCTAGAGCTTTTTAAGAAAAACCCTAGGGAATCAATCAGTAGCTTTATCGAAAGGTGGAGAGATAATGATTCCACTATGACCCAAATGCCCCATGAGGAGGAAAAAATCAGCATTGTAAAGAATAATATATTGCCTCATATTCGAGCATCCGTGGAAGGACAGTACTATCCGAACTTTCAAGCCCTCTGAGAGGCTGGTGTGGAAATCGAAGAAGGTATCACCAAAGTGGAATCTGAACTGAAGAAGGTCATCGGACAGTTCACCCTTTGAAAGTACGATAAGCCAGCTAGTGCTACAGTCTCAACCATCAATAACATATCACAACCTGTAAACTCTTGGGCACTCTAAAATTGCCCCAATCCTACCAGGAAAGAGTACACCGAGCTCTATGCTCCCCTATCCAATGTTTACTAGGCCCTATTAAGTCAAAATGTCATCAAAACATTGGACCCCCATCCATTACCGAATCCACTCCTTAAAAACATAAATCCCGATGCCTGTTGTGACTTCCACCAATCAGTAGGTCATATCACTGACCAGTGCTTCCACCTCAGAAATGTGATCCAAAGCTTGATTGACTAGGGTATCATTGTCCCACCAACCAATCCTAAACCTAATATTACTCACAACTTCCAACACATACAAATACCATTTATATAAAAAGTTATGTATAGTTTGACCCATCTACTCAAATCTTCCCCATCAAAGCAACCACCATCTCCACAGTCTCACCTAAACCTCTCCAGGTTTGCCCATCTTTTCTCCTACACCCTACATGCGTGATCAAGATCTATCACTACTTATAATGGCCTACATTTTCGTACATACTCGATCCGAGGGGGAGTCATGGAGCTACCTACTATGTTGAACCAACTCTTTGAGTTTAGGATGAAATTTCCTATCGATATGTTCATCAATTACAAAAAATTTAGCGACTTGTTCATAGAATCCTGAAAGTGGTCTCTGGAATTAGACGGATGGGTAGTGCATGCTAAAGAAGTTAGTCTAGATGATTTGGTACGGATCATAGCCGAAATGTTTGTCTAGACGAAGGAAATATTCATTATCTTTGAGTTACTCACTGCTTTTAAACTTCATGGGCGATTATTCCCTTCGCTCATGTACTTCCCTACTGAGTGGGAAGACTGATATGATGAAGACATTGAGGTTGTTGAATGCATTTATTACTCTTGGCAAGAATACATAGTTGCCACCGAATGGGGGATGACTTTGACAGTTCGAACGATGAGTCCAATCATAAATAAGCCAATCCTATTACCTTCTTCTGTGGAATGATCTACTTTGAGGATTTATTGGGGGAAATCAACAAAGTGTCCATTTATCCTGAGGTAGATGAAACCATGAGGGTCTTATTCTTCCCCTCCTCAGTGAACCGCATGACCCGATTAGGGTGATACTACGAAATCCTATTCCTCATACAATCGAAACAAATAAATGAGTGGGTGTGGATGAAGAACTTCCAATGCCAGAAATGGTCGTTGAGGAAAACAAGGTCCTCGATATATCACCTTATGGAAAATTTTCATGTTCTCTTAGATACACCAGAATGCCATGATAAAACTTTTCACAGTACCCATAATTTCTCCCTTTACTACTCCTAAAGAAGCTGTATATATAGTTGAGTCCCTGACATCTTCCAGAATACTATCCTTTTATGAAGAAAAATACTGAAGTTCGGCCCTAATCACAATAATGCTCTCAATATCTCTATCAACATCTTAGGGAAGATAGTCCCACTATCACTTGTTGACAATGGATCTGCTGCCAATGGCTGTTTGCTTAGAACCTTCAACTATTGGGGACTGAAGCTCACTGAGCTCACTCCTACCTCTACTGTTATGCATGCTTATGATAACACTCGTCGATAAGTAATGGATTCCGAAAACTAACCCCGTGGGTTATCCCTATCAATCCTCTGAAAATATTCTAGGTCATCGACACACCTGCTTGCTCGAACCTACTCCTTGGTTTCCCTTGCCTCCACAGTATATAAAGGGTACTCTCTTCTCTACATCAAATACTGATATTCTTTGCCAAAGTTTAGGTTATCACCATTTTGGGGGACGATGATAGTGAATATAATGTAAGGAGATTCAGCATGGAACCAATGACATGCTCCTCTCCGATTTCATAATTAATCCACCCCCCTCCCAGTAGGGGACAACTTCAAAGACTGAGTCAGTCTAGAGCATAACCCTCATGGAAATATGATTCAAATGTACAAGAACATGCACTTAATGCCTGGAATGGGGCTAGGATGACATCAGTAAGGAATCTTTGAGCCCGTAGTCCTGAAATAGGGTTTTTCCTAATGTGGACTAGGTTACTAACCTTCACTGGATGAACTCAAAGCGCTCTGCCGATCATGACTAAAAAGAAGCTTGAAAGGTGAAAAGATTGTTTTAGGAGGCACTTTGAATGGAAGATTTATTAAGGAGGGTGAATACTTCCCGTTCTGTGGATTCTCATAACCGTGGTACAACCATGTTAACAAAAAGATGAAATCGGGGTTGGAAATGTTCTTTTGAGATAGTTAATCTTGGTTTGAAGATTTCAAACATGAAGTATGACCTCTCACCAAGCAAACCATGGTTATTACAAAAGACTCTGAGGAAAGTGACTTCGAAGAATACTTTTACTTGTAGTTATTAGGGATGAGTCTCTGCATGATCCTCTCAGATGTCGCGCCGTCAAACACGCCCGCTCATATCACGACTACTAACATGCCTCTTCTCAACTGGAATGCCATACTAGTCTAAAATGCCCAAATTTAACTTAACCCAAATGTTTACCCTATTCAAGTATTTTCATCTACTGTTATTTTTCCTTTTCCTGATATGAATAAAACCGAGGCCTCTTTTGATAAGGTTCTCAAAAATGTTTTTCCTGAAAATGAAATAAACGAGTATTTTGAGCATCCTGTTGTCCTTACATTAATTGTCTTGATTTTAATCAAACTCTTGATGATGATGATTTAGTAACGCGACCACAAATGTGTCTGTGTTCATGCTATATAGGCTCAAGTGCAAGTCTGTCACTCAAGTAATAAGTCGGGTATCGATACTTAGGGAAAAAGGACGACAGAGTCATGACGACGTTGGAAAGATGGAGGTAAACCTAGCCTTAACTCTAAAAAATGAAAAGATGAGTTAAGGGATGAAATAACTACGACTAGATGCAAATTTTTAGAGTAACTATTAATGAAACTAACAACTAATAATATGCGACTATGTTAATTAACTAAATGCTGATGATAAATGAACTAAAAGTTTAACTATGAAATGAGAACAATAAGTTGGAGTACAATCCCCCACACCCTAGTAATTCACTTCGTAGGATACTAGATTCAAAATTAAGATTTTAAATGAACCCAGTCTATATCCCTCCCAAGCATTACATATATGAGGGATCTTAGGCCGCACATTATTTAATCAAAGGATGAGTAAAGTGGTGTCGTATTAACCGATACGCACGTTGCATTCTTAAGTATCCTGGTTACCTAGGACAAATGAGATCAAAAGTCCCACGATGATTGCACCAGTTTTGCAACACGGTTCATATAAGATTTTAATTCAAAATTCTATTTCCCATTATCGTGAATTACATCGGGTGAGGTTCATGCACCCCAACCCTTAGAAACTTTGCTAGGCATGTTAAAACAATAAGAAAACATGATTTTGAAATAAGAAAACATCTTAACTACTATCTTAGAACTAAGGAGAATGAAATTATCAACCAAACAATTAACTACAACAATTTTGAAAGAAATAATTGGAATGAATTTACTTGAATTGCAGAAACTTGAATCAAAGCTTATTGAAAACTAGGGTTTTTATTGATCTTTTTTCAAAACTAAGTACAAGGCTTCTTTAAAATGAATTAGAATCCCCCTTATTAACTCGAAGGAGTTTGAAATATATACACTATGAAAAATACAAGAGTTGGAGTCAAGCAAGACTCTAGCTTGAAGAAGATAATCCCAAATCTCGAACATTGGATCTATCTGATCGGGACATTTCGAATCGATTCTCCTAATGACCGAATCAATCCCTTTTTTATTACACCTGGATCGATCCGGAAGGTATGCCTTATGCAGTGAACTTTGGGGTCCGGATCGATCCTTTTTATATGAGGTCCGGATCGATCCTAATTTTCTTCTTAATTTCTCTTTGTTATCTATACAATTTCTCATGATCATCTCACATCTTTAGATCTTCATAACTTCTACTCTAGAACTCGGATTGAAACATCATTTCTTCCTATGCGCTCGTAGACTTGAGATCTTCAACTTTCATTTTGGGTCCTTGACCGGATTCCTGGTGGAAATTATGCCTTTCCCTTTTGACTTTTCTTCTTTCTTCTCCCTTACTTCTTCAGGTTTCTTTCTTTCTTTCATGTATTAAATAACTGTAAAATCAATAAGAAATACACGAAACTCGGGATACTTATTAGACGAAGCCATTAGCAATGATATGAGATAAATCAACTCATTTTACATTGTCCGAGGTAATAAAAGACTCTAAATTAAGGGGGAAATTGGGAAGAATTTATGCCTAATCAAAACCCCCTAACTTAGAATTTTGATCGTCCCAAACAATGTAAAAGAATCAAAACATGATCCAACTCTAAAATGAGATAGAATACCTCTTTCGCGAGCGAGCGCTTTAATTTAGCGTATACAAAAAGCCTTTAAATGCCTACGTTACCCTAGTAGGACGAATTGTATCTCGTGAAGGTTTGGAGTGAATATACCCACAAAATTCGATATTGAGTCAAAGAGAAATCAAAATACTTAAAAATTATACAGTTTAAACTCTCCAAAAATTGGTCACCATAAAATCATATTTGCAAGTCTCAAGACATAGTGTGTGTGTGCAAAGCCAAAAATCGAACCACTAACTTCCATCAATTAATCATTACTTTACTTTCCAAAAATTCACTTTGATTTCAAATGCTCACGGGATGCTCTCACAAACGAATTACTAGAATTGTGGCTTATTCTCTCTCGGTGTGCATGATGTTAGAGAGTAAATAAATAGACACAAATTCACGCATACCATTTCGAAAGACGGAATTTTTATGGTGAAAAGATATCTTCATCTGAATACGGTCATAGGGAAATGGGAAACATCATCTCTTTTTCACACCATGTAATCTCTTTTATTATTATTTTGTGTTTTATCTCTCCATGCGGTAACCAAATTTGCAATTTGGACTTAGTTAGGACTTTTTTGGGTTTTAAGGTGTAATGGGTATAAGGAAATGAGTTTTTGAAATTTGGAATTGGAAACTATTCTTAAGATGTCCATTAGTGCTTTTCTGGGCTTTTGCTCATTTTTTTTCTTATTTTTCTACTTTTTATTTTTTATTTTTCACGCGTTTCTTGCTATTTTTGTTGAGAATTTATATTCTTGTGCCCCTTTTAATGCACTTTTGGGACTTTATTTTATTAATATTCGATTTTCACAATTTCGGGCTAATTGGATTTTCGAGTTATCAAACGAAAAAGAAAAAACTTTATTAGCCTCAATTTGGGTTGCAAAGGGATGAATTCTTCATGACTTTTTAAGGATAATCTTTTTGGGTAACAAATGATAGCCTACTTCATTGTCCAAATGCGAGTTGCTTTACCTTATGCGTCTCGAGATTAATTTAATTGAGATATTTTAGTGCGCATTATTCAAGACAAAATCTCACACATTTCCCATAACCGATCAAAACAATAAAATAGATATCATCAATGACTTATTAAAACGCTGAAAAGAACTTTTGAGTTAATCGTAAACTCGGATTGATTTAAAAACTCGAAAAAAATTCGATAGCCTCGAAATCTCACCGGGTTGATTAATCTCCACACTTATTCGTTAAGTTGTCAATTTTCGCTCAATTTCCATCGTTGGTCAATTTTGGCTTTATGCATTTGATTTTTACAACTTGAGACTAAAAATAATTTGTGACATTTTCGAAGCTTTTAAATTCTAATTTTTATTTATTTTAAAGAAAAATATTTTTGGATTTTTCAAAATTTTTCATTTTTTTTTTTTGAAATTTCTGGTCAATTTTGAAAATTTGTGAAGTTTTAGAAAGATGAACTTGTGACCCCCCTAACTTAGACTTTTGCATTGTCCTAAAGCAAAAAGGACTAAAATCTAACTCAAAGAGAATTAAAAGTGCAAATAAATAAATAAAACAAATAAGGAAAATGCATAATTTTTATATAGATTGACGACATGAATTACAAAGGAAAAGGAGACAAACAACCAATAATGATAAGAACCCACACTCTCACAACCAAATTTCAAAAATAGCATCACTGGGGCAGGGCATGAGATCCACTGGGTGCATTCGGGTCATATGGGTCATATACATAGGATGGTGGTGGTGTACCCATAGTCATCTGATACATCTCCGCTTGGAGACGGTGAATCATGCTGGTGTCGCGCTGTTAAGCCCTTAGGTCGACGACCTGGTCAGTGTTGTATTGATTTATGAACCCATCAAGTCGGGTTTCCACCGTCGAAAGACGTCGGTTAATTTCTGCATTGACTTACGAAAAATCATAGTCCTCGTCACTCTCAAACTCCTCGTCACCTTCACCCATCTCTATATCCTCCTCTTCATCCTCGCTACTTTCTTCATCATCATTCGCATCCTCTTCTTCATCACTAGCTGCCTTTTCCTCATCGCTGGCCTCCTATGCTAATCGGGCTTGGATGTTTGCCCGTTGGCTTTCACGTCTATTCCGAGTGGTTTCCCCAAAAAGAGCTGAGAGGCAAGGGAAATCCTGTGGGGGGGCAATTTCGGAGTCTGCTATCATGGACGTGATGAGCCAGACGTAGGGGAGAGGAGTTTTTCCCTTTATGTCTGTGACTACAAAGAAAACGTCCTTATAAATGCATGGAGCCAGGTTAATGGGGGTGGTATGGTTAAAGAGGTGATATACGAGGGTGTCTTGACGTGGCACATTGCCGAGTTATTGACTGTTGGGAGAATGTTCGCGTACATGATTTTAAAAGTGAGTCTAGCTTTCTCGCTTAGCTGGCCCACCAGGTATGTCTCGATGATCCAGTTAGCGTTGGGGTCGATGCGAGACATGCACACGTCTTTGTCAAGTGGGAGAAGAGGGTTCGTTTATGTGAATGGATGCGGGCTTAGGACATTTTTGTCAGCCAACTTATGGACAAGAAGTTAAAAATAGAACGGGATGCGGATGCCGCCTATGTATGCTTCAGCCACGTTGTGCCCGGTGCAGATAAGTGAGCCATAGAATGCTCGGACTTCGTTGGACCACACCGCTCTGTAAGGCTCATTGAGGAAACGATACCAACCCCATGCCATGAAAAGGGCAGTGATGGAGTTTGGCATGTCACCCTAAATGACTTGACGCTCCACTTACAGCTTTCAAGTTTGGCCGAAGAAACGTTCACACCACCGTTCTTGAAGGGAACGGTTGTCGGCGGCTCCGTCAACGAGAATTTGGGCGGACTCATATTTTTTGAAAATTAGTTGGTTGGCTATGGTATCGGGATGTAGAAGAATTTCTAGATAGAAGGAGAGAAAGAGAGTGAGTAGTGGTGGGGAAAATGGGGTGGAGAAGGTGTGATTTATAGGTTGTAAGGGAAAAGTGTGTGGGAGTTTTTGGAGGGAAAATGGGGAAGTATTTGGGAGGGAAAAGGTGGTTGGGAATGGTGGTGGACGAATTTGGAGGGAAAGAAATGGATTGGGGGAAAGGGTGATGAACCTTGGGAATTTAAAGAGTTACAAAAATCGGATCGATTTGGGTTCCTAGGATCGGATCAATCCGAACCCTTTTTTTAATTTTGATTTTCCCCTAATCGGACTGATTCGGGTTCCCAGGACTGGATCGATCTGGTTCCCAGATCATCTCTAGTTCACTTTTCTTATGGTATACTCCTCTCTCAATACTTTCGTCTGCTCATACTTATGGTCCTACACATGTTTGACTTCGACAACCTCTAACCTCGATATCGTGGCCCTAAATGATCGCCTCGTAAAAAGTGCTGGTGATCGAATTCCTCTCCTTTCGTGGTGTGATCCTACAGACTCTACTACCCTAACCTATGTGCAGCTACTATACACCAGAATTCACCCCATACACATCAGGGGTGCGATGACCTTTCCAATTCAGCTCACTCTACCCAGTAAACGGGGTTCGATAGCCAATTGGTGTAGATTTCTTCTATGCATGCCTCAACATATGGCTTTAGGCATTGTCCATTGACTTTGAATGTGTTCCCCCTTTTGGATCTTCCAATTCCACTGCTCCATGGGGGAATACTCTTTTCACAACGAATGGACCAGTCCATCGAGACTGCAATTTACCCGAAAATAGATGAAGCCGAGAGTTATAGAGGAGTACCTTTTGTCGAGGTTGAAACTCTTTTTGTCTAATAATCTTATCATACGCGAGTTTCATCCGTTGTTTTGAAATCTTGGCATTCTTGTATACATCATTGCATATCTCCTCTAACTCGTTCAATTGAAGCTTACGAGCTTCACCGACTTTTTCCATATTGTAATTTACCCTCTTAATAGCCCAATACGCTTTATGATCTAACTCAACGGGAAGATGGAAAGGCTTTCCATACACAAAGCGAAATAGGGACATTCTGAAACGATTCTTGTATGCGGTACGATAAGCCCATAGCGAATCGTTCAATTGAAGGGACCAATCATATGGGTCAGGATTGACGCTATTTTCTAGTATGTTTTTTATCTCATGATTAGCCAACTCGTCCTGGACATTCGTTTGTGGGTGATAGATCATTCCAACCCTGTGAATGACACCATACTGTTTCATAATCTTCTCAAATGGCTTGTTATAAAAATGCGTGTCATTATCACTGATTATCGCTTTAGGTGCACCGAAGCAAGAAAGTATGTGTTCCTGTAGGAATTTTATTACCACTTTATTATCATTGGTCTTAGTAGCTATAGCTTACACCCATTTAGAAACATAGTCTATCGCGACTAAGATGTATAGGTATCCAAAGGACGGGGGAAATGGGCCCATGAAGTCAATACCCCAATAATCAAAAACCTCAATGATGAGAATCGGGGTTAATGGGTAATTGCCCCCATCCGTTGACACCTGTCGTAAGATTTGCAATAATTTTTTACATCTCGAAAGATTGTGGGCTAGTACAAACTGCTTTGAAGAATTTTAGCGGCTATCTTTTTCATGGAAAAGTGCCTCTACATGCTTCCGAATGACAGAATTGGATGACTTTTGGAATTTTGTCATCCGGTACGCATCGTCGGATGATTTGGTCGACGCAATATTTAAAAAGGAGGGGATTATCATAGAAAAACATGCGTGACCAATTGATAAACCTCTTCTTATGTTACAGTGTCCACTAAGGAGGTACGGCTCCAGTGACAAGATAGTTCACTATATCCGCAAACTAGGGCAAAGAAGAGGTGGCAAAGAGTTTCTCATTTGGGAAATACTCGTCTATGGGTGTAGGATCACTAAGTACGTCGAACAAAAGCTGTGATAAGTGATCGGCGACGATGTTTTCTACTCCTTTTTTATCTTTAATGGTGAGATTAAACTCTTTTACGAGTAGGATCCACCTTATTTGGCGCGACTTTGCATCTTTCTTTACAAGGAGATATTTTAAAGCTGTGTGGTCAGTGAAATAGGTAATGGGGGAACCAATGAAATAGGATCAAAATTTATCTAGAGAAAAAACTATCGCTAGCAATTCCTTCTCTGTGATGGAGTAGTTGAGTTGTGGTCCGGTGAGAGTCCAGCTAGTGTAGTAAATGACATGAGCTTTTTTATCTTTCCTTTGGCCCAAAATAGCCCCTATCGCATAATCGTTTGTATCACATATAATCTTGAAGGGTAAGGACCAATCCGGAGCTTGCATGATGGGAGCGGACGCAAGTATACTTTTCAATTTTTCAAAAGCACTTTGGCATGCTTCAGTCCACTCGAATGGAGTGTCCTTCATAAGAAGGTTACTTAAGGGTATAGCGATGGCGCTAAAGTCCTTAATGAACCTTCTATAAAACCCTGCATAGCCCAAGAATGAGAGCACATCCTTAAGCTATTTTGGTGGGGGAGGGTCAGCTATGACATCAAACTTTTCTCGATTAACTTCGATCCCTTTGGATGACACGATGTGGCGAAGAACTATGCCCTCAGTTACCATGAAATGGCAGTTTTCCCAATTTAGCACTAAGTTCTTTTCCACACATCGGGCTAGTGCCTTTTCAAGATTGTCTAGACATAGATCGAAAGAGTTGACAAAAATATTTAAGTTGTCCATGAACACCTCTATCCCCCTCTTAACCATATCACTGAATAAGACCAACATGCACCTTTGAAAGGTTGCCAGTGCATTTCACAAGCCCAATGGCATACGTTTGTAGGCAAACTTTCCAAAGGGGAAAGTGAAGGTCGTATTCTCTTGGTTAAGTACATCTACCTCAATCTGTTTATATTCGGAATAACCTCAAGGAAGCAATAGTCAGGGTGGAGTACTATTCTTTTAAGCATTTGATCGATAAATGGCAAGGGGAAATGGTCTTTCCTAGTTCCTGCATTGAGTTTCCAATAATCAATGCAAACGCGCCACCCAGTAGTGGTATGTTGGGGGAATAGCTCTCCCTTGGCATTTTCAATCACTGTCATGCCCGACTTCTTCGGGAGGACTTGAATGGGGATCGTCCACTTGCTATCCGAGATTGGGCAGATAATCCCGACATCCAATAACTTTATGATTTCTTCTCTCACCACCTCTTTCATGGTGGGGTTTAGCCTTCTTTGCGTTTCTCTCGAGAGCTTCACATCGTCCTCGAGGTGAATTTTGTGAGTGAAAATTAGAGGGATTATCCCCTTTAGATCAGAGATACACCAACCAAAAGAACTTTGGTGCTTCCTCAAAATTTTTAATAATTTACCCTCATGCTCTTCATCTAGGCTAGAGGAGACAATAACAGGAAATGTCTCACTTTCACCTAGGAAAGCATATTTAACGTTGGAGGGTAGTTTTTTCAACTCGAGATTTGGGATGAATCACTAGAGGGCACCATGCGTGCCTCCCTCGACGATAACTCTTCGAATTGAGAAACCCAACTAACATCTCTCGCATCCTTGTCTAACGCTCTCTCTTTAAGATGCTCTCTCAACTCCTAAACCTCCCTCTCAAACTTGGTATACGCTCCCTCTCTCTCATGACTAGACATTAGGCAATCTTCTAAGGCGTCTCCCCATAAATTTTCCTCAATGTTCTCTTCTACAATCTCATCAATTAAGCTTACCGCGTAAAGATAATCTTCTTCTCCTCCTTGTTGGGCTATGTTAAAGATGTTTGTTTTTAAAGTCATATTCCCAAAAGTGAGTTACATCTTCCCATTTCGAGTATTAATCAGTGCGTTAGCCATAACTAAGAATGGGACTAGATGCAAATTTTTAGAGTAACTATTAATGAAATTAACAACTAACAATATGCGACTATGCTAATTAACTAAATGCTGATGATAAATGGACTAAAAGTTTAACTATGAAATAAGAACAATAGGTTGGAGTACAATCCCCACACCCTAGTAAGTCACTTAGTAGGTTACTTGATTCGAAATTAAGATTTTAAATGAACCCAGTCTTTAGTACTCCCAAGCATTACAAATATGAGTGATCGTAGCCTGCACAGTATGTAATCAAATGATGAGTAAAGCAGTGTCGCATTAATCGATACACACGTACCATTCTTAAGTATCCCGGTTACCTAGGGAAAACGAGATCAAAAGTTCCACGATGGTTGCACCAGTTGTGCAACACTGTTCATCTAAGATTTTAATTCAAAATTCTATTCCCAATATCATGAATTACATCGGGTGAGGTTCATGCACCCCAACCCTTAGAAACTTAGCTAGACATGTTAAAACAAGAAGAAAACATGGTTTTGAAATTAGAAAACATCTTAACTACTAGCTTAGAACTAAGGAGAATGAAATTACCAACCAAACAATTAGCTACAACAATTATGAAAGCAAGAATTGGAATGAATTTACTTGAATTGCAGAAACTTCAATCAAAGCTTAATGAAAACTAGGGTTTTTATTAATTTCTCTTCAAAACTAAGTACAAGGCTTATCTAAAATGAATTTGAAGACCCCTTATTAACTGGAAGGAGTTTTAAATATATACAATATGAAAAATACAAGAGTTGGAGTCATGCAAGACTCCAACTTGAAGAAGATAATCCCAAATCTCGAACCCCGAATCGATCTGGTCTGGACATTTCGGATCGATCCGCCTAATGACCGGATCGATCCAGAAGGTATTCCTTATGTAGTGAACTTTGGGGACCGGGTCGATCATTTTTTTATGAGGACCGGATCGATCCGGTAAATGCTTCCTTTTACAGTGACTTAGTAGGTCCGAATCGATCCTTTTTTATGAGGCCCAGATCGATCCAGATTTTCTTCATAATTTTTCTTCATTATCTCTTAAATTTCTCATGATCATCTCACATATTTGCGTCTTCATAAATTCTACTCTGGAACTAGGATTGGAATGCCGCTTTTTCCTATGCGCACGTAGACTCGAGATCTTCGACTTTCATTTTGGGTTCTTGATCGGATTCTTGGTGGAAATTATGCTTTTTCCCTTTTTACTTTTCTTCTTTCTGCTCTCTTGCTTCTTCTGGTTTCTTTCCTTCTTTCTTTCATGTATTAAATACCTGTAAAATCAATAAGAAATACACGAAACACGGGATACTTGTTAGACAAAGCCATTAGCAATGATATGAGATAAATTAACTCGTTTTACATTGTATGAGGTTGATAAGAAGCTTTTTGCGTTTGGTCGTTGTCATGCAAAAGCTACTCTCAAAATTCCCTTGAGTACCTACAAAACTTGTCTAAAAATAACTCGTATTGTGGTAAGTACGGGTATCAATCCTACTTTCAAGGTGAAACAATTAATGTGAAAACGTGCAATTCCAAATTTTATTTATTAAAATAATTTTTTTTTTATTTTTTAAAAAATAATTTCAAGGGAAAAATTAACTAACAAATGCTAAAAATTATAAAATGACTAAATAATGAAAAAATGTGCAACCGAGTGTGAAATATATGAGAAGGTCAAGAGATGGGATTACACTGCATTTTCAATGATCTTAATTTCTCAATTTATTAATTTTGAATTATTGCGAGATAATATTAAATCGATAATCTAACTCTCGTTAAAATTATAAATTTAATAAAATCTTTTTCAGAAAATTAATTAAAAAATGTCACACAATGAAAAATTAAGACTTATACTATTTTCAGAAAATTATCGGCTAGGATCAATTTAACGAAAACAATATCAATCCTTAAATTTCAATACCGAATTAATATTCAATTATCGGAAAAACCTATCTCTAGTTCGATTCCAACATTCCAACATTATTTCGTTCAATTAATTTACTAACTCTCGTTACATAAATTAATTGGTGATACTTAAAATTAATTTACCTAGAAATATAAAATTAATGAAATCAATTAATTAAAGTAATATCATTTGTAGTGCATCCCACCCCTTGAACGGGGTGGTTAGACAAGCATAATGAAACAATTAAAAGCAGCCGCAAACATGGAACAGTAAATTAAAAAGTAGAGCAAGAAATACAATACACAAAAGTCTCCCTTTGAATTGATTCCTTGAATCACGTTCATGCACGTGTGTCCTAATGTTTTTACAAATTCAGCACTTGATCACAAAAAAATAAAATAAAAACTAAACCTAAAATTTATTCTAACACTAAACTAATTTTTTTGGAATTTTTTTATGACCCTAAACTGTACATAATGTACATTGTGTTTTTCTCTCTCTACATATCCTCTTTCTTGTGCTGTCAAGAGTCTCCCTTTTTAAATGAGAGTTCCCTTTGTTTTATAACCATACCCACGATGTGTTTATTTGGGAGATTTTGTTGGGATTTTAGCCAAGCACATGTGGATAAGTGAAAGCCTTCTTGATTTCTTCTTATTTTGAGATTTTGCAGGTCCGATTTTTTTTGGATTTGCATTTTGGTCTGTTGGTCGCGGGTTGGAGCCGGGTTGAGGTGGGTTCAACAATGGTGGACTGAATGGGTTTCGAGTTGGGCTGGCTGGAGGTCCAGCGGGTTGGCTTTCGAATGGGAAATTCGGGTCTCGGTTTTGGACCGGGTTTTCGGTTGTGGGAAACGGGTTCGGAACAGGGTGGTTCGCGGGTTGTGGCTGACGGAAAATAGCTCCGGCAGCAGGTTGTTTTGGGATGGCAGCGCCGGAGTGTTCGCCGGCGTCGGCGGTTTGGTCAGGCCGCTGGTATGGTCACCGGAATGGGGTAGTCGGGAGAGATTTTAGATGGGTGAAGAGAGAGAGAGAAAAGGTGTTGGTGGGTATTTTGGTAATGGGAATGGAGGAGAGAGAATCGGGTTGTTTTAGGTGTAGGGTTATATGTGTGTGTATGTGTTATGTGTGTTTACGTTGGACCCTTAAAAAAATGACACAATAAAAAAAATTATAAAATTAACAAAACTAAAAATCTAAAAAAATAAAATATTATTCTAAAAATAAAATAAAGACTAAAAAAATGAAATTAAAAAGAAATAAAAAATAAATAAAAATAAAACTCTATTAAACTAAAAACTAAAATCCTAAAAATATAAAATATAAAAAAATATAAATATAATCCTAAAAACTAATCCTAATAAAATAAAATAAAAACTAAAAACTAATAAAAATAAAAATAAAAATAAAAATAAAAAATAAAAATACATTAATAAGAATAAAATATACAAATATACAAATAAACAAATAAATTCTTAAAATCCTAAGTAAATCTAAAATAAATTCTAAAAAATAAAACGACTCAAATAAAAATCTAAAAAAATAAATAAAGGTACAAACTCAACACACACCGGGGTCGGGGTATGGACAGGGCTCGGTTTGGGCTAGGTTAAGGTTACGGGACTGTTTCGGAGCATCGGATCACATCGGGGCAAGCTCAGATTGGACTCCAGATTTCGCGATCTCCTTGATTTCTTCGATACATTCTTTTGACCGCTATTGAGTTGCAATTGCACCGATTTAGAATTATTTGTACCGCAACTGCGTATTGACCTGCAAAATGATAAAATACGAACATAAGGCCAATTTTAATTAAAATGAGTGATTAAAATGCACATATTCGGGGCATAAATTATACACTTTTGGGTGCTTATCAGAGGTAATAAAAGACTCTAAATTAAGGGGGAATTTTGGAAAAATTTATGCCTAATAATTTGGTAAATCAACAATTCTTAAATGATCTTAATAAGGAAGATAACAAACAACATAACCGCATTCAAATTAATGATGATGAGACTGTTATTATTAATCTTGGTTCTAGTTGTCTCCAGCTCGAGATTAGGATATGTTCCACCCTTAACGAGCATGAGCATGCATAATTTGAAGAACTACTTAAAGAATTTATGGACGTCTTCACATGGTCCTATAATGACATTCTCGTCATTAATCTAGAAATAGCTCCGCATGAGATCCCGATATTCCAAGTATGCAACCGATCGAATCGAAGCTAAGAAAACTTTGTATCGAATAGTTTCTCAAAGTAAAAGAGGAAGTGGTCAAACTTCTGAATGTGGGCTTCATTTGCATAGTCGAATACCCAACACGCCTCGCCAACATCGTCCTTGTGTCAAATTTGGGAGAAAAATTTGGCATGTTCATCGGCTATCGATATTTTAATAAATCAGTCCCAAATGATTATTATCCATTACCCAGCATCGATATGTTTGTGGACAACATAGCCAGTCATGCCCACTAATAGTTTATCGATGGAATCACCGGATATAACCAGATCAAGATGCACCATCACTATTAGGAAAAAACTGCATTCATTACCCCATGGGGAACCTTTTACTCTAGTGTCATGCCTTTCAAACTCATAAACGCTGGGTCTTCCTACCAAAGGGATGCCATAACCGTCCTGCATGACCCTATTCATAAGGAGGTCAAGGTTTATGTGGATGATATGATCATTAAGTTTAAGACTCCGGAAGGTCATATTTCCACCCTCCAAAAGTTCTTCGAATGATGATGATAATACCAGATGCTGAAAAATTTAAGAAAGTGTTTTTTTGACATCATAAAAGAAAAAATCTTAGGATTTATAGCCCGTGAGAAGGGAATCTAAGTAGACCATTCCAAGCTGAAAGACATATGTAAGATGACACCACCATGGACGGAGAAGGAAGTTTAAGGATTTTTGAATAAACAACATTATACATCAGTCGATTCATCATCCAGCTGACCTCTATTCGTGAACTCATTTCAAACTTCTCCAAAAGGATTCAATGAAAGTCTAGTATAAGACCTACCAAGAAGCCTTTGACCAAATTAAGTGATACCTCACCCAAACTACGTTGCTCATGCCTCCACAGCCAAGTCTCCCTCTCCTATTATACTTGATCGTCACATATACCATATCAAGGGATTTGCTAGCCCAATACATTGAAGAGTCCTATAAGGAAAGAGCCATCTATTGTGCTAATTAAAAACTAGTCGGGTACGAAGTTAACTACACGCTTTGGGAAAAGCATTCATCACCTTAGTTTGGGTCACACAGAATTTATTACACTACGTGCTTGACTTTCCAATTAGACTAGTGTCTCGAATGGATCATCAACTACCTGCTAGAAAATCCCATTATGTACAGCTGAATAGCCCGTTGGTTGATCTTATTAACCAAATTCGATATTGTGTATGTCATGTATAATGTTATGAAACGGAGAGTCATCTTCGACTACATTACTAATTACCCCATGGAAGGAACTGATGTTTGGGTCTACAAATTCCTAGATGAATATTTTTTTTCACCCTTTAAGAAGACCTTAGATGGAAAATGTTCTTTGATGGAGCTACCAACAATAAAGGATACAAAATTGGGATACTCCTAATTGCCCCTGATGGCTCTCACACCCCCAATGCCATTAAGATGGACTTCCCTTACACCAAAAACATTAATGAGTATGAGGCATGCACTGTAGGCCTAAAAATTTCCCTCGAGAAAGGTATCAAGAACCTAGACATTTATGGAGAATCTGCCCTCATTCTTGTCCAAATTCTCCGAAAAAGGAAAGTGAAAGACGAGAAGCTCCTACCCTTTCATGCCCACCTAGATGAGTTGGCCTACAAATTCAATGATATTACCTTCCATTACCTACCCCATACAAAGAACAATCTAGTCGATGCCATTGCAACCCTGGCTTCCATAGTCGATATGCCCGAGGGAATAATAATGGCTTCTTTCCTAGTTCATAAACTGGCAATGCCCACCCACTATCACCACATTGATCTCATTACCAGTGAAGATTCAGGCATGGACAAATTATAGTATCCTTAAGACACAAACAATAAAAATTATGCGACCCTTCGCAAATTGGCTCCCCAGTACATCATATGTGATAAAGCTCTTTTCAAAATAAACTTTGATGGAACCCATTGGTATTACATAGCTGGGGATGATATTGAAGGAATGATGCAAAAAATCCAGTGGGAATTTACTCTCCACATGAAAGGTAATATACTTGCTAAGAAGATCATCCGTTAAGGGTACTACTAGACAACCATGGTTTAAGATCTCACTACTTATGTTTGAAGATGCCTTAATTGCCATCAGTTTATGAATCTTCAACACTTGCCTCCTTGATAATTATACAACATGACCTTTCCTTCGCCTTTATCCACTTGGGGCATTCATATCATAGGGAAATTCACTCCAAAATCTTCTAACAATCACGATTTTATTCTGGTCACCATTGATTACTTCACTAAATGTGTCGAAGTTGAATCATATGCAATGTTGGATGCCTTAAAAGTGGCCAAGCTTATCATAAAGAACATCATTTGCTGGTATGGGGTTCCCCATGAGTTAGTATCAAATAATGGACTCATGTGATAGAAATGGTGGATGAGTACAGAATTCAGACACACAAGTTTTCTCCTTACTGACCCCAAACCAATGGTGTTCTCGAAGCCTCCAAGGAAATCCTCAAAACTATCATCTCTAAGATGACTAAGACTTATAGAGATTCTTCCAATCGAATCCCATACATGCTCTGGGGCTATGGCACTTCAATCAAGACACCAAATGGGGTTACCCTTTATTCTCTAATATATGGCAAGGAAGCGATCTTACTCGTTAAAAAAAATACCTTCCCTAAGAAACATACTCGAGAGCAGAGTCAGTGAAGAATACTGGCATTAGAACCTCTTTAAAAAAATATCAACCTTGAATTAGAAAAGACTTAAGGGTCTATACCATATATTGGGGTATCATCGTCTCATAACGCTATCATTCAATCGAAAAGTCAAGTATCGCAGTGTCCAAAAACAAGACCTTACCCTCAAGGAAATTGTAGAACCCATCTGGGACTCTAGAGGGAAATTCAAACCAAATTAGAGCGGCCCCTATATTGTGAAGAAAATTTTGTCAGGCGGCCCCGCCAAGCTCACAAGCCTCGGCGGAGAAGAGATAACGCGTCAAGTCAATCTCGACCGTCTTAAGAAATTTTACCCTTAGTATGAAATCTCAGTGCACTACGACTCTTCTCATTCCCCTTCTATTCTAAAAACAATCTCTTCATTTCCTCCTACATAAAATTTTGTGGGACCTAATCCTCTGAAAAACATTTTTTTTTCAAACTTATGAAAATATTCAAAACCTCTAGAGGTACTTAGGAAACCTATATGCCATACATGGGCACAATCCCCTTCTTTTTTACAAAACTCTATTTTTTTCTAACCTTCGAGAACGACGGTCCATTGCATCATTCAAATGAACAAAAAGACTATATATTCCTTAGTGATTTGTACGAATAATTCAAAATGCAAAACTGATTAAGAGGCATAATAAAATATGATCAAAACTATTTTTATTTCTAATCAAGGAATACATCACCATTACATGAAGTATCAATGAAGGGAGATAAATAGTCCACCCCCTTTTCACTAACAAAACCATCTTAACAAACCTAATCCTTAACATCTTCACAAAAACTATCCCTAACCCCGCAAAAAGACACCAAAATCACCCAAAACACAAATTATCCCAGCAGTACAAAATGTTACCCCAGCTTCACATACATTGTTCTCAACTGCCAGACGGCCTCACTTAGTTATCATTCATCATCCCTGGAGGTTCCCAAGTCTCCTACTCCTAGTTAACACTCCGTATGTGCTCCATGGAGCGATACGCCCTGACAAGTTTGTGTAACACCCTGTATAGTTAAGGATTTTTATATTTGGATTAATTAAATAAAAATGGGAAATTAATCCGGATTATAATGAATATTAGTTAGCAAGACAATGGTCAATATTTATTTATATGAACTATATTGAGTATTACATAGTGAACGAGTAATAAATTAGTACGAATGCACTATGATTATCGTGAGTGAAAATACAATTGTTATGATAATTTAGTCGGGACGTGCGTGCCAGTCATGTCGGAGCTTAAATTTATGAGATAAAAGTTAATTTATTTATGGGTTATCCAAATGATCATTTCGAGTATGCCAGTGTGTCCATAAGGGTCAAGATAGTCAAAAAAGTGTACTCAGGGGGGTATTTTAGGCCAACCGGCACCTCGAAAGGGTAGTTTAGTCTTTTAGTTTTTTAGAGTAAAGGGACCAACGAAATTGTGAGGTTTATATCAGATTATGAGTTGACGGTGCTAGGGTTAGAGTTAAAAAATTAGAGAAAAGCCACCAGAGGAGGAAGGAGAGGAGTTCCATGGCTTCCCTCACCATTTTTGCACCGCCACCACCATCGGAATATAGATCGGAAGTAGAGGAAGACAACTCCACCATATTTCTCCACAAATCAGACCAACAATCTCCTAGTAAGTGTTTATCTTGAACTTTTTTAAATGGTTATAATACCCATGAAGTGTAGGGTTTATATTTTGATGAGAAATTGATATTCTTGGTGTTTTTGAGAATTAAATACGTAAATATTGGGTTGGATTTGCATGTAGATTTAACCCCTTTGTGATAGGAAAACAAATTTAGTACACGTGTGATGAATAAAAAGGGAAAATTCTAGGTTTGATGATGCATATGCATTAATAACTATAAAGCTAGGTTTTGAATGAATATATAATTGAAATCTTGTTTTGGGGATTGATTTATGAAGATCCATTGATGTATTTACGTTAGAAATCATCCATACATATATATTTAGTGTTTAAATAAGTTGGTTGGGAGTTTAGGAAGAACACATGAAGGTTATGGTGATTAAAATTGGTGAAAATGCAAAAATCCGAATGAAGAAGACGAATAGTGGCAAAACGAATCGATTCGTGCTAAGGGCGAATCGATTTGGTAAGCGAATCGATTCGGCCCATTGGCGAATCGATTAAGTTTACCTAGAATTGTGATATTTCCCTATTTAAGCCTAGAAATTATGAATAACTATTGGGGAAATGGTCGTGACATCTCTAAGTTATAATTAGGGATATTATGAGTTACAGTAGGCTTTGGTATAATTGGGTATTAGTCCTAAATGAGAATAACTTGGGCGAAGATTAATCGAACATATTTCGTAATGAGAGTGAATTTGTGAGAACGAGAATAGATCATAGAGAGTGTGAGTGAACTCATGGTGTAGACTAGTAGTATACGAGTGAACTAACTAATAAAATGACTTTAGTATTAGTTGTGAACCTTTGAGTAAGGAATGGGACCCATGAGTGTATAATAAGAGGTTTATAATTGTGAAACAATAGTAAGTTGAGTGTTTGAGAAGTATATATTACATACAGATTATGTTTATTGGTTGAGTGTATACCTATACGAATTATATTATATGTTAAGTGTATATCTATACGGATTATACTTATACGTTGAGTGTAAACCTATACGGACTATATTTATAAGTTGAGTGTATACCTATACGGATTATATTATAGGTTGAGTGTATATCTATACGAATTATATTCAGAGGTTGTGGGTACGCCTATATGCGATATATGAATAGGTTGTGTGTATGACTATTATGTGTTTTCTTATATGTGTGAACATACCTACGATGCCTTCTATCTTGGGAGGTTCCGCATCATGGACAGTCTTATCTTGATGAGCCATTAAGGGGATTTTAGACTTGTTCCTTGAAACATAGAACTTAGGGATTGAGCACTACTTGCGTGTATGATAGTATGACCAGTCATTTAGGTGCGTTAGGTGTGTGCGTATCTCAAAGGCTTAGAACTATGTTCGCCTCCAATATGTGATAATTTGATTTATGGTTAAAGAGTGATATCTGAACCAGTAGTCCTTGATTTATTATGAGAGGTATATGGACTTGATAACAGAGTACGCAAGTGTGAATCGTGGTGGCCAGTCCGAGCGATGTTATATATATACTTTGTTGATTTATTCTACTTGCATGTAATATTGGAAGGATGGATAGTGTATATCTAAAAGTCATTTAATTATGAGATAATCTATTTAGCGTGATATAGTAGTAAACTTAGATAGTGTATATCTAAAAGTGATATAATGGTGAGATAATCTACTTAATGTAATATAGTAGTAAACTTAGACAGTGTATATTTAAAGATTAATTAGGTAAAATAAATTAATAAAATGATTTAATGTTAAAATATGTGAAATTTTAACGGAATGGTTTAATAATAACATACGAGTAATGTTAATTATTAGTATTACGATAGCGTACTGTATGGACGCTACAGGGGAGTTAAAGAGAAATTTAACTAAGGACTTAATGTGAATTAATGTTATATTATAGCATATTGTATGGTCGATATGGGTGAGCTAAACCTAATATGTTTAGTTAGTTAGTTATTGATGAGACCTAGTTGGGCTAAACCTAACATAGCTATGTAGGAGATGTTAGGTTTGCACTATAGATGAGAGGTGAGAAACTGAAGAGAGTGTATGCGAACTAAAATGTGTAATCAATAAAAATTTTTAAACTGTGATAAATACTTGCTAAATGTTTTCAAAATACATTGGATTCTAACCAGTTTGCAAATAATTTTCAAAAACATTTAGGTGTCCAGCCACAATGATGCCAAGCTTGATGATCTGTTCCCAGGATGCATAGCTGCAGCACTTGTGGATGCTTACAGGATTTAGATTAGATGCTTTGGTCACTTTATTCCTAGAGTATGGTGTAGTTCAGTTATTACATTTGGGCATGTCACCCCTTCAGTTGGTTCATTTTATCATACATCGTATTTGTGGACTCAATTTATTTCAGTAGACATTTAGTTGGAATTTTGTATTGTGAACCGATGGTTTATTCAGTATTATTTTTATTCAGTTATTTATTTTGTGATTAGTTTAGATTTTTATTAGCGCGTGAATGGCTTGGTTATTGTTTTTATTTACACATGTTGTTATTGTTTAAAAATTGATAAAATTTGGCACTGGATTTTTGAATACTAGGTGGTTAGTAAATTTTTAAAATGTTATCGAAGGTGATACTAAGAATGAAACCAAACGATATTCCTATTTTATTTTTATAAACGATTGATCACCCGGTAATTAAATAGGCAGGGTGTCGCAGTTTGGACAAAACCACAGTACTCACCTTTATGGTGTCGAAGGTGACAAGCCACCCATTCCTAGTCTCTTCCTCCATAATCTTCTCCACTAATTGCTTCCACAACCACTTCAGGAAGTCCCCAGATACATGCATGGCCATTCCTACAAATAATTATGGATGGGTAGACGGCCGACGATGTTACCAAAAGGAACCAAATATCATCCGAAAAGATTCAGTTAGGTCTTCTATCGAAAAGAAGATCGTTATGCGGGGAGGAAATATTTATTCCCACCCCTCTTGGAGCAAAGGCCTCCAAAGGAAATAAAAGGAGGTCTGGAGGAGGACAACTAACTGCACATACCGGTACTCCCCTAGCAGAAAAATAAGTTGCAAGTCTCCCAACTATGGCACCGACCAATGAAGACACTGGGATTTGTGCTCCATAAACCAGTGTCGAATAAAGAAATTAGGCACACCCGCTAAGGGACACTCAAGAGGGATCACTTGATGAAATCTCTCTGCAAGCCACATGAACAACATCACCGAGCTCCCCCTCAGAAAATCAAAACAACCCTCTTTCTAAGCATCAAGACCATTCAGGGTCTCGGCCAGCACCACCATCGCACTCCTACGATAGTAAGACATCCATTTCATTATCACGGCCAATTGGGGGTCAGTTTTCAAGTCCCCTGTCACTATTAATTGCCTCACAGTCAGGCTAAAGCAATATCCCTAGCAAATGTGTCATCTTCAAAGCCCCTCTGACGCACCGAATGCACAATTGCCGAAGAAAAATAACCCATTCATGAACCAACAGTCGAGCCGCTGAAGGGGAAATATGGAGCGACTAAGCCAGAAATACTCGGGGAGAATAAGAAAAATCAAGCATAGACACCACAACATTGGGGACAATGCCCAACATTGCTAAAAATAATCTTTTAGGTAGGACAAGCCTCATCCAGGACAAACCTAAAGATGTGATCCTCAGGGTACCAAAATTGTACCATCTCTACTACCAAATTATAGTCTATGGCCCGATATCACTATAAAGAAACTCGACGCAAGTCGAAATTACCATAGTCAACATTGTAAAGGCACATGGCCTCGAAGCCTTCAAAATAATAAGAGAATTATTTGTACATTGGAAGAGCCATTGGAAGAAATTACGGCACAAGAGAAGAAATATGGATGTTGGTGAGAAAACACACCCTATACACTCTCCTTTTATACCTAAAAATCCATGCAAAAAATAAATTTTTTGGAATCTCGCTTAACCCCCAACCCTACAAAAGTACACAAGTATGTAGGAAAGTGCAATAAAAGCTTAGGAGTAATTTGACTAAAAATCCTTATTTTAAAAAGTTACCCCCGGGTCATTACCTTTTATTACTCCTTTTTTTAATAAACATTTTCCATTTTTCCTTATCTTCGCATAAAATAGAAATCTTTATGTTTTAATCATTTCCATATTTATCTCTACCTTTGCATAAAATGAACAATCTCAATAGAAAACTAAAAATGTACATAAAATAGGTCACTAAACCAAGAAAAATACCAAAAAAGACAATGCATGCCTTTCATATATATTGTTGCATGATTACGTTTTTTGTAGAGAAAATGAAAAAATATATACATATAATACTGCTTTTGTGTGAATTAGTCCCCATTTTAACAGTGTGGACTGGACACGTGTCACCTAGCTGTGAGCCTAGAAAATATCGGCTAAATTATAGGCACTCTCTCTCTTTTCTGGGCTCATCGCTAGGTGACACAATACCAGTCCTCACTGTTAAAATGCGGACTGGTATGCACAAGAGTAGTACTGTATATATATATATACACGGGACTTCATCCAAACACTCAACCTTCGTGACATACACGCTTTCCCCGGAAACGAGCGATAGACCCTCCACTCCTAGATCTAGAACCCTTAATTGAGGTGGCAGATGGCAGCAAGCAAGAAGAGGCAGAATTCTTTATATAATAAGAAATGGAGGCCATACAATCCTTAATGTCTGATAGCTAGTTGGTCGGCACCAGCAAATATAGCAAGCAAAGAGCAATAAAAAAGGCGAGCCAGTCAGTAAAGAAAATTGAAAAAATATATGGAAATAGAAAGAGAGGAAGAGAAAGAATATACCTCAGGACGTAGGGCCCTATACATAAGCCCCATCAACCCAGACATCGACACGTGATGAAGAGAAGGAATATACCTCAGGACGGAGGGCCCTATACATAAGCCCCATCAACCCAGACATTGACGCGTGAGGATGTTGGGGCATGCTCAATGACTCATCACTACCCAGTGATAAATTATAAGAAAAGGGAATGACCTAAATCAATGGAGGCTCCTCTACCACCACTACTAACTTCAACATACAATTGCCCGTGATGTGGGTCAATCCCACTGATACACTGTTCCCCCTACCCGAAGCCGTAGTGGGTGGATACATATTCTCGACATCATAGATATAGGAAGATATCCACTAACTCGTCAGAAAGCCCAAATAATAACTCTCCGCCATATCCGTGTAATGTGTATAGGGATTGCCTATCATCACTATTGCTCTGGCATCATAAGACATATCCCACACCCCCTCATATACACAGGGGTGCTGATGGTAGAACTACCCCCTCCTCCTCCACTATCTACCTCATCATCCTATATCCCAAGTTCCAAATGTACTCGAACTCATGCACAATCAACTGCTAAATCTGCGCATCCATGCCCATAATTCTTGTGTCCCACGAAGTCACACCCCAAGACTAGAAGGTCACATGCGATCCCCAATAGAATATCACTATCTACTCAAGAAATAAAGACGCTAAGAAGAAATTAAAAAAGACGAAAATTATGATCACTGGTTATGACATTCAAGACCCGTCGCACATCCTCATAAATAAGTATTAGTTCGACCGCATGTTGGACTTTTGCCATCAGAACATCCGACAGAAGTCCCCCAAATAATCATCCTTCAGGGCCATCAACCCCACATTGTGCCCACTCACCTTAAAGAACCACTTCTGCAAAAAGATTGAACTCAACAAAAAGAATAAAAGAAGAATGTAAAGAAATGCATAAAAAGGAAAACAAACCCAAAATTATCTCCAGAAGATACGTGGCCCCTGTAAATCTCTAACCAGTTGACTGCATGCAAGGAAGAATAAAGGGATGACAAAGTAAGGCTCCTCCAGTCATACCAGGACGTCAGATATCATCCAAAAATATGGCAGAATCCAAAGACGGACGATGTCATCACTTATAACCATAAAGAAACACCCAAACAAAAGCAAAATAAACATACGGGTCATCTATCTCACCTACTGCCCATCGGCCACATCCATAATCCTCCTCAAAAGTGTCTCCCTCAAAGAAAAAATTTAGATAGAATCCCCCGACATGATCTTAACCATGTCTCCCAAATTTGCCTGTAGCGCCTCCGACATAACCCTCAAAATGCAGTCCACCATAATCTGGAAAACCTTGCAATATAGTCCCAACAAATGTTTAACATCAATGGGAGTAAAATTGATATCCTTGAATCCGAGATGAAATGTGTGGTTAGTGTCCCACCATCTCTCCCCAAGAGTGTATAATACCACAGCGGAATGCAGTGTCTCATCCAGCACCTTCGCCAATGGGTAAACCCCGGTGTATAATACCATCCAACACACAATAGCAAGTATCTTCTCCCAAATATACTTCAACCCAATCGTCCCTCGGGACTGACTACTCTAAGGAGTTATGTCAATCTATAAGAAAACAGAAGAAAAATATTTCATTAAGTGCAAGGAACAAAGGGAAAACTAAATTAGAAGACCAAAGGTCACCATACTTACATAGATATTAGGGTTCTTCACCCTAGATGAACGATGATATGCAAGATCGCACAACAACATACGCTCATCATTAACTGGCTCAAACAAGTCAAAAGCATTATCATTGCCTAGCGCAAGGGGCACCACATACCGCTAGTCTAGGTTAGCCCAATCATCAATCGCCAGCCACTCATTATAAACATCACATGAAGTAATATCCATTTGAAGACTTAAAGAATAAAAGACTAAATAAAGACTCTTAGAGAGAGAAAGAGAAATATTCAAACACTAGAAGGTATGAAAAATGAACAGGGATAGCCCCCTTTTTATAGAAGTTTAAGGGGACTATCAATCGGCAACCCTTGGACCATGCTAATCGAAAGCTGCCTTTTCCTCATCCCAAAAAATCATAGGAGTCAGTTCATCTACCGATTGGCAGTTCCCCAGCCTGCCTTATGACATTCCCCTTTAGACTTTGTATCGAAAATTCCAAAAATTACTTGAAAAATCCTTAAAAGTATGGAACATTTTTTCCCTCATGAAAATAATTTTTGGAGCACTAAGTCCCTTAAAAACTCTCAAAATACCCAACTAGATTAAACTTACACTTTTATCCCTAGAATATTCCATAGCGGAACTAATGATGTGCCTGCATTCAAGTTTACTAGAATTCCCCAGTCAAAACCTCAAAACTAAACATTTCCCAGTGAAATTTCAAGACAACAACATTCCCAGTGGAATCAAAAGGACATCTGCACCTGAAATCATATACACTTTCCCTAGTGGAATAATCCCCCTCCAAATTATAACTTTAGGTCCTCAGAATTGACCTCGGACCGCATAATTGATCGTCATAACTTTAGGTCCTCACAATTAACCTTGACCTAGTGAATTGATCGTCATAGCTTTAGGTCCTCAGAATTGACCTCGGTCCTCAGAATTGACCTCGATCCACAGAATTGATCGTCACAACTTTGGGGTCTCAAAATTGACCCTGGCACATAGAATTGATCGTCATAACTTTAGGTCCTGAGAATTGAACTCGACCCTCAAAATTGGTCATCACAACTTTAGGTCCTCAGAATTTACATCGGCCCGCAGAATTGGTCGTCACTGATGATGCTAAGATTCAGCACCACCAGAAAAGAGGTGAGAGCTCAAACAGTGATAACAATGGAAGCCATAAAGATATATATGCATAAGTAAGTAGAAGGGGGTGAGTATAAGAGAAATAAGATAATGGTGTATAGTGGTTTGACCAATTAGGCCTACATCCACTGTGAGTATGTGATCCACTAAATATGGGCACTAATGGCCTTGGATACAATGCATATAACCTCATTCTCTCTCCACTATGTGTACAAGCAGAGTTACTGCTAGGGTTACAATTATTGATCCTTTTATAAGGTTGAAGGTCACAAGTATATATAGGGTTTGGTGGTGTAGTGTACCCCCCAAGCATGCATGGTGCATGTGAATAATGATCTATCCAATTCCTTGCTCACACATGGATGTGCCACTTGTAATTAATGATGAAATAATATTTCTTCATGTGAGGGGGTGATATTATTATAACGGTCTTATCCACATGCCATATGAGTCCCACGCGTCTCCCAAATCACGTGCTGTGATGGTGTCACCCTCGACCTAAGATGCCAGGCGGAGGAAAAAGTTGATGCTAGCATCGGTTCTGGCTGAATGTGGCCTCGTACTATCTCCCCCTCGTACTGTCATCCGAGCCATGACGAGGGGTTAGCCCCAAGAAGGGTCGTCTGGGCCATGATGAGGGGTCGGCCCCTTGAAGGGTCGTCTGGGCCATGATGAGGGGTCGGCCCCTTGAAGGGTCATCCGATCCATGATGGGGTCCTTCTTATAATTGAGTCGGTCTTTGGGCTCATCCTTGTCCTAAGACCTCATCTGGGTGGAGGATACTGTAGTCACCCCATTCTGTTACCCCTAAACTCTCCTTATGTCCCTAATACTTCCCTTCATCACTATAAACCCAGGTCACGTCCCGAGTACTGACCTGGAAGCCATCGGTCACCCCCCGACTCAGTTTGACCCAAAAGTCAAACTCCTCGTCTCGACCAAGACTCAATGAACCTTCGAAGGGAACTTAATACCCTTTCCAATGGTCTGCCCCGTGCGTGATTCCGACTTACCATGCGGACGAACATATCATTTGTGTCCGAAACCTGACCTAGAGGCCACAAGGAACTCCCGGGATCTATTTGACCTATGTCAACTCTTCAGATGGATCGAGGCTGAATGAATCTTCGAAGGTCACTGAATACCCTTTCCAACGGTCCATCCAGTGAATAATTCAGACTTTCCATGCGGACGAACGACCTGTTTGACTCCGGGAAGCCATCGAGCGTTTCCTGGGACTGGTTGACCAAAGTCAACTCTCTAAACCGGGTCAAACTCTTTGGAATGTCGAAATAAATCTCCTAAACGTTCCAACGGTATGCCCCGTGCTCGATTCGGACTTACCATGCGGACGAACGCGCCGTTTGCGTCCGCGCAATTCTCCGTCCAATGGACCGACAAATGCTTTCGAGCCATATTTGACCTAAAGTCAACTCCCAAACTCGGGAGCGGTCCAAAGGACTTTCGAAGGTCTCTAAAATACCTTTCCAATGGTATGCCCCATGCACGATTCTGACCAACGGTTTGCCCTCGGCGGCCAATTTTCCGAAAAAGCCTGAGGCGCACTGCCAAATGGCAGGCCCCAGATCCTGCCTATCGGCACTTGCCGATAGGCAGTGCCATGATAGGGCCGATCTTCAATCCCCTGGTGTTATAAAAGGAGGCCTTGGCCTCATTTTCAAGAGGAGCCCAGATTTGAGAGAAATCTCTCTGAACGAATCCCAGAAACCTCTCTCGAAGGCAACGTGATTTCAACTTCCAAATCCCTCTTTTACCTTCACTTTTCATCATCCTTTTGATCAAACTTGGTGAATTAACCACTCTCCATCATCATCCAAGCTCAAGGGCTGCTCTCCAACATTCAAGATCAAGCTCAATATCTTCAAGAAGGTCCAACTTTCTCAAACTCTCTCTCTTAAATTCTCTTGAATTCCCAATAACTTATTTCTTACTTAGCACTTTTATAATCTCATATCACACATCCTAATATACTTTTTATTTAGTATTATGGCACATCTCTTATTTTCATAGAAATATAAACCCGAAAATAAGAAAAAGAGGGTTTGCTCATAAATTCCAAGTAGGGATTCTCACACTTCTTCCACATTTTTCTCACAACTAAAACACCATTTCTACACACACACACACACTTACAAATAAGAGATCCCACATTTGGATTTATGGGATAAACCCCACCCCATTTCTTTGTATGCGAACTACGTGGACTTTGATGCCTTTACAGGCTACGTAGTCATCTCGGGGTAAAACCCGAGACTCAAATCCTTTCTCTCACTTTTTCTCTCATTTCCTATTTTCTCTAAATCCATTTTTCTTATATTATATATATCCTTAGTCTTAGTGACACATTACTCTATGTGCGTTATCGTTCCTTTATAGCGATCAACGTAGGGGTAATCGCGTAAATCTTATTTTACTAATATTACTTTTATAATCTTCCTGTGGATGACTCGCTTTATCTTTTCCATGATACAAGCCGAGGATTCCTATCTCCATTCTATATATATACACATGCACACATCTCACGGGGGGAAATATAAAGGAAAATAGCAAATATCCATGAGAGGCCGAAAGGGCGGAATGGGTGCCTAACACCTTCCCATTTCGTAACTAAACCTCCGAACCCTTTTCGAATCATTTTGGTTTCGCACGCACCAGTATGTCTTTGGATGCCATCCTTCGGGATGGCTTCCTCTTTTTCTTTTGTCTGTTTTGAGTAAAATAGACTGGCGACTCTGAATCTCTCTACATTTTTCACACCTCACAAAATCGACGCCGGCCGAAGCGCTTTCCCGAGAGGGGACGCGAGGGACCCGAAGGATTCCTCCTCCCTCCGTAGTGGGGATCGGCAGGGATGGCCACAGTGGCGACTCTGCTGGGGACTTTTATTTATTTTGAGGGCTTGACTCTATTTACATGGATTCTATATTTGTTTATGCTTCCACCCCCCCCCCCCATATCTGCATGTTCCCCTTTCTCACATGTATATCCCATGCTTATGCTTATGTTCACACACTTGTACAAAATCCTCCATGTACACCTCACACCACGTACACCTAGGATCACGTATATCCCCATGTTGCATGCATCACCTATCCATACTTGGCGTACCTTTGGGGTACTTGTACTTTGTTCTCGGTTTGGCATAATCAAAGAAAGGCATTCTCATCATAAGCTACTAATAAGAAAATCATGCATGATTCACACGACATCACCAAATAGCATTGATATTGACCAAATTTTACCCAGTAACTGGAGGGTCACTTCGTGATGGGCGCTGGTCCGGCAGGTCGCAGTTAGCCTAAGCGATATGACTCTCACCTTCCATTGGCCAAGTAGCTTCGACGTATATCGAACGGTTCCCCTCATCGTGCCGCTTGACCGAAGTCATGAAGGGAGGTATATCGCAGGGAATTCGTTCACGTACGCCGAGTATATCGAATTCTCTCTCGCACGTACCGTCCTCACGAGGTATATGGTGAGGCAATTCACGTACACTCAGGTATATCAAATGGCTTATCCACACGTATCGATTGCCCGCAAGAGCAAGACGTATATCGTGGAAGTCACGCCAAAGGGGGGAACCCATGCCGATTCACCCAACCAACTGCATACCCACATATAGGTGTCAAACCTAGGACACGCACTTTAGATTGTCGGTTTTGACGACCCACAACTCTGCTGAAATTCCGGGTCGATCTTTCGCCCAATTTTCGCGCATTTTTAAAACGGGACTCTGTCCGCGAGCCTGGTTACAAGTCCCAACCCGTAGCTTTGCATATATTAAAACCCCACTTTTCCAGGCTTAAGTCTCGTTCGGCATTGCATTTAGGAGAATTAAATACAAGTGAGAACATAATAATCATAATAATCATGCTGAGTTCCGTCTCCAAAAACATTTCTCCCTTTCTTATCAAAAATCCAAAAACATTTCTCCCTTCCTTATCAAAAATCCAAAAACATTTCTCCCTTTCTTATCAAAAATCCAAAAACATTTCTCCCTTTTTATCAAAAATCCAAAAATAGTTCCTTCCCTTTTCTAAAAAATAAATCTCATCCTACGCCTTCTCAGGTTGACCGCACGCCCTTGGCCTAGCTCCCTATTGGCTTAGGTCTTCAGTCAAATCACTCCGGAGTTTTGTTCGTTCCTTTACTACTTTTTCTGAGTCCGGAATCCATCCATCTTCCATGGATAATGCGGATCAAGCACCAGTCATACAACCAGATCTGCCTACAGTCCTAGCTCAGCTCGTGGCCAAGATTGACAACCTCCAAGCTGAGGTCCGAGAAATGCAACGAAACCAAGGTCCTATTCCTCAAGAGACCGAGGCCATGTTCCCTCGTGCTATGGGTCCACCCGAGCCCATCTGGGTCCCGAAAGAATATCAGAACGCTCCGCGTGCCCCTCCTGCTAATGGGCCACCGCCTGCCCAGCTTCCAATGCCAAACATTGCCCAGCCTATGGCTAACTTGCCTCTAGTTGCTGATCCAAAGGAGGAGGAGTTGAACAAAGTCAAAGAGGATCTCAATATGCTCATCAAGAAGTTTGGCCAAGTCAGGATCTCTGGTAATTACATGGACTACACCCATATGTCTCCTTATCCTAAAGCAAGGTTACCCGAGAAGTTCAAAATGCCAAATATCGAGGAATTTGGAGGGAGGGGTTCCCCTGATTGTTCATCTTCACACTTATCATCGTTCCATGACTCTACTAGGGGATTCGGAAGAAGTGATGGCCCAATAGTTTCAGCAAACTTTGAAAGACAGTGCTCTCCGATGGTTTTTATCTCTTGAGGAATCCAGAATCTGTAGCTGGGAGGATGTAGCCCGAGAATTTATGTCGCAGTACAAATACAACGAACAGCTTGAGGTCACCCGTCGTGATTTAGAGTTGCTTAAACAGAACTCCGGAGAATCAGTCACTAACTTGATAGCCCGATGGAGGGAAAAAGAGGATACCTTGACCAATCGGTCGTCTGAAGAAGAACAAGTCAGCATAGTGAAGAAGAATTTCTTGCCCCATGTTCGAGAAACCATGGGAGGACAGTACTACCCCCATTTTCGAGCTCTCAGAGAAGCAGGAGTAGAAATCGAAGAGGGTCTTGTAAAAATAGAAGTTGAACCAAAAAAGGTGTCCGGACAGTTCACCCCCAAAAAATATGACAAGCCTGTCAGTGCCGCAGTCTCAACCATCAATAATATCTCTCAACCAACCACATCATGGGCACCGAAAAGCCGCCCTGCTCCCGTCCGAAGGGAATACCCTGAGCTCCATGCTCCCCTCTCCAAAGTTTACCAAGCCATGTTAAGACGAAACCTTATAAAGCCCCTGGATCCACGTCCATTACCCAATCCACTTCCCAGAAATTTCAAGACCGATGCTCATTGCGCCTTTCACCAAACAGCTAGCCATACCACCGACCAATGCTTCCACCTTCGAAACATAATCCAAGATCTCATTGACCGGGGTACCATCGCCCTCAAAGAGGACCCGTTGTCAATGAGAGAGAGTGGTACAACCTTCCCCATAACTTCGACGGAGATGTTGAGTGCATGATTGTGATTTGGCCCAATTTTGGGGATTTCTTCTTCAGAAAAGGACAGTATTCGGGTAGAGGTCAAGGATCCGACCAGGTTCACCGCTTCTTCTGGTGTGGTAGAGGGAGGAACTATGGGTCCAGTGAGCAATTTGATCAAAGCATTTCTGTGTAGCTGGGAAGACATGAAAAGCCCCCATAGAGTGATGTTAACTTGAGTTTTCTTCAATTAATCGAGGATCTTGCTCTCCTCGAGGGTCATTTCCGGCATAGGAAGGTTTTCAACGCCCTTCCCCTTATCATTGGTTGGTAGCGAGTTTGGAATTTAGTAATGTCTCCCAGACCTGGTCATGTGATTTACTGAAGAAGGAAAAACTTAAATCCGCTTTCCTCATCAATCTCAGGTTGTTCTGCCACCTTATCTATTTCTCTGAGGAGTTCCTCAAATGATATCATCCCACATAAGTCAGCTATTGGGCCATTTCCTCCTGAAGCTTGTTCTTCATTTGAAACTTAGAATTCTTCCCCCCATTCGGTGGCAACAATTCTGTTTTCCTTTGTGAAGTCAATGCATTCCATAACTTCAACGGCTTCTTCATATAGGTCTTCCCATTCTGTGGGGATGTGTAAGGGTGAAGGGACCAGGTGCCCTTGCAGCTTCAAAGTGTCAAGTAACTTGGTGATACTGTAAATATTGTTGGTTTGCCTGAATGCTTCCATCATGATCCGGACAACATCATCTAAGCAGATTTCGTCGGTTGGTACCATCCACCTATCTGACTCTCGGGCCCATTTCCGTGCTTCCAAAAACAACGTACTGAACCTCTGGCAGTCGATAATCATATGTGAGGGAAATTTCAGCCCGAACTCTAGGTGTTGGTTTAACACCTCTGACAATTCCATACCTCCACTTTCAGAACAGGTCGGGACAGTGATGCAGAAAGGGTTTGTCCAAAATATGACCCTCATGGAAATGTCAATGTGATTCATATGTTCAGAAACATGCACTTCATGCCCGGATTAGGGCTGGGACAAAGGCAGCAAGGGATACTTGAGCCCATCGAACTGAAGAAAGCTTTCTCTCCTTGCGGCTTGGGATATCAACCATCAGAACCAGAACTCAGAATGATCTGCCAGACTCGATCAAAGAGAGGGTTAGACTTCGTTCGAACTATCTCGTGAGATTCTTTAAATGGACAATTCATTAAGAAAGGCGAGGATTTCCCCTTTTGCGGTTTTCCAAAACCATGGTATGACCATACAGATAAGAAGATGAAGCCTGGAATGGAGATCTTCTTCGAAGATAGGTACCCATGGGCCGAAAGTTACCAATACCAGGTGCCACCGCTTATCAAAGATACTGAAGAAACTGAGAAAAGTGACTCCGAAGATTCCTTCAACCTGTAGAAATTAGGGCTGACACTCTGCATGGTTCATTCAGGCACTACATCAAGGGACCCATCCCGTCTGATTAAAGCTGCTGATACACCTCTCCTCAACTGGCATGCTGCGCTAGTTCTACCTCTTAAAATCTCCCTCAACCCCAATGTTTACCCTGTTTTATCTACTGTTGTCCATCCTTGCTCAAATGTAATCGAGACCTCTTTTAATGAGGTTCTCAATGCTGTTTTTCCTATCAATGAAATAAACGAAGATTTTGAGTATCTTGCTGTGCCTTACATTAATTGTGTGGATTTTAATCAAACTTTTGATGACGATGATTTTGCAAATGAAAAATTCTTAACTGATCTAAATAAGGTTAATAATAAAAAACATAACCGTGTTCAAGTTAATGAGAAGAGACGATCGTTGTTAATCTCAGTTCTAGTAGCCAACTGCGCGAGATTAGGATAGGGGCCACCCTTGACGAGCATGAGCGCGCACAACTCGAAGAATTGCTAAAGGAGTTTGTGGATGTCTTTGCATGGTCCTATGACGACATGCCCGGTATTGATCCCAAAATAGCTCAGAATGAGATCCCCATTCTCCCAGATGCCAAGCCAGTTAAACAAAAGTTGAGAAAGCTACGCACCGAATGGTCGCTTAAGGTAAAAGAAGAGGTGATCAAACAGTTGAATGTGGGTTTCATTCGAGTAATCGAATATCCCACATGGCTGACCAACATTGTACCTGTACCAAAATCAGGAGGAAAGGTTCGAATGTGTGTGGATTACCGAGATTTAAACAAAGCTTATCCTAAGGATGATTATCCGCTACCTAACATGGACATGATCATGGACAACACAGCCAGTCATGCTCTCAAGTCATTTGTCGACGGATTTGCTGGATACAACCAAATTAAGATGCATCCCGACCACAAAGAGAAAACCGCATTCATTACCCCATAGGGAACTTTTTACTACACCGTTATGCCATTCGGTCTTAAGAATGCTGGGGCTACCTACCAAAGGGCTTCCATAACTATCCTGCATGATTTGATCTACAAAGAGGTCGAGGTTTACGCGAATGATATGCTTATCAAGTCCAAAACTAGATAAAGTCATGTTCCCGCTCTCCGGAAGTTCTTCGAACGACTGCGACAGTATCAGATGAGACTTAATCAACAGAAGTGCGTCTTCGGCATCACGAAGGGAAAACTCTTAGGATTCATGATCAGTGAGAAGGGGATAGAAGCAGATCCCGCCAAGCTGAAGGTCATACTTAAGATGCCACCTCCTCGAACAGAGAAGGAAATCCAAGGCTTCCTGTGGAAATTATAATATATCAGTCGGTTCATCAACCAGCTAACCTCCATCTGTGAACCAATCTTTAAGTTCCTCCGAAAGGATTCAACCAAGGTTTGGAACGAGGCCTGCCAAGATGCTTTTGATTGAATCAAACAATACCTAACCCAACCTCCAGTTCTCATGCCACCACAGCCTGGTCTCCCTTTGCTCTTATACCTAACCATAACAGACACTACATCCCGGGCTTTGCTAGCCCAGTACCTCGAGGACTCCCGCAAAGAAAGATCCATCTATTATGCCAGTCACAAGTTGGATGGATACGAGGTCAACTACATTGCTTTGGAAAAAGCATGTGTCGCACTTGTCTGGGTCACCCAAAAGACATTACATATTCGCCTTCCCCATTAAATTATTATCCCAAATGGATCCCATCAAATACCTGCTTGAGAAATCCTTCTTATCTAGCCGAATGGCCCGATGGTTGATGCTCCTAATCGAGGTTGATATCGTGTACGTCACACAGAAAGCCGTTAAAGGAAGAGACACCTCTTACTACCTCGCTGACTACCCTATATAAGAAGCAAATGTCTGGATCTCCGAATTCCCAGATGAAAACATCCTCTGCACCACTCAAGACCGCCTCCAATGGAAAATGTTCTTCGACGGCGCTACCAATAAAAAGGGATATGGCATTAGGATACTTCTGGTCGCCCCAGATGACTCCCACACTCCCATCGCCATTAAATTAGATTTTCCTTGCACCACCAACATGATAGAATACGAGGCATGCACAGTGGGCCTCCAGGTTGCTCTCAAGAAAGGTATTCAATACCTCGATGTATACGGGGATTCTTCCCTTATCATCGGTCAAGTGCTCAGAAAGTGGAAGGTCAAGGAAGAAAAGATTCAACCCTTTCATTCCCAATTAGAAGAGTTAGCCTCCCAATTCCGAGATATCACCTTCCATTACCTACCCCGAGCAAGGAACAACCTAGCCGATGCTCTCGCTACTTTGGCTTCCGTGGTCGACATGCCCGAGGGAATAACAATGACCCCCTTCCTAGTTAAAAAATAAGACAGACCGACCCATTGCTACCATATTGAGCTTGTCTCCACTGAAGATCTAGAACTAGCCGATTGCTGGTACTATGATATTTGGTGCCTCTTCAAATACGGTAGGTATCTTGAGGGTTCCAATAAGAACGACCGAGCTACCCTCCGAAGGCTGGCCACTCAGTACATCATCTGCCATAAAGCACTACTCTAGAGTAATTTCGATGGAACTCATTTGCACTATATTTCAGGGGATGACATTGAAAAGATAATGCAAAAAATCCACAGCGGGGAATGCGGACCTCACATGAACGGTCACATGCTTGCCAAAAAGATCATCCGACAAGGCTATTACTGGACCACCATGGCCCAGGATTGCACCGCCTATGTTCAGAGGTTCCCTAAATGCCAACAGTTCTCCAATCTCCAACATCTACCTCCGCGGGAATTATACAACATGACTTCTCCATAGCCGTTCTCCACCTGGGGTATCGACATCATAGGGAAGGTTACACCAAAAGCGTCAAACGGGCATGACTTCATCCTGGTTGCCATCGATTACTTCACCAAATGGGTCGAAGTTGAGTTATACGCAATATTAAATGCCAAGAAGGTGGCCAAATTTATCAAGAAGAATATCATCTGCTGATATGGGGTCCCGCACGAGCTAGTGTCGGATAATGGTTTGCACTTTGAGGCAGAAGTCACAGAAATAGTCAGAAAATACGGGATTCAGAGACATAAATTTTCTCCCTACCGACCTCAAACCAATGGTGCAGTTGAGGCCGCAAATAGAAACCTCAAAGCCATCATCAGTAAGATGACCGAAAGTTATAGGGATTGGGCCGACCGGATCCCCTACGCCCTCTGGGGCTATTGAACCTCAATTCGAACCTCTACTGGGGCTACCCCTTACTCCCTAGTTTACGGCATGGAGGTAGTTCTACCCGTGGAGCTAGAAATACCCTCGTTACGTGTCATGCTCGAAAGCAAGGTTAGTGAAGAAGACTAGTGATAAGGCCGTCTTGATGAGCTGACCCTCCTAGATAAACAGAGATTAAAAGCTCTTTACCACATACAAGGATACCATCGCTGAATAGCGTGATCATTCAATAAGAGAGTCAAGGACCGCGGTGTCCGAGAGGGGGATTTAGCGCTCAACGAGATAATTGAACCCATCTGGGACCCCAGAGGAAATTTCAAACCTAATTGGAGAGGCCCTTACATTGTGAAGAAAATGTTATTCGGTGGTGCCGCCATGCTCACTGACCTAGATGGGGAAGAGATGTCTCATCCAGTCAATCTGGACCGTCTCAAGAATTTCTACCCCTAGTCCAAAATCTCGGTGCGCAACGACTCTTCTCATCCCCCATCTATTCTAAAAAAAAAACTCTCTCCATTTCCCTCTACCCAGAACTACGTGGGCCTGATCCTCTGCAAAAACTATTTAAACTGATAAGAACTTTTTCAAAAACCCCAGAGGTACCATTCTTTTTCACAAAATACCATTCTTTTCTTACCCCCGAGAACGACAGTTCATTTTAAACATCTACTTGAACAAAAGGATTATGTATGCCTTAGCGATTGGTATAGATAATTCAAAATACAAAATTCATCGAAAGGCACAGCTGGATGATCAAAAACTTATTTATTTCATTAATAAGAAACTACAGTACATATTGCATAAAGAAAAAGGAACGGATAACTCCCTTCCCCCTACTACCATAAAAACCAGACAAAATCCCCCACATCTGTTACATAAATAAACTCTCCAGGAGTCCTACCCACAGCTACCCGAAGAGCCTGCACCCTCATCATCCACGTCCCGAGGACCCCAAGTTTTTCCTGCCTGAATGGAGTGCCGCAAACACTCCATGGACCGATGAGCCTTAACCATCTTCGAAAAGACCACAACACCCCCTTCCACGGAGTCAGATAAAATAAACCACCCCCGACCGGTCTCTACTGTCAACATCTTGCTGACTACTTTCCTACACAACCAGTTCATATAATCTTTGGGGACATGGAAAACCTTCCCAACAGACTGAGAGGGACAGGTCGACGGACGCCGATTTTCCCACAGATATCCTAGCAACAGACGCAAGCGCTCAGTCAAATATTCTACCGGAAAGAAATTTGAGGTCCGAGGGGGCACGACCTGCGCCCAGCCAAATTGGCGCAAAAGCCGCTAAGGGAAATAAAAAGAGGTCTGCCCGAGACCAACCAGCCGCACATATGAATATTCTCCTAGCTCAAGAACAGGCTGCAACTGTCCCCACCAAGGCACTGACCAATACATCCCACAAGCCCCATGCTCCACAAGCCAATTCTCAACATACAGGCCCATGCGAATGAAGTAGCGCGAAAAGAAGTTGGGTACAGCCGATAAAGGATATTCTGGAGGAGTCGACAAGCGGAATCTTTCAGACAACCACATGAACATCATCACAGGGCTACCCCTCAAAAAGTCTGAACGGCCTTCTCTCCAAGCATCCAGGCCATTCAGAGTCTCTGCCAATATCACCAGCGCAGGATTGCGACGGTATGACATCCATGAGGTAATGACTGCAAGTTGTGGGTCCACCTGAAATTCCCCAGTCACCAACAGACTGGAAAACTCGAATGAGGCCTATTTTAAAATCCATTAATGATAGAGTTCCGCTTGTTTACGAAAGAGGGGGGACTCAACCCACAATAATAAATGGCAATGTCAAAGGTCCAAAACTTGTCACTGCTTGGACAAAAGATGAATTTAAATGGAGTAATTATAAGGATATATTTTCAATCGTCCCTAGTTTACATTGAGTATGTCGTATCCCGTTACAACTGTCAAGGAAGTTCACGTTCACACGCTCACGAAAAAGGATCCAAATATCATACATCTTCCACATCTACGCGACATGAGGTATACTTTAGTATATAATTTGTTTTGAGTTTTTTAGATTTTTTACTAAGTATTGTGATACTTTTTTAAAATGTTTTAATTCAAAATGAGGAATTTTTTGAACTTAAAATGGTTTTTGAAATACCTTTAGACGAAATTTAGAATTTTAATTTTTCATTCATGTCGTTCAAACGATATGGTAATGTCATTGAAACGATATGACAATGTCGTTCAAACGACATGCTGATGTCGTTTGATAGGTCATTGAATGCCAGGATCAATTTTGGATCAAATGATGTCATTCTATTTTGAGTTTTGGAAGGTCGTTAGATAGGTCTTTCAAATGACATCCCACTATCATTCGAATAACATGGTGAAGTCTTTCTAAAGACCCTGCACCACCTTAAAATTTTTGTTAGCCTATAAGTACTTGTTTCGTGAAGCTTTCAAATTAAGACTTTTGATATACAAAAACTACAGACCTACTTCTTTAAGTCTTCACCTTTTTAGGGCTAAAAACCTTTTGATTACAGTAAACAAATCCCAATTACTTTTGTAAATCATCTTTTGAAACCCAAAGCACATCTATATTAAAGTTACTTTTGTGAATAAGGCGTTTTCACTACTGACCTAGTAGAGAAAGAGTCTCTACTGATGATCTTGTGGGAATCATTGTTCACGACTGCAGTCATTACAAGTTCATGGCCGCAGTCTTTGTGGGTTCTTGTTGGGATTCATTGCGAAAGAAGACGGTCATTTATGAGAGGATTGTTGGGAAGATTTCTCCAATTGTATTTGTAAGTTACGATTTGAAAAACTATTAGTGAAATAAAAGTTTTTTACCCGAAAGGGATTTTTTTCCTGAAATATTGTGTTTGTGATTGCATGTTTTAAATTCATTAATATCTTAAATCACATAGTTTCATGTTTAAGAGTTAATTAAAATTTGATGTTGATGATATCTAATTAAATAAATTTGAGACATGGAACCACTAGACACTCTCCAATTGGTATCAGAACAGGTTGCACTAAATTTCATTTTTTATGATCCCGTGTGTTTAGGTTTGCCTTTTGTAAGGTTTGATGATTTTAGAAGACATTTGTTTGAAGTATCTAATTGAAAAACATGTATGAAGTTTGCACTTATGATTTAATTAAAAATAATGACTTTGATAGGTGTTTTTATTGTAAGGGGTATAGTCATAGGATACATGAGTGCCCCATAAATCTGAGGAAGGATCTTAATAAACTAATAACTAATGTTTCCACCCTTAGTGATATTGATCAAGAAGAGGAAAACCTTTTTGCAAGTAAGTGAGACATTACAATATTTATGGCTAATCATTTGACTGAAGATGAAAAATGTTCTCATGAAGATATTTATTTGCATAATTATTCCGTAGACATAGCTAGCGAAGCCCAGGAAAGAGAGGGTGATGTGAGCGAGGATAAAGAGGTGGATAAGAGAGACTTGCAAGTTTCCATCAATGAATCGTATGCAAAAACTTTGAAGGTAAAGAAGATAAGCATTAAGTTATAAGATAAGTTGAAAGAACGTGCCGAAGATAATAATAATAATAATAATAATAATAATAATAATAATAATAATAATAATAATAATAATAATAATAATAATAATAATAATAATAATAATAATAATAATAATACTGATGCATTAATTGATGATCTTTGGTAACATGAGAATTTTCTTCGAGAGAAGATAGAGTATGTCGAGGGTGAGAGAGATAGTCTTCGATGTTTGATGGAAGCTATGAAAAATGAGATTTTAGAGTTTGAGGAGTCTAGGCATTTGCTTCAGTCTAGGATAGGTGAAATATAAGAGTGATTGAGAGATTAAATTACGGTTAAGTTTGATTTGTAGGCTAGGTTAAAAAAGTTAGATAGGATATTAAACACCTTCCAAATTGAAGATAATATATGTGGAATTGACTTCGATGACCATGTTGTTCCCGTTCCCAAAGCTAAGACTATGCATATGAGAGAGCACCTCAGGATCTATAGGAGAGAGCCACCTTGGAATGTAGGGAGAGGACCACCCTTAGGTAACGTTCACCGCCATATTTACACTTACACTCATTGCGGTAAGAAAGGTCACCTTAGGAGTTTCTGTTACAAACTGGAAAATGCTCCTAAGAAGTTTAATAATAGAATCATTTCGGTTCCCAAAACCCCCATGTGTCATTACAGATCTATTTGGGTTAGAATATCGAACTTAGATGCTTTAGGAAATATACTTCATGGCACTCATTTTCTTGCACGTGATTCTCCTCATGTCAGATCTTTCGGTTGATCATGCTGAATTTCTATCATACACTAGTTGTAATTCATGATATATATTTGGTACTGCTATGATGTTCAACTATTATATTTAGTTTTTCCATTCTGATATATTTTTTGAAAACCCCTAAAAGATTTTTGTCTTTGAAATTTTTTAGAAAAAGTGAAAAAGAATTTCTATTTTTTCGAGAAAATATTGAAAAAGCCAAAAAGATTTTAATGTGATAAAATTTATGAAAAATACAAAAAGAATTTTGAAGTTTGTTTTACACCGTTTATGGATGGACAATTAGGATGACAAAGTCACGATATAATTCCATTATCCATGTGACTATTTGAGAGTGTTTTGAGATGACACATCATTCATTTATGTGCTTTACAATGTTTGGAGTCATTGAGATGTGATTAGTTATTACTTCCTATATATTTGACTCTTGATTTCCTTTAATGCACACGGGCACAGATTTATTTGAACATTTAACTTGTCTATCACATGTTGGTCGAAGTGTTTTCATCTCAGTCCTGTCTTTAAAACGAACCAAATGTAATAAAACTTGACAATGAAAGTAGTTCATGTAAGAATATTTGCAAGTGAGGATTTGTTTAACATTAAAAAATGATGAGTGAACACTAGAAAGGGTTACGAGAGGCATGTGAACTCATCGTGAACGCCACCATTTGAAAAGAGCCCAAGAACATATTAGGGCAATGAAAATAAATATATGTCAAAAATGGATCCAATAGGAAATCTCTTAAAAGGAGAATTTAGCACCTCATTAGAAAAATAAAAATAATTATTATTTATGAGGGAGTTTGGTTGGAAATCAATGGGTTTGCACATCCGGACAAAGTCTTCTAAAAGCATTACATAGTTTTAGACTTTTTGGTGTGAAAATCATTTTAGACTTTGAATTATTGATTAGATTGAGTCGATATCATTTGAATTTAACAATTTTACACCTAAGGACGATTTTGAGTTAATTCCTTCGGAGTATCCAACATTCATCGTGCACATATGTTATGAATGTTTGAGTTGATTTTCCTACCAAATTTTTTCACGCCCATTCCTTTCGTTTCCACGATTTGGTTATCTTAGTGTAAAGTCATGCTGTGTTGTTTTTGTAAAATTATTTTTTCTTGAAAAATTTTAAAAAATAAAAAATAGATTGTGGAACCGTTTGAGTTTATCCTTGCATGAGATTAATTGACATATGTTTGTGATGACTTGCTACACTTTCCATGACATTCCAATTTATTATTGTTTATTCTTTCCTTTGTCTATTTCGGACAAATAAAAAGAGGGATAACTAAATATGAATTATGGGAGAGTGAGAGTTTGAATTATAGGGGAGACTTGATTTAATTTGATATTTGATTTACGTTTAACTCATTTCAAACTCAATACATCTCGAAGGTATTTGCTTTGTTTATTGTGTGTAGGACTTTGATGAGCATTTGGAAAGCACACAAAAAGAAGAAGATCAAAATCATGGAGATTTGAAGATTTGAAAGTTGAAGATTTTTGAAGATTTTCACATTTAGTATCTTTCCACTTTTGGGTTCTTAGGAGGGTATTTGATTTGTATAGGACATTTGTTGATAATTCGGATGTCTTTATTTTGTACCGGAATATACATATGGGGAGATTTGTAAGGACATATTTATAATCATCCATAGTTTACATTGATTATGGCGTATCCCGTTACATTTGTCAAGGAAGTTCACGTTCACACGCTCAAGAAGACGGATCTGAATATCTTATATCTTCAACATCTACACGGCATGAGGTATAATTTAGTATAGATTTTATTTTGAGTTGATTAGATTTTTTACAAAGTATTGGGATACTTTTCTAAAATGTTTTATTTCAAAATGAGACATTTTTTGAACTTCAAATGTTTTTTGAAATACCTATAGTAGGACTTTAAAATTTTTATTTTTCGTTCATGTCATTCAAACAAATGGAAATGTCGTTCAAACGACATGATGATGTCGTTATATAGGTCATTAGATGCCAGGATCGATTTTGGATTAAACGAGGTCATTCTATTTTGAGTTTTGAAATGTCGTTATATAGGTCGTTCAAATGACATATCGCTATCATTCGAACGACATGCTGAAGCCATTCTAATGACCCTGTGCTACTTTAAAAAAAATTACCCTATAAATACCTGTTTCGTGAAGCTTTCAAATTAAGACTTTTGATATACAAAAAATGCAGACCTGTTGCTTTAAGTCTGCACCTTTATAGGGCTAAAAACTTTTTTGATTCACACAAACGCATCCCAATTACTTTTTTGTATTATCTTTGAAACCCAAAACACTTCTAGATTGAAGTTACTTTTATGAAGAATGAGTCTTCACTGCTGACCTTATAGAGAATGAGTCTCTACTGTTGATCTTGTGGTTCTAGTGGGAATCATTGATAATGACTACGGTCATAATGATTCTCAAGGGGTCATTGCTAGTTCAATACTATGTTCTTTGTGGGTTCTTCTGGGGATTTATTGGGGAAGAAGACAGTCACCTGCGGGAGTATTTTTAGGCAAATTTCTCTAATTGTATTTGTAAGTTTTGATTTGCAAAACTATTAGTGAAATAAAAGGTTTTTACCTGAAAGGGTTTTTCCCCTGAAATATTGTGTTTGGGATTGCATGCTTTAAATTTTTTAATATCTTGAATCATATAGTTGCATGTTTTAAGGTTATTTAAAATTTTGGGTGGATTGACATCTAATTAAATAAATTTGAGACATTGAACCGTTGCGCACTCTTAGTAATTTTAACTCACGTGGTTTGAATGTCATTTTTAAAGCCATCACCGCTGATGAGTTTCGTCGCATCATGGCATGCACCACATCTATGGAAGCATGGGATATCCTCCAACTAACTCACTAGGGTACTAACATTGTGAAAGCTTCTAAGTTTGAAAATTTGACCACACAATTTGAAACTATTACCATGCTAGAGTCTGAGTCGTTTGATGAATTTTATGCACGATTGTTTGATATCGTTAACTCTTGTTTTAATTTGGGTGAGAAAATTTCTGAAACACATGTAGTTAAAAAGATTTTGAGATCACTTCCAACCGCTTTTATTCTTAATGTTACTGTGATGAATTAATTGTATATTTTATATACATTTAGGTTACAAGAACTCGTAGGATACCTTTAACCTTATGAGATAGACATTTTCCCTCAAACTGCTAAACTTAAGAATAAGAAAATAGGGATTTCTTTGAAGGCCAGTCTAAAAAGAAGAAAGAATAAGTTTGTGATTTCGAGTTTGGGTTTGATTTTAAGCTTGATGATTTATCCCTTTTTGTAAAAAAAATTAATTTTTTTTTCAAATTATCAAAGAAAATTCTTCAAAAGAACAGATTTTTGAGAAATATAAAAATGGGAATAAGGTTAAGAATGTTAGTGAGAAGGAGGGCGTGAGATTTTATTAGTGTGAGGGAAAGGGGCACAAAGCCCTCGAGTGTGCCATTAGTCTAAATAGACAGGGTAAGGGAAAAGTTTCACATAAAGCCACTATTAGCGATAGTGAGGTCGAGTCGGTGGATTCTAGAGGTGAATCACTTCGTGTACGTTCATGGCAAGTCATGTGAGTACTTCTAGTTTGTTCGATGCCGATGAGGACATTAATAAACATGAGATCCTCGAATATGTTTCGAATCATTCTTTATAGAGTGAGTGTGAGGAAGAGAATTTTAGTGAGGAAGAAGGTGGACTCCAAAAATCCTTTCGTGATCTTTACACAAAGACTTTAAAAAAACAAAATCTTGATAAAGATTTGTCTCTTAGGGTGTGTGATTTAGAGAAAGAAATGAATGTTTTGAGGGAGTTTGAGGCATCAACAAATCAACTTGAGAAGGTAAAAGTTTATTTGTGCGAGTATTTTATTCTTATCGATAGGGAAAATAACGATTTGACCAGCACCATGGCTAGTCTTACGAGAGATCTTTAAGCTTCATGCAAGACTCGTGAAAAACTTGAAGCCTATGTATCCTAACCCGAGATTGTTCTCGAATGTGTCCAGAAGGTCAAGATCACTTTAGAGGATGCATTTAAGAAGGTTAGAATAATAATCCTTGATCCCTCATTAGATAACGTTGAGAGGGTAGGAATAGGTTATAATGGTGCACCCACTACCGAAGCCTCGCCTGAGCTGGTTCCCAAGTTTGTGATGGATCCGCATGGGCCTCAACCTAAACCCCCAGGATACCGAACTTACCAAGGAGAGATCGTCCTAAACATTTTAAGCAAGGTAGACCGAAGCCCGCTTATAATTGTTCTCATTGAAAAAAAAATTGATCACCTTGGAGATTTTTGTTTTAAGTTGGGAAGAGTTCTCACAAGAGGGTTTCCCCGTATGCTCCTAAACGAGTCCCTACACATGTTCCCGCACACACTCCCACACACGTTACTCCACATACTCCCGCACATCACCATAGATATTTTGAGTGTTTTTTAGAGCAAGTTGAATATTTAGTCAAGACTTCCCAATGTTTAATGGAGGAATCTTATAGGATGTATTCTCCTTTTGAGAACTCCTCTGGGCCTAACGGTTGAGGTCGAGACCTGCTTCTAGAATAAGGTTTTTATCACGTTGATATCTATAAAATATTTGGCATTATTTTCGATATTTAAGCTCAAAATATACTTTCAAAAATAATTATTTAAGAGGTAAGCTCTGATACCAATTGTTGTCCCGAAAATATACACAAGAAGGGGGGTGAATTGGGTATTTATAGATTCATTGGTAATATAAAAACTTTCAAAAAAATTCTTTAAGATTAATTATAATCATGAATAAGTCTAACCTAAGCAATTGATAAAGTGATATAATGAATAATAAAGCCAAATAGTGAATAGAAATATTAAGGAGATAGATAGCGAGTTTAGAAAAACTGTGCAAACCGATATTTTAACATGGTCCGGCTTCACCTACATCTGTGATCGAGACAATATTCGATAAACTTCACTATCTCTAGTTCACTAAGGTAGAACCTTAAAACTCAAAAGCATTAGCCACACATTGTAAACTGGAACCAACAAGACGCTAAACTTGTCCTTTCCCAAGATGTACATATGAAAGAGACTACGGTCAAATCTCACCTTGACTCTTCATAACTACGACACTACCGACCATGAAAATACAATGAAGTTAAACCATAGTGAAAATAATAAGAATCACAACCAAAGTGTAAACCTAAATTTGTTTCAATAAGAAAAAACAGTGAAATGAGTTTGCCTTTCCCTCTCTAGAAAAGTGAACTATCAAATAGTCACAAGTACAATGTTTCATGAATTAGTCTTTTGGATGTTTAGCATAGGTGGGTAAGGGATTTGGATCTTTTGTAAAGAGGGGAATTGAAATGAAAATTAGCTTAAGTGAGTTTCCTTTAGGATTTGGCTTTAATGGAGGCTTTGGATCTAAAACATCCAAATGGGTTTATGACTTGGTTTCTCACTTTATAAACTCAAAGAAGTATAGAAAAATATTGCTAATGTAACTTTCCATCTTAATATAATCTTGTAATAACATGTGTGATTGTAATGGAAGCCAAATGGGTAATTTTATAGTATTTTCAAAAAATTGACTGTTGGAGGGTAGTTTAGAAAATTAAAGGGACTCTCGGAATTTTATTTTCAAATTGGAGTTGTTGAAAATATTAAACAAAATACCCTTATAGTTGACTCTATGTGTGGTAAAATACTTCGAAAAAATTAACCTTTTGATTTTTGGTCCAAGGGAAAAATCATTCCTTTCGGCCTGAAATACCTAGCCATGGAGTCGACTCTATCTCTCATGGATTCAACTCTATCGCTTATAGAGTCAACTCTAAGTTGGGAGAAAGTGGGTAAAAATGATCTTAAGCTTTAGGGAGTGGTTAAGGGAGGTTTTGGGAGTTTGGTTTCATGTTTGTACTTATTTTTGGGAGATTATTTACTTCATTACAAGTTCACTTAAACCTTTAATTTCTTGTGAAGAACATTTCTTGATTCTTATAATCATTTGATTTGGAGTGTTTCTTCTTGAAATGAGACTTAAATTTGCTTTGTTTTGATCATAGTCTTGTTTCTTGGTTGACATTGTTCTTCTGATCATGGAACTCTTTGCTCCTTATTGTACATATTATGAAGGTTGTTTGTTCTTAATCTTCACATCTTTTTCTTTTCTCTGTTTATGAGATCATGTTATGGTATTGGCTTGATTGATCATGTATGAGTTTGACAGGGGACAATCAAGCTTGCATGCTTTCGTTATTTGGTGACCTATACGAATATGGCTTTGATTTTAATGATGTGATGTTGGATAGATATTCTTAATTGGATTGGATTCATGGATTTTATCTTTGTCCATCACGGGGACTCGCTTCGATTAGAGTTCGCGAGTGGAGGGTGATCATAATGGGCTTCCCACAAGGTGAGGGGAATATGAAAGCAGTTGTCGTTGGTGTGTGTGTGTGTGTGTGAAAATATCAAAGTTGCCAATTTATTTTACTCAGAATATACAAAAGATATCACCATCCCCAAAGAGACAATTTAAAAGGCTACTACTGCATTTGAAAAAAAAATGTGGGCTTGGATATTATGTTACACAACGGGAAAGTGTTAGAAACCCATTCTGCCTGTTCGGTCTCTCATGGTAAATAAAATTATATTTTTCTTCTAAAGTGTATTAATGTGTGTATAATGGGTAAAATGTGCCATGTATGTAAAGTGTGCAAAGTAAAAATGTGTATTTGTGCGAGAGTGTGTTCGAGAATACAATTTCTGACGACATTTCAAATGTGAAAAAACCCTAAAGATTCTTAATTAATCATGCATTGAAAAAAAATCAAGAACTAGTTTTGGAGATAAAACCTAGGGTTCAAGAATATAATTAACCATAACGAATCATGTTGTGATTATTATAAGGAGACAAAGCTTGAAGATGATGAAATCCATTCTAAGCTCTAAGTTCTTCGTAAAACATATTTGACCTTCTGTAAATCTTAGATCTTATAGTATATAATCCTCCCCAAAGCTAGGTAGGTGTGTGGATATCTTTTGAGATAAAAATCATTACTTATGAGTGAGATATGGTGGTCTCTCTCTAGGCCTCTTCACAAAAATGTGAATAGTATTTTTCCCCACCCCTATCAAACCTTAATTTTGAATCATTACCATTAAAACCCTTTAACACACCTTTATATCCATGTATAAAAGATGGACTTGGGATAAACTAGGTTTCTTGATAATCTGGGCCTAACTAATTGAGTATATGGACTAATTAGGGACCCAACACAAAAAATAAATTAGATCCATATAAATACTCAACTCCACTTTATAATTATTATTTCACTCCAATTTAATTATCACAAATATCACTAGTATATAATAAGGTCTTATTTGCAAAGTTAATTATGGTAAATAATATGATTCCCCGCGATAAGTGTCCGATGCCCGCTTGGTCAAATCAATTACCTTTAATCGATTTTAATCAAAATATAATCAATTTCCTTTATTCGCAGAGTGGAGTTATTTGCTACTCCACCAAGATTATAAAATACTCCACCGACTAGGTTTTACTTGGTAGAAACAAAATAAATAAGTCTATCAAGGGGGTATCACAATTCACGATATCCCATAGTCTTGGATTCATCTGAATTATGATCGATTACCTAGTCACATAACTATCACTCAATATGTGTAAATCATTTAACCCGATATAAAATCAGATAGCACCCATAGCAATCAAAGGTACATTTACACAAGCATTCTAATCCTCAGAATTATCCGGATTAAGAAACTATTCACCCTTTGCAAATGGTTTAATATTGCTTGAGTCTAATCAAGATAACCCGTAGACTCAAATCTTACGTGTCATGACCCTGGCCCAAAATTAGTAGGGAACGAGTGTCTTGACATGCCACCAAGGCAACAAATATTCTTGATTAAATTGTTTCCTTAAATAAATGCATCAAAAATACAATCACATGGTTATGAATCATAAAATACTGAAAGTGAAGGAATTACGTCATCAGAGATTTCTACAGGAAACTTCATTTATATTAAAAGTAATAACGAGTTACTACTTAAGAAAAAATTTAAGACTTATTACAAGAGAGCCAAACATGTTATATATGATAAAACACTCATTTTATTTAAATAACAAAAAGATCTCAAAAAGCTGAATCTTTTACATAGTCCTTTTACGTTCCATCCACAAGCCTAAACATTTCCTGAAAATTGGTTATTTATAACACTTCAGCTAAAAGTCGAGTGATATTTAATCTCCAGACATTCCAGTTTTTTTTTTTAGAAAATTGATACCTATTCAATTTAGAACAAAAGGCCTATATATGGAGAGAGATAGGAATTTGCAGTAATGTATATAAAGTAACTGACTATATATATTTTCAGAATAAACAGTTGAAAACAAAACAGATAAGAGAATGAGAAATATTTCAATAATTTAAATTTAAATTTTAATGGCCATGTATGCTCTAATACCCTAATAAACAGATAGTGTTACCAAATGTTTCCACCCAGAAATAAGAGAGATAGAAAATCATGATCTCTGGAACAATGCCTTAGTTAGGGCACACCAACGATAAACCAGTTGGGAAGGTACCACCCAAATATTTCCACCTGGTAGTCAAGGCCAATATAGTAAGAGAGTTTCCATAGGTCGAATCAATAATTTCAGAATTCAAATTAGATGTATATATATATATATCGAGAGATATACACATATAACAAACGATGGGATCATCAGTATCAAATGTATTTTGAGAATAAAAGTAGTTTCACAAAATATATATAGTTTGCATAATATCATATAATCAAAATACGCAAGGAATGTCATAGAGTACTCACCTAAAACAGAAGTACGAAGTTACAGATATTGGGTCTTGGATCACTAAGACGAAAATTCTTCTTAAACTTCCCCGTACTTTCTCCCACTATTTCTCTCTGATCTTTTGGATGAATTTCGTGTGAGAACTAATCCTAAGGGCTATGTTTTTAGTTTTTCAAAGGTATTTGGGTGCTGACACGTGCCTGGGTGACTATGCCTTCATTCGTATCGCATAACGGAGCTATCTTCTAGTCTTTATTCACCTTACAGTGACACGAGTTTTAGCTTCTTCTCTATGTAAGACATGTGTTTTATCTTTATGTATATGGATGACACGTGTAAGGTGTGGTGGCAAGATACAACACGAGGTGTTAAGCACACGATGGAAAATTATTAAGGGTATAAGGGTCATTTTACATATAAAGGGTATTTTGGTAATTTGGTATTTCATGCTTTTAATATTTCTTAAAGATCCATAAAAATATTTTATTTATAAAAAGGTCCTTTTTATTTTTACATTTTGTTCCCTGAAACTTTCTTAATTAAAATAAAGTCCCTAAGGTTTTATGAAATTACATTTTCTACACCAAAACTTGTCATTGAGCTTAGGATGTGCCATAAAACTTCAATTTGACCAATTTTACAGTTGATTCTTTAAATTTAAAGAAGGGATTTGACATATTTGGACTCCAGAATATCACATGGGTAATAATATAACTTCATTAGATAATAAGTAAGACGTAATTGTAAAAATAATTATATATTGGCATATAAAAGTCGGATCCTTACATCATTAGTGGCGTAGTATAATACATTCCTAGGATCTACCTATCAGAATCCTATGTTGAACTATCGAACAAATTATCGATTCATCACACAAGTTCCGGTAGTTTGAGATGAACTTATATGATTCCATCGCAACCGTTACTATAGGATGACAACTCCATAACTAGATTGTGAAACTTTTAATAGCATTAGAATTCTAATTCTTATTTCCACGTGATCAACATTAAGACAACTCTTTAGAATTCCTATTGAGCTCTATTGACTGTCATGTCTACAATATATTGAAACCTAATATAAGGCATTCTTATAACCATGATTCTTATCTCAAAATGAACTGACATACCTTTACTCAAAAGTAAACGTCTACATGGTTTTAATAATATTACCCCCAACAATCTCACACTTAGTTTTAACCCATGTATTTAACTCAAAACCAATTTACACGATATTTTGATACATATTGGTAGAAATACTAACCATGTGTTATCATATACAACTGATGATGCTAAGAATCAGCACTACCAGGTAAGGTGTTTCCAAGCTTAATATGTGAATAACAATGGCAGCACAGCTATATAAAGAGATAAGAGAAGGAGGTTAGGATATGAGGAATGAACACCGGAATATAGGTGGTTCAGCCAATCCGACCTACGTCCACAGTGAGTGTGTGAGTAATATCACTGAATGAAGGCACTAATGGCCATGGATACAATTCTCTCCAACTCTATCTCTCTACTGTATATTTAGATAGAGTTTTGGCTAGGGTTGAATAACTTAAGTCCTTTTGCAAGTTAGGGGATGACCCCTATATATAGTGCCTAGGGGGCGTAATGTACCCCCATGCATGCAATGAGCATGTGTGTGGTATCCTCACCAATGTGGGAATGCCATCTGTCACTATCACATGTAAGCAATGATGATGAAATATTCTCCCCCATGTGGAGAATAATCTTGTTACAACTGATTTGTGCCCAGGTGTCCTTATCCAAATGTCAACAGATGCTCGGCAGTCATGTTGGTGAATGACCTCGGCCTAGGAGAGGCCGAGCTGTAAAGGCTTGATGTCCGTTCAATCCGAGAAGTGTCATAAGTAGTCTCGGCCTGATATCAGTCGAGAGCTTATGTTAGGTCGGCCCCGGCCAAGGTATGGATAGTCCCATGCTGGTGATTATTAAGGCCTCTTGTGACCTCGTCCCAAGCCAAGGTTGAACCGTTTCCAAGTTGAGGGTCGGCTCCCTGTCACCTCGGCCCACCCTTGGCCGAGGTTGCCATACCCATAGTGCTGTTGGTGCCTGTGATGCGTGCAGTGCCCCCTCGCAGTGTAGATGGTAGTGTCGGCCTGAGCCGAGGGATGGTATCGCGGGACCCTGGCCTTCATAGGGTCGATCAATGTTTCGGCCATCATCTTAGCCGAGGTAGGTGTCCCTGGGCCGAGGTTATACTTGGGCATATCAATCACCCCCCAACCTTTAGTCATATGCGAGAGCAAGTGGCTAGGGGATTGCTTCACCTCCGTGGCCTATTTGTCCCAAGGCTAACACCTGCATGACACCTATCCCCATCCAGGGCGTGCCAACTTGGCGTGTGCTGTTAGTAGTTGTCCCTTGGGTTTTCCCAAGGCAATGATGGGCCTTGGGAAGTGTGCCCACATATTTAAGGGGTAAAACCCTTCCTTTCTCTTTCTTCTTCCTCTTTTCTTTCCCGCGCACGCTGTTTCCTGTAGATTTCTCCTCTCTAAAGCCTCTTCAATCCAGCGCTCTTTCTGCAGAATGTTTCCTGTAGGTTTCTTGTGGACTCTCTTGGTTTCATTCGTTGATCCACTCCCAGGCACTCCTCCTTTTCCATTTCCTTTGTTTTTGACATTCGGTTTGCATTTTCCGGTGACCTTTTAAGTTTTTCGGTGGTTCATTTGAGTTTTTTGGCGAGCTTCATTGATTCAGGCGACCTGTGTTTTCTTGAAGTTCCTTAGTTTGATCTTCAAACCCCTTTATTTTACAAGCCAATCATGTTTGTAAGTTTAGGAGTTTTCCTCAAGTTTAGGGTCGTTAGAAGTTTTGTGTCGTCCTCTGATGCTCAGACCCCTGTACCAGCTTCTTGAGGAATTCCCTTCTCTCAGAGAGAAGACCTTAGAGAAAATTAGGCAAATAGAGAGAGCTCAGGAAGAAGCTCGTAGGTCACAAGAGTTCCCTGTCAGACCTATCTTTCCCCCACCTCTCAAGGTAGTATACCCTGATCCTCTTGAGAACTTCTATCAGACAGACATCTCTGCTAACCAATTGCCGATGTCTGAGTCTGAGTCATCCACCTCAGACCCCATGGCTGTGGACTCTTTCCAGGAAGCCATGGATTTTACACCTCGGCCTGGCCAGGCCCCTGACCAGGCCGAGGTCTCCAGCCGAGCCTCGTCTCAGAATGGCTCAAGCACCTCAAATTCTTCTTCAGAGGTTGAACTTGTTGTGCCAAGTGTGGTTGTGCCACCCATTCTAGATTCCATCCCTCTGTCGGTCGTTATCGGGGCCGAGTTTGCTAAGAGGTTCCCTGGTCACCCTTCTACGTCTGCTCCAGCCGACGTTGAGCTTGACGATGATGATGAGGATGCTGAAAGTGATGTTGACGTCTTTGAGGCGGACGAGTATGAGAGCACAGTCACTGAGGTGGATCTGTTTCACTTCAGATACTTATACTCCATCAATCCCTCAATCAAATTAAGGAGACCTCTGAGTGAAGAGAGGTCCTACCACGGTCGAGATGGAGAAATCTGCTTATATGAGCAGATGTTTAAGTTAGGGTTTCGTCTACCCATTCATCCCGTCATCAGGTCCATTCTTTCCTTTATCAACTTGGCCCCCTCGCAGCTGTCTCCCAATACTTGGAGAGTCATTATTGGATCCATCATCTTGTGGAGGGCAGTCCACCACTCTGACCTCCCAGTTCAGGTCTTTGCCGGTTGTTTTGTCCCTACCTCGGCCAAAAAACATCCGAGCTACTATCACTTCGTGGCTCCGAGGCCTGAGAAGAAGATGCTTCAGGTCACTCAGACCTCGAATCACAACTGGAAGCCCCGGTATTTTTTCGCCTCAGGGCCATGGGAATTTGGCTCATCTGTTCCCTCTTTCACTTTTGAGCCGAGGATACCCCTCAGATGGGGTAAGGTCACCCTGTCTGCCAGGGCCGATCCTGGCCTAAGTCTTCAGAATGGCAAAAAGGTGAAGGCCCTGCAAGACCAAGGGGCACATGGTCTGTTCGTCAAGTTCGAACATCTATTGACCCCCCAGTATCTCTCGGGGACGAGCCTAGGTGGAAGTCCCCTTATTGACTTTGGTAAGGATTTTTCTTTTTGTTCCAAGTCTAACCTCTGATCATTCATGTTTGATTTCCGACTCTTATCTTTTCACTTTTGCAGAGAGACCTCCAGGTGTCCCGGACGAATTGTGGGAGATGGCAGCTCCGAGTTTGGCTAGACTTGCAAAGAGGACTGGTTTGAACGCTCCTCCTCCTGCTCCCTCAACATCCAAGTCAAAGAAGAGGGCCCTTGAGGCCCTGACCTCTGAGGATCAGAGGCCGACCTCAAGGCAAAAGAAGACCTCAGACGCTGCGATCCCCATCTCAGCCAACACGTTGTCGGCTCGTCTGGACCTGCTGAAACTTACCGATAGCATGGTCGGCCACAGCAGACAGGCCATGGATGCACTTGCCAACATGATGACCGAGGCCGACAATCGTTTTTACAGGGCCATGGACACCTCCATGATGGTTGAGTTCGGCCTCCACAGAGCCGTCCATGTATGACTTATTCTTTTTGCCAATATATTTTTCAAGTGCAACGTCTGATTTTACTCCCCTCTAACCTCTTCATTATCTGTGCAGGGTGTGACTGCCATGTACCAGCTATCTAACTGGGCCCAGAGGAAATTGCCTCTCATTCAGAAGGGGCAGGAGGCTGAGAAGGTCAAGAGCGCCCTGAAGGCTGAGGTTGACCGTCTGAGGTCAGAGTTACCGAATGCCGAGAATAAGGCCCAGACCTCTGAAAATAAGGCTCAGGGTTTGGAAAAAGATATCTCTGCGCTCGTCCAAAGCCACACCAAGGCCCTTAAGGATAAGGATGATGCCCTATAGTGGAAGGTCAACATAGCTGTGAAGGCTGCCCTTGCAGATGCCTCAAAGAGAATAATTTCTGACTACAAAGTCTCTGAGGAGTTCGTGGGTTTTGGTTTTGAATACCTCGAAAGAGGTATCAAAGACACTACCAAATGGGCCGAGGTCAGAGAGAAGGAGGTTGGCACTATAAAGGCCTTCGACTTTGTGGGCCTCGGCTTTTCCAACCCTCAGTTTGCTCAGGCACTTCAAGAGGTAGAAGACGAGGCTGCTACCCCTGGTCAGACTGCTACTCTGGAAGGGACTGATCTCGGAGGGACTGACCCTGCTGATGATGTGGCTAAGGTGACCAATGCTGATCAGGTCAACCCAGCCGATACTGTCAATGGCCCCCCCCTCAGACCTTTAAGTTGCAATTTGTAATTTTTGACTTGTAATTGAGCTTGTAATTTGTAACCTCAGTGCTTTGTAATGAATATTTGTAATCTCTTATTTTTACTAAATGCCAATCTCTTCCTTTATTTTGACCTCTGAATGTCTCTGAATGCTATATGATCTCTGAATGCTATATGACCTCTGAATGCTAAGAGGTTAGCCTCATAATAAATATCACCAAATTAATGGTCAAGGGTCTGAGGTCGTCTAACCCAGGTGTTTGAGCTCAGACCTCTTCACCACCGAGTGATGTTATGAGGGTCTGAGGTCATCACCTAAGAGGTTAGACTCATAATAAATATCACCAAATTAATGATATTAAGGGTCTGAGGTCATCTAACCCAGGTGTCTGAGCTCAGACCTCGTTACCATCAAGTGATGTTATGAGGGTCTGAGGTCATCGCCTAAGAGGTTAGCCTCATAATAGTCACCAAATTAATGATGTTAAGAGTTTGAGGTCATCTAACCCAGGTGTCTGAGCTCAGACCTTGTCACCACCGAGTGATGTTATGAGGGTCTGAGGTCATCACCTAAGAGGTTAGCCTCATAATAGTCACCAAATTAATGATGTTAAGGGTCTGAGGTCATCTAACCCAGGTGTCTGAGCTCAGACCTCGTCACCACCGAGTGATGTTATGAGGGTCTAAGGTCATCACCCAAGAGGTTAGCCTCATAATAGTCACCAAATTAATGATGTTAAGGGTCTGAGGTCATCTAACCCAGGTGTCTGAGCTCAGACCTCGTCACCACCGAGTGATGTTATGAGGGTCTTCGGTCATCACCTAAGAGGTTAGCCTCATAATAGTCACCAAATTAATGATATTAAGGGTCTGAGGTCATCTAACCCAGGTGTCTGAGCTCAGACCTCATCACCACCGAGTGATGTTATGGAGGTCTGAGGTTATCACCTAAGAGGTTAGCCTCATAATAAACTTCTGGTCTAAAGAACGAAACAAGAACTTGATATGGAAACTGATATTTATTAATAACCTCCTCTTAGTAAGATAGTACATTTTCATAAAATTCTATACATCATATGTAATATCTCTTGAGATGGTCAACATTCCACGAGTTAATGAAAGGTTCTCCTTCTAGGTTTTCTAGCCTGTAAGTTCCAGGCACAACCTCTTCCGTCACCTTGTAGGGGCCATGCCAGTTTGGGTGTAGCTTGTTTGCCTTCTGTAGTGTCTTCTTTAGAACTAGGCCTCCCACTGCAATGGGTCTTGACTTCACCCTCTGGTTATTGAATTTTGCTGCCCTCTGTTGGTAGGCTACTTTTCTGACCTCTGCGTCTTCCCTTATTTCTTCGATGAGATCCAGGTCTAGCCTTCTCTTCTCCCCATTGCTGTCAGGGTCGTAGGTCTGAATCCGATGAGTTGGCAGTCCTACCTCCGTTGGTATGACTACCTCTAAGCCATGTGCTAGCATGAATGGGGTTTCTCCTGTGGGTGTCCTTGCCGTAGTTCTGTAAGCCCATAGCATAGCGTAGACCTCTTCTATCCATATCCCCTTCGCGTCTTCTAACCTCTTCTTGATTCCATCCAAGATGGTTCTATTCGTGACCTCGGTCTGGCCATTTTCTTGAGGTTGACCAGGAGATGAGAAGAACTGTCTGATCCCCACACTTTGGCAATACTTCTCCAAGGAGGCATTCTTGAACTGGGTCCCATTGTTCGAGATGAGCGTGTTCGGGAGGCCATATCTACATATGACGTTCTTCCAGATGAAATGGAAGGTCTTCTTCTCTGTAATGGTTATCATTGGCTCTGCCTCTACCCATTTTGAAAAGTAGTCAATGGCAACTATCAATAATCTATAGTTGTTGACAGCTCTTGGCAAAGGTCCTACTAAGTCAATTCCTCATATCGCAAATGGCCATGGAGAAGAGATCGACATCATAGGTTGATGAGGTTGGTGAGGGATGGTGGCGAACCTTTGACATTTGTCACACCTCTTCACATAATCTGCTGCGTCCTTAGACAGGGTAGGCCACCAGTATCCCTGAGTGATGATCCTCTTGGCTAAGGGTCTTCCCCCAATGTGGCTAGAGCAAGAACCCTCATGAACCTCCCCTAAGACCTGGGGTACTTCCGCAGGGTGCACACATATGAGGAAAGGCAGTAGAAACCCCTTTTTATACAAGACGTCTCCTACCAATGAGAACTTTGCAGCCCTGTATCTCAACTTTCTTTTTTCCATCTTGGACTCGGGTAGCTCCCCCTCTCTTAGGTATCTGACAAGCGGGTCAATCCACGAGTCTCCTAGGTTCACATTGTGATAGGGGATACATACCTCATCTTCCTCGATGCTTGCTTTTCCTAAGACCTCGATTGGAATGGTCCTTCCCAAATCTGTCTTCATTGCCGAGGCCAGTCTTGCCAATGCATCAGCGTGGTTGTTGCTCAGCCGGGGTACTCTCTTCAGTTTTGCTTCTTCGAAATACTCTAGAAACCCTCTTACTTTCTTTAGGTATTTGGCCATCCTTTCATCTTTGGCCTCGTATGCCCCCAACACTTGATTGACAACCAACCTTGAGTCGCTATGGAGTAGGAGTTGCTTTACTCGAAGAGTTGTTGCTAATAAGAGACCTGCTATCATGGCCTCATACTCAGACTCGTTGTTGGAGGCCTTGAAGTTGAATCTCAAGGCGTACTCAATGTTGGCGCCATCTGGAGCCGAGAGTACTAGCCCCGCGCCGCTTCCATTATCACAAGAAGAGCCATCAACGAAGAGGCTCCACAAGTACGCATCGGATTAGAAGGCCCCTTCTCTCATAACCCCTTGTTGAAGAGGTACCGATCCTCTTTGTTCTCTTCCACTCTGCTCTGGGTTCCTGGTACAACCTCTTCTCGGCCTCGAAAGATGTTAGGGACAGTCTCTTTCGAATTTCGAAAGACACTACAATTCGTCTCTTCTCCGTCCTTTGAACCTTTCTCTGCCTCGGCCTCTTCCAAACCTCTATCGGCCTCTTCCCAGGTGAACTCTGCGACACAGTCTGCGAGGGCATGCCTTTTGATGGTTGTCCTAGGCTGGTAGGTAAGATCATATTCTCCTAGCTCGATAGCCCAGGTCATCAATCTTCCGGACTTCTCAGGCTTGTGCAGAACCTGCCTTAGTGGGGAGTCAGTGAGGACTACCATGGAGTGAGCTTGGAAGTAAGGCTTCATCTTCCCTGAGGCGTGTATCAGGGCATAAGCCAACTTCTCCATCCGGGGATAGTTTTGTTCAGACCCTTGAAGGGCCTTACTGTTGAAGTATATAGGCCTCTGAATTCCATCCTCTTCCCATATGATGGCTGCGCTGATGGCTAACTCAGATACTGCCATATACACAAACAACCTCTCCCCCGTGATGGGCCTAGACAGCAACAATGGAGATCCCAAGTAAGACTTGAGTTGGTCAAAAGATTTTTCACACTCTTCGTCCCACTGGAAGGCCTTTCTCGGAACTTTAAAGAACGGAAGACACTTGTCCGTTGCCCTGGAAACAAACCTGTTAAGGGCAGCCACTCTTCCGGTGAGTCTCTGGACATCCTTGATACTCCTAGGAGTCTTCATGTCGAGCAAGGCCTTGATCTTTTCCGAGTTTGCTTCAATCCCCCTCTGATTAATGATGAACCCCAAGAACTTCCCGGCTCCTACCCCGAAGACACACTTTGCTGGGTTGAGCTTCATCCTGTACGAGTCCATGACATCAAAGGTCTTCTCAAGGTCTGCTACGTGAGTAAATGCTTTCAGGATCTTCGTTAGCATATCATACACATATACCTCCATGGTCTTACCTATCTGCTCCTCGAACATCTTATTGACAAGACGTTGATATGTTGCTCCGGCATTTTTCAGACCAAAGGTCATCACCTTGTAACATTACGTCCCCTTGTCAGTAATGAAGGCTGTCTTCTCAGAGTCTTCGGTATCCATGGAGATTTGGTTATAACCTGAATAAGCATCCATGAAACTCATAAGCTCGTGCCCTGCCATTGCATCCACCATCTGGTCTATCCTAGGTAAGGGATAGCTGTCTTTCGGGCAAGACCTATTCAGGTCTGTGAAATCTACACACATCCGCCACTTTTCATTGGCCTTAGGCACGATGACTGCATTTGAGAGCCACTCTGGATAAGTAACCTCTCTTATGAACTCGGCCTCCTCCAACTTTTTCACCTCTTCCCGAATGACCTCATACTTCTCTTTGGAGTAGACTCTTTGCCTCTATTTAATAGGCCTAGCATCTCTGTCTAGGTTGAGCTTGTGGGTCATGATCTCAGGGTCAATACCAGGCATATCTGCATGACTCCATGCAAAGACACTCTGCCTCCTCCTGAGGAAGTTTATCAGCTCTTCCTTGATCCCTTGCTCTAGGGCCTTGCCGACCTGGACGATTTTTTCCGGCTCGTCCTCATTGAGGACGATGGATTCTACCTCTTCCGCGGCCTTGCCCTTCTTCAATTTTGTTTCGTCTCTGGGATCAAGAGTGTCAATGCTGTAAGTGGCGGTTGCTCTCTTATGGGCCTCTCGCTCTTCGGTCGAGTTGAAATAACACTCCCGCGCCGTGGTCTGGTCCCCTTGCACTTCCCCTACCCCATAAGGAGTCGGGAATTTTAGCATCTGGTGGACCGTTGACAGCACGGCTTCAAACTCTCTGAGGGCCACTCTTCCGATAATGAGGTTGTAGGCCGAGAAGACATTTTCGTCCATAACAAAAAAGTTTATCTTCTTGGTCAGCCTCTTAGGCCACTCATCTCCCATCCGTACATCCATTTCATACATGCCCAATGGGTGTACCTTCTCACCACTGAAGCATATCAATGGGTGATGGTAGGGCACCAACCTTGCCCTGCTAAGACCCAAGCTCATGAAACAAGGCCAGAACATCACATCTGCTGATCTTACCCCATCTATGAGGATTCTCCCTACATCGCACCCATGCACCCTTGTTTTTATGACTAAAGGGTAATCATGGGGGGCTAAGATGCCCTTGAAGTCGAGTCTGGAGAACCCCACTACGAGGGTGTCCATGTCCACCTTCTTCCTCTTCTGCACTGCGTCAGAAGACGTTAGATTCACAACCTCAGGCTTGACGATTGACTTGGCCTCCGCTACATGAGTCTTCCTATCGGGTACCTCAGAGCCACCTCCTGCGAATCCCCCACATATGGTGCTAACACCAAAGGAGATCATTCCTACCCTCTTCACTGGGGTGTTGTCATCCTTAGGTGGGAGATCTGGGTCATCTCCATCATCACCCTCTGAATCATCATGCCTTCTAACCGGGACATCGCCACAGCACCTGTCATATCTTCTCTTCCTAGGGTCTTCTCTTCCACCCTTTGGGGCCTTGCCATCCATATACTTTCTCAATTTCCCGAATTTCAGCATCTTCTCAATCTCATCCTTCAGAGCGAAGCATCTATCTGTGACATGGCCGTGATCCTGATGGAAATCACACCAGAGGTTTTTATTCCTCTTATGTGGTGGGGCCTTCAATTTTTCTGGCAACCTCAGAGCCCGGTCAGTCTTGATCTCATTAAGGATGTGCTTACAGCTCACAGTCAAAGGAGTATAATGAGCGAACTTGTCATATGCTGACCTCTTCTTCCCCTCTTTCTTTCCCTGGGACCTCCCAGTGCTACCACGGTTCTCCTCCTCATATTTGGCGACCATTGCCTCTTCCGCGTTCATCACTTTCCCTGCGGTGGACAGCAGCTCTGCCATAGACTTGGGGGGGTCTTTCGCCAGCTTCCACAATAGCTTCCCCTTCTGGAGGCCTCCTATTAGGGCGATCATGGCTATGCTCTCTTCGTAATCCTCCACCTCCAACTTCTCCTTGTTGAATCTTACTATATAGTCTCTTAGGCTTTCACCCTTAGCCTGTTTGACATATAGGAGGTGGGTAGTCTTCTTTTGAGGTCTTACCCCAAAGCAGAAGTTGTGGATGAACTGCTCACATAGGCCTTTGAAGTTCTCGATCGAGTTCTTCGGAAGAGAGGTGAACCAGCTGTGCGCTTCCCCTGTCAAGGTTCCTGAGAAGGCCCTGCACTTCATCTCATTGGGTATCGAGTAAATATCTACCGCCAACTGATACATCTCGATATGGTGCACTGGGTTAGTTCTGCCATCATACTTAGGCGTCACTGTAGGAGGCTTGAACTTAGATGGGGTTGGGAACCCCACTATCCTAGCTACAAATGGGGAGCCCTCCGAGTAGCCCCTCTGTAATGGGTCCCTACTCTTTATGAGGTCCCCTATCTTCTCCTCGAGATGTTGGATTGAGTTATTCCAGGGTCTTATCTCATCAACTTGGCCGAGGTTATCCCCTGCCACCTCTCTACGATGGACATAGGGTTCCCCAGCCACGAGCCGTTGACTGTTCACCTCTTCCTGCTCCCTCGCATGTGGAGAATAATCTTGGCTTCCTGGCTCTTCTCTCTAAGGGTCGGCCTTGATCTGGCCGAGCCTGCCTATTACCTATTTGAGAGTCTGTCGCGCTCCTTGACCTCGATAGCCTCTGCCTCAGGTCATTGACTGGGCCCAACCTTTTGAAGGCCGACCCTCTGCTCAACCTGTTAAAGGCCGACCCTCTCTGCTGGGCCTCATCTCTTCTTCGGCCGACACATCCTTGACTCTGCCTATCAAAGGCCGACCCTCTTTGTTGGGCCTCGTCTCTTCTTCGGCCGACACATCCTTGGCTCTGCCTAAGAGGTCGTACGGTGTTATCTGACACCTCATACGGCTCCCAGCAGTCTTCCTGGGCCTCTTCAGCTTCTAGGTCATCATACCTGTCCTTTGGGCAAGGGTTTTCCTGCCTCCCCAGGCGCAAGTGCCTAGGGTCAGCAACATCCCTCCTCCGCTGAGGTGTAGGTTGTTCCTTCATGGGCGCCTGGGTGGTCCCCTCGCGTCAGGATGAAGCTGAACCGCCGCCGGAGTTATCATGTCCGGTGAGACTCCAGGTGGCCTCATCATCATGGTTTGGCTGAGCTGGACAAATTGCTCCTTCATGGCTTGTTGTGTTGCAGCTAAAGATTTCAAAGCTGCTGCCACCTCCGCCATTTCGGACTGGGAGGAACCTGACTGGAGCTAGCCCCTCCACCTCCGGGCGGCGGAAGAGGAGGTGGTAATTCTGGTGCCATGTATTATCAATAAAGAGCTTGAACAACAAGTGAGCTTAATACCTTAAAGGACCTCTTTCAATGGTGAAACATCTCCACACAAGGGGTGGTTCCTGGTTCACCACCAGAGTCTCCGGTGAGGTAAAGCAGAAAAAGAGGGAGAAATAGCCTCTCGATTCCCACAGACTGCGCCAAAATGATGATGCTAAGAATCATCACCACCAGGTAAGGTGTTTCCAATCTCAATATGTGAATAATAATGGCAGCACAGCTATATAAAGAGATAAGAGAAGGAGGTGAGGATATGAGGAATGAACACCGGAATATAGGTGGTTAATGTGCATTTTATCACCCACTCCATTTTATCTCTTACTAAGTGAAACCTATGCTTAATGTGCATAACTCTTTTATGGGTTACAGTTTCTATCAAACTTTCCACCGTACCCCTATGAACACTAAAATTCTAATAACGAATTTCACTTGAAATAGCCTCACTAAAGTCACTTGGGAAATAATCGAGACATATAACCTTTTTAGTTGTCTTCGAAGTGACAATAACTTTGGACTCCTTGGGGGTGTCAGCAGTCCAAGATTTATTCACACTCCATCAACTCAAAGCTCAACCTCCTTAGGTAAACACATATTATGAGGTATAAAACTTCAAATTCTTATCTCACTGAGAACTTCATCTTTGTGCCTAAAAGGTACAAGACCTTTACACTGAAATATGTTGACCATACCAAGGGCATACCATGTTTCGATCTTAGCACACAATATATAGTGTTCTTGAAGCTGCCCACAGCCGAAGCACTATGTATATTCCTCATTCTTTTAATCTATTAGAGTGTCCTAAGACATTGGTTATCATAAAAAGAGATTACAAAATTGAAAAGTTACTCTTTTATGGAATTTTGATGTTAAACCTTTGTATGAAACATTGGGATAAATGACTTGGGAGCCCAACATCTTTTGCAACCAATCTAGTGAAAATTTGATAATAAAGCTATAATTGGCTTATCCTAAGTGCATTACATTAAATATTCGGACAACCACATACCTATGAAAGACAATACTCCCATCTCGTTCCCAATTAGGCATATATTATCCACAAGTTGTACTAAAAATACCACTATGTTTTCTATAACGATTTTAACACGAAAATGTACTTTTTGAACATTGATCATAATCAAAGCTTTATTAACAAATCAAGAAGAATGATCTAAGACCTTGATATTAGCTTAAATCCATAAGTAGATGTCACAACCTCATACAACTTTTCTTTTCCTGACTTGTTACTATGTATGTGTCAAGATGATTGTTCAAGAACACAATCTTTATGTTAAACAAATCCTAACAAACTTTAGCATGACTAACATGAGGAAATTTTCTTATAGTAAATCCCTATATTTAAAAGTAATTAATTTCCCAATCCTTTCCATGAAGGTTTTCACCTCCCTATCCACCTATCTTTTAACTTCTTGTAGGTCCACTTGTGCCCGATGTGTTATATGCCCATCAACAAGTTTATAAGTCCTAAAACTCGATTCTAGTACATCAAATCCTTTTAGTATCCGTAGTCATAAGTGAAAGCAAAAGTCCTTCTCATGGAAAGACTCACTTTAGTTCTCGGGACCTGGTTCGTGTTTACCTAGAATCATATAAAAATGAACACCAAAACACTAACTATTTAGGATGACTCTTGATGCTCCCACTATGACGTTGCCCTACTTTCTCTCTAGTATAAGTGACATGTGTACCCTGACCATCGGTAATGCTCCCATTATGCTAAGGTAGTGTATTATCGATATCATATTTTATCTTATCATGTACGGATGGTCTAGCAACACTAGTAATATGATGTACCTTTTTATCTTTTAAGACTAACATACACTTATGCCCGAAATTTATTACACAGTCCTCTTACAAGAACTTGTCATTGGTGTAATCAATGTCCTTATTATACTATATAATATTATAAACTACCTTTGTAACTTATCCTAATAAAGATACGTGAATTTATCTTTATTTTAACTTCCTTTCATCATTCCATTGCAAGAGTGTTGGGCAACCCAAATCCGAACATCGGCTAGAATTACCTTGTGCCCACTCTAATGTTCAAAGGGGTTTAAAGAGACCAGATAGGAAGAAACTAAATTATAAACAAGGCCCAGAACAACGGCTCCAGCATAGCCAGCATCACTTACTTCCCGCAAACGCACGGACTGCAACACCACCGGGAGGGAGATCATCCCTCTAGCAACCAGTGACCTGGCCACCGAAGGCGAGATATGAAGAAGCTCGGCCAACAAATCCCTAGGAGAACGGAAAAATTCAGGTAAAGCCGCGGCAACACTAGGATTCACGCCTAGTATGGCAGAAAACTCTTCGTAGGTAGGAAAAACTTCTTCCAACCCAAAGCGAAATACATGGTCTTCGGGGTACCAAAATTGTACTACCGCTGTCAGCATATTCCACTCAAAAGGTAGATTACGCCACAAGGAGACTTGACAAATGTTGAAAGTATCATAGTCGACATTATACGAGCACATGGCTTCCAAGGCTTCGAGGTAGTTGACGAACTCAATGCTACCAGGGAGAGCCATCTTGCAAGACTAAAAGATGATGGGTGGGTATGAAGGATGAAAAAGGTGTGAGGAAAACACTCCACCCTTCTCCCTTTTTATACTTAAAAATGCTCACAGGGGACATAATCCCTGCAGAAATCTAAAGGAACCCTACCCCACAAGGTACTAAAGGCTGAAGAGGGTGCCAATCAAAGCTTTCAATTGGTGGGACTGGACTGAACTGCCGATAGGCAGGCCAGGGTGCTTGCCGATCGGCAACCCCCCATTTTTGGAAATATCCCTTTTTCCTCTTTTGTCAAAATCAGAAAAATAAAAATTGATATTCTCAACAGAATTTCAAAATCCCTTTTCTTCCTTATATAATTCCCTTTTTTAAATTTCCTCCATTCCTTCTTTGTCAAATCAGAAAACTCCATAAAAATAAATTGATATTCTCAAAAGAATTTCAAGAATCCTGTTCTCTCCTTATGGGATTCCCCGTTTTGAATAAAATAACTTTCCTTTGAAAGATTTCTAAAAATATTCTTTTTTTTACTGTCTCAGCAGCAAATTAAAAAGCGCATGCATTCATTTCATCATTAAAATAAAAGATAGTAAAAAAATTGCATTACATTGCATATATATGTTTTCTGTGTTACATCATTTTTGTAGGAAATAAAGAAAAGCCAAAAACAATGGGACTCAGCCCGAACCCACATTTCACTCCCTCTCTCTCTCAAGAATTTTCATCCTGGTTACGCGCTCTCTTTCCCCTATGGCGAGACGACGCCCCCACTACCCGAGCCAGAGTCTCCCCCGGACGAGGCTGAAGGCACCAAGCAAGAAGGAACAGGGACAACCTCCTGAATGTGGGCAGTCACCGATGATATCCAATCCCTAATGTCCCTGAGCCAAGTGGTCGACACCCGGATTTGCTGCAAAGGAAAGAGAGAAGTAGTATCAAGCAAAAGGAATTAAAAAAGAGAGGAAAAGAACCGAAAGGTTTATCGCAGGATGAAGGACGTCCTCTGTCAAGCCCAACTCCTCCGGATCCATCGCAAGAGGATGATGCAACATCGGCACCGTCCCTCCATCAGCCCACCGGATGTTGTACGAAGGAGTGTGCAGCCGAACAAAAGGGACCTCCGAGGTCATCGCCGCCGCAAGTGCCGACGGACCACCACCACTGTGGGAAGACCCCACCGCCCGACTCGAACCAGCAAGAGGGAAAGGCAAGGCATCATGTATGCTGGGTGCCATCAACCAGCTCGTCACAAAGTCCATATAATCATACGTCGCGGGCATATCAGTATACAACGTATAGGACTCGCCAATCATCACCGCGATCCTTTCATCCTCCAACAATTGTCACTCCTGCCTCATAGAAGTCGGAGGCTGCACGGGAGGCACCACCACCTCCTCCTCAGCAATCTGACGGATCACCCTCTCCCCGAGGTACCAGGAATGGCCGAACTCATGCGCTAACAAACGCCTCATCTGAGCATTCTCCCCAGTCACCCCCGTATCCTAAATGGCGGTCCCCCAAGGATAAAAGGTCACTTGAAAATCCCCAAGTAGGCATAAGTCAATACAGAATCAAAAGGTGAAAAAACTAAGGCTGAAACGGAAAGAGTCTTACCCTAGCACTGGTGAGGTCATTCAAGACCTGACGCACCGCCTCCAGGGAGAGAGATCCCTTTGACTGTCGGTTAGCCTTACGCCATCGATACAAGCGACAGAAGTCCCCGACGGTGTCGTCCTTCAGAGCAATCAGTGGGGTGTTGCACCCAATCACCTCATAAAACCACGTCTGAATTCACGAGAAAAAAGAGATGCATAAGGAAAATGCGAATGCATGAAAGGAAAATGTGAATGCATGAAATGGAAATGCACAAAGTAAAGAATACCTCAAGGAGATACGTGGCTCCAGTAAAAGTCTACCGGCAGCACCGGCTGAACGCATCCAGTGAAGAGTAAAGGGTCGCCAAGATCAGACTCCCCCAATCATATAAAGGGATGTTCGAAAACATCCTCAAGTATGGCAAAAACCACAAATGGATGATGTCGCCGCTCGACGCCACCATGAAACCTCCCAGCACCAACAAAATGAACAACCGGGCCATCTGCCTCACTTGCATCCCGTCCTCCACATCAACCACCCTGTTCAGCAAAACATCCTTCAGCAAGGACAGCCGGATAGAATCTCCAAAGACTATCCTCCTCACATCACCGAGTGCCGCATACACCGCCTCCGACCTCACTCGCAAAGAGCGGTCCACCTCTATCTTCTCCCCGTCATAATCCAACCCCAGCAGTTGCTGCACATCTATGGGAGTCACCGTCATCTCCCCAAAGCCAAAATGAAAAGTGTGGGTAGTGTCCCACCACCTCTCCCCCAAGGCACAAAAAACTTCTGTCGAACAAGGCGTCTCATCCAGCGCAGCTGCCAACCTCCCAAAACCCGCTGATGATACCATCCAGCACACGATGGGTAGAAGATGCTCCCAAACATCCCTAAGCCCCGTCGTCCCGCGGGCACGCATGTTCTTCAAAGAAATATTCGACTGGCGAAAGGAAAAATTCAGTCAAAGGTCAAGAAAAGGAAAAATCACCCAAAAAGGAAAGAATGCCAAAGGTCAGGTTACTTACATAACCACCGGGAATCACTTTCGAAGAGTGATGACGCGATGGCTCCCGCAGCAAGGTCCGCTCATCCTCAACCGGTTCGAATGCGTTAAAGGCATTCTCATTCCCCAAAGCAAGGGACACCCTGTCCCTCCAATGCACATTCGCCCAGTCATCAACGGTCAATCATTCTTGATGGACAGTGGAGCTCACAAAAGGGGCCATTTATTGAAGATCGGAATGCTAGAACGATTCGCAAAGAGAAATCACAGAAAGAGAGAAGGCAGGAAGTTGTGAAAAATGAGGGGAATTCGCCCCCTTTATATAAGAGGCCAAACGCCATGCCAATCGGTAACCCACCTCACCAAACCGATCGGCACTGTCTCCTCACCTTCCCGAGGCAGCCCAAAAGTCCGTGCCACTGCCGAATGGAACCTCTCAGTCTATGCCGATCGGCCCCCCTTAAAATTTCGTGCAAAAATTCCCAGAAAATACCAGAAAGCCTCGAAAATACCTGAAAAATTCCTAAAAATACCAGGAAGGATTACCGTTTTACCCAAAGGAGCTCTCAAAATCCAAGCGATTGACCTCTCGGGCAAGGCGCCCGGACCATCAAATAACCTCCTCATCAGACTTTACAACCATCGGCTATCCGGTGCGGTACAATATCACATGGTATTTTTCCCAGTAGAAATCAGAAGAACCACTCACCTCGAGCAATATCTCCCAAAGGACAATCCAAATTTTCCCCGCCCCATTCATCATTCCCCAGCGGAATCTCAGATCCAAATTCTTATTCCCAGCGGAACCCCTCTTCCCCAGCGGAATCCTCAAAAACTAAGTGAAAACTCCTCCCGGCAAAGCTCCGGAAAATCCCTAAGGATCACCTGATCACTTCCCCAGTGGAATTCTCTTACAACACCCAAAATAGGTTGTTCTCCCCTGCGAGGTCTCCTAAAAATATTCCCCCAGCTAGCAGCTCCCCAGCTCAAATCGGAATCATAAAGCTCTTTCTCCAGAAGAATCAAAATACAATATTTTTCTACTCTTGGGTCAGCATTGGCCCTAGTCTTGGATCGTCACCTGTGTTAGGTCAGGATTGACCTCGGTCCTCGGTCGTCACCACTCTTGTGTCAGAATTGGACCCAGTCTTGGATCGTTAGCTTAGTTAGGTCAGAATTGACCTCGATCCTCGGTCGTCACCACTCTTGGGTCAGAATTAGCCCCGGTCTTGGATCGTCACCTTAGTTAGGTCATAATTGACCTCGGTCCTCGGTCGTCACCACTCTTGGGTCAGAATTGGCCCCGGTCTTGGATCGTCACCTTAGTTAGGTCACAATTGACCTCGGTTCTCAGTCGTCACCACTCTTGGGTCATAATTGGCCTCCATCTTGGATCGTCACCTTAGTTAGGTCAGAATTTACCTCGGTCCTCGGTCGTCACCACTCTTGGGTCAGAATTGACCCCGGTCTTGGATTGTCACCTTAGTTAGGTCATAATTGACTTCGTTCCTTGGTAATCATCACTCTTGGGTCAGAATTGGCCCCGGTATTGGATCGTCACCTTAGTTAGTCAGAATTAACCTCGGTCCTCGGTCATCACCACTCTTTGGTCAGAATTGGCCCCGGTCTTGGATCGTAACCTTAGTTAGGTCATCATTGACCTCGGTCCTCGGTCATCACCACTCTTGGGTCAGAATTGGCCCCGGTCTGGGATCGTCACCTGAATGAGGATAGAATTGACCTCGGTCCTCGATCGTCACCACTCTTAGGTCAGAACAGACCTCGACCCTCTGAATTAGTCATCTAGATCTCCTTAGGTCCTCAGAACTGACCTCGATCCTCTGAATTGATCATCCCCAACATACTTCTTAGGTCCTCAGAATTGACCTCGACCCTCTGAATCGTCCATACTCCCTTAAAAGCATCATGCGGTGTCTAATCGATGGCTATTATTTATTCCAAACTCACCCGTCGCGGGGCTCTATAGACACCCCATTCTATTACCCCTTAACTCTCCTTAGGTCCCTAATACCTCCCTTTATCACTATAAACTCAGGTCACGTCCCGAGTACTAACCTGGAAGCCATCGGGCACCCCCCGACTCAGTTTGACCCAAAAGTCAAACTCCTCGTCTCGATCGAGACTCAATGAATCTTTGAATGGGCACTGAATAACCTTTCCAACGGTCCACCCCATGTGCGATTCTGACTTACCATGCGGACGAACGCGCCATTTGCGTCTGAAACCTGACCCAAAGGCCACCGGGCGCTCCCGAGCTCTATTTGACCTATGGCAACACTTCAGCTCGACTGAGGCTGAATGAATCTTCGAAGGGCACTAAATACCATTTCCAATGATCCATCCCATGCATAATTCTGACTTTCCATGCGGACGAACGATCCGTTTGACTCCGGGAAGCCACCGAGCATTTCCCGAGCCCAGTTGACCAAAGTCAATTCTCTAAACCGGGTCAAACTCTTTGGAATGTCGAAATACATCTCCTAACTTTTCCAACGGTATGCCCCGTGAACGATTCGAACTTACCATGCGGACGAACGCGCCATTTGCGTCCGCGCGATTCCCCGTCCAATGGACCGACAAACGCTTCCGAGCCACATTTGACACAAAGTCAACTCCCGAACTCGGGAGCGGTCCAAAGGACTTTCGAAGGTCTCTGAAATACCTTTCCAACGGTATTCCCCGTACACGATTCTGACCAACGATTTTCCCTCAGCGGCCAATTTTCTGAAAAAGCCTAAGGCGCACTGCCAAATGGTAGGTCCCAGATCCTGCCTATCGGCACTTACCGATAGGCAGTGCCATGATAGGGCCGATCGGCAGTCCCCTGGTGTTATAAAAAAGTTCCTTGGCCTCATTTGCAAGAGGAGCCCAGATCTGAGAGAAATCTCTCTGAACGAATCCCAGAAACCTCTCTCGAAGGCAGCGTGATTTCAACTTCCAAATACCTCTTTTACCTTCACTTTTCATCATCCTTTTCATCAAACTTGGCGAATTAACCACTCTCCATCATCATTCAAGCTAAAGGGCTGCTCTCCAAAATTCAAGATCAAGCTCAAGATCTTCAAGAAGGTCCAACTTTCTCAAACTCTCTCTCTTAAATTCTCTTGAATTCCCGATAACTTATTTTCTTACTTAGCACTTTTATAATCTCATCTCACACATCCTAATATAATTTTTATTTAGTATTATTGCACATCTCTTATTTTCATATAAATATAAACCCCAAAACAAGAAAAATAGGGTTTGCTCATAAATTCCAAGTAGGGATTCTCACACTTCTTCCACATTTTTCTCACAACTAAAACACCTTTTCTACACACACACACACACTTACAAATAAGACATCCCACATTTGGATTTATGGGATAAACCCCACCCCTTTGCTTTGTATGCGAACTACGTGGACTTTGATGCCTTTATAGGCTACGTAGGCGTCTCGGGGTAAAACCCGAGACTCGAGTCCTTTCTCTTAATTTTTCTCTCATTTCCTATTTTCTCTAAATCCATTTTTCTTATATTATATATATCATTAGTCTTAGTGACACATTAATCCATGTGCGTTATCGTTCCTTTATAGCGATCAACGTAGGGGTAATCGCGTAAATCTTATTTTTCTAATATTACTTTTATAATCTTCCTATGGATGACTCGCTTTATCTTTTCCATGATACAAGCAGAGGATTCTTATCTCCATTCTATATATATACACATGCACACTTCTCACGGGGAGAAACATAAAGGAAAATAGCTAATATCCATGAGAGACCGAAACGGAGGAATGGCTGCCTAACACCTTCCCATTTCGTAACTAAGCCTCCGAACCCTTTTCGAATCATTTTGGTTTCGCACGCACTAGTATGTCTTTGGATGCCATCCTTCGGGGTGGCTTCCTCTTTTTCTTTTGTCTGTTTTGAGTAAAATAGACTGGCGACTCTGAATCTATCTACATTTTTCACACCTCACAAAATCGACGTCGGCCGAAGCGCTCTCCCGAGAGAGGATGAGCGGGACCCGAAGGATTCCTCCTCCCTACGAAGAGGGGATGGCCATAGATACCCTCGGCCTGGCCGAGGATATATATGGGTATATCAATCACCCCCAGCCTTTAGCCATTGATGTTGTTGAGATGGCTGAGGGGTAATGTTGCCTTGGAATTCTCAAATGTGTGGTGAGATGGATAAGTGACATTTATCATGTTTCTTAGTCAGGTGTCCATCATCATTTTAGTTCCTCAGATATGGCGGTTACATACTCAGCTTGGGACTTTGTGCCCTAATGACGCCTCACCTCGTGGGATGTGCACAACCTTGGTTAATGGGCCCACTTAGTAGCAAGATATTTAAATGACTTTTCAAGTCATTTCTTTTCTTCTTCTTCGCGCCTTATCTTTCTCTCTCTAGTTTCCTTAGTAGATCTAAATGACATTTCTGCCATTCTCTACCTTTCTTCCTATTCCAAGCTTGGATGCATCATAATACTTTCTCAGGTACTCTTTCTACCTTAACTCCCTCTTTGTCTTCCATTTCTGTTTGCTTTCTTGCTTTAGGCTTATTTTTCAGCTTTTCTTGGCTGGTTTATACCCTTCCGATGTGTGAACCCGCCCTTCTGTGGCGGTTGTAGGGTTGAACCTTAGGTTTGAGGCCTCTTATGATTAATCCTCCACTATTTTGCATTGGTTTAATGCCTCTTTGCAGTTCTTCTTCGATTTTTCAGTTGTTCTCCGGCCTTCTTCTCCGGCGGACCTATTTCCATATGTTCTTGGGTATTCTGGATAAAAAAAAACCCTTTATTTCTTTGGTTTGATCTAGAAGTCAACTTGGTCAAATACCAAACTTGTTTGTAATTAGCTTGAAATAATTCCTCTAAGTGTAGGGTTATGCCCTTAATTCTTAGAAGACTTTATGACTTAGCTGAGGAGTTCCCAACCTTGAGGGAGAAGTTCTTTGATGAGATCTGGCATTTAGAGGAGGAGGACGAGAGAAGACAAGGGGCTGACCCTAACTGGGTATGACCCATCTTACCCATCCCTTTAGCCATAATAATACCATCTGAGTCCTGTGGGTCGTCTTGTGGTCCAGTCGATAGTCATACATATGAGGGAGAAATGAATGAGATAGCCTTGTCACCAAAAGGAATTGGGCCTTCTGGGAGAAGAGAGACATCTAGTCTTCGCCCAAGCCGATGGGCCGAGGGGAAAGATCATGCAGAGGTTGTCCCTATGACTACCCTGTTCCCTCTTACTTTTTCAAGAAGCCTTTATAGATGACCCTCCGATAGGCGACGAGGTAAGGGGATCCGGAGATGAGAGGGTTGAGGACGATAATGACAGTTCAGATGATGATGGTCAGGTTGAGACTTATAGTGCCTCGACTTATGTATGGTCAGTTAAGGATTGTGATCTCTTAATATGGAGGCATCTATTTGTTATACAATCCAATATATGTATGAGGGTCCCAACTGAAGGTGAGAGAGTCTTCCAGGGGGACGAGGGAGAGATTGCTATTTATGAGCAGACATTGAGGGTAGGTGTTAGGTTCCCTCTACACCCTGTAATAGTTGACATACTATCTGCCCTTGGGTTTGATCCTTCTCAACTTCCTCCCAACTCATGGAGGACTATCCTCGGGTATATCTCGCTTTGGAAGAATACGTTTATCGATAAGCCCTCAATCGACTTATTCATTGCTTATTACAACATCACCTCGTCGTCCAAACAACCTGGGTATTTCCATTTGGGGGCTAGGAAGTCCGATAAGAATCTTCTTCACATGGCTCAGACATATAATCATGATTGGAAAAAAAGGTTTTTCTTTATCTCTGGGGATTGGGAGTTCCCCGCTGAGGAAGAGCCTGTGGAAGACAGTCCGAGGGTCCCAAGGGAATGGTCCAACCCTTCAATGAAAGCGCGATCAGACCCCGAACTCATCTTGGAGGAGAGGGTCATTATTGACTACCTGAGGGAATGAGGGAAAGAGGGTGAACTTGCCAAATTTTAAGATTTAATAACCCCTCGCTTCCTCAAAGAAGCTGGTCTGAGGGTAGCCCCCCTGACAGAATTATGTGAGTGGTTTTTTGCTCAATTTTTGATTTTTTTTCCAAGTGTCTAATCTTTGCCACTGCATCTTTCTGATATATCGTTTCCTTTTCAGGTCATCCTGGAAATATATCTGATGAGCTCTGGGAGATAACTGCTCCAAGTTTACTGTCTGGCTTGGGAAAGAAAAAAGGCAAGGAGCCTTAGCAGGCCCAGAAGAAGACAAAGGTTATGAGGCTAACAGAAGTGGAGTCGACCTCAGATAGTCGCAAAAGGAAAGATACCGAAGTTCCTGAGAACTCTCGTCCTGACTCACGGATGAGGGCGAGGGTGGAGGTGTCTCAGGCACACACTGAGGGGGGACCAACTCCTCTTCTAGCATGGGTGCCTATTGGTCTCAGAATCTGATATTCCTCAAAGCCGAAGCCTCTTCCCTGATAGCCAACCTGAGGGCGACCAAAGCCTCAATGTTTTCTGCACCCTCGACCGCAGATTATGAATTCTTATCAAAGATGCCCCCAGCCAAGGTCTATGACTACGGTTTTTATACGATGGCTTAGGTATTTCTTTTGAATTCATTCTTTTTGATTTATCAATATTTCATGAACTGTTCCCTTAGCCCCTTTTAACATGTGTTTATCTGTTTGTTCCCTCACCTCGGCCACCAAGTGGATGGATGATAATAAATAAAAGTTTCACGAGGGCGAGAGGGCTATTCAGCATGAGGCCGATTTAAAGACTGAATTAGAGACTTCCTAGGCTGAGTTGGAGAGTGCAAGGACTGAGCATGCTAGAGTCATGAATGAGCTGGTAAAGGAGCATGAGGGCGTCCAGGAGGTGAAGGACTCCCTCATCAAAGAAAAGGATGAGTCCTTGATCAATTAGGGGGACCAATTCAAGGCTGAGCTTGATGAGGCAATGAAGAAGGCCGGGGCTGATGTAGTGGACGCTTATAAACTCTCAGACGAGTTTCAAGGCTTCGGTCTTGAATACTTAGAGAGGGGAATCAGGATGGCCTATCGGTGGGTCATCCTGAAGGTTGTTGATGCTGTATCGTCTGTCTGCCCCTCTCTGGAAGCGGTAGAGTTGGACGACCCACTAATTGCTGAGGCTCTTGCCCATGTGGAGTCACAGGTGAACGTTGAAGGCATCGGCACCTTTGAGGATTGGCATGTTCTGGGCACTTAAGAAACTCCTTCGATTTACGTTGAAACCTTGCCTTCCGATACTTCTCAGTAGGGTGGCTGTCTGTAGCCAATACCCTCTTCTTGTAAAAATATTTTTGTACTTTATTTTTATTGGAAAATCATTTGTAACACTTGGTTTATAATATAATGCCTCTTCCTGCCTTCTATGCTTGCCTCCTACGTGATTTGCCTTAGCTTGCGATTTTTGAATTAACCATCCCATGAAGTCCCCCTCGTCTTTCTTGAGGGTAAATGGGGGGTCGTCCCCACCATTTTCCCTCATCATAGCAGAGGGTGGTTTACACCAACTAAATCATGTTTTAAATTTTAAGTCCCCCCTCGTCTTTCTTGAGGGTAAATGGAGGGGGGGGGGGGTCGTCCCCACCATTTTCCCTCATCATAGCCGAGGATGGTTTCCACCAACTAAATGATGTTTTAAATTTTAAGTCCCCCTCGTCTTTGTTGAGGGTAAATGTGAGGACATCCCCACCATTTTCCCTCATCATAGCCGAGGGTGGTTTCCACCATCTAAATTATGTTTTAAATTTTAAGTCTCCCCTCGTCTTTCTTAAGGGTAAATGGGGGGTCATCCCCACCATTTTCCCTCATCATAGCAGAGGGTGGTTTCCACCAATTAAATGATGTTTTAAATTTTAAGTCCCCCCTCATCTTTCTTGAGGGTAAATGGGGGGTCGTCCCCACCATTCGCCCTCATCATAGCCGAGGGTGGTTATCACCAAATAAATGATGTTTTAAATTTTAAGTCCCCTCTCAACTTTCTTAAGGGTAAATGGGGGGTCATCCCTACCATTTGCCCTCATCATAGACATGGGTGGTTTCCACCAACTAAATGATGTTTTAAATTTTAAGTCCACCCTCGTGTTTCTTGAAGGTGAATGGGGGGTCGTCCCCCACGGCGATTGGCCTTTGCTTCACCCTTTGGTTGTAAAACCTGGTGGTCCTTTGCTGATAAGCTGCCTGCCTTATCTCAGCGTCTTCACTTCTCTCCTCGATCAAGTTTAGATCATGTATCATTTCTTCCATTTTCCTCTGGGGGGTCATACATTTGGACTCTATGAGTAGGAAACCCAATCTCGGTGGGGATGACGGCTTCTGAGCCATACGCTAGCATGAATGGGGTTTCCCCGGTAGGGGTCTTGGCCGTTATCCTATAGGCCCACATTACAACGTACAACTCCTCAACCCATCTTCCTTTTGCCTCCTTGAGCTTTTTCTTGATCCCATCTAGGATGGTTCTATTTGTAACCTCAGTTTTCCCATTATCCTGAGGTCGTCCTGGGGTTGAGAAGAATTGTTTGACACCGAACCTTTCATAGTATTTCTCCAGAGATGTATTCTTGAATTGAGTCCCATTATCCGATATCAGGGTGTTGGGGAGACCATATCTGCATATAATGTTTTTTTGGATAAACTGGAAGGTCTTCGGCTCGGTGATCGTTACCATCGGCTCCGCCTCCACCCATTTTGAGAATTAGTCAATTACTAAGATCAAGTTTCTATAGTTATTAATGTCCCTAGGTAAGGGTCTGACTAGATTTATTTCCCACACTACGAATGCCCATGGGGAAGTGATAGAGGTAAGAGGCTGATGGGGCTGGTGAGGGATGGTGGCAAACGTTTGACATTTATCGCACTTTTTTACGTATGCCCTGGCATCTTTCTCCAGGGTCGGCCACTAGTATCCCTGAGTTACTATCCTCTTTGATAATGACCTTCCCCCAATATGGCTTTAACATGACCCCTCGTGCACATCTTGTAAGATGTGTGGGACTTTCGACGGGTGCACACATCTGAGCAGGGGAGCAAGAAACCTTTTTTGTACAAGGTGTCTCCGATGATAGTGAATTTCGCAGCTCTATATCTCAACTTCTTCCTTTCTTGTTTTTCTTCTGGCATCTGCCCTCTTTAATGTATCTGATTAGAGGGTCCATCCATGAAGCTTCCCTACTGATATTTAAGCAAGGGACAAGTGTTCCTTCTTCCTCTTCAATCTTTAGTCGAAGCAAAATTTCCACTGGGACTGTCCTCCTCATATCTATCCTATTTGTCGAGGCCAGCCTAGCGAGTGCATTGTCTTGGCCATTATCAATACTAGGTATACTCTGCAACTTTACTTCTCTTAAGCTCTTCAATAGTGCCTTTAATCTTTCAAGATATTTGACCATTCTCTCATCCTTACCCACGTAGGCTCCTAGTATCTGATTCACTACTAGTCTTGAATCATTATGGACCAAGATCTAGTCAACATTAAGAGACTTAACCAAGGAGAGGCCTGCTATCAGGGACTCATATTCAGAATCATTATTGGAGGCTTTGAAGTTGAACCTCAGGGCGTACTCAATGTCTGTGACATTAGGCGCTGATACTATTAATCCAGCCCCACTTTCGCTCTTGCTAGAAGACCCGTCAACGAAGAGGTTCCACACAGCCTGTTCCTCCGAGAAGTTTCCCTCAGTGAGAGAACCCTGTCTAAAGAGATATCTCCCCTCTTCATTTTTGATAACTTTTTCTCTAGCGGTGCTTATCTCAACCTTTTTTGCGGTTGGGTTAATAATTTTACCTTGCCGTGTCTCTGTCTTCTCGAGGCTCTCCTCTTCAGTATCATCATATTCCTAAGTAAATTCATCCACCAAATCAGCTAATGCTTGCCCCTTAATGGCCATCCTACGTTGATATACAATGTCAAACTCTCCCAACTCTATAGCCCAGGCCATTAGCTTCCCTAATTTTTTTAGCTTGTGCAAGACCTGCCTGAGAGGAGAGTCGGTAAGGATGACCATAGTGTGGGGCTGAAAGTATGGCTTCATCTTTCTTGATGCATGGATGAATGCATAGGCCAACTTCTCTATCCTTGGGTATCTATTCTCTGCCCCCTGGAGTGCCTTACTGTTGAAATACACAGGCTTCTGTACCCTATCCTCTTCTCTCACAATGGGTGCGCTGATGGCTGATTCTGAGATGGCTAGGTACACATGCAGTCTTTCTCCCTGCACTAGCTGTGACAATAGCAAGGGAGACCCTATGTACGACTTTAATTCTTTGAAATCTTGGTCACACTCTTCGTTCCACTCGAAGTCCTTTTTGAGAATTTTGAAGAACGGTAAACACTTATTTTTGGCTCCGAATACGAACCTATTGAAAGCAGCCACTCGCCTGGTGAGCCTATGAATGTCTTTAATGGTCCTGGGGGTCTTTATTTCTAGGAGGGCCTTTATCTACTCAGTATTGGCCTCAATGCCTTTTTAGTTGATAATGAACCCCAACAACTTGCCTGCTCCGACCCCGAAGACACATTTGGCCGGGTTGAGCTTCATCTAGTACTTTCCCATCGTGTTAAAGGTCCTCTCGAGGTCGACCACATGATCCTCGGCCTTTAAACTCTTAGTCAACATGTTATCTATATAGACCTCCATGGACTTCCCAATTTAGTCCTCGAACATTTTATTCACAAGGGGATGATACGTTGCCCTCGCATTTTTTAGGCCAAAGGGCATGACCCTATAATAATATGTCCCCTTATTTGTAATAAAAGCTGTTTTTCTGATTCTTCAGCATTCATAAAGATGTGGCTGTAGCCTGAATAGGCATCCATGAAGCTCATTAGCTCATGACCTATGGTAGCGTCTACAATTTGATCAATGCGAGGGAGAGGGAAGTTGTCTTTGGGACAATGTCTGTTGAGGTCGATGAAGTCTACGCACATCCTCCACTTCTCGTTGGTTTTGGGGACTATGACTGCGTTGGATAGCCATTTGGGATAGATAACCTCCCTGATAAACTGTGCATCTTCTAGCTTCTTGACCTCATCCCTTATGACCTTATATTTTTCTCGAGAATAAATTCTCCTCTTCTGCTTCACTGGCTTTGTACCCTCTACCACGTTGAGCTTGTGGCTCATGATTTCGGGGTCGATCCCCGGCATATCTGCATGACTCCATGCAAAGACGTTTTGTCTTCTTTTTAGCAGCTTTATGAGGTCTTCTTTTATGTCTGTCTTCAGAGCTTTGCCGATTTCGACAGTTTTTTCTGGCTCATCCTTATTGAGGATGATGGATTCTACCCCTTCCGCGGTTTCTCCTTTATTTAGTTTTTTCTCATCCCTGTGGTCAAGGGTATCAATATTGTAAGTTGTTGTTGCCTTCTTGTGCGCCTCTCTTTCTTCGACAGAGTTGAAGTAACATTCTCGTGCCGTCGTTTGGTCTCCTTGAACTTCCCCTACCCCGTAAGGGGTCAAGAATTTTATCATCTGATGAATTGTGGATGGCACGACCTCAAATTCTTTGAGGGCCACTCGCCCTAGTATAATGTTGTAGGCTGAGAAGATGTGTTCATGCATCACGAAAAGCTTGACCTTCTTGGTAAGACATCTCGGCCACTCATCCCCCATTCTAACATCGGCATCACACACTCCTAGAGGATGAAAATTTTCCCCACTGAAACCAATTAAGGGGGAATGGTAGGGGACGAGCCTGGCACGGCTGAGACCCAAGGCTTTAAAGCACAACCAGAACATCACATCTGCAGAACTACCCCCATCTACCAAGATCCTAAGCACCTCGCACCCGTGTACCCTGGTAGTGATAGCGAGAGGGTCATCATGTGGGGATAAGAAGCCTTTGAAGTCCATTTTTGATAACCCCACTATTAGAGTATCCATATCCACTTTATTCCTTTTTTCTGACTTGGCCTCAATAGAGGTTGAATGTATAACTTTTGTTACTCCCTAGGCTTCAGTTACACGGGACTTCCTGTCTGCGACCTCTGACCCTCCTCCTTCTAGCCCCCCAGAGATCATCCTAACACCGAGTGAGATCATATTAAGTCTCTTGACAGGGTTATGCTCGTCTCTCGATGGGAGGTCAGGGTTGTCCTCATCATCTGAATGGTCGTATTTTCAATTTGAAGGATCTTCTCTGCACGTATCACCCCTCTTCTTTCCGGGGTCGTCACCTCGGCCCCTCTTGAAGGCATTCTTGTCAACGTATTTCCTTAACTTCCCTTCTTTTAGAATTTTTTCAATTTCATCTTTCAGGGCAAAACACTTGTCGATCACATGGCCATGGTCTTGGTGAAACTCACACCACAAGTTTTTGATCCTCTTATGATGGGCTGCCCTTAACTTCTCAGGCCACTTCAAGGATCGGTCACTTTTTATCTCATTCAGAATGTGCTCGCAATTGGCCATCACAGGGGTATAGTCCGAAAATTTGTTATCTGCCAGCCTTTTCTTCCCCTCTTCGTTCCTTTTCTGGTACTTACCCTACTAGTGCCTCCTTTTTCATCTTCTTATTTTCCAGCCATCGCCTCTTCGGCGTTCATCACCTTTCCCACAGACGGTGCCAAACTGATGATGCTAAAATTCAGCACCACCAGATAAGAGGTGAGAGCTCAAACAGTGATAACAATGGAAACCATAGAGATATATATGCATAAGTATGTAGAAGAGGGGTGAGTATAAGAGGAATATGATAATGATGTATAGTTGTTCAGCCAATTAGGCCTACATCCACCGTGAGTGTGTGATCCACTAAATATGTGCACTAATGGCCTTGGATACAATGCATATAAGCTCACTCTCTCTCTACTGTCTGTACAAGGAGAGTTTGTGTAAGGGTTACAATTATCGATCCCTTTTCAAGGTTGAAGGTCACAAGTATATATAGGGCTTGGGGGGTGTACTGTACCCCCCAAGCATACATGGTGCATGTGAATGATGATCTAGCCAATCCCCTATTGACACCTGGATGTGCCACTTGCAATTAATAATGACATAATATTCCCTCACATGAGGGGGTGATATTATTATAACAGTCTTCTCCACGTGCCATATGAGTCCCATGCGTCTCCAAAATCACACGCTGTGATGATGTCACCCTCGGCCCAAGATGCCAGGCCGAGGAAAAAGTTGATGCTGGCATCGGGTACGGCTGAATGTGGCCTCGTACTGTCGCCCCCTCGTACTGTCATCTGGGCCATGACGAGGGGTCGTCCCCTTGAAGAGTCATCTGGGCCATGATGAGGGGTCAGCCCCTAGAAGGGTCATTTGGGCCATGATGAGGGGTCGGCCCCTTGAAGGGTCGTCTGGACCATGATGAGGGGTCGGCCCCTTGAAGGGTCATCCGGTCCATAATGGGGTCCTTCCTGTAATGGAGTCGGTCTTTGGGCTCGTCTGGGGCCTGGCCGAGGGTATATATGGGTATATCAATCACAACTTTAAGTCTTTAGAATTGACCTCGACTCGTAAAATTGGTCGTCACAACTTTAGATCCTTAGAATTGACCTCGACCCTCAGAATTATTTGTCCCCAACTCTAGGTACTCATAACTAAATTTGAACCATTAAATCGATCATCTTCGTCTCTTTAAGTTCTCAGAAATGACCTCGACCGACTGAATCGCCCATTTTCATCTTCTGAAGTCCTCAGAATTGACCTTGACCCGCTGAATCAGTCATCTTCGTATCTTTATGTCCTCAGAATCGATCATCTTCATCTCTTTAGATCCTCATAGCTGACATCGACCCGTTGAATTGGTCATCCTAACCCTTTAAGATCAACTTTACCACCTCATTAACCCGCTGAATCGATCATCCTTCTCCTCTTTGGTCCTGAAAATTGACATGAACCCGCTGAATCGATCATCGTCATCTCCTTAGGTCCTCGGAGTTAAACTTGACCCTTTAAATCAATCACCCTCTAAAGCAACTTATACTCTTGACTCACTTGAGTCTATATTGTATCAGGTCTCATCTAGTTTGGAAATAGTGGCAAAATTAATTCCCTTCCCTAGATACCAAAGAACCGCAGAACCTTCTACTTAATTCCTCTTGGTTGTTGTTTAAAGGTATAATATCACCCCCCCCAACACACACTAGGATTTCATACATATCACATATTTCATCATTTGATTGTGTGTGAGTTAAATCCCTTCAAATTGGCTTTTAATAATTTTTGGGATTTTTTAAACAATTTTTTAATAATGTTTTCATAATAAAAATTGGATCTTAAAATATTTGGGGTCATTTTGTAATTACTGGTTGTTTGGTTTCATACCTGAAAGTTGACTTGGGTAGGATTTGAATGCGATTGAAAATTTAGGGTGCGTGTGTAATTATTTTGAAAACGTGCGTGTGAGAGATCATCTCAACCCTACACTTGTCCATGTTATACCGGTTAGATTTGTGCTTGTTTACACACTCAGATCTTGTATGCAATCTCAACCCTTGGATCATTGTTATCCACGCTCTGCAAGCGTCCAAACTGAATCCCTGTGAACCTCTCTAGACCAATCAATAATTTTTTAATTCACCGCTGATGTTAAATCGTTGGATCAAAGTCAAAAGGCCAAGACTAAATCTCAGCCTTTAGATTTCCACCAACCTTGTCGATCCTTCCTATCCTACTATATAAGGAGGCTTAGTCTCAGCATTTGTAAACTTTTGGCTAGTTTGTAAATTGAGAGATAAGAGAGAGAGAGAGAGGGAGAGAATAAAGAGAGAGAAAGAAACCCTAATTCATCCTAACCATGATTCAAACCCTAAACTCATATTTCCAAAATTAGTTTAAACCAAAAGCAAACCTGAGTGTTTGAGAGTTGTTTTTGAGTTGGTTTGAAAGCCTGTTCGTGGTTTATATCCTCTGTGTCTCAGATCTTGTAACCAACTTAGACGTTCTGGTTCGATCTCTATTTCTTTTTCATAAAAATAGTAGATCTTACTATTGCATGTCATATTAAACTTAGATCTGCATTTTTATTTTCTCATCTTGAGAAATCACTTTGTGGAATATTTTTTCGTAAATGTTTTTCAAAACGTTAGAATCAACAAATTATTCTTTTTTCGTTTCTAGTTCTTGTAAAACAAGACTTCTGATCTCGTTGGAATTGCAATTGGTGGTTTTCAATTTCAAAAATATTTTCAAACCGTCTTAAATTGATTAAGACCTTGAACTGTCTTGTGCGTGTGTGCATGCATACTTTCACAAAACACTTGTCACACTACAACACATAAGTATTTTCCATAAGATCTTGAAACAACCATAGTTGGCGTAAAGACTGAAATAAAGTGTTGAGAAGTTAGCAAGCTGGGAAAGCCACATCAACTTCAGAACTGCAGAAAAGTTAGAATCAACCAGTGGGTACATATTCTAAACTTGTATAGGTCTGTTTAGTTTGCGTGTGCGTTAAATAGCTTGTTACTTTTATATGTTGTTTTAGTGGATTTTTGTTTTGTGACTTAGAAGTTACCGTGGATGTTTCCTCAGTTGGGTGAGGTTTTACCACATTAAAAACCGTGTCTACTTAATCTTCCTACATCTCCTCATCTCATTCTTGTGGGTGTGCTAACATAAACTGTTTTAGTTTTGTTTTTCAAAACAAGTTACATAATCTTGATCATATCTCGTACATTTTCATTAAACACATCTTGTGTTAATCTGTTTTGATTTAAAGAAAAGAGTTTCTTCAAAGAACAGTTCGGAGTTACTTTAATAATCTAATCTTGTATTAAATGGCTTAAGTAATAGTTTTTCAATTGGTATCAAAGCTTGGAAATTTCTTTTTAAAAGATCTTATGTTTCTGAAATTGTGTTCTTAAAATCAAATAATGGACGAGAAAAATGAAAGATTTTGTAACTTGACCAGACCTACTGTCTTTAATGGAAACAACTTTTCTTACTGGAAAGTAAGGATGGTTTCTTTCATACAAGGAACCTCGGGAGATGATGTCTGGGATATTATTGAAAATGGATATACTTATCCTGCAAAACCAGCCAGTGAAGGAAGTAATGAGAGGATTAAGAAAGTATTAAGTGAATTCACTCAAGAAGAGAAATAAGTTTCTCGAAACAATAACAAAGGCAAGAATTCTATCTTTATGTCTATAAATGAACATGAGTTCAAAAGGATCTCAGTTTGTACCACTACTAAGAAAGTTTGGGATACTCTGGTTACTGCTCATGAAGGTGAAACTAGAGTTAAGGCTGCTTAAACACAAATGCTTATCCAACAGTATAACTCTTTAATCGTGACAGACTTTGAATCTTTTGATGACTTCTACATGAAATTAACTTACATTGTGACCAAATTACACTCTAATGGGATAACTTATGACATAAATGAAATTGTCTCAAAAATTCTAAAGTCATTACCACAGAAATTTGATAACAAAATATATGCTATTGAGGAAATGAGTGATCAAAATCTCACTCCTGAATTACTCAGTAGTAAACTGAGAACTGCGGAAATGGAACTAGAATTTAAGAAACAATTGACTCGGTACCGTAAGAAACAAACTAGTTCCAATTTGTGTTTCTCCTCTAAGCTGATGAAACCTGAGCTTAGTTTTACCAATAAGGATTCTAATGAGGAATGTGATATAGATAGTTTAGATAATAAAATTGCCCTGATGTCAAAATAGTTTAGGAAAATTGTGAAATTTAGAAATAAAATGGCAACAAGAAAAGGCAATCCAAATTATCCAACTCAGCTTAATCACAAACCTTATGAGAAAGGTCAAGACAAACATCACAACGACATTCATACGAGACCTAACAAAGACTTTAAGAATATTGAATGTTTTAGATGTGGAAAATTGGGTCACATAGCATAAGACTGTAGAGTTAACTTGAACACGACCAATAAACATACTAGGGCCAACATTTGCAAGAGTTGGGATGATTCAAGTGACTCTGATAATGAGGAACCTGAGTCATCTGAAGTTTTTGATCCTTGGATTTCTTTATTTGCTAAGATAATCTATAATGATGATATTCCTATGACTAAGTATGAGAATGATGCTAGTAGCTCTACTTCTGTTGTTATGAATCATGCTGCTACTGGTTTAGAAGCTTTAATGTCAGAGAACATTACTAGTTCTATAGCGGGGTGTGTGAGTCAAAGTGGAAACAATAAATACGATTTCAATGTGTGTGTGAGTTCAAGAATAGAATTCTTAGGGGTCAATTCACACACTACGCTTAGTGACTCGAACACTGAAGACCTCCCTGATGTTCACACACTTTATGCCAAAAGTCTCAAGAAAAGCTCTAGACTAGAGAAGATAGTGAAATATCTCACTAAGAAACCAGAAGACCTAAGTCTAATGATTAAAGTTAACGCTAAAGAGTACACTACCCAATGTCTGACTCATGAAAATGAATTCAAAATTTTTGATAAAAAATTGAAAGATTTGATTTAAACAAATGAAACTCTGGAGAAAAAATATAAAGGGACATTATTAGAATTGGAAAAAGCCAAAGAAAAGACAACAACTCTTTTCAAAAAAACTGCTAAGTTTGAAAATAATTCTAATAATTTTTCTGATTTTGTTGCTGATTCAAAAACCAATTCTGATGATCGAACTGGAATAGGATTTTGCCCAAATTTAAAGACACAAATTAAAAACTTTGAATCAATCAAGTTTGTGTCAGGTGGCAAAAGACCTATGGAAACATGTCCAGATTTTCTTTCACTAAAAGATGAGTTTGAGCAAAAACATCAAAAGTTGGATATTGGGGAATCAAGTAACTCTAAGTGTGAAAGTCCACCTAAGGCTAAATATGTTTGCCCTCCTATTAGGAAGAGTGATTCTGCGTTTCAAACTGTACTCCCTAGGAATAACGTTCAAAATCAAAATTCTATGAAACCTATGTTTAGAGACTTTCCTAAGGAGATACCCTCTTCAAGCAATTTATATTTCTCATACTTTGAAATATACGGTCATTATTTTGAAGGTTTCTACTCTAGGCACTTAGTAAAACCTGTCTGTAATACTCCTCTATACCAGAACTTTAACTACTCTAGGAGAAGCCGTAACAATTATGTTCTACCTAGACAACCAGACAAAAACTCTAACTATAGAAAGAGAAAGACTAAATCTAAAAGGTCATTTCCTAGAAGAACTCATAGAAAATTTTCTAAACCTAATGCTCAGATTCTCCATAAAACTCAAATTCATGCGCAAAATATTTTTCAACAAAAATCTAATGCTCGCAAGTTTTATCAAATAAGAGCAAATATGCGCAAAATAAAAACAAGAGCTATTTGGGTTAGAAAAGATGAGCTATTACCCCAGATGAAGTGTAACATTGTGATTACTGCTTTAAAAGATGAACACACCTCTTCTGGTTGGTATTTAGACTCTGAGTGCTAAAAACATATGACTGGGGATGATACAAAACTTTTAAGCAAAATCAGCTTTGCTGGAGGAAAAGTTATTTTTGGTTATGGAGCATCATCTCAAATCATTGGAAAAGGAACACTCAAAGAAGAAGGAATGCTTGTGCTTGAAAATGTTCTTCTAGTAAAAGATCTTAAGGCTAATCTACTTAATATCTTGCAATTTTGTGACTCAAATCATACTGTTACCTTTTCAAAGAATAATTGCAAAATTTTAAATGAAAAAGGTGAGTGCATACTTACAGGACTCAGGACTCCCGATAATTGTTATACTATCCAGACTAGTACTGAGGTCTGTAACATTGCCAGAATCGATGACAATGAAAATGGCATAATAGGATGGGTCACATAAATTAAATAGTCTTAGTAGATTGTCTTCACAAGAAATAGTTAGAGGAATTCCAAAAATCAAACCTATCTCTAATATTGTATGTGGATCATGTGAGGAAAGAAAAATTGTTAAGGCATATCATAAGAAATCTAAAGATACCCTTACCTCTAAACCCTTGGAGCTCATCCATATGAACCTAATAGCTCCCTCTTGAACTGTTAGTCTCTGTGGACACAACTACATTCTTGTTATGGTTGATGACTTCACTAGATATAATTAGGTGGCTTCTTTAAACAAAAGTCTGACACTTTCCAAACCTTTTTGAAAATTTTACTTCGGATTGAAAATGAGGACACACAAGTAAATAGAATTCGTAGTGATCGAGGTGGAGAATTCATAGATATTGTTATTGTAGAGTATTGTGACTAAAATGGTTACAAACATGAGTTTAGCACTCCTAACACTCCTCAACAAAATGGAATTACTGAGAGAAATAATAGTACCCTTCAAGAGATGGCACGTGTTATGATTCATGCCAAGTGTTTACCTAAATATTTTTGGGTAGAATCTATTCGTACTACGTGTCACATCATTATTAGGTTCGGATAAATATAAAAAATTGCTTATAATGTAGATTTTGTCTTTGTGCAACTTCTCTATCCATCAAAATTTCCCTTGAACCTACAAAATTATAACAAAACTAGTGTAGAGGGTAAGTAAGGGAGTCAATCCAAATCTAAGGGTGAAACACAAAAATGGAGAGGACATATATATATATTCATTTGCATTTTTTTTTATATTTTTCTATTTTTACTTTTTCTATTTTTTTATGAATTTTTCAAGGGAATATGAATTAACTAACTATATACTAATTTTTAAAGTACTACTAAGATGTAAAAGTTCTAATATAAAAATGAGGTAAATAAAATTGTGCTAAAAAGTAAACTAACTAAATTGGATTCATGAGGGTTTCAAAATTTCATCCCATGAATGGGAGATTAGCCCTCAATAATCATCATCCAAAAATATAAGATAAACAAATGAAGCATGAGAAGATTAAATTAAACTAAAAGTAAAAGAGGAGGAGATCAAACCCATTTAAGCCTTGAATTGACATGAAATATTCAATTACATCATCAATCTCTCAATTACACATCCAAAATCTCTCAATCATACTTCTTCACTCATGTATTTATTGAATCTAAACTAAAAATTACAAACTAAAAATTAAAAGGATAGTGGATGAATTCATAATGGACAATTAAATAATAAAAGAGATTTGCTAAAAATGCAAATCCTAAAATTATAAAATTATACATTAGAATTCACCCAAAGAAATAAATTATAGATCATTAATTTATATTGAGATAATTGCTAAAAATGCAAAATCTCAACATAAATGAATGGATTAGAATTTACCTACCATAAGGGATAAATTTCACTACATCAATCTATTTTGAATTAATTGCTAAAAATGCAATAATTCATAATAGAGGGGTAGGGTGAATTTTATCCTACAGATAATTTTCAACACACACCTCTATATTGAGGTATTTTGCTAAAAATGCAAATACTCAACATAGAGGGGTGGGGAGAATTTTATCACACCAAGCTTAAAACTAATTTTGAGATCCTTTGCAAATGGGTCTTCATTCTCTTTATATATTAGGCACATGGAGCATGGGGGTATTTTTGGGAATTGACTTGGGTGTGAATGGTAATGGTGAGGGGAGCATGGGGTGTGAGGTCATGTGGGAAGAGTGGGTGAGAATAAAATCTTATATGGTTTGAGGGGTTTTGGGGGGTAGAATGGGAAAAAGTGACTAAATTGGTTTAAGTTGGTAGTTGGGGGGTATTTGAGTCACATGGGTTAAATGTTTTATTTTTGGTTTGGCTTTGTTTGTTATGAAAGAAGGTCGTGGATTTTTTTATTTGGAGAAATGAGTTTTGGTTTTCAAATGGGTTTTGGATGAAAATGGCTTTTGGTAGCTTTTGGGATGGGGAAATGGGTCTTGACCGCCGGAGTGGATCAACGTCGGCAGGTGACGGGTTGAGGGTTGTGGCGACGGGGGAGTTGAATACGGGTAGGGGTGGGTTGCAGGTCGTCGGAGATAGGCGAGGGAGGTGGCGCCGCCGGCGGCCGTTGGTTTTGGCCGGAGGGAGGAGTCAGCGGGTTGGTGGTTGTTTGGTGTGTTGATAATGGAGATATAGAGGAGAGAGAGTGAGGTTGATTGTATGGAAATGGCGGTGGTGGTTGAGATGAGATGGGGAGTGGTGTTAATGGAAGTTTGGTGATGTTGAGAGAGAGAAAGTGGTGGTGAGAGGTTGAAGAAAGGTTGGGGGGGGGGGGGGGTGTGCAGGTGAGTGAGGGTGTGAGAGTTAGTTAGGTGTAGGATAAGTGTGTATACGGGATAATGTGTGTGTGTTTAATTTGAACCCTTAAAATGACACTAACAAAAATAAAATTAAAACTAATAAAATTAAAAATCTAAAAAGTAAAAATCCTACTTCTAATAATGAAATAAAGATTCAATTAAAATTAAAAATAAAAATAAAAAGAAATGAAAAGAAAAATAAAAATGTAAATCTGTTAAACTTTAAAATTAAAGTCCTAAAAAAGTAAAATCTAATAAATAAATGAAATCCTAAAAATTAAAAACCTAATAAAATAAAACTAAACTAAAAACTAATAAAAAATCAAAATAAAATAAAATTATACTAATAAAAATAAAAATAGAAAATAAAATCTAAAAATTCTAAAATAAACCCTAAAAATAGAAAAGACTCAAACTAAAAATCTAAAAAATAATAAAATGACACAAATAAAACACACACAGGCTTGGGGTAAGTTTGGACTAGGTTTAGGCTCGGGTTAGGGTAGGCTAGGGTTATGGGATTGGGTATTAGCACCATAAAATGCACAATTGCCTTGATTTAAGTGTTTGAACTCTATAATGCACATTAGACCTACAAAATAAACATTTAAGCGCATAAGACCCAAATTGCTGAGAATTAGCAACTAAAGTACGTCTATTTGGGGTATAAAATGTACAGTTTTGGGTGCTTATCAGGTTCTATCTTAGGAAGAATTCTAAACAAACTCCTTACAAACTATGGTATAGGAAGAAGCCCAATCTTAAATACCTTAGAACCTTTGTTAGTACGTGTTATGTCTGCAAAGACGGAGAATACTTATCCAAATTAGAGACTCGTGGAGATAAAGCTATATTCGTAGGATATTCTTGTGATAGTAGAGCATACCGTGTTTATAATCTTCGCACCAAGACCTTAATGGAACCTATAAACGTTATTGTAAGTGACACTACTATTGAGAGTAAGACTGGAGAACTAACTATTGTGGAAGTGTCTGAAAATGTTTTAGAAAATGACTCTCCAGAAATAGATGATTCTTTACCAATTGAGACACCTGAAGTACCTAAATGGGTTTCTAAAGATCATCCCATAGATAATATTGTCGGTAACCCTAGTGATCCTGTTCGTACAAGATCTCAATTAAGAAACTATGATCATTATGCATGTGTTGTTTCCCTTGTGGAACCAAAGAATGTAAATGAGGCATTGAATGACCCTCATTGGATTTTTTCCATGCAGGAAGAACTTCTTCAATTTGTCATTCATGATGTTTGGTATCTTGTACCTAGGCCATATCATAAAAAGGTTATTGGCACACATTGGATATTTAAAAATAAATCTGATGAAAGTGGGATAATCATTAGAAACAAAGCCAGATTAATGGCTCAAGGATACTCTCAAATTGAAGGAATAGATTTTAATGAGACTTTTTCCCCTATTACTCGCTTAGATTCTGTTCGTCTTCTTTTTGCAATAGCTTGTTCAAATAAGCCTTTCTTAATGGAATCATGACTGAAAAGACCTATGTTTAACAACCCAAAGGGTTCATAGACCCTCAGTATCCAAATCATATTTATTATCTTAAAAAGGCTTTGTATGGTCTAAAATAAGCGCCAAGAGCCTAGTATGAGCGTCTTTCCAACTTTCTCTTAGACAAAGGTTTTAAGAGAGGTGAAAATGATCAAACCCTTTTGTTAAAATTTTTGACAAATATATCATTATAGCTCAAGTCTATATCGATGATATCATTTTTGGATCCCTTTCTCCTTCAGCAGTTAAAACATTTTCTGAAATCATGCATAAAGAATTTCAAATGTCTCTTATGGGGGAGTTGCAATTTTTCTTGGGTCTTCAAGTCAAACAAAATTCAGAAGGTTTATTTGTGTCGGAATGAAAATATTCTTTATAGATTGTCAAAAAGTTTGGTCTTAAAAGTGCTAAAGAAGCTAAAACTCCCATGAGTACTACGGTCAAATTATCTAAAGATGAGAGTGGAAAATCCATAGATCCTACTTTTTATCGTAGTATGATAGTAAGTTTACTATACCTTACTACCTCGCATCCTGATATTATGTACGAAGTTTACGTGTGTGCCCGTTATCAAAATAATCCTAAAGAGAGCCACCTAGTATGTGTAAAAAGAATCATTAAATACATAAAAGGCACTCTAAATTTGGGACTTTGGTACACCAATGATAATCCTAGTACTAAAATAGGATACAATGATGCCGATTGGGCAGGGTGTACTGATGATAGTAAAAGCACATCAGGATCATGTTATTATATCGGTAACAATTTTGTAGGATGGAGTAGTAAGACACAAAACTGCACTTCTTTATCTACAGCCGAATTTGAATACATAGTTGTTGGTAGTTACTGTGCCCAATTACTTTGGCATAAACAAATGCTAAATGATTATGGCATTGAAGAAGACCAACTACATCTCTATTGTGATAATCAAAGCGCGATCAATATCTCTAAAAATCATGTTCAACACTCACGAACAAATCATATAAAAATTAGAAATCATTTCATACGTGAATTAGTTGAGACTAAGGAATTAGAAATTAATTATCTTCCTACTGATTTACAACTCGTAGATATGTTTACAAAACCTTTGGATTATAATAGATTTCATTCTTTGCGAAAATCAATAGGAATGGTTTGCGGTGAATAAACTAACGTGGCTTATGTATTTTTTCCCTTTGTCCATTTGAGACAAAATGGGGGAGAAATTTGAGTTTTATGAGTTCATTTTTCCTTGTAAATATTTCTAAATTGCTTGATCTTTGTATTATTTACAGGAATTTGTGCCGTTGTCTTCAATAGGAGTTATTAGTGTATTGGTTTGTAATTAGTTGAGTTATGTAATTTTCTGTTTCTAGGATATGGGTAGATAGAACTTTTTATAGGAATATAATTTTCTTATTCTTATGTTTCCCTACGAGTCCTAGATGAATCAAAGGAGATTTTGTCCCATATTTGCAAATAGGGAGATTGAAGCACCTTATACTCATGACTCATTTGAGTCTATATTGTATAATTTCTCATATAGCTTGGAAATAGTGACAAATTGGAGTCCCTTCCCTAGATACCAAAGAACCTCAGAACCTTCTACTTAGTTTCTCTTGGTTGTTTCTTAAAGGTATAATATCAACCCCCCACACACACTAGTATTGCATACATATCACATATTTCATCATTTGATTGTGTGTGAGTTAAATCCCTTTAAATTGTCTTTTAATAATTTTTGGGATTTTTTAAACATTTTTTTAATAATTTTTTCATAATAAAAATTGGATCTTAAAACATTTGGGTTCATTTTGTAATTACTGGTTGTTTGGTTTCATACCTGAAAGTTGAGTTAGGTAGGATCCGAATGCGCTTGACAATTCAGCGTGCGTGTGTAATTATTTTGAAAAAGTGCATGTGAGAGCTCATCTTAGCCCTACACCTGGCCATGTTATACTGGCTAGATTTGTGCTTATTTACACACTCAGATCTTGTACGCAATCTCAACCCTTGAATCATTGTTATCAACGCTCTGCATGCGTCCAAACTCAATCCCTGTGAACCTCTCTAGACCAATCACCAATTATTTAACTCACCGCTAATGTTAAACCGTTGGATCAAAGTCAAAAACGCCAAGACTAAATCTCACCCTTTAGTTTTACACCAACCTTATCGATCCTTACTAGCCTACTATATAAGGCTGCTTAGTCTCAGCATTTGGAGACTTTTGGGAAGTTCGTAAATTGAGAGAGAAGAGAGAGAGAGAACATAAGGAGAGAGAAACTAGAGAGAGAAAGAAACCCTAAATCGTCCTAACCCTATTTCAAACCCTAAACTCATATTTCCAAAATTAGTTTAAAACAAAACCAAACCTGAGTGTTTGAGAGTTGTTTTTGAGTTTGTTTGAAAGCCTGTTCGTGGTTTATATCCTTTATGTTTCAGATCTTGCAACCAACTTAGACGATCTGGTTCGGTCTCTATTTCTTTTTTCTAGAAACAATAGATCTTACTACTGCATGTCATATTACACTTAGATCTGCATATTTAGTTTCTCATCTTGAGAAATCACTTTGTGGAATATTTTTTTGTAAATGTTTTTCAAAACGTTAGAAACAATAATTATTCTTTTTCTATTTCCAGTTCTTGTGAAACAAGACTTCTGATCTAGTTCGAATCGCAATCGGTGATTTTTAATTTCGAAAATGTTTTCAAACCCTCTGAAATTAATTAAGACCTTGAACCATATTTCGATCAAGATAACCTTGGATTCTGGGTTTATTTGAAAGATTAAAGAGTCTTTTGTTTCCTAAGAAGAGAGAAACTCAAAATCACAGCATATAGATCTGTTATGTAATTTGATAGGACTGTTTGTATAAAATAAGTGTGCGTGTGTGCATGCATGTGTTAGATCACTTTTGAAAAACACTTGTCACACTACAACACATAAGTTTTGTCCATAAGATCTTGAAACAATAAGAGTCGACGTAAAGACTAAAATAAAGTGTTGAGAAGTTAGTAAGTTAGGAAAGCCACATCAACTTCAGAACTAAAGAAAAGTTAGAATCAACCAGTGGGTACATATTCTAAACTTGTATAGGTCTGTTTAGTTTTCATGTGTGTTAAATACCTTATTACTTGTATATTTTATTTTAGTGGATTTTTGTTTTGTGACGTAGAAGTAACCGTGGATGTTTCCTCAGTTGGGTGAGGTTTTACCACGTTAAAAACTGTGTGTGCTTAATCTTCCTACATTTCCGCATCTCATTCTTGTGAGTGTGCTGGCATAAACTGTTTTAGTTTTGTTTTTCAAAACTAGTTACATAATCTTGATTATATCTCGTACATTTTCATTAAACACATCTTGTGTTAATCTGTTTCGATTTAAAGAAAAGGGTTTCTTCAAAAAACAGTTCAGAGTTACTTCAATAGTTTAATATTGTATTAAACGACCTAAGTAACAGTTTTTCACCCTCATCTTCTAGGTCCACATAATTGACCTAAAATCTTCTTCCCCAGTGTCGATGTAATGTCTATCATTCGACGACCTTCTCCTGTTCCAAGCTTTCCCGTTAAGGGGCTCTTTGTAGACACCTAATCCTAGCATCCCCCTAAGCACTTCCATAAGTCCATATCACTCACTCATCCACCGTTTACCCTTGTTCATACTTTGAGTATCAATCTAAAGGACACTGGACATACTTGAGATCCTTTTCACTCCAGTTAACTTTTTTGACTGAGAAAGTGCTTAGTGAATTTTTGAAGGTCTCTGAATCCACTTTGCAATGGTCTACCCCGTGTGTTAATCAGCCTTATGATTCAGACGAATGGTCTGTTTTACTCTGAAAACTGATTTGGAGGCCACCAGGCTCTCTCGTGCCCCGTTTAACTCCGGTCAGCTCTCCAGCTTGAGTTAAGCTCAATGAACTTCAAAGGTATTTGAATCCACTTTCCAATGGTCTACCCCGTTCACAAATAAGCCTTATAATATGAAAGAATGATCCATCTTACTTCGATGGATAACCGTGCACTTTTGGACCTTATTTGACCTTAATTAAGTCTTCAAACCGAACGACGCGGAATGAAATCTCATAGGGCACTGAATACCCTTACCAATATTTCATCATGTGCATGAATAGGCCTTACATTTTGAATGAACAAATCCGTTTTCCTCCAAAAACTTTATGTTTAGAGACCAATGGGCGCTCCCGGGCCCCGTTTGACCTTTGTCAACTCCTAGACCTGGGAGTGTCTCAATGAATTCCTGAGGGGATATGAATACCCTTTTCAATAGTCTTCCTTGTGCATAATTTTGACTTACGATTTGCATTTTACGATAATTTTTTCCGAAACACCTATTCTGGATTGCCAAATGGCACCCCAGGGACCCTGCCTATTTTCCATGTGCCTGAGGTGCTATGCCGATAGACAGGATTAGACCCCCTGCCTGTTGGCATTTCACTTGTCTGTATTGTAATACCCCGCACTTTTAGGGATATTTAATTTACATAAATGAGTATAATTTAGAGATTTGAGGAATTTTTTTGAGAAATGATTTTTGGAGTTTATGAGGGTTATATGATTTTTGATGGGTGTTACATTTACTTTCAGGATTAAGTAAATGAGTTGGATCATTTTAATTACATGTCACAGTTGGGTAAAGTGATAAAGGATAATATTTTAATTAGAAAATGTGTATTGAGATGTGTTGAGTTTAACCTGTGAATTGTATTTAAGTACCTCAGATAGAGATTTTGAGTGTGCGGTTGGTTTCAGAATGGTCGAGATAGTCTAAATAGAGTATTCGGGAGTAGTGTTTGGATTTCGAGAATTTTTGGACCAGTAGGGACTCGTAATTGAGTAAACGAGTAATTTTTGGGTTTATAAGGGATAAACCCTTATTTCTCTCTATATAATGCATGAGAGAGGGAAAGAAAAGAAAGAAAAGAGATAGTAGAGGAAAGGAAGAGAGAAAAGAGGAAGAAAAGGGAAATTTCGGCCAAACTCCACGGGATTCGACTTGAGGTCGTCGAATTTTATCCACGAGGCAAGTGTTTACTTGATTATTTATTTTAAAGCATAAATCTCATATTATGGTTGATAGTGAATAACTATAAAGATTTTTTGGATGGGTTTTCGTGAATCAAATTGGGTTTTTTGAAAGTTTAAAGAATAAACCTCGGATAATATATAATCTGGGAAACTTAGGAATTTATTGAAATCGATTGTTGGTTATGGGTTCTAGGATGTTTAGAACCCTTTTTATGTGTGTATATGTCGTTGATTGAGGTGGAAGGATTCTAAGAGAGGAGATAAAAGCTCAGGGGAAGCTTTAATGGCGAAAATAACTTCTCGGAGAAGAAACTGTCCGGATCGATTGATCAATCGACGGCCAAGGGTCGATCGATCGACCCTTCAGTATTTTTGAAAATTTCGGCTAGTGTTGTTTAAATGGGATAAATTCCAAACATAATTGTTTCTAGCTTATTAAATTGAGGAAATAAAGATTCATTTAGGGAATTAATATCTAGTTATTTGAGGAAATTTATGGGGGCTAGGAGGGTGCTATAATCCTGCGACACTAAAAGTATATTTTCGAGGAAAATAAATAAATTGAGGAGTTAGATATTTGGGGTTCCCAAAAATAGAGTGGGGACCTCTAAATTATGATTTGAGCGAAATGTAGAACTTGGGTTCGTGGAATAACACTCGGGAAAGTATCTTTTCGTGGAATCCACGACTTATTTAATTAAGGGTGCTTAGAACGAATAACACTCGGGATAACAATTCGTCGGTTGATTATTTCTAGATATATAATGACGTGTGTAGAAAATGTAATCATGTGTCAATTATGGTAGAGTAAATCCTACGAGGCGACTAGTATGGAAAGTAGGGATATTGGCTAAAGATAAATTGATAGTATACTTATCTAGTTAGTATGAATTGGTATATTCGGAGGGTATATAAATCCTTAAAAGTGATTAAGGTACGAGTTATATATGAAGTGAGGGAATACTTATGGATTTAGTATTTTAAGTATGTAAATACTTATACTATATCAAATGTAAGATTTTGGGTTTGGCTATTGCTATATGAGTTGGCAATCATAGCCATATATACATTTGAGGAGTGATATAGATTATATATATATACATACGATGTGATTACAGTATATATATTATGATACGAATATATATATATATATTTGTGTGATTGGTATATTTGTATCTTACAGGTTGGTTCCACGGTGTGGCCATCCCCGATCCTCGCCGCGAGCGAGCGTGTGAAGGAGGATCTTCGGGTCCCGTGTGTCCCTCTCGGGAGCGCTTCGGCCAGCGTCGTTTGAGATGAGGTGTAAAAATGTAGAGAGATTTAGAGGCGTCAGTCTATTTTACTCAAAACAGACAAAAGAAAAAGGGGAAGCCACCCCGAAGGACGGCATCTATGGGAAGGTGTTAGGCAACCATTCCGACCTTTCGGTATCTCATGGATGTTTGCTATTTTCCTTTTATATTTTCCCTGTGATATGTGTGCATGTGTGTATATATAGTGGAGATAAGAATCCTCGACTTCTATCATGGAAGAGATAAAGCGAGTCATCCGTAGGAAGGTATAAAAATAATATTAGAAAATAAGATTTGCGCGATTACCCTTACGTTGATCGTTATAATGGAACGATAACGCATATGTAGTAATACGTCACTAAGAAAAAGTATATAGAATATAAGAAAATTGGATTTAGAGAAGATAGAAAATGAGAGAGAAAGTGAGAATAGGACTCGAGTCTCGGGTTTTACCCCAAGACACCTACGTAGCCTATAAAGGCATCAAAGTCCACGTAGTTCGCATACAAAATGAGGGGTGGGGTTTATTCCATAAATCCAAATAGGGGATCTCTTATTTGTGAGTGTGTGCGTGTAGAAAAAGTGTTTTAGTTGTGAGAAAAGTGTGAGAAAAATATGAGAATCCCTATTTGGAATTTGTGAGCAAACCCTCTTTTTCTTATTTTTTGAGTTTTATTTATATGAAAATAAGAGATGTGCAATAATACTAAATAAAAAGTATATTAGGATATGTGAGATGAGATAATAAAAGTGCTAAGTAATAAAACAAGTTATTGCGAATTTAAGGGAATTTGAAGAGAAAGTTGAGAAAGTTGGACCTTCTTGAAGATCTTGAGCTTGATCTTGAATGTTGGAGAGTATCCCTTGCACTTGGATGATGATGGAGAGTGGATAATTCACCAAGTTTGATGAAAATGATGGTGAAAATTTGAAGTTAGAAAGGGATTTGGATGTTGAAATCGTGCTGTCTTCGAGAGAGGTTTTTGGGATGCGCTGAGAGCGATTTTTTATCAGATCTGGGATCCCCTTGCAAATGAGGTGAAGGACTCCTTTTATAGGCCCATATCACTGCCGATCGGTATAGACCTGGTCCTGCCTATCGGCACTTACCGATAGGCAGGGTCTGGAACATTCCATTTGGCAGTGTGTTTTAGGCCTTTTCAGAAAATTGGTTGCCGAGTGCAAACCGTTGGTCAGAATCTTGCACGGGGCAGACCATTGGAAAGGTAATTTAGGGACCTTTGAAAGTCCTTTGGATCGCTCCCAGGTTCGGGAGTCAAATATGGCTCGAAAGTGTTTGTCATTTTATTGAGCGGGGAATTGTTCGGACGCAAACGGATCGTTCCTCAGCATGGTAAGTACGAATCGTGCACGGAGTGGACCGCTGGAAAGTGTAGGAGATGTACTTCGACATTCCAAAGAGTTTGACCTGGTTTAGGGAGTTAACTTTGGTCAACCGAGCCATGGAAGCATTCGGTGACCTCTTGGAGCCAAACGGATCGTTCGTCCGCATGCTAAGTCGGAATCATGTGCAAAGCAGACAATTGGGATGTGGTTTAAGTGACCTTCGAAGATTCATTCAGTCTTGGATGAGATGAAGATTTTGACTTTTTGGTCAAACAGAGCCTCAGAGTGCCCGATGGCTTCTAGGTCAGTACGCGGGGTATGACATGGGTTTGTAGTGATGAAGGGAGGTACTAGGTACCCAAGGAGAGTTAGGGTGTAACATAATGGGGTGTCTATAGAGACCCTCAACGGGTGAGTTTAGAGCAAATGATAACCATCAAATAGATACCACACGAAGCTTTTGAGGGAGTATGACCAATTCAGAGGGTCGAGGCCAATTCTAAGGACCTGAGGGGTGTGCTGGGGATGGTTTGACTGACGATCAAAGGTTTAGGTCTATTATGAGGACCTGAAGTGTTGCTAGAGGATGACCAATTTTGTCGGTCAAAGACAAATCTACAGGGTTAAGGTGAAGATCTAATAACCGAGGTCAATTCTGACCTAAGAGTGGTGACGACCGAGGACCGGGGTCAATTCTGACCTAACTCAGGTGACGATCCAAGACCGAGGTCAATCCTAACCTAAGAGTGGTGACGACCTAGGACCAAGGTCATTTCTAACCTAACTCAGGTGATGATTCAAGACCAAGGACAATTCTGACCTAAGAGTGGTGACGACCGAGGACCGAGGTCAATTCTGACCTAACTCAGGTGATGAGCCAATACTGAGATCAATTCTGACCTAAGATTGGTGACGGCCGAGGATCAAGGTCAATTCTGACCTAAATCAGGTGACGATCCAAGATCGAGGTCAATTCTGACCTAAGAGTGGTGATGACCAAGGTCAATTCTGACCTAACTCAAGTGACGATCCAAGATCGAGGTCAATTCTGACCTAAGAGTAGTGACGACCGAGGACCGAGTTCATTTCTGACCTAACTCAGGTGACGGTCCAAGACTGAGGTCAATTTTAACCTAAGAGTGGTGACAATCGAGGATCGAGGTTAATTCTGACCTAACTCAGGTGACGATCCAAGACCGAGGTCAATTTTGACCTAAGAGTGGTGACGACCGATGACTGAGGTCAATTCTCACCTAACTCAGGTGAAGATCCAAGACCGTGGTCAATTATGACCTAAGAGTAGTGATTATCAAGGACCGAGGTCAATTATGACCTAACTCAGGTGATGATCCAAGATTGAGGTCAATTCTGATCTTAGAATGGTGACGATCGAGGATCGAGGTTATTTCTGACCTAACACAGGTGACGATCTAAGATCGAGCTCAATTCTGACCTAAGAGTGGTGATGATCGAGGACCGAGGACCGAGGTCATTTCTGACCTAACTCAGGTGACGATCCAAGACCGAGGTCAAGTCTGACCTAAAAGTGGATAAAGATTGGATTTTGATTCTGCTGGAGCAAGTGCTTTGTGATTTTGATCTGAGCTGGGGAGCTGATAGCTGGGGAAGCTTTTGTTTATTTAGGAGGCCTCACAAGGGGGAAGAACCAATTTTGGTGCTGTAAAAACTCCGTCGGGGAAGTGATCGGGGGATCCTTAGAGATCATTCGGGGTTTTACCGGGAGGAGATTCACTTGGTTTCTAAGGATTTCACTGGGAAATAGAGGTTTCGCTTGAGGGAATGCAATATTTTCCTAATGAACATGTTCTAAATCCTTCCAGGGATTTTTAGGAATTTTCTGAGGAATTTTCGAGGCTTTCTGGTATTTTCTGGGAATTTATGTACGAAATTTAAGGGGGGTGCCGGTCAGCATGGTATGAGGGGTGCCATTCGGCAGTGGCATATACTTTTGGACTGCCTCGGGAAGGTAAGGAGTCAGTGTCGATCGGTATGGTTGGGGTCAGTGCCGATCGGCATGGCATTTGGCATCCTATATAAAGGGGGCGAATCCTTTCATTTTTTCCCAACTTCTTTGCTTTCTCTCAATGTGATTTCTCTAAAAATTGTTCTAACATTTAGATCTTCAAGAAATGGCCTCTTTTGTGAACACTGCAGTCCACAGGGAGTGGTTCACCATTGATGACTGGGCGAATGTGGAGTGGAGGGCCAGGGCGCCTCTTGCTTTGGGGAGTGAGAACTCCTTTGATGCGTTTGAGCCTATTGCGGATGAGCAGACTTTGCTACGAGAGCCATCGCGTCATCTCTCTTCGAGAGTGAATCCTGGTGGTTATGTAGGTAACCCGACCTTTGGCATTCCTTTCTTTTTGGTGATTTTTCTTTCTTTCTTGACTTCTGATGAGATTTTTTTCTTTTTGCCAGTTTGATATTTCTTTGAAGAACATGCGCGCCCGCGGGACGCTTCGGGGAGATGACTGTGACTCCCATAGACGTGCAACAGCTGTTGGGGCTAGGTTGTGATGGAGAGCAGATAGAGGTGGATCGCTCTTTGCGGGTGAGATCGGAGGCAGTGCGTGCGGCACTTGGTGATATAGGGAGGATAGTTTTTGGGGATTCTATCCGGCTGTCCCTGCTGAAGGATGTTATGTTGGATAGGGTGATTGATGTGAAGGACGGGCTGCAAGTGAGGCAGATGGCTCGGTTATTTATTTTTCTAGTGTTGGGAGGTTTTATGGTGGCGTCGAGTGGCGACATCATCCATTTGTGGTTCATGCCGTACTTGAGGATATTTTCGAACATCCCTTTCTATTATTGGGGGAGTCTGACTTTGGCGACCCTTTACTCTTCTCTGGATGCATTTCCCCGGTGCTGCCGGTAGACCTTTACTGGAGCCACATACCTTCTTGAGGTATTCTTCAGTTTGCGTATTTATTTTCATGCATTCGCATTTTCCTTATGCGTCTCTTTTTGTTTGTGAATTGTTATCTTTGACAGACGTAGTTTTATGAGGTGATTAGGTGCAATACCCCGCTGATCACTCTGAAGGACGACACTGTTGGGGACTCCTGCCGATTGTATCGATGGTGTAAGTCCAATCGGTAGTCGAAGGGATCTCTCTCTCTGGAGGCGGTGCATCAAGTCTTGAATGACCTAACCAGTGGTAGGGTAAGACTCTTTCCATTTTCAGTCTTGGTTTTTGTGCCTTCTGATCTTGTATTGATTTAATCCTGCTTGTATATTTCTAGGTGACCTTTTATGCCGGGGGGATATCCATTTAGGATGCGGGGACGACCGGGGTGAACGTGCAGATGAGGCATTTTTCGGGGCATGAGTTTGGCCATTCTTGGTATCTCGGGTAGATGGTGGTTCACGATATTGCTGAGGAGTTGGTGGTGCCACCTGCTTAGCCTCCTATGTCTATGAGGCGGGAGCGACTGCTATCGAAGGATGCGAGGATCTCATCGATGTTCAGCGAGTCCTAATTGTTGTACACTGATACGTCTACGCCGTATGACTATATGAACTTTGTGACAAGCTGGTTGATGTCGCCCACAATATATGATGCCCTGTCTTTCCTTCCTGCGAGTTCGAGTCGGGCGGTGGGATCTTCTTATAGTGGCGGCGATCGAATGGCATCTGTGGCGGCGGTGACCTCATAGGTTTTTTTTGTGCGGTTTCATACTCCTTCGTATAACATTCGGCGGGCTGATGGAGGGATGGTGCCTATGTTGCATCCTCCTCATGCGATGGATCCGGAGGATTTGGGTTTGATAGAGGAGGTCCTCCGACCTACGGTATACCTTTCTGTTCTTATCTTTCTGTCTTTTCTATTTTGGTTATCTCTGCTTTGATACTCATTTTTTCTTTTTCTTGCAGCAAGTCCGAGTGTTGACCACTTGGCTAAGAGACATCAAAGACTGGACATCTTCAGTGACTGCCTATATTCGGGATGCGGTTCCTGTTCCTTCTTGCTTGGTGCCATTTTCTTTATTCGAAAAAGACTCTGGCTCGGGTAGTGGTGGTGCATCGTCTCGCCATAGGGTAAAGAGAGCACGTCATAGGGGTGAAAGCTCTTAGAGAGAAAGGTAGGTGAGAGAGAGGGAGAGAATGAGGGTTCGGGCAGAGTCCCGTTATTTTTTCTTTTTCTTTTTATTTCCTGCAAAATTAATGTAATACAGAAAACAAATAGATGGAATGCAATGGAATATTTTTATTATCTTTTATTAATGATGAATGAATGCATGCACATGCGCTTTTTACTTTGCTGCTAAGGCCGTAAAAAGGAGTATTTTTGGAATTTTTGAAGGAAAGGTTTTAATTGAAAGGGGAAATTATATAAGGAGGAAAAGGGATTTTGAAATTCAGTTGAGAATATCAATTTATTTTTATTTAGTTTTTTGATTTGTCAAAGAGGAAAAAAGAGAAATTTCTAAATATGGGGGGTTGTTGATCGGTAAGCACCCTGTCCTGCCTATCGGTAGTTCAGTCCAGTCCCATCAATTCAAAGCTTTGATTGGTACCCTCTTCCGCCTTTTGTATTTTATGGGGTAGGATTCCCTTCGATTTCTGCAGTGATTTTGTCTCTTGTGAGGGTTCTCAAGTATAAAAAGGGGTAAGGGTGGAGTGTTTTCATCACACCTTCGCATTCTTACTTACTTGCCCACTATCTCTTAGCCTTGTAAGATGGCTCTCCCTGGTAGCATTGAGTTTGCTAACTACCTCAAAGCCTTGGAAGCAATGTTATCTTATAATGTCGACTATGATGATTTCAACATGCGTCGAGTCTTCTTGTGGCTCAATCGGCCTATTGAGTGGAACATGCTGATGGCGACTGTATAATTCTGGTACCCTGGAGACCATGTATTCCGCTTTGAGTTGGATGAAGTTTGTCCTACCTACGAGGAATTTTCTGCCATGCTGGGTATAAATCCCAGTGTTGCTATGGCTTTGCCCAAATTTTCCCGTTCTCCTAGTGATTTTTTGGTTGGACTTCTTTATATTTCGCCTTAGGTGGCCAGATCACTGGTTGCTGGAGGAATGGTTTCCCTCCCGGCGATGCTGCAGTCCGTGAATTTGGGGGGAAGTCGGTGATGCTGGCTATGTTGGAGCCGCTGCTCTGGGCCTAGTTTCAAAATTGCTGCTGGTGACTGGGGAAATGCTGGTGGACCCACAGCTTGCAGCCATTACTTCGTGGATGTCCTACCATCGTAATCCTATGGTGGTGATACTTTCGGAGACCCTTAATGGATTGAATGCCTGGAGAGAAGGTCGTTCTATCTTTCTGAGGGGTATTCCTGTGATCTGTTCATGTGGTTGTTTGAAAGACTCCGCTTGGTGGCCCTTTCAGAGTATCCTTTATCGGTTGTACCCAACTTCTTTTCGTGTTACTTCTTCAGTGTTGGCTTGGATATTGACAGCTGGGAGAACTAGTTTGTGAAGAATGGGGCTCGAAATCTATATTGGTCAGTGCCTTGGTGGGGGCAGTTGTTGCCTGTTCTGGAGCTATGAGATTACTCATATGTGCGATTGGTTGGTCTCAGACAGACCTCTTTTATTTTCCCTTGGCGGCTTCTACGCCAATTTGACTGGGCACAGGTCATCCCACCTTGGACCGCAAATTTCTTTTCGATGGAAGATTTGACTGAGCATCTGCGCATGCGGCTTGGCTCCTTGTGGGGAAATCGACGTACATCGACCCATCCCTCTCAGTCTGTTGGGAGAGTTTGGAATGTCCCTGGGGATTACATGAAGTGGTTATGGAGGAGAGTAGTCAGCAAGATGTTGGCAGTGGAGACTGGACAAAGGTGGTTTGTTTTATTTAACACCATGGAAGGGGGTGTTGTGGTTTTTTCGAAGCTGGTTCAGGCTTATCGGTCCATGGAGTGTTTACGGCACTCTGTTCAGACAAGGGAAATTTAGGGACCCCAGGATGTAGATGATGAGGGTGCAGGCTCCTCTGGTAGCTGTGGTTAGGACTCTTGGAGAGTTTAATTGTGTAATAGGTAATAGATGTGGGGATTTTATGGCAGTAGGGGGAAGGGAGTTATCCGTTTCTTTTCTTATGTAATATGCGTTGTCATTTCTTATTAATGAAATAAGAAAGTTTCTGATCAACCAGTTGTGCCTTTCGATGAATTTTGTATTTTTTAATTATCTATACCGATCGCTAAGGCATACATAATCCTTTTGTTCAAGTTTATTTTAGAATGAACTGCCGTTCCTGGAGATAAGAAAAGAGTAGTATTTTGTGAAAAAGAAAGGATCGTGCTCTTTTAAGATGTATGAGCTGCCTACGTACCTCTGGGGATTTTGATTTTTTTTATTTTTCTTGAAAAATGGTTTTTTTGCAGAGGATCAGTCCCATATAGTTCTGGGTAGAGGGAAATGAAGAGAGTTTTTTTTAGAATAGAAGGGAGATGAGAAGAGTCATAGAGCACCGAGATTCCAGACTAGGGGTAGAATTTCTTGAGATGGTCTAGGTTGACTGGACGAGCCACCTCCTCCCCATCTAGGTCAGTGAGCATGGCGGCACCGCCAGATAAGATTTTTTTCACGATGTAGGGGTCGCTCCAATTGGGCTTGAATTTCCCTCTGGGGTCCCAAATGGGTTCTATTATCTCCTTGAGGGCTAAATCCCCTTCACGGACACCGCGGTATTTGACGCTCTTATTTAATGATGGCACTATTCGGCGATGGTACCCTTGTATGTGGTAAAGAGCTTTCAATCTCCTTTCATCTAGGAGGGTCAGCTCGTCGAGACAGCTTTGGCACCATTCTTCTTCACTAACTTTTCTTTCGATCATGATGTGTAGCGATGGTATTTCCAACTCCACTGGTAGGACTGCTACCATGTCATAGACCAGAGAGTAAGGGGTAGCCCCAGTAGAGGTTCCAATTGAGGTTCGATATCCCTAGAGGGCGTACGGGATCCGGTCGGCCCAATCCCTACAGCTTGTAGTCATCTTGATGATGATGGCTTTGAGGTTCTTATTGGCGACTTCAACTGCACCATTGGTGTGAGGTTAGTAGGGAGAAGATTTGTGCCTCTGAATCCCGTACTCGTTGAGTACTTCTGTGACTTCTGCTTCAAAGTGCAACCCGTTATCTGACACTAACTCGTGCAGGACCCCTTATCGGCAGATGATATTTTTCCTGAGGAATTTGGCCACTTTCTTGGCGTTCAATACTACGCATGACTCAGTTTTAACCCATTTGGTGAAGTAATCAATGGCAACTAGGATGCATTTATGTCCGTTTGAAGCCTTTGGTGTAACCTTCCCTATGATGTCGACACCCCAGGTGGAAAAAGTTCAGGGAGAGGTCATGTCGTATAATTCTCACGGAGGTAGGTGTTGAAGATTGGAGAATTATTGGCGTTTGAGGCGTCTCCGAACATAGGCGGTGCAATCTTGGGCCATGGTGGTCCAGTAGTAGCCCTATTGGATGATATTATTGGAGAGCATGTGACCGTTAATGTGGGGACCACATTCCCTGCTATGGATCATCTACATTATCTTCTCAATCTGAGCCCTTGCGATACAGTGTAGATGAGTTCCGTCGAAGTTCCTCTTGAGTAGAGCTTTATGATAGATGATGTACTAGGCGGCCAGTATTCGGAGGGTTGTTCGGTCTTTCTTGTTGGAACCCTCGGGATACCTACCATGTTTGAGGAGGCACCAGATATCATATTACCAGCAATCGGCTAGTTCGAGATCTTCGGTGGAGACAAGCTCAATATGGTAGCAATGGGTTAGGTTGTCTTTCTTTTGAACTAGGAAGGGGGTCATTATTATTCCTTCGAGCATATCGACCATAGAGCCCAAGGTATCGAGAGCATCGGCTAGGTTATTCTTTTCTCGAGGTAGGTAATGGAAGGTGATATCTCGGAATCAGGGGGCTAACTCTTCTAAGTGGGCATGAAAGGGTTGGAGCTTTTCGTCCTTAACCTTCCACTTTTTGAGCACTTGACCGATGATGAGGGCAGAATCCCCATAGACATCAAGGTATTGAATACCTTTCTTGAGAGCAACTTTAAGTCCTACTGTGCATGCCTCGTATTCTGTCATGTTATTGGTGCAAGGGAAATCCAATTTGATGGCGATGGGAGTGTGGGAGTCATCTGGGGCGATCAAAAGTATCCCAACGCCATATCCCTTTTTATTGGCAGCACCATCAAAGAGCATTTGCCATCGAAGGTTGTCTTGAGCGGTGCAGAGGATATTATCATCTGGGAATTCAGAGATCCAGACATCTGCTTCTTCTACGGGGTAATCACCGTGGTATTCAAAAATGGTTATTCTTTTAATGGCTTTCTACGTGACGTACATTATATCGAACTCCATTAGGATCATCAACCATCGGGCCATTTGACTGGATAAGGTGGGTTTCTCAAGCAGGTGTTTGATGGGATCCATTCGGGATACAAGTTTGATGGGGAAGGCGAGCATGTAGTGTCGTAGCTTTTGGGTGACCCATACAAGTGCGACACACGCCTTTTCTAAAGAAGTGTAGTTGACCTTATACCCGGTCAATTTGTGATTGGCGTAATAGATGGCTCTTTCTTTGCGGGAGTCTTTATGGTATTGGGCTAGCAAAGCCCCAACTGTAGTGTTGATTATGGTTAGGTATAGGAGCAAAGGGAGACCAGGCTGTGGTGGCATGAGCACTGGAGGTTGTGTCAGATTTTGTTTGATTCGATCAAACGCTTCTTGACAGGCCTCGTTCCAAACCTTAATTCAATCCTTTAGAAGGAGCTTTAAGATCGGTTCACAGATAGAGGTTAGCTGGCTGATGAACCGACTGATATATTGCAATTTCCCAAGAAAACCTCGGACTTCTTTCTCTATTCGAGGTGGTGGCATCTCAAGTATGGCCTTCAGATTTGCAGGATCTGCTTCTATACCCTTCTCACTGACCATGAATCCTAAGATTTTTCCCTTTGTAACGCCGAAGACACATTTTTATGGATTGAGTCTCATCTGATACTGTCTCAGTCGTTCGAAGAACTTTCGAAGAGCGAGAACATGACCTTCTCTAGTTTTGGACTTGATAATCATATCATCCACATAAACCTCGACTTCTTTGTGAATCAAATCCTGAAGGATGGTTGTGGTAGCCCTTTTGTAAGTGGCCCCAGCATTCTTGAGACCAAATGGCATAACGGTGTAGCAAAAGGTTCCCCATGGGGTGATGAATGCAGTTTTTTCTTGGTGGTCTGGGTGCATCTTGATTTGGTTGTATCCGGTAAACCTGTTGACGAATGACTTGAGAGCATGACTGGAGGTGTTTTTCACGATCATGTCAATTTTGGGTAGCGGATAATCATCCTTTCGAGAAGCTTTGTTTAAATCTCGGTAGTCCACACACATTTGAACCGTCCCCCTGATTTCGGCACAGGTACTATGTTGGCTAGCCATGTGGGATATTCGATCACACGAATGAAGCCCACGTTCAACTATTTGACCACCTCTTCTTTGACCTTGAGCGACCATTCGATGCGGAGCTTTCTCAATTTTTGTTTAATCGGCTTGTAATCTGGGGGAGTGTGGATCTCATGCTGAGCTATTTTAGGATCAATGTCGTGCATATCATTATAGGACTATGCGAAGACATCCACTAATTCCTTTAGCAATTTTTCGAGTTTTGTGCGCTCATGCTCGTCAAGGGTGGCCCCTATCCTAATCTTTCGCAGTTGGAAACTAGAACTAAGATTAATAACAACAGTCTCCTCTTAATTAATTTAAACGCGGTTATGTTGTTTATTATTAACCTTATTTAGATCAGTTAAGAATTGTTCATTTGCAAAATCATCATCATCAAAAGTTTGATTAGAATCCAAATAATTAATGTAAGGCACAACAAAATACTCAAAATCTTTGTTTATTTCATTGATAGGAAAAATAGCATTGAGAACCTTATCAAAAGAAGTCTTGATTACATTTGAACAAGGATGGACAACAGAAGAAGAAATAGGGTAAACATTGGGGTTAGGGGAGATTTCAAGAGATAGAACTGGCACAGCATGCCAGTTGAGGAGGGGTGTATCAGCAGCTTTAATAAGATGGGATGGAAGCATTGATGTAGTGCCTGAATGAATCATGCAAAGTGCCAGCCCCAGTGTCTATAAGTTGAAGGAATCTTCAAAATCACTTTCCTCAATCTCTTCGGTATCTTTGATGAGCGGTTATACTCGGTGTTGGAAACTTTCGGCCCATAGGTAGCCATCTTGGAAAAAGATCTCCATTCCAGGCTACATCTTCTTGTCTGTGTGGTCATACCATGGTTCTGGAAAACTGCAAAAGGGGAAGTCTTCACCTTCTTTGATGAATCGTCCATTTAAGGAGTCTCCTGGGATAGTTTGGATGCAGTCTAATCTTCTCTTTGGTCGAGACCGGTGGATCATTTTGAGCTCTTGTTGTGATGGTGGATACCCTAGTCACAAGGAGGGAAATCTTTCTTCAGTTCGATGGGCTCAAGTATCCCTTGCTGCCTTTGCCCTAGCCCCAGTCCGTGCATGAAGTGCATGTTTATGAACATCTGAATCACATTGACATTTCCATGAGGGTCATATTCTGGACAAACACTTTCTTTGAAATCGTCCCCTACCGGGAGTAGGAGTGGCTCAACTCAGAATCCTGATAGGAGCATATCACTTCACCCGTGTTGTATCTCAAGGATTGAACTGCTGGTGCTTGTACCCTCAACATTTTTATCGTCGCCCAAAATGGTGATGACTCACCCATCAGTGAAGAACTTTAATTTCTGATGGAGTGAGGAAGACACACCCTTGATACTGTGGAGCTAGGGTCGTCCAAGAAACAGGTTGTAACAAGATGGGATGTCTATGACTTGGAATTCAATGACAAGGTTTATAGGGACAACCCCCATTACAAGTTTTATGGATCCCATCACCTACCGGCGGCTATTATCATAGGCACGTACAACGGTGAAGGTTGGAGCAAGGTCGCTTCTTTCAGGCCGAAACACTTGAAGGTTCTCAGTGGGAAGACATTCAAGGTGGATCCGTTATCGAGAAGAGAGAGTGGCATGGCCTTCCCCATAATTTCAACGGAGATATTGAGGGTATGATTGTGATTTGGCGCAATTCTAGGTCAAGGATCTGACCAGATTTATCGCTTCTTCTGGTGTGGTAGAAGGAGGAACTGTGGGTCCAGTGAGCATCTTGATTAAAGCAATTCTGTGTAGCTGGGAAGACATGAAAAGCCCCCATAGTGTGATGTTAGCTTGAGTTTTCTTTAGTTAATCGAGGACCTTGCTCTCCTCGATGGTCATCTCTAGCATAGGAAGGTTTTCAACGCCCTTCCCTTTGTCATTTGCTGGTAGTGATCTTGGAACCTGGCAATGTGTCCCTGATCTGGTCATGTGATTTACTGAAGAAGGGAAGAAAATGAATTCCATTTCCTCGTCAATCTCAGGTTGTTCTGTCACCCTATTTATTTCTTTGAGGAGTTCTTCAAATGATATCATCCCACCTATGTTGACTACTAGTCCAGTTAATCTTGAAGCTTGTTCTTCACTTAAATCTTCGAATTCTTCCCCCCATCCGGTGGCAACAATTCTGTCTTTCCATGTAAAGTTAATGCATTCCACAACTTCAACGGCTTTTTTATACAGGTCTTACCATTCTGTGAGGATATGTATGGTTGAAGGGACCAAGTGCCCTTGTAGCTTCAAAATGTCAAGTAACCCGGTGATACTACAAATGCTGTTGGTTTGCCCGAATAATTCTGCCATAATCTAGACAACAACATCTAGGTTGACTTCATCGGTTGGTACCACCCATTTGTCTGAATCTCGGGCCCACTTTCGTGCTTCCAAGAACATTGTACTGAACCTTTGGCAATCGATGACCATCTGTGACGACAATTTCAGCCCGAACTCTAGGAGTTGGTTTAACACCTCTGACAATTCCATATTTCCATTTTCAGAACGGGTATGGACAGCAATGCATGCTCTGGTAAGGACTGACAGTGCCTGATTAGCGAGGCTAGTATGGTGTAGGAGGAAATGTGGGCAAATTTAAAGAGGTTTAAGAGAGTATATGGGTGTGATTTGAGTTGAGGGATTGAAATATGAGTTTTCTTCTAAGAAGATGTCATTGGTATGATTTGGGAGTGGATTGTGAGTAGTGTTTGGCTTAGGATTGGATGGTGGGGCGATGGTACCCCGATCAATGAGATCTTGGATTATGTTTTGGAGGTTAAAACATTGTTCGGTGGTTGGTCAGCAGTTTGGTGAAAGGCGCAATTAGCATCGGCCTTGAAGTTTCTTGGGAGTGGATTTGGCAATAGACGGGGATCCAAGGGTTTGATGAGGTTTTGGCTTAACAGGGCTTGGTAAAATTTGGAGAGGGGAGCATGGAGCTCGGTATATTCCCTTCAGATGGGGGCAGGGCGGCTTTCTGGTGCCCATGATGTGGTTGGTTGAGAGATATTATTGATGGTTGAGACTGTATCACTGGCAAGCTTGTCATACTTTCTAGGGGTGAACTGTCCGGACACCTTATTCGGTTCAACATCTGCTTTAACAATGCTTTCCTCTATTTCTACTCCCGCTTCTCTGAGAGCTCAAAAGTGGGGATAGTATTTTCCTCCCATCATCGCTCGGGCATGGGGAAAGAAGTTCTTCTTCACTATGTTGACCTATTCTTCCTCAGATGGCCGATTGGTCATGGTAGCTGCCTGCTCCCTCCACCGAGTTATGAAGTTATTGACTGATTCCCTAGGGTTCTGTTTGAGCAGCTCTAAATTATGATGAGTGACCTCAAGCTCTTCATTGTATTTATACTGCGATATGAATTCTTGGGCTACATCCTCCCAGCTACGGATTCTTGATTCCCTGAGAGATAAAAAACCATCGGAGGGCACTATCCTTCAAAGTTTGCTAAGACAATTGGGCCATCACTTCTTCATAAGCCCCTAATAGAGTCATGGAACAATGATCACTGTGAAGATGAACAATCAGGGGTCCACTCCCTTCGAACTTCTCGATATTTGGCATCTTGAACTTCTCGGGTAACCTCGCTTTAGGATAAGGAGACATGTGGGTGTAGTCTATGTAATTCCTAGATATTCTGACTTGGTCGAACTTCTTGGTGAGCATCTTAAGATCCTATTTGACTTTATTCAACTCCTCCTCTTTTGGATCAACGACCATAGGTAGGTTAGTCACAAGCTGGGCAATGTTTGGCATCGAAAGCTGGGCAGGCGGCTGCCCATTGACAGGAGGGTCACGTGGAGGGTGCTGATATTCTTCGAGAACCTAGATAGACTCGGGTGGACCCATAGCACGAGGGAATAGGTCCTCTGGCTATTGCATAATAGGAACCTGGTTTTATTGCATCTCTCAGACCATAGTTTGGAGGTTGTCAATCTTGGACACGAGATGAGTTAGGACTGCCGTCAGATCCGACTGTATGACTGGTACTTGATCTGTATTCTCCATGGAAAGTGCATGGATTCCGAACTCGAAAGAAGTAGTAGAGGAACGGATGAAACTCTGGGGTGATTTGACTGAAGATCGAAGCCAATAGGGAGCTAGGCCAAGGGCTTGGGATTGACCTGAGAAGGCGTAGAATGGGATCTATTTTTTAAAAAAAGTGAAGAAACTATTTTTGGATTTTTGATAAAAAAGGGAGAAATGTTTTTGGAGACGGAACTCAGCATAATTATTACGATTATTATGTTCTCACTTGTATTTAATTCTCCGAAATGCAATATTGGACGGGACCCAAGCCTAGAAAAGTGGGGTTTTTAATATATGCGATGTTATGGCTAGACTTGTAACCAGGCTCACGGATAAGGTCCTGTTTTAAAAATCCGCAAAAATTTGGGCGGCAGGCCGACCCAAAATTTTGGTAGAGTTTCGGGTTGAAATCGACAATCTAAAGTGCGTGTCCTAGGTTTGACACATATATACGGGTATTCAGTTGATTGGGTGAATCGGAATGGGTTCCCCCCTTTGGCGTGACTTCCACGACATACGTCTTGATCTTGCGAGCAATCAGTACGTGTGGACAAGCCATTTTATATACCTGAGTGTACATGAATTGCCTCACTATATACCTCATGACGACGGTATGTGTGGGAGCAAATTCGATATATTTGGCGTACATGAACAAATTCCCTACGATATACCTCCCATCATGACTTCGGTCAAGTGGTACGATGCGGGGGAATCGTTCGATATACGTCGAAGATACTTGGCCAATGAAAGGTCAGAGTCATATCTCTTAGGCTAACTATTCCATGCCGGACCAGCGCCCATCATGAAGTGACCCTCCAGGTACTGGGTAAAATTTGGTCAATAACAATGCTCTTTGGTGATGTCGTGTGAATCATGCATGATTCTCTTATTAGTATCTTATGATGAGAATGCTTTTCTTGATTATGCCAAACAGGGAGAAAAGTACATGTACCAAAGGTACACCAAGTATGGATGGGTGATGCGTGCAACCTGTGGATATATGTGATCCTAGGTGCACGTGGTGTGAAGTGTACATGGAGAATTTTCTATAAGTGTGTGAACAGAAGCAAAAGCATGGGATACACATGAAAAGGGGGAACGTGCATATATAGGGGAAATATAAACAAATATAACATCCATTTAAATAGAGTCAAGCCCTCAAAACATACAAGTCCCCAGCAGAGTTGCCATTGTGGCCATCCCCGATCCTCGCCGTGGGCGAGCGCGTGAAGGAGGATCCTCGAGTCCCGCGCGTCCCTCTCGGGAGAGCTTCGGCTGGAATCGTTTGAGATGAGGTGTAAAAATGTAGAGAGATTTAGAGTCGCCAGTCTATTTTACTCAAAACAGACAAAAGAAAAAAGGAAAGACATCTCGAAGGACAACATCCAAAGACATATTGGTGCATACAAAACTAAAATGATTCGAGAAGGGTTCGGAGGCTAAGTTACGAAATGAAAAGGTGTTAGGAACCCATTCCGCCCTTTCGGTCTCTCATGGATGTTTGCTATTTTTCTTTTTATTTTCCCCGTGATATGTGTGCATGTGTACATATATAGTGGAGATAAGAATCCTCGACTGGTATCATGGAAGAGATAAAGCGAGTAATTCATAGGAAGGTATAAAAATAATATTAAAAAATAAGATTTACGCGATTACCCTTACATTGATCGTTATAATGGAACGATAATGCATATGGAGTAATACGTCACTAAGAACAAGTATATAGAATATAAGAAAATTGGATTTAGAGAAGATAGAAAATGAGAGAGAAAGTGAGAATAGGACTCGAGTCTCGGGTTTTATCCCGACACGCCTACATAGCCTATAAAGGCATCAAAGTCCACGTAGTTCGCATACAAAATGAGGGGTGGGGTTTATTCCATAAATCCAAATAGGGGATCTCTTATTTCTGAGTGTGTGTGTGTGTGTAGAAAAAGTGTTTTGGTTGTGAGAAAAGTGTGAGAAAAATATGAGAATACCTATTTGGAAGTTGTGAGCAAACCCTCTTTTTCTTCTTTTTTGGGTTTTATTTATATGAAAATAAGAGATGTGCAATAGTAATAAATAAAAAATATATTAGGATGTGTGAGATGAGATAATAAAAGTGCTAAGTAATAAAACAAGTTATTGCTAATTTAAGGGAATTTAAAGAGAAAGTTGAACCTTCTTGAAGATCTTGAGCTTGATCTTGAATGTGGGAGAGCAGCCCTTGCACTTGGATGATGATGGAGAGTGGCTAATTCAACAAGTTTGATGAAAATGATGGTGAAAAGTGGAAGTTAGAAAGGGATTTGGATGTTGAAATCGCGCTGTCTTCGAGAGAGGTTTTTGGGATGCGCTGAGAGAGATTTTTTATTAGATCTGGTCTCCCCTTGCAAATGAGGTGAAGGCCTCCTTTTATAGGCCCAGGTCACTGCCGATTGGCATAGACCTGGTCCTGCCTATCATCACCTTTCGTTTGACAGGGTCTGGAACTTGCCATTTGCTAGTGTATTTCAGGCCTTTTTGGAAAATTGGCTGTTGAGGGAAAACCGTTGGTCAGAATTGTGTACGGGGTAGACTGTTGGAAAGGTAATTTAGAGACCTTTGAAATTCCTTTGGATCGCTCCCGAGTTCGGGAGTCAAATATGGCTCGAAAGCGTTTATCGGTCCATTGTACGAGGAATCGTTCGGACGCAAATAGATCATTCGGACGCATGGTAAGTCCACATTGCGCACAAGGTGGACTGTTGGAAAGGTTAGGAGATGTAATTTGATATTACAAAGAGTTTTACTCAGTTTGGGGAGTTAACTTTGGTTAATCGGGCCATGGAAGCATTCGGTGACCTCTTGGAGTCAAACGGATCGTTCCTCCGCATGGTAAGTCGGAATCGCGCAGGGAGCGGATCATTAGAAAGGGGTTTAAGTGCCCTTAGAAGAATCATTCAATCTCGATCGAGCTAAAAATTTTGACTCTTTGGTCAAACCTGGGAGTGCCCGATGGCTTTTAGGTCAATACTCAGGGTATGACCTGGGTTTGTAGTGATGAAGGTAGGTACTGGGTTTGCAGTGATGAAGGGCGATCAATCGTGTGTAGAATGGGTGTCTACACATGGGCTTTCCTTTGGCATAGGGTTGGAACAACCAGATTATATATATTTCTCTAGTGCGATCCGGGGAGGTTACACCAGGTGGGTGAATCCCTTGGCTTGAGGAGCAGTGAGAGTATAGCCCCAGGTCATCTCTTCCTGTGTTAGAGTACGATGTGTGTGTACTCCACTTGCAGAGGGAATATGACCACCTCCACCGTTGTGTATATTTTTACTATGACCATGAGAGAGTCTGGTTTGGTATAGTGAGTAAACCCGAATTCGGATAGGCTTTATGAGACTACATCCTCGAGTTATAGCTCAATGGGATGGTTTATATTTCTTGTGAGTGTAATAAGTATAAGTATATTTTTTTAGCGTAGTATATTTCTCGTATACAAAGTTGAGATATTATATACATATATAAGGAGAATAGAATGATAGAGTATTATTCCCTTTCCGGTAGATATATATATCCAGATTAATATGAACATGAATAGAAGGTTATAAAGAGACCTATATATTTATTTATATATGAGTTTTATATATCTGTTGGGTGCTGATGGCCAAATGGATCTCGACGATCAACATTGCCAAGTAGTAGTGTATCGAGGGGGTTCCTTGTTTGCATTTTGTTTCGCGAGACGCCCCACGCACGAATGTGGCGCAGTGTTGAGAATGGGGAGAAGTTTAGCCCTTAGTACTTGGGTTAATTAGGATTTTTAAAGATTGGTTGAGACAGATTAGTTAGGCAGGGTAGCTTAACTAGGTTATGTAATAGGAACGCAATAGTTGTGCACTATTAGAAGAGGGGTGAGAGGTATCTCATGAGAGTACGATACCAATTTAAATATGAGGTAAAGCATTTTTTTAAAAATACAGCATTTATGCACTTGCAAAATATTTTCACAACTCGAGCTCTGACCCGTTTATCTATTTTCCCCTATTTTGCTATATATGTATATACATAGTTGTCTAGACACATGGATGCCTAGATGATGATTACTTCGAGTCGGACGTTCGCTGCAGCAGCTGTGGATGCATGCATGTTTACTTTATACGCTTCTATTCTTGTGATCTAGATAGGAGGTACTGTAGAACCATTCGGGCCGATGGCCCAATTGTATTTATTTATTCTTTTACAGCCTTTTAGTGCGCCTTTCGATTTGGTTATAATATGTTAAACCGAGTGTTCGGTTATTTTATTTCATTTTAGTTTCATATATATAAACTGTGTGATGGTTTTACTTTGTTGGTTTGATTAAAAAGATTAGTTAAATAAAATTTTGATGCCGGCCTAATAGGTTGTTAGTAATTAAATTGGTTTTTTACAATGATGCTAAGAATGAACCATATGAGACTCCTGTTTTAATTTGGTACATGATTGATCGCCCGGTATTTTATTAAGCGGGGTGTCACATGTATAAATAGCGGCCATAACCTCACTTTGAAAAGCAACCCTAACCATCCCTTTCATCAAGTCAAAGGACATTCCCTCGAATTCAGAGATGTTCCCTTTCCTAAAAAAAATCATTTTCCCATATTCCCTTCCATCGATTTATTACCGCACTTGGTAAATTCCCCACACCTCTCCATACTACTTTCATACCACTACAAGATTAGCATATCTACATCCAATATCAACCTCAAGCATTCATAAGGAGGTCCAATTCTCCATCATTTTCTTTAATTCTCTCATTTTAGTATTATTTCATTTACTTCAACTTTAGTGCTTTGTTTCATTACATCACATACATTAATCTCAAACCTTTATTAGGGGTATTTGCACAAACTTTATGTTCATAAAAAAACCAAAAAAGAAGAAAAAATGGTTTATCTATATATTCCCAAAGAGGGATTCTCATCTCACACTCTCACTCTTAAAACACATTTTCTCCACACACACATATAAAAGAAATCCCCCTTTTGGATTTATGCATTATACCCCACCTCTGTTATCTTCAAACTACGTGGACTTTGATTCCTGATGGACTACGTCAGTTTCTTGGGTTAATCCCGATATTCGAGTCCTCCTTTGTGCATGTATATATATATATATATATATAATATGTTCTTTATGGGTTCATATTCTTATATGCGTGTGTTTCGTCCGATATACACATTCTCTCTTCCATAGCTACTTGTGATTCTACAAACACTTATATTATATTTTGAATTATTCTTTTCGAAAAAACTCCTAAAGATGAATTCACTCGGTCCTATTACATGGTGTGAGTTAAATGATTCCATTCTTCACTTATATTATGCGCATGAGCCCACACTTCACGGAGTCTAATAGGAGAAGATTAAAACATGTCCATGAGAGACGGAAAGGGCAGTATGGGTTCCTAACACCATTCCATTCCGTAACTTAGTCCTTGGACCTTTAGACTAGTTGGTTTCATAAGCATTAGTATTGTCCTTAATGTCCTTCACTCGAGGAGGTGACATTTCATTTGCTTACTTTTACAAAATAGGTCGGTGACTCTATCTCTTCACATTATCCCCTACATTGGTGACGATCGAGCGCCCTGAGAAAGAGCGCAAACCCCTCATGCATTCCATATAGAATCTAAAAAGGGAATCCTTGGGATGTCTACTTCGAGCATTATGCCAGTAGCCAAGAAGAATAAGAAACAAATTCAGATTTATATGTATTTTAGATATTTAAATTGTTCCTTCCCAAAAGATGAATTCCAACTGCCAAGAATCGACAACCTAGTAGATGCAACTGCAAGCCATGAGATGTATAGTTTTATGGGTGGTTACATTGTATGTAAATAGATCAAAATCGATCCTCCAGATGCAAATAAGACAGCCTTCCAACATCTCTTTGTAATTTCCATTATACTGTCATGCATTTCATGATGTTTTTATTGATATATTGGAATTAATTTGGATGATCCTGCGATGGAATTGAAGAATGAAAGCAGGAACATCCAAGACTTGAGGAGAGCCTTCGAGCAATATAGGAAGTATAATATGCGAATGAACCCCTCTAAATGTAATTTTAAAGTTACAACAAGTAGTTGGTGTTAAAATGGATATGGAGAAATTGAATTTTATTCCAATGATGCCACCTTAAAATAAAAGTTTCTTATCTCAGTAGATGCATAGTTATTCTAGTAGAGATTAATCAGCATTTGTCGCCACTGATGAATGATAATATAAAATGGATTTGAGGGAACGAGTAGAAAAAGTTATTTGAGAGGATTAAATAAATTAAAATGTCCCCATCAATAATGATTCCTTCCCAAGTAGGTAAACCTTTTCTCTTATACTTGATTTTTACAAATAAATCCATAGGAGCTTTTCTTAAGAAAGATAAATAAGGGAATGAAAAGCTAGTGTACTACTCATCTAAAGTAATATCTGGAAGTGAATTTAAATATACAAACGTGGAGAGACATTGTCTAGCATTGGTATTTATGGCATAAAAATTAAGACATTACCTTCTCGTATTCGTTATAATACCCATCAAGATTTGTACTCCGGTCCTTGTAATTTGTATGACCTTGGGACATGAACTATATATTATGAATGGATGTTAAGATTAATCTATTCTTATCGCCTTTGTGAAATTTAAATTAACGATTTAATGTCCTAAAGTTACTATGCAGAAATTTGGTCGTCGTTCGAATGAGTGGCCACGTTATTTAAATGATACAGGGCATGTCGTTCGAACGAGTTTCGCACGACCTTCGAATGAGTAAGACATGTTCATTTTCCATCATTTTATGTAATCTCGTTGGAATTCCCTCTTTCGAACGAGGGGTGATTTCCCGTTCAGACGAGGTGGTTTCCTTTTCCATTTTTACCCTACGTTTTTCTCTCATTAGTAACTCATTAAAACTCTCAGTCAAATGAGAGGGGATACCATTCGTACAAGGTCCAAGTCGTTCGAACGAACGACTGAATGAGAATTAGATTTTTTTACACATTTTAATGTTTTGTCACGACGTGCGATGTTGTATTTGCTGAGTTTTTTACCTTTCATCGGCTTAGATCAAAATATGGGTTTAGCCCTTGGTTAATGAGTTAAGTGTTGGTAGGTTTTAAGAGAGGTGAGGGGGTAGGAGAAGCCATTTCCATCAGATTTTTAAAGATCCTCTCTTTCTTTCTCTTTCTCTTTTTCTCTCTCTCTAAAGCTACACTCTCCTATTCCTCACCTATTTTCCACTATTTTCAAGGTTTCTCCTTCCATACCAAGTATTTTTCAAGCTACTGTATCGCTAAATAAACCCATTTCAAGCCTAGTTGATAAGAAGTTGGGTTGAATAAGCAATTGTTGGAGTTTTTAGAAGGGTTCAAGTTATCCCCTTAGTTTCTCCTCCTCAAATAAGAGGTAGGGTTTTCCTCCAAGTATTTTTAATATTAAAATATATTAAGATGCATGCTCGAAGGTTTTATTTTGCAAAAATATCTTCTAGTACATATATTAAAAGGTTTTCTTAAAAAAAATGGGATTCTTGAGAAAAATAAGTTAAAATGGCTTCTGATGAACAAATGGTATTTTAATCTTGGAAAAGTGAGGAAATAAGCATGAAAATATATTCCCATATTAATATCATGTTTAGTTGCATTTTTAAGGGGTTCTAGACTTGAAATCCTCTACAAAATGTGAAAAAATGTTACAGTGTGTTAAAAATGGACTTATAAACATGAGATATGGAAATAAAAATGCTTTTCTTATTAGAAGAAAGAAGTTGGAAATATTAGTCCTAAATATGTTGTAAAATCACGGTGAAATGAGGAAGAAGTGACATTTAATAAAATATATGTGTATGTAGACATGTTAGAGAATAATGGTCTTTTTGACATTAAACATGCTTCTCAAAAGGAAATACGAAGTAATGGGATTTTTTTCCAGAATAAGGATAATGTGTGATTCATAGACATAAAATCATGAAATGTGGTATTGAACGTAAAATGACGATTTATTATGCCATGATGAAATAAATATGTTTTTCACAAGGTTTCAGTAAATGAAGAGTAAAAAGATAATTTTGATAAAAATTAGAGGGTCCTAAAGGTTGGACTTTTCATTTAACCTTGTCGGTCGGTTTTGTGAAAAACAGATAAATGAATGAAATGGCATGAAAATGATGAAAGTAAAGGAAGAATGTGGACATTGGTAAAAATGTTAAAACACATTAACATGGACTCGGATGAGACCGATAAATAAGAATGACTTGGAGCCCTAGGGTGAAATATCAAAAATCACTGGCCAGAGCATATGGTAGAATAGCCGGTAATATAGATGCCGTTAAAATATACGGATAATTGGAGCATTCCAAGAAAAGATAATGGAAGTGAAAATGAACTTGGTTGTGCTTAAGGAATGTAAAAAAGATAATCTAATGGGATAAAATGGAGACTAAAGAATAAAATATAATAAAATAGTCTCTAGAACTGATAAAGGATGGTATGAAATGGTTAAGTGTGAGTATGAGCACATCGCTCGAGGGCATTGTATGGTGGCTGCATTAATACTAGCTAAATTGTTAAACATTTTCCATATTGTTAAAAGTACATGTTATATGTAGAGTATTTTCATAGAAAATGTATGGCTTAGTATTTCCCAACTTGTCGTGCGTTCACTCATCCCTGATTTTTATGTTACCCCCACCCCCACCTAGGTACATTGAGTAAGGACATTGGAAAGGCTGCCGAAAAGGTCCCTGAGGGAAATAATCGTCGTTAGAAGTTCTGTCATTATTTTAAAACTTGTCTTTTTGAAACATTTGAATTGGAATATTTAAAATCATTTTATTCGAGCCTTTGGCCAATTGTTGTAATAATACAGGGACATATATGGTTTATCTTTTATTTATTTAGCATGGATGGATTCAACGGATTTTCATAAATATCCCTTGTTAATTAACCTAATTAATTAAATTGAAAATTTATTTTTTAAATTAAAACCATTAATTTAATCCTTCCAAAATGATGTAATTAAAAGGTTATTCTCAAATAATAGAATTGGACTTTCTCCTTAACCCCTTTAACTACTTGACTCGGTGCGAGTAGCCCCGATGGTAACCCAAATCCGGGTCAGGACGTTACATATAACATCTGAGCAATAGGATTTTTGAGTGTGAATGAGTGTTTACGCTTTCGTAGTATGAGTCCTTTATATGTTTCCATTGTACTTACCGCTTTAGTTACCGTTTAAGTTTATCACTTTATCTATCGCTTTCATTTTGTATCCTTTTGTTTTGAACTTTCCTTTCTTGTGTAGATGACTACACGTCGTGGTGGGGCTTGTAGCTCCAAGAAAAATGAACTTACATGCATGGATAAGGTCATGCGTCAGCTTACAGACTCTTTCTCGCAGCAAAGATGGCCAAACTTAGTGGAACGGTTGAGTGCAAAAACTTTAGCCTCCATTATGAAGGAGTTCGAGAGGATGCACCCACCCACCTTTAACGGGGAAGGAAGTCCCGACACTGCAGAGGAGTGGCTTGATGAGGTCACTCAGGTTATGGAGATTCTTGACGTGCCAGCTGGGGCCAAAATCTAGATATTGACCTTTCAGATCACATAGAAGGCACAACGTTGGTGGAGCACTTACTCCGTCAATGTGACGAAACTATAGACGAGGATAAATTTAGGGTCGCATTTATAGACCGGTACTTTCCCCAGGAATTTAAAGATTCTTAGAAGGATGGGTTCCTTCATTTGATTCTGTAGAAGATGTAAGTGAATGAGTAGCAAGCCAGGTTTGAGAGTTTGTGCAAATACGTGGATGCGGTGCATAAGGATGAGTTAAAAAAGATAGGTTATTTTTCAAGGGACTTAACCTCAGTATTCAACGGATCATGGTTAGCATAGATTTGTTAAACTTTATAACTGTGATGAATAGGTCCATCAGGCTATAGTTAGAGGCGTTGGATAGCATGACCATAGGGGAGAAAAATAAGAATCCCAGTAGGTATTAGGGAATTGGTTATAAGAAGTTCAAGAGCGGTGCTCGAGGCTTCTTTGTGAAGCTAATGCCCCTTGTGGGGGTTAGCTCATCATCTGCCCAGTGTACCAGTGACCAAAGTCTGATGGCCTCTATTGAGAGCACTTTTTTTCATGTGGGTTCTCTGATCACTTAAAGATGGATTCCTCATAGAGAGCTTTGGGTATTCAACTGGACAGTCAGCAGATTGTCAATAATGTATTGGGAAAAAGTTCTAGCTATATGGCCCCCACCCAACGGTAGAAGTGGTTTTCCTCAGGATACCATTAGCCGGCGAAGCATAGCGTGGACGGTTCATGTCCTATTTAGGGGCGGATCAGTCGCGAGCCAGGTCATATGCCTGATGGACAGAGCAGTAGGTTTAACCATGGGCACACCTATGTCATGTCATAATTCAGAGAACCTTTCGATGATCCATCAATGATGAAAGGTATGATTCTCTTATTCAACACATGGGTAAAGTTACTTTTTGATTCATCATATTCATTTATCTCAAGCTCATGAGAATTAAGTTTGGTATAAGAGGTAGACTATTTTTGTCCTCCTATCTTCATAGGACTTTCAGTCAGCGATGGTATAGTTCTTGATATGATCTATCATAGTTGCTTAGTTATCGCTTGAGATTATGTCCTGGAATATGACTTGATTCTCGTGGACATGGATGGGTTCGAGGTGATCCTCGGTATGGATTGGTTGTCTAGTTTTGACATTACTATCGAATGCCATCAATATAGTATCTCATTATCTCTTCCATACGGGCTTCGCTATCGCTTTAGTAATGAGCAAGGCATTAGTTATCCTTGCACATTTTCCACCGTTCGTAAGAAGAAATGATAGTTTGGTTAGTTGACCAATATGGTGGCTTAGGATGAGTCATATGGTGTGTTGTTAGACTACCCAATAGTGCGAGAGTTTCTCGATGTGTTCCTAGATGATCTTCCTAGTTTACCTCCACATCGAGGGGTGGACTATTGTAACAACCCAGATTTTTTAAATGGGAAGTTTTAAATTAATTTTGGAAATCGGAGAAAAATGAAATTTTGGATTTTATAAATTTATAATTTAAAATGTTGGTTTTTATATTTGAAAATTAAATTTTCAAACGGAATTGGAATCAGAATTAAAATGGAGTTTTGATTGAATTTTTATTATATACAAGAGTCCTTAGAACATAAAACTCTCTAGAAAAAAATATTTAAAAATATTGGACTGTCCTATTGAGCTGAAATTTTTTGTGCAACAACCTCTCATCTTTAGTTACTATATCCTTAAATTTTAGCCAATTCCAATAGTCCGATCGTACCGAATATTTTTTTTAGTGTTTGTATCTGAAGGTTTCTAACTATTTCGCCCTCTGGATAAGTTGTCTGTTGTTGTGGCAGAAGGGGAATTTATGCCTTGTTTAAATGATAAGGGTGATTATCCAATTGTTAATGATAGGGTGGAGATCTTGCATGGAAATTCCAACGTTATTCCTGTTTTGGTTTGGGATTATGATATGGCAGATATTCCTAAACTTAAAACAATGGAACCAGATTCTTCTACCTTTACTCAATATGGACTCTCCCTAAGGGGGCTCCAAGGTGTGATACAGTTAGATCTCTCGTATAATATTGGAGTCCTCTGTACGTGTCAGATTCTGAATGAGATTTGGTGAGGAAAGTTAATTATGATTGGAAGAACTTTTCTAATAATTTATTCGAAAAATTTCCACGGTTAGACAAGAAGTTAAGTGCCAACGATTCCTATGATTCCAAGAATAATATTTTCGATTTGAAGAAAAGATGACATAGGAAGGATTATTCGGCATGTAAACCATCTCTCTCAAAAACTCAGTCAGGAGGTAAGTTTTCTAAAACTTTGAAATTTCATATTTCCAAATGAGCCAATTCCTTTTTTGGAACATTAGGGGGGTGGGTAATGGTCCGTCGATTCGTAGATTTAAAAGGCTTATCCGTGTTCATTCTATTTCTTTTTTGGCCTTGTTAGAACCAAAAATAGAAGATACCAACATGAATGGCATTTGCAATAAATTGCATTTTTCGAATGGTATTGCTAATACTTCAAATAAGATTTGGATTTTTTGGAAAGAAAATTGGTCGGTGGATGTGGCTAAAAATGGTATTCAAGATCTTTCTCTTTAGGTGTCCAACAAGCTTTTTGTTGATAGTTTCTTATTTACAGCTGTTTATGCGAAATGCAATGGAATTGATAGATTGGAACTTTGGTAAGACACTGAATTTTTGGCGTCTCTAGGTGATATGAAATGGGTCATGGGGGGTGATTTCAATAACGTTTCTAATCAACAGGAAAAAATTGGTGGTAATGATGTTAATTGGGATGGTATAATGGATTTGAATTTAACCCTTGGTAACGTGGGTTTGAGAGAAATTCTATTTGTGGGTTCGAGGTACACTTAGTGAAATAATAGGGTTGGAGAAGCACGTATTTGGTCCAGGCTTAACAGGGTGGTGGGTAATTCTAATTGGATTGAAGGAGATTTCATTAGTTCGGTTAATCATCTTCATTGGGCATTATCGGATCATAGTCCTCTCTTGCTTACTCTTAAAGAAAGTAATTCTAAATCGTCCAATCCTTTTAGATTCCTTTCTTTTTGGGTGAAAGACGAGGAATTTTTTAAATTGGTTGAATAAGCATGGGCTTTTGATATTAAAGGTATACCTCTTTACGTTTTTGTAGAGAAATTTAAAAGAGTAAAGGCTTTTCTAAAATTGTGATGGGCTTCTCGTTATGGAGATAATTTTAGAATAGTTCACAAGGCAGAAGATGACATGTTGAAAAATGAGATGGAATTTGATGTAGATGCCTCTTCGATTAAAAAAATCAATTTTCACAAAAAAAGGCGAAATACTTAAAGGCGTTAAAGGTGGAGGAAGATTACTGGAGACATAAATCGAATATCAAATGGGCTAAGGATAGAGATGCTAATAAAAAGTTTTTTCATGGGATTACTAAGAAGAAACGTTCGATACTATCGGTTGATAGTATACAGGATGAGGGAGGTCATTGGGTTAAAGATAAAGAGGGAATGCAAACTGTATTCCTCAGTCATTTTAACAAAATCATGGGCCAATATTTTTTCTCAAATAACTCGGTTCGCTCTGCGTTAACTGTCACATTTTATGGCAGTTGTTGACAACCTTCTCTGTCAGATGTTAACAGGTCTTTGGTTCCTTTGGGGTCCACTGGTGGGTGTTGCGTTAATTCTCCATGTCGTGATGATCATATATAGGAGTGCATTCCAAGGACAGTTACAGAAATAAATAATGAGGCTTTGGGTGCAGTTCCATCCCGGGAAGAAATCAAGGAGGTATTATTTGGGTTGAATTCTGAAGGGGCTGCTGGTCCGGATAGATTCAATGGTTCTTTTTTTACGTCTTGCTAGGAAATTATAAAAGAAGACCTTATCATAGCTATCCAATCTTTTTTCTTAGGTGATGAACTTCTAACTAGTTGGTGTGCTACTAATATTATTTTAATTCCTAAAGTTTCTAATCCTAAAAAGTGTGAGGATTTTCGGCCCATTAATCTTTGTAATTTCTCTTCAAAAATTATTTCTTAAATTATGGCTACAAGGTTGGATGAGTTCCTTCCTAAAATTATCTCTCCTTCACAATCGGGTTTCATAAAGGGCCGGTCTATTCTTGACAACATTCTTCTAGCATAAGAAATGATTTCATCTTTTAAGAAAAAAGATAGGGGTTCTAATCTGGCCATTAAACCAGACATGTCTAAAGCCTATGATAGACTTTCGTGGGTTTTTATTCTTAAGAAGTTTTGTTTTTTTTGAGTTGGTGATTAACTTAATTTGGAGGATTATCTCTAATTTCTGGTATTCGGTGAATGTTAATGGGAACTCTTATGGTTTCTTCAAATCAATGAGAGGGGCTAGGCAAGGAGACCCCTTATCCCAAACTCTTTTTATTATTGCAGCTGAAGTTCTTAATAGAGGAATTCAAAAATTGATGGAAGATAAGAAAATTTCTCATTTCTCCCTTTCTAGGGATTGTCTTATCATTTCTTGTCTCTCATTCGCAAATGGCACTCTTATTTTTGCTAATGGTAGCAGGAGATCGCTTTTAAATTTGATGAAATTCCTTAGAGAATATGAGAACGGTTCAGGGCAAGTTATCAACTATGATAAAAGTTCCTTCTATCTTCCTGGTAATGAATCCAGGGGCACGAGGAGGAACATAGAATCCATTACATGATTTAAATATAGGAGTCTGCCTATCATTTATTTGGGGATACCTCTTTTTGTGGGTAGAAAGAAGAAAGCTTATTTTGCTTCTTTTATTGACAAATTGGTGGAAAAACTCAATTTTTGGAAATCATCAGATTATTTCTCAAGCAGGCAGATTAACTCTCATCAAATTAGCTGCATAAGCTATGCATCTCCATCTATTAGCTGCAATTACCCCCCAGGTATTGTTCTCAATCATATTAACAAACTTTTGGCTAGATTTCTTTGGGGTAAACAAGAAGATAAATTCAAATTTCAATGGGTGGACTGGTCAGATATTTGCAAAACTAAAGAAGAAGGTGGTTTAAATTTACGTTACGTGGTGGATTTATCTTCGGAATATACTCTTAATTTATAGTGGAAATTTTTTAAGGCGGACTCTTTATGGTCCCGTTTCATGCATAGTAAATATAAAAAGTTGGAGTCCCAAAACTTTGAAGGTTCAATTTCTTCATCCTCCCATGTTTGGAAAAGGATGCAAACTGCTTGGGAGGATTTCTATGATCATGTTAATCTTGTTACCGGGAAATGGGATTTGATAAAGGATGGTAATTTTTCTCTTAAATCGGCGTGGCATTTGGTGAGGGCGAAAGGTTATATTTGGAGATCCTTTTCTCTTATTTGGGATAAGAGAATCTGTCCTAAAATCTCAGTTTTCTTGTGGAGGTTACTTCATAAAGGGATTGCGATAGATGAGTTTGTTAAAAATATCAATATCCCTTTACCTTCTAAATGCAGATGTTGTGTTGCTAATGCTGAAAAGAGTAAAGATCATCTTTGTTAGGGAGGAAAGATAGCCCAAGCTCTTTGGAAGAGATTTTCAAATATTCCGTGCCTTAAGTTGAATTCATCCAATTTCAATGGGAATTTAATGAATTGGTGGATTCACTCTAAGGGTGGTAAGTTGAGAAATATTCTTTCTCACATTATCCCAGCTTTCATATGTTGGCATTAGTGGTGTGCACGTAATAAAGCTTTCTTTGAAGGTATACCTATGAAGGAAAACTTAATTTTAGATTGCATTTATGAAGATATTAAGATAGATTTTCAAATATTAACTTTTAAAGGTATCAAAATTTTCTTTTGTTTGGGTATCCTATATGATCTTTGTAATATAGGCGCTTTGATTTCTCAAGCTTGATGTAAGCCACCAGCGGGGGGCTTTCTCCCGCCTCTTTTCTTAATCAAACGCTTACTCCTTTATATATCACAACAAATTTGAGGCTTGGCTTTTCAAATCACTTTTTCATCAAATTTTCAACCAAAATACCTCTCCAAAATTACTCCCTTTAATCTATAAACCATAGCCCCAAACTTAATCAAGATTTCAACCTTATATTAGAAGGCTTATTTGGTGTTTTTTCGAGTTTGGGCTAGAATGAGATCTGATTATTTTTGTGAGAGGAACGTGATGGTGCGATATTATTTTTGAGGTTGGATATATGTGATGATTCAAGTGATGATTTTGAGGTACGGACTTACACAATATGCTCCTAAATTCTATCGAGAGTATTCCGTTTTGACTTATGTGTCGATTGCACTCATATTGAAATGTGATATTCTTTGAAATCTGAGATAATTGTTGGAATCTAAATTTGATTCATTACGATATATTATATTATAATTTGAGCATCGTGTCATGAAATTTTAATATGGCACGGAGAGTGGGCAGCCACCAATAGTCTAAAATCCGGATATGCTTAAGAATTCATAGGCGCGGTGAGGTGAGGCCTGGAGACCCATTGATATGTTATTGAGAAATTAATGTTGATATAATGCTTGAGTGTAGCATTTGAATTGTATATGTGATTCGTAATGTTGAGATTTATTCACTCTGCTAATTATTTTCTAGCATCTATTCTTGTCATATTGTGTACTTTCCCATATTTTCTTTTGATTGATAGGTTAGCGTGGATTGGGACGCTATGGGCTATTTTGCAAAAATATTTTAGAGCTTGGATTGGAAGATTAATTTTTTATGTATAAATTAGTGGTGTAATTTTTGTAGGAGAAATGTGTATTTTGAGAGAACCATTATTGTTATTATTTTGGAAGTGTAAGATTTTGGATTCGTTATATTTATTTTGTGGAATGTAGATGCTCTATACTTATTTTGGATGTTTTTAGTTTATTTTTATCGTCGTAGCACGCTGCGTGTCTCTTTTCAAGCGTGCAGGGTGTTACAAATGGTATCAGAGACTAGGTATACGACAATTCTCGGGTCTTGGGTTTTGAGTATAGCATGCGATTAGACATATTTTCTTCGGACATTGAAATTTTGTTGAGAATGTGTTAGGCATCGTTGTGAGTATGTTTAGAATTTATTTGAGGACTTTAGTGTTGTGATGATTTTGGGAGATAGAATCGAGTAGTATTTTATTTCGAGCATTAGGTTTCGTCAAATTTCGAGGGCGAAATTCTTTGTTCATGGGGAAGTATGTAACAACCAGAAATTTTTAAATTAATTTTGGAAATCAGAGAAAAATGAAATTTTGGATTTTATAAATTTTTTAATTTAAAAAGTTGGTTTTCATATTTGAAAAATAAATTGTCAAACGGAATTGGAATCGGAATTAAAATGGAGTTTTAATTGAATTTTTATTATATAGAGGAGTCCTTAAAACATAAAACTCTATAAGAGTCCTCAAAACATAAACTTTCTAGAAAAAAAATAGTTAAAATTATTGGACAGTGCGATCGAGCTGAAATTTTTTATGAAGCTTCCTCTCATCTTCACTACAACGTCCTTAAATTTCAGCCAATTCCAACAATCTGATCGTCCGGAATATTTTTTTTAATATTTGTATCTGATTAGAACACTTTTCTTAATCAAACTCTTAATCCTTTATATATCGTAATAAATTTGTGGCTTGGCTTTTTAAATCACCTTTTCATCAACTTTTCAACAAGAAGACCTCTCCAAAATGAATCGCTTTCATCTACAAACCATATCCCCAAACTAATTCAATATTTCAACCTTAGATTAGAAGTCTTATTTGGTGTTTTCTCGAGTTTGGGCTAGAACGAGATTTGATTATTTTTTCGAGAGGAACGTGATGGTGCGATCTGATTTTTGAGACTGAATATATGTGATGATTCATGTGATAATTTTGAGGTACGGGACTTACACAATATGCTCTTAAATTCTCTCGATAGTATTCCGTTTTGACTTCTCTGTCGATTGATCTCATATTGAATTGTGATATTCTTTGAAATCTGAGATAATTGTTGGAATCTAAATTTGATTCATTTTGATATATTATGTTATGATTTAAGCACCGTGTCATGAGATTTTAATATGGTATGGAGAACGGGCAGCCACCAATAGTCCAAAATCCGGATATGCTTTGCATAGGCACGATGAGGTGAGGCCTAGTGACCCATTGATGTGTTGTTGAGAAATTAATATTGATATAATGCTTGAGTGTTGTATTTGAATTGTATATACAATTCGTATTAGTGCGATTTATTCACCGTGAAATTATTTTGAAGCATCTATTCCTGTCATATTGTGTACTTCCTCGTATTTTCTTTTAGTTGGTAAGGTTATCATGGATTGGGACGATATGGGCTACTTTGGAGATATATTTTAGAGCTTGTATTGGAAGATTTATTTTTTATGTATAAATTAGTGGTGTAATTTTTGTTGGAGAATTGTGTATTTTGAGAGGACCGTTATTGTAATTATTTTGGAAGTGTAAGATTTTGGATTCATTATATTTATTTTGTGGATTATAGATGTTTTATACTTGTTTGGGATGATTTTAGTTTATTTTTAGCATCATAGCACGCTGTATGTCTCTTTTCGAGAACGCGAGGTGTTACAGTTGGTATCAGATCCTAAGTATACGATAATCCTCGGGTCTTGGGTTTTGGGTCTAGCATGCGATTAGACATACTTTCTTTGGACATTGAAATTTTATTGAGAACTTGTTAGGCATCGTTGTGAGTATGTTTAGAATTTATTTGACAACTTTAGTGTTGTGATGATTTTGGGAGATATAATCGAATAGTATTTTATTTCGAGCATTAGGTTTCATCGAATTTCGAGGGCGAAATTCCTTGTTAGAGGGGAAGTATGTAACAACCCGAATTTTTTAAATGGGAAATTTTAAATTAATTTTGGAAATCGAAGAAAAATGAAATTTTTGATTTTATAAATTTTATAATTTAAAATGTTGGTTTTTATATTTGAAAAATAAATTTTCGAACGGAATTGGAATCAGAATTAGAATGGAGTTTTAATTAAATTTTTATTATATGGAAAAGTCCTCAAAACATAAAAGTATCTAAGAGTCTACAAAATATAAACTCTCTAGAAACAAAAGATTTAAAATTATTGAACCGTTCGACCAAGCTGAAATTTTTTGTGTAGCTTCCTCTCATCTTCACTACAATGTCCTTAAATTTCAGCCAATTTCAATGGGCTGGTCGTCCGGAATATTTTTTTTAGTATTTGTACCAGATTAGAACACTTTTCTTAATCAAACTCTTAATCCTTTATATAGCACAACAAATTTGTGGGTTGGATTTTCAAATCACTTTTTCATCAACTTTTCAACAAGAAGCCCTCTCCAAAATTAATCCCTTTCATCTACAAACCATAGCCCCAAACTAATTCAAGATTTCAACCTTAGATTAGAAGGCTTATTTGGTGTGTTCTTCAGTTTGAGATAAAATGAGATTTGATTATTTTTGCAAGAGGAACGTGATGGTGCAATCTGAGTTTTGAGACTAAATATATGTGATGATTCATGTGATTATTTTAAGGTACGGGACTTACAGAATGTGATCCTAAATTCTCTTGAGAGTATTCCGTTTTGACTTCTGTGTCGATTGCACTCATATTGAATTGTGATATTCTTTGAAATCAGGGATAATTGTTTGAATCTAAATTTGATTCATTGTGATATATTATATTATGATTTGAGCATCGTGTCATGAGATTTTAATATGGCACGGAGAATGGGCAGCCGCCAGTAGTTCAAAATTCGGATATGCTTAAGAATGCATAGGCACGATGAGGTGAGGCCAGATGACCCATTGATGTGTTGTTGAGAAATTAATATTGATATAATGCTTGAGTGTTGCATTTGAATTGTATATGCGATTCATATTGTTACGATTTATTCACCATCCAAATTATTTTTGAGCATCTATTCTTGTCATACTGTGTACTTCCCCATATTTCCTTTTAATTTGTAAGGTTAGCATGGATTGGGACGCTATGGGATATTTTGGAGAAATATTTTAGAGCTTGGATTAGAAGATTTATTTTTTATTTATAAATTAGTGGTGTAATTTTTGTTGGAGAATTGTGTATTTTAAGAGAATCGTTATTGTATATTATTTTGGAAGTGTAAGATTTTGGAATCATTATACTTTTTTTGGGGAATATATATGCTCTATACTTATATTGGATGGTTTTAGTTTATTTTTATCCTCGTAGCACGCCGCGTGTATCTTTTCGAGCGCGCGGTGTGTTACAGATGGTATCAGAGCCTAGGTGTACGACAATCCTCGGGTCTTGAGTTTTGGGTCTATCATGCGATTAGACATACTTTCTTTGGACATTGAAATTTTATTGAGAACGTGTTAGGCATCGTTGTGAGTATGTTTATAATTTATTGTAACAACCCTTGCTTTTAGGAGGCTAATTTTATATTAATTTACCACATAAGGTAATTATATAAAATGTTGGAACTGGAGTAAATATTAATTGAATGAATTGAAAGTTCATATTTACTAGATTGATGCATATTTAGTGTATGTGAAAGTAAATATCATCAGGTTGCATGTTTTATGGTGTCATGTATTTTAAATGATAATATGGTTTAAATGAAATTGGAACTCGAAATAATTTATAAAAATTACCGGATGCCAGTTTAGAGGGTGTAGTTAGTCTCAGAATGTACGAGACAGTCAAAATAAGTGCCATATTGTATTTTTGGATTTTGGGCACTTTTACCTGGTTTTAACTTAAACACGTATTGGGAGTCATTTTAATGTGGTACCAGCCACTAAAGTTGGAGACTTTAGACTTAAGCCACGATTTTAAGTCTTGCCCCTTATTTCATTTCCTCATTTTATGTCTTAAACATAGAGAGAAAAGGAGAGAAAGAGAGAGGAAGAGAAAAGTGGAGAAAAAGAAGAAAAGAGAGAGATTGAAGCTTGGATTGCATCTACCACAAAGAAATCTGAGATTTCAACCCTAAGGCAAGTTTTCTACTTGGTAATATGTGATTTAAGATGAATAAATTGTGTGATATTTATGTGTTTGCATTTGGGTATCAAAAATGGAGATTATGGTAGTTAAACCTAGATTTTGGTTTTGATGATGATATTGTGGGTTTTAATGGTTATAAACCATGTAGGATAATCCTTGGGTAGATAAATGATGTTGGTTGTGGGTAATAATGGAAGAGATTGGAGTTTGTGGAAATCTAGGGTTTATAACCCTCGAAGCCATTCTTGGCAAATTCTCCAGGCCGAATCGATTCGTCCCTCTGGGCGAATCAATTCGCTAAGGGGCAGTTCCCAGGTCTGCTTGGACCGAATCGATTCTGGTCCAAGACGAATCAATTCGGCAGTTGAAGAATCCCAGGTCTTATGTCCGAACCGATTCGCTGTTTGGGCGAATCGATTCGGATTCATGCTGTTTTTTTTTTTAGTTATTTTTTTTTTACTCAATTTTCTCCTTTTTCCTTTAAACTTAGGACCTAGGAACCTTCTTGAATGAAGTAAACTTAGATTTCTAGATGAGTTGGAGAACTACCCTAAATTAGTAATGGTTCTCATGGGGACTTTTTCGGGGTTATGCCTATTGATGATAGGCCATTCTTTTCTTCTAGTTAATTACTATAAAACTAGGAGATGTAGTGTTATGTTTGGGAGACTTTAGAAGCTCAATTGAGCTACATTGGTCTTAATGGTTTATAATAACACCATAAAAGTGTATTGGGATAACGAATTGAAAGTTTATTCATTCCTTTGAAGTATGATAGTATTGGGGTTTTAAAGAAATACCCTAAAATGTTTGGAGATAATTAAGAGTTTATTTACTCCTTTGAGGTTGTAGTTACGATATAATTTATCGTACGGATCCGGATAATAAGATGAATTATTTACAATAATGTAAATTAGTATGGTTTCAAATAAAACAAAACATACATGTATAAATGGAAATGAAATGGATATGGTAATGATGAAGGTAAATGCTAATTTACTTAATCATGAATATGGTAAATGATAATTTACTTGATTTTTGAAATGGTAAATAAAATGGTTTGAACACACCTCTCTAAATGACATCATAAGGGAAGTCCGTGCATTGAGGTGAAGCCCCCTGGCTAATGAATCCAGGGTGGATATAGTCCTAGGCCATGTGAGCGTTTGTGTTGTATATTTTCTGCGATGGGTAGGAGATTTCGGGTGTGGTCTTGACTATCCTGCAGGCACATGGACGCTTCCCGACGTTTTGCGTTATAGGTGCCCAGGTTATCTTATCATAGGCCCTGGAAGATGATGGTCATTTAGGGGCGCGCACAGTGGGGAAACCCGGACGGGCGGTCTTAGAATCGTTATATGTATACAAATATAACAATTCATAATCAAGTGGGACTTGATGGATTATATATGCCATAAAGAGCATAATGAAGTGCCACAAAGAGCACATATAAATGCCACAAAGAGCATTTGAAAATGATTATTTTCCTGATAAGGAAAGGATTTCTACAAAAAGTAAAATTGAGAGAAAAAATGCCATAAAGAGCATAAGATTATGATTATATATATACTTCTTGTTAAGGAAAAGATATATGAGATAATTAGTGCACATGATGAAGTTTTAGATTAATGTTGCTCATTTTATTTTCCTGGTTAGCCTATGTTTAAATTGTGTAGGTAGATTCTTATTTCTCTTTCATCATGATTTATCATTCATAACTGTCATACTCTTTATTCATCTGGTAATAATATAGAACCAGGCCCTGACCTGTTCATATTTCTTGTTGTGCTTGCATCTTGTATTCGCTCAGGTACTCCACCGCAAGGATGCCTGATCTGACTTCCTATCCCCGTGTTTTCGATGAGACGTGATGCTTTGCGGGTATTACGGGACATTTTGAAATAGATGCCATCATCTTTGCACTCTAGTTAAGATAGGGTCTTTTTACTCGGGTGAGAGGCCCGAGATTTTGTAATTGATTAATGTAATTTAATATGTAAATAATTGAACTTTTTTAATATTGTTGTATGAGTCTGTGGCCAACAGCATATTCTGTCCCTTATTGTATATTTGTGGGTATGTAATATAATTTAATCTGGATTTCCACTTTCTTTTTAGTTGGGTTGTTTAAATTCTTTTCTTTAACTTTAAGACCAAAATTTTTGGCAACCCATTTTTCTGAAATAAGGAGTGGTTATCCTGTATACTTCTTATTTTGTTGTGATGCTGAGAATGATTCCATCCATGATTCTGTTATTTTGGAGTATCGGGCTGGCCACCCCTATTTCAGATGGCAGGTTGTCACATTTATTTGAGGACTTTAGTGTTGTGATAATTTTGGGAGATAGAATCGAGTAGTATTTTATTTAGAGCATTAGGTCTCGTCGAATTTCAAGGGCGAAATTCCTTGTTAGCGGGGAAGTATGTAACAACTCGAATTTTTTAAGTGGGAAATTTTAAATTAATTTTGGAAATCGGAGAAAAGTAAAATTTTGGATTTTATAAATTTTATAATTAAAAATGTTGGTTTTTATATTTGGAAAATAAATTTTCGAACGGAATTGGAATCGAAATTAAAATGGTGTTTTAATTGAATTTTTATTATATAGAAATGTCCTCAAAATATATAACTCCCTAAGAGTCCACAAAACATAAACTCCCTAGATTTTATTTAAAATTATTGAACCGTTAGATTATGCTGATATTTTTTTGTAGCTTTCTCTCATGTTCACTACAACGTCCTTAAATTTCAGCCAATTCTAATGGGCCGATCGTTCGGAATATTTTTTCAGTATTTGTACCTGATTAGAACACTTTTCTAAATCAAACTCTTAATCCTTTATCTATCATAAAAAAATTGTGGCTTGGATTTTCAAATAACTTTTCAACAACTTGCATAAAAAATTAGTCCCTTTTATCTACAAACCATAGCCCCAAGCTAATTCAAGATTTCAACCTTAGATTAGAAGGCTTATTTGGTGTGTTCTCGAGTTTGCTGTAACAACCCTCGATTCTGGGAGGTTCATTTTATACTAATTTTACCGCATAAGGTAATTATATAAAATGTGGGGACTGGAGTAAATATTAATTTAACGAATTTAAAGTTAATATTTACTGGATTGATGCATATTTACTGTATGTGAAAGTAAATATCATCAGGTTGCATGCTTGTAGTGTCATGTATTTAGAATGACATTTTGATTTAAATGAAATTGGAACTCAAAATGATTTATAAAATTTTCGGATGCCAGTTTAGAGGGTGTAGTGAGTCTCGAAAGGCGCGAGACAGTCAAAATAAGTGCCATAGTGTATTTTTGTATTTCGGGCACTTTTACCTGGTTTTAGCTTATATGCGTATATGCGAGTCATTTTAATGTGGTATTAACCACTTAAGTTGGGAGAATTATGTTAAGCCACGATTTTTGGTCTTGCCCCTTATTTCATTCCCTCATTTTATGTCTTAAAACATAGAGAGAGAAGGAGAGAAGAAAGAAGAAGAGAAAAGTGGAGAAATGAGAGAGAGATTGAAGATGGAGGAGTTGGGATTTCTTCTTCTCCAAATAAATCTGAGATATCAACCCTAAGGCAAGTTTTCTACTTGCTAATATGTGATTTAAGAGGTATAAATTGTATGATAGTTGTGTATTTACATTAAGGTTTAAATGTGAAATTTATGGGATTTAAACCCTCATCTTAGTTTTGATGATGAAATTTTGGGTTATAGTTGTTAAAAATCATGTAGGATGAATTTGGGGTAGATAAATATTGTTGGTTGTGTGTGAAATGGAAGAGATTTGGGGTTTGGATAAATTAAGGTTTAAAACCCTTCGTAGCCATTCTTGGCCAAATCGCAGGGGTGAATCAATTCGGCCCTTGGGCGAATCGATTCGCTAAGGGGTCATCCTACAGGTCTGCAATTCCGAATCGATTTGGATTTCGGCCGAATCGATTTGGCTGAGGTAGAATGTTGGATTTGTCATTCGAATCGATTCGCTTTTTGGCGAATCAATTCGCTTCCTGGGGCGAATCGATTCGGCCCTTGGGCGAATCGATTCGAAATCAGGCTGTTTTTGAGTTGTTTTTCTAACTCAATTTTTATCCATTTTGCTTTAAGTCTAGGGCCTAGGAACCTTCTTTAATGAGGTAAACCAGGTGTCCTAGAGTTGTAATTGAGTTAGTACTTTCCTTACACTAAGAATGGGGTAAGTGGGGACTTTTCCGGGGATATGCCAATTGATGTTAGGGCATTCTTTGTCTAGTTAATTATTATGAAACTAGAATTCCTAGAGTTATGTTTGGGAGACTTTTGGAGCTCAATGGAGCTACATTAATCTTGATGGTTCATAATAATACCATAAAATTAAGTTGGGAGAATAAATTGAAAGTTCATTCATTCCTTTGAGGTATGATAGTATTGGGGGTTTAAAAATAACACCCTAAAATGTTTGGAGAAGATTAAGAGTTTCAATTACTCCTTTGAGGTTGTAGCAACGGTATAATTTATCGTGTGGCTCCGGATAATCAGTTATATTATTTACAAATAAAGTAAATGGAAATGGTTTCGGATAAAATGAAACATATACATGGGAATGGTATTGATTTTAGTAAATATTAATTTACTTAATCCTGAACTCGGTAAATGATAATTTACTTGATTCTTGAAAATGGTAAATAAAATGGTTGACACACACCTCTCTAAATGACATCATAAGGGAAGTTCGCGCGCTTGGTGATGCCCCCTGGCTAGTGAATGCAAGGTGGATATAGTCCATAGGCCATATGAGCGATATGTTATGTTTTCTGCACTGGTGAGGAGATTCCGAGTGTGGTCTTGACTCTCCCGCAGGCTTATGGCCGCTTCCCGACGTATTGCGATAGGTGCCCAGGTTGTCTTGTATAGATAGGCCCTGGAAGATGATGGTCATTTAGGGGCGCGCCCAGTGGGGAAACTCGGAGGGGCGGTCTTAGAATTTTTATATTTATATAAATATAACTATTCATCATCAAGTGGGACTTGATGGGTATATGCCATAAAGAGCATGAAGAAGTGCCACAAATATCACAGTACAATGCCACAAAGAGCATTTAATGTTGATTATATTCCTGCTAAGGAATGGTTATGCCAGGATGGGCATGCAATTGAAATAAAATCCATAAAGAACTTAAAATTTTAATTATATTTTCCTGATAAGGAATGAAATGCTAGTAAAGAGCATAAATGTTGTAATTATGAGTTCCTGATAAGGAACATAATAATGAAATGGAAGTTTTAAATTTACGTTACCCATGTTTTTCTTTTATGTATTAGTTATGTTTTAGAACTGTGTAGATGGATTATATTCTTTCTAGCATGATTTTATTCATAGCTGTCATACTCTTTATTCATCTGGTAATCATATAGAACCGAGCCCTGACCCGTTTACATTTCTTGTTGCATATGCATGTTGTTTCCGCTCAGGTACTCCGCCGCAAGGATGCCTGACTTGAATTCCTATTCCGATGTCTTAGGCGAGCCGTGATGCATTGCGGGTATTACGGGATACAATTGGTATAAACATTTTCATTTCTGTATTCTAGTTAAGATCGGGTCTCTTTCACTCGGGCGAGGCCCAAGCTTTTGTAATTGATTAATGTAATGTAATATATATAAATTTATTGAAATTGTTTAATGATGTTGTATGAATCAGCGGGCCAATAACATATTTATTCCTCTTATATGTTACCTGTGGTTATAGTATATATATATATATATATATATATATGTATACATCCCTGAGGTTTCCCCTATCTTTTCAGGAATTGAGTTGTTTGTTTTCCTTTATTTACTTTAAATTCAAAATTTTTGGCAACCCATTTTCTGAAATATTGGGTGGTTATCCTGGATACTCTATATTTTTATGGTGATGTTGAGAATGATTCCATCTATGATTCCGTTATATTGGAGTATTGGGTTAACCACCCCTTATTTCTGATCACGGGGTGTCACATTTGCGCTAGAACGAGATTTGATTATTTTTGCGAGAGGAACGTGATGGTGCGATCTGATTTTTGAGACTAAATATATGTGATGATTCATGTAATGATTTTTTGGTATGGGACTTATAGAATATGCTCCTAAATTCTCTCGAGAGTATTCCGTTTTGACTTTTGTGTCGATTGCACTTATATTGAATTGTGATATACTTTGAAATCTGGGATAATTGTTAGAATCTAAATTTGGTTCATTGTGATATATTATTTTATGATTTGAGCACCGTGACATGAGATTTTAATATGGCACAGATAATGGGCAGCTGTCAATAGTTCAAAATTCGGATATGCTCAAGAATGCATAGGCACGGTAAGGTGAGGCCAGGTGACCCATTGATATGTTGTTGAGAAATTAATATGGATATAATGCTTGAGTGTTGCATTTGAATAATATATGCGATTCATATTGTTGAGATATATTCACCGTACGAATTAGTTTTGAGCATCTATTCCTGTCATACTGTGTACTTCCCCGTATTTTCTTTTAGTTTGTAAGATTAGCATGTATTGGTACGCTATGGGATATTTGGGAGAAATGTTTTAGAGCTTGGATTGGAAGATTTATTTTTGATTTATAAACTTATGGTGTAATTTTTGTTGGAAAATTGTGTATTTTAAGAGAATCGTTATTGTATATTACTTTGAAAGTGTAAGATTTTGGAATCATTATACTTATTTTGTGGATTATAGATGCTCTATACTTATTTTGGATGGTTTAAGTTTATTTTTATCGATGTAGCACGCCGCGTCTCTTTTCGGGCGCGCGGGGTGTTACAGATGGTATCAGATCTAGGTATATGACAATCCTCGGGTCTTGGGTTTTGGGTCTAGCATGCGATTAGACATATTTTCTTTGGACACTGAAATTTTGTTGAGAACATGTTAATCATCGTTGTGAGTAAGTTTTGAATTTATTTGAGGACTTTAGTGTTGTGATGATTTTTGGAGATATAATCCAGTAGTATTTTATTTCGAGCGTTAGGTTTCATCGAATTTCGAGGGTGAAATTCCTTGTTAGCGGGGAAGTATGTAACAAATCGAATTTTTTAAATGGGAAATTATAAATTAATTTTGGAAATCGAAGACAAATGAATTTTCTGATTTTCAAAATTTTATAATTTAAAATATTGGTTTTTATATTTGAAAAAAAAAATTCGAACAGAATTGGAATCGAAATTAAAATGGAGCTTTAATTGAATTATTATTATATAGAAGAGTGATCAAAACATAAAACTCTCTAAGAGTCCTCAAAACATAAACTCTCTGAAAACAAATATTTAAAATTATTGGACCGTCTGATTGAGCTGAAATTGTGAAGGTTCCTTTCATCTTCTGCTACTACGTCCCTAAATTTCAGTCAACTCCAACGGTCCAATCGTCCATAATATTTTTTATAATATTTGTACCTGATTAAAACACTTTTCTTAATCAATCTCTTAATCATTTATATATCACAACTAATTTGTGGCTTGGCTTTTATAATCACTTTTTCATCAACTTTTCAACTAGAAGACCACTCCAAAATTAATCCCTTTCATCTACAAAACATAGCCCCAAACTACTTCAAGATATCAACCTCAGATTAGAAGGCTTATTTGGTATTTTCTCGAGTTTGGGCTAGAACGAGATTTGATTATTTTTACGAGAGGAACGTGATGTTGCGATCTGATTTTTGAGACTGAATATATGTGATGATTCATGTGATGATTTTGAGGTACGGGACTTACACAATATGCTCCTAAATTCTCTCGAGAGTATTCCGTTTTGACTTCTGTGTCGATTGCACTTATATTGAATTGTGATATTCTTTGAAATCTGAGATAATTGTTGGAATCTAAATATGATTCACTGTGATATTTTATTTTATGATTTGAGAACCGTGTCATGAGATTTTAATATGGCATGGAGAATGGGCACCTACCAATAGTCCAAAATTCGGTTATGCTTAATAATGCATAGGCACAGTGAGGGGAGGCCAGGTGACCCATTGATGTGTTGTTGATAAATTAATATTGATATAATGATTGAGTGTTGCATTTGAATTTAATATGCGATTCGTATTGTTGCAATTTATTCACCGTGCTAATTATTTTTGAGCATCTATTCCTATCATACTGTGTACTTCCCCATATTTTCTTTTAATTGGTAAGGTTAGCACGGATTGGGACGTTATGGGATACCTTGGAGAAATATTTTAGAGCTTGAATTGAAAGATTTATTTTTTATTTATAAAGTAGTGGTGTAATTTTTGTTGGAGAATTTCCCGTTTTGAGGAAACCGTTATTGTAATTATTTTGGAAGTGTAAGATTTTGGATTCATTATATTTATTTTGTGGAATATAGATGCTCTATACATATTTTTAAGGTTTTAGTTTATTTTTATCGTCGTAGCACGTCGCGTGTCTCTTTTTCGGCACACGAGGTGTTACAGATGGTATCAGAGTCTAGGTATACGGAAATATTTATTTTTTATTTATAAAGTAATGGTGTAATTTTTGTTGGAGAATTGTCCGTTTTGAGGAAACTGTTATTGTAATTATTTTGGAAGTGTAAGATTTTGGATTCATTATATTTATTTTGTGGAATATAGATGCTCTATACATATTTTTTATGGTTTTAGTTTATTTTTATCGTCGTAGCACGTCGCGTGTCTCTTTTTCGTCACACGGGGTGTTACAGATGGTATCAGAGTCTAGGTATACGACAATCCACGGGTCTTGGATTTTGGGTCTAGCATACAATTAGACAAATTTTCTTTGGGCATTGAAATTTTGTTGAGAACATGTTAGGCATCGTCGTGAGTATGTTTTGAATTTATTTGAGGAATTTAGTGTTGTGATGATTTTTGGAGATAGAATCGAGTAGTAATTTATTTCGAGTATTAGGTTTCATCGAATTTCGATGGAGAAATTCCTTGTTAGCGGGGAAGTATGTAACAACCCGAATTTTTTAACTCGGAAATTTTAAATTAATTTTGGAAATCGAAGAAAAATGAAATTTTGGATTTCAAATTTTTTATAAATTAATATGTTGGTTTTTATATTTGAAAATAAATTTTCAAAAGGAATTGGAATCGAAATTTAAATGGATTTTTAATTGATTTTTTATTATATAGAAGAGCCCTAAAATCATAAAATTCTCTAAGAGTCCTCAAAATAAAAACTCTTTAGAAAAAAAATATTAAAATTATTGGACTATCCAATCAAGCTGAATTTTTTTTTGAAGCTTCGTCTCATCTTCAGCTACTACGTCCTTAAATTTCATCCAATTCCAATGGTCCGATCATCTAGAATATTTTTTTAGTATTTGTATCTGATTAAAACACTTTTCTTAATCAAACTCTTAATCCTTTATATATCAAAAAAAATTTGTGGCTTGGATTTTCAAATGACTTTTCATCAACTTTTCAATGAGAAGACCTCTCCAAAATTAATCCCTTTCATCTATAAACCGTAGTTCCAAACTAATTCAATATTTCAACATTAGATTAGAAGTCTTATTTGGTGTTTTATCGAGTTTGGGCTAGAACGAGATTTGATTAATTTTGCGAGAGGAACGTGATGGTGCGATTTGATTTTTCAGACTGAATATATGTGATGATTCATGGGATGATTTTGATGTACGGTACTGACACAATATGCTCCTAAATTCTCTCGAGAGTATTCCGTTTTCACTTTTGTGTCGATTGCACTCATATTGAATTGTGTTATTCTTTGAAATCTGAGATAATTGTTGGAATCTAAATTTGATTCAATTTGATATATTATATTATGATTTGAGAACCGTTTCATGAGATTTTAATATGGCACGGAGAATGGGCAGCTGCCAATAGTCCAAAATCCGGATATGCTTAAGAATGCATAGGCAGGGTGAGATGAGGCTTGGTGACCCTTTGATGTGTTGTTGAGAAATTAATATTAATATAATGCTTGAGTTTTTCATTTGAATTGTATATGCGATTCGTATTGTTGCGATTTATTTACCGTGCTAATTATTTTTGAGCATCTATTCCTGTCATACTGTGTATTTCCCCATATTTTCTTTTAGTTGGTAAGGTTAGCATGGATTGGGACGCTATGGCCTATTTTGGAGAAATATTTTAGATCTTGGATTGGAAGATTTATGTTTGATGTATAAATTGGTGGTGTAATTTTTTTGGAGAATTGTGTATTTTGAGAGAACCGTTATTGTAATTATTTTGGAAGTTTAAGATTTCGGATTCATTATATTTGTTTTGTGGAATATAAATGCTTTATACTCATTTTGGATAGTTTTAGTTCATTTTTATAGTCGTAGCACGCCGCATGTCTCTTTTCGGGTGCGCGGCGTGTTACAGATGGTATCAGAGTCTAGGTACATGACAATCCTCGGGTATTGGGTTTTGGGTCTAGTATGCGATTAGACATATTTTCTTTGGACATTGAAATTTTGTTGAGATTGTGTTTGGCATCGTTGTGAGTGTGTTTAGAATTTATTTAAGGACTTTAGTCTTGTGATAATTTTGGGAGATAGAATCGAGTAGTATTTTATTTTGAGCATTTGATTTTGTCAAATTTCGAGGGCGAAATTCCTTGTTAGCGGAGAAGTATGTAACAATCCAGAATTTTTAAATGGGAAATTTTAAATTAATTTTGGAAAAAGGAGAAAAATGAAATTTTGGATTTTATAAATTTTATAATTTAAAATGATGGTATTTATTTTTGAAAAATAATTTTTCAAACGGAATTGGAATCGGAATTAAAATGGAGTTTTAATTGAATTTTTATTATATAGAAGAGTCCTCAAAACATAAAACTCTCTAAGAGTCCTCAAAACATAAACTCTCTAGAAACAAATATTTAAAATTATTGGAACATCCGATTGAGTTGAAATTTTTTGTCAAGCTTCCTCTCATCTTCAACTATTATGACCTTAAATTTCAGCCAATTCCAACAGTACGATCGTCCAAAATATTTTATTATTATTTGTATCTCATTAAAACACTTTTCATAATAAAACTCTTAATCCTTTATATATCACAACTAATTTGTGGCTTGGCTTTTCAAATCAATTTTTCATCAACTAGAAGACCACTCCAAAATTAATCCCTTTCATCTACAAACCATATCCCCAAATTAATTCAAGATATTAACCTTACATTATAAAGCTTATTTGGTGTTTTCTCGAGTTTGTGTTATAACGATATTTGATTATTTTTACGAGAGGAACGTGATGCTGCGATCTGATTTTTGAGACTGAATATATGTGATGATTTTGAGGTACGGATCTTACACAATATGCTCCTAAATTCTCTCGAGAGTATTCCGTTTTGACTTCTGTGTCGATTGCACTCATATTGAATTGTGACATTCTTTGAAATCTGAGATAATTGTTGGAATCTAAATTTGATTCATTGTGGTCTATTATTTTATGAATTGAGAACCGTGTCATGAGATTTTACTATGGCACTGAGAATGGGCACCTGCCAATAGTCCAAAATTCGGATATGCTTATGAATGCATAGGCACGGCGAGGGGAGGCCAGGTGACCCATGGATGTGTTGTTGTTAAATTAATATTGATATAATGATTGAGTGTTGCATTTGAATTTTATATGCGATTCGTATTGTTGCGATTTACTCACCGTGCTAATTATTTTTGAGCATCTATTCCTATCATACTGTGTACTTTCCCATATTTTCTTTTAATTGGTAAGGTTAGCATGGATTAGGACGTTATGGGCTACTTTGGAGAAATATTTTAGAGCTTGTATTGAAAGATTTATTTTTTATTTATAAAGTAGTGGTGTAATTTTTGTTGGAGAATTGTGTATTTTGAGGAAACCGTTATTGTAATTATTTTGGAAGTGTAAGATTTTAGATTCATTATATTAATTTTGTGTAATATAGATGCTTTATACATATATTTGATGGTTTTAGTCTATTTTTATCGTCGTAGCACGTCGCGTGTCTCTTTTTCGGCGCACGGGTGGTTACAGATGGTATCAGAGTCTAGGTATACGATAATCCACGGGTCTTTGATTTTGGGTCTAGCATGCAATTTGATATATTTTCTTTGGACATTGAAATTTTGTTGAGAACATGTTAGGCATCGTCGTGAGTATGTTTTGAATTTATTTGTGGAATTTAGTGTTGTGATGATTTTTGGAGATAGAATCGAGTAGTATTTTATTTCGAGCATTAGGTTTCATCGAATTTCGAGGGAGAAATTCCTTGTTAGCGGGGAAGTATGTAACAATCCGAATTTTTTAACTCGGAAATTTTAAATTAATTTTGGAAATCGGAGAAAAATGAAATTTTGGATTTCAATTTTTTTATAAATTAAAATGTTGGTTTTTATATTTGAAAAATAAATTTTCAAAAGGAATTGGAATCAAAATTTAAATAGAGTTTTAATTGAATTTTTATTATATAGAAGAGTCCTCAAATCATAAAACTCTCTAAGAGTCCTCAAAACATAAACTCTCTAGAAAAAAATATTAAAATTATTGAACTGTCCAATCAAGCTGAAATTGTTTTTGAAGCTTCCTCTCATCTTCAATCTTACACCCTTAAATTTCAGCCAATTCCAATGGTCCGATCGTCCGTAATATTTCTTTTAGTATTTGTATCTCATTAGAACACTTTTCTTAATCAAACTCTTAATCCTTTATATATCATTACAAATTTTTGGATTGGCCTTTCAAATCACTTTTTCATCAACTTTTCAGCACAAAGACCTCTCCAAAATTGATCCCTTTCATCTACAAACCATAGCCCCAAACTAATTCAAGATTTCAACCTTAGATTAGAAGTCTTATTTGGTATTTTCTCGAGTTTGGGCTAGAACGAGATTTGATTATTTTTGCGAGAGGAACATGATGGTGTGGTGTGATTTTTAAGACTGAATATATGTGATGATTTTGAGGTACGGGACTTACACAATATGCTCCTAGATTCTATCGAGAGTATTCCGTTTTGACTTCTGTGTCGATTGCACTCATATTGAATTGTGATATTCTTTGAAATCTAAGATAATTGTTTGAATCTAAATTTGATTCATTGCGATATATTATGTTGCGATTTGAGAATCGTGTAATGAGATTTTAATATGGCAAGGAGAATGGGCACCTCCCAATAGTTCAAAATTCAGATATGCTTAAGAATGCATAGGCGCGATGAGGTGAGGCCTGATCACCCATTGATGTGTTGTTGAGAAATTAATATTGATATAATGCTTGAGTGTTGCATTTGAATTGTATATGCGATTCTTATTGTTGCGATTTATTCACCTTGCTAATTATTTTTTAGCATGTATTCCTGTCATATTGTGAACTTCCCCGTATTTTCTTTTAGTTAGCAGGTTAGCATGGATTGGGACGCTATAGGCTATTTCTGAGACATATTTTAGAGCTTGTATTTGAAGATTTATTTTTTAGGTATAAATTATAGTGTAATTTTTGTTGGAGTATTGTGTATTTTGAAAGAACTGTTATTGTAATTATGTTAGAAGCGTAAGATTTTAGATTCAATATATTTATGTTGTGGAATATAGATGCTCTATACTTATTTTGTATTGTTTTAGTTATGTTTTATCGTCGTAGCACGCCGCGTGTCTCTTTTCGGGCGCGCGGGGTGTTACGGATGGTATCAGAGCCTGGGTATACAACAATCCTCGGGTCTTGAGTTTTGGGTCTAGCATGCGATTAGACATATTTTATTGGTGATAGAAATTTTGTGGAGAACGTGCTAGGCATCATGGTAAGGATGTTTTGATTTTATTTGAGGACTTTAGTGTTATGATTTTTTGGGAGATAAAATCGAGTATTATTTTATTTGGAGCATTAGGTTTCATCGAATTTGGAGGGAGAAATTCCTTATTAGTGGGGAAGTATGTAACAACTAGGATTTTTTAAATGGGAATTTTTAAATTAATTTTTGAAATCAGAGAAAAAATAAATTTTGGATTTTGTAAATTTTGTAATTTCAAGTGTTGGTTTTTTATATTTGGAAAAAAAAATTCAAACGGAATTGGAAACAAGCACCACATATCATTAACTTACTTAAGTCTATACTATATCGGTGCTCATCTAGTTTGGAAATTGTGACAAAATTTGAGTCCTATCTCTAGTTACCAAAGAACGTTAGACACTTCATTTAATGCCTCTATAAGTTCTTAAAGGTAGATCATCAACACCACACACTAGGACTGCATACATACATCATATCATGATACAATTCGTTGTGTTTGAGTTAATTCCCTTGAAATTTATTTTCTACTCTTTCAGAGAAGTTTAAATAATTTTTCAGATTTTAAAATGATTTTTGGAAATTAATTTTTTGGATTAAAAACCTTTGGGGTTAGATTTATAAATTATTTTTATGGCATAAATTATTGCTGGTAGAATCCGAAAGTGCTTGAGAATATTGTGCGTGCAATTTGTATTTCTAAGAACTCAAAAACACGTGTTTTTCACTCGATCTCAGCCTTACACGTGTTTGCCTTATAACGGCCCTATATGTGTTTTCTCACATTCACATACTTGAGACTCACTGTGCACCATTAAATCATTTTAATCAACAATATGCATTTGTTTTGTTATAATCCCCGTGTTTGATTTTGAACCAATCAAATCTATTTTAAAAGCGGTGGCTTGGCAGCCCTTACATTGATTTCGAATCTATCCTGATCGTTTATTTCCCTCGATCTTCCAGAGCCTTCTTCTCTCAGTATATAAGGAGACTTTGTCTTCAATTTTGTAACTTTTGGTCATTTGTTTCCTCTGAGAGAAAAGAGAGAGAAGAGAGAGAAAGTGTTAGAGAGAGAGAGTTTGAAAGTTTTTACAAACCCTAACTCAAACTTCAAACCAAATCCAAACCAGAAAACCTTTTTCTGAGTGTTTATAGTCCGTGATTTGAGAAGTTTTTCCTCTACTTTCTAATATCTCTTTGCCAACTTAATCACGTTGATTAAGTCTCTATTTCTTCATATAAAAATCTGAGATTTGATTTCTGTGGTACAGATCACGTAGTTATTTACTAGACCTGATTTCTTGTTTCGAGAAATCTATTCTTTGTTGATTCTTTTCAAAATAAATGTTGTTTTCAAACCCTAAACCAAAAATATCCATTCTGATTTAATCTTTCTCAAACTGTTAGACTTAGATCTAGTTTTGAGATCTTGATTAGGGTTTTTAGTTTCAAATACTATTTTCAAAATAAAGAAAATGCATAGGATCTTGGCTAGTTTGTATAGAAAGATTTCTTCTTGGTCTGCGGTTATTTGAAAGATCCAAAGTCCGACTTATTTGACTAAGCTGATTTTAGAAGACTTTGCATCTAGAGAGATCTGTGTTTAATTTGATAACTTATATTGTCTATAATTAAGTGTGTGTGAGTTACATGTATGAGTTTAGAGCACTACACCACATACACATTCACACTACTTCACTGAAACGTGTTGGTGTTGGGATACTGGACTGTTTAAGTCAATGTAAAGACTAAAGCAGTAAAGATAAGAAGCTGGGAGAACATCAGCAACAATCAGAACCTTAGGAGAAGTCAGAACACGCCAGAGGAGTTGGTACATTTCTGAACTTAGATTAGGTTTGTTTGTGTGTCATGATTGTTATATAGCTTGTAATTTCTTACTCGTTTTTAGTGGAATTTTTACTTTTGTGGCGTAGAGGTAATCATGGATGTTTCACCAATTGGGTGGGGTTTTACCACATTACAATTTCTTGTGTACACTTCCTTTTACTCTCATCCCTTTCTTGAGGTTGCGTTGGTTTATTCTGTTTAATTTTTATTTTTCAAAACTGGTAAACCTATAAATGAAATTACTCGTTCATAACTATTTTCCACATCTTGTGTTTATAATTTGTTTTAAGAAAAGAGTTTATTCAACAAACAGTTCGGATCCATTTAGATAGTTTAATATTGTATTAAACGGCCTGAGTGTTAGTTTTTCAATTGGTATTAGAGCTTTAGTTTCTCAAAATGTTTTTAAGATCTTGTGTTTCTAAAATTATTTTCTCAAAACAAATTATGGACGAGAAATTTGAGAGACTAGGTAACTTGTCCAGACTCCCTCTCTTTGATGAACCAACTTCCCCCACTGGAAGGAAATGATGGTGGCATTCATCCAAGGGACTTTGGGAGATGATGTCTGGGAAGTTATAGAAAATGGTTACACTTTTCCTACTAAACTAGCCACTGAAGGAAGTAATGTGAGGATTACAAAGTTACTAAGTGAATTCACTAAAGAAGAGAAACATATTTCACTTAATAATAATGAAGGCAAAAATGATATATGCAGTCTATAAACGAACACAAATTTAAGATAATATCATTATGTTCTACCTCTAAAGAAGCTTGGGACACCCTAGTTACTGCACATGAAGGTGATACCAAAGTTAAAGCTGCGAAAATTCAAATGTTAATCCAGTAGTGTAACTCATTAATCATGATTGAGAATGAGTCATTTGATGACTTCTATATTAGACTGACAAACATTGTGACCAAATTGCATGCAAATGGAATTGTTTATGATACAAAGGAAATTGTATCTAAAATACTAAGACCACTTCCACAAAAATTTGATAATAAGAGATATGCATTTTAGGAGATGGATGATCAAAATCTTACACTTGAACTCCTCAGTAGTAAATTAAGAACTGTGGAAATGAATTTATAATTTAAGAAACAATCATCCCATTCCCAAAAGGTACAGTCTACCTCCAATCTTGTTGACCACACCTGAATTTAGCATATCTAACATTGACTTAGACTCTGATGAGGATCGTAACTTAGATACTTTGGATAATCAAATTTCCTTAATATCTAAAAAGTTTAAGAAAATTATGAGTTTACGAAATAAAATAGCAAAAAAATAAGGCAAGCCTACTTATCTAAATCAATCTAATAACAGACCTCATGAGAGAAGACAAGACAAGCATTAGTCTGATAATCACAAGAGACTTGAGAAAGACTTTAAGAATATTGAATGATATAGATGTGGAAAGCTAGGATACATGGCTAGTGATTGTAGAGTTAACTTTGACAAAATTCACAAACATAATAGGGATCATTTAAGCAAGACTTGGGATGAATAAAGTGATTCTAAAAATGATGAACCTGATTCATCTAATAATTTTGACCCTTGCATGCCATTCTTTGCTAAGATAATCTACAATGATGATGAGGAATCTGATCATACCACGACTGGTAGTATGCCTACTGGTTTATCTACCTCATTGCTTGAGAATGTTGATAATGCTTCAAACGATCTGTGTGTGAGTCAAAGGGAACACACTATTGTTGATGTTAATGGGTGTGTGAGTCCTAAAAATTAATCGCCAGGGACACTGAACACTTAGTGACTCCAAAAACAATGACCTTCCGAACATTCACACACTATACATAAAAACTCTCAAAAAAGCACTAGGCTTGAAAAAACTGTCAAGGATCTTACCTAGAAGATAGAGACCTTAAGTCTGATGATTAAATAAAATGTTGAAGAGTATACTACCCAATGTCTAACTCATGAGAATGAAACCAAAAGTTTTGAACAAAAACTGAAAGATTTTTCCAACTCTAATGAAATTCTAGAAAATAAATACAAATGAATGTTGTTAGAATTGGAACAAACAAAAGAAAATACATCCATAGTCTTCAAAAAATTCACAAAATTTTAAAACAATTATAAGTGTTTTGAAGATTGTGTAGCTGAAAGAAAAGCCAATTCTGATGACAAAACTGGAATAGGATTTTGTTCCAACTCTAAGACACAAACCAAAAACATTGAAAACATAAAGTTTGTGTCTGGTGGATAAAGGCCTACTGAAACTTGTCCAAATTTTCAGGGTTTAAAAAATGACTTTGACAAAAATCAACTGAAGTTAGACAGTGGTGAATCAAGCTACTCTAAACATAATGTTGAACAAAAGACCAAATATGTCTGCCCATCCTATTCGACAAGTAGATTCGAATTTTCAACTTGTGCCACCTAGGAATAAGACCAGAGCTCAAAACCTAGACAAACCCTTGAATAATATCTTTTCCAAGGTCATGAGTTCAACATGCCATCTTTACTGCTCCTATTGTGATGTCTATGGACATTCCTTAGATGTTTGATATTCCAAACGTCTATATAATCCAGTCTATACCTCTCCTATTTACCAAAACTTTAACTATTCTAGGAGAAGTCGAAATAACTATGTCCTTCTTAGATAGCCAGAAAAGAACTCTAACTATTGTAATAGAAGGAAAAGGAGTAGTACTAAAAGACAATCTACAAGAAGGAATCCTAGATTCTATTTTAGACCAATTGCTCCAACTTTTTATAATAATAATAATAAAATTTCGCAAAAATCTTTTAAAGAAAAGGATGAAGCTCGCAAGTTTTATAAAATACGATTTAATAAGCGCAAAATGAAGACTAGAGCAATTTGGGTTAGAAAAGATGATCTATTACCGCAGTTAAAATGTAACATAGTTATCAACGCTTTTAGAGCTGAACATACTTCAACTGGATGGTACTTAGACTCAGGGTGATCCAAAAATATGACCGGGGATGATTCCAAACTATCAAACAAAACTAACTTCTCTGGAGGGAAAGTCTTATTTGGAGATAGTGTATCAGCCCAGATCATTGGCAAAGGAACGCTCTATGAAGAAGGATTGCCCATTCTTGAGAATATTCTCATGGTAAAAGGACTTAAAGCAAATTTACTAAGTATATCACAGTTCTGTGACTCAAACCATACTTCCAATTTTTCAAACAATTGTAAAATTTTAATTGAAAAAGGTGACTGCATTATTACAGGACTCCATACTATAAATAACTATTACACAGTCAATCCAAGTACAGAGGTCTGTAACATTGCCAAAATGGATGATAATGAGATATGGCATAATAAGTTGGGTCACATTAACTATGATAACCTTGGAAAATTATTCTCCCAAGAGATAATCAGAGGTCTTCCCAAGATTAAACCTATTTTAAACATTGTCTGTGGTCCATGTCAAGAAGGAAAAATTGTGAAGGCTCCCCATAAGAAAGTTAAAGAAGTTATATCCACCAAACCTCTAGAACTCATCCATATGGACCTAATGGGTCCTTCTCGTACTGTTAGTCTTTGTGGAAACAGTTACATTCTTGTTATGGTTGATGATTCTACTCTATTTACCTAGGTTGCCTTCTTAAAACATAAATCAGAAACCTTTCAAAAGTTTTTGAAAATCCTTGTTCGTATAGAAAACGAAAAGGACACCCAAGTAGATAGAATTTACAGTGATAGAGGAAGAGAATTTGTAGATTCAGGTATAATAGAATATTATGACTATAATGGTTACAAATATGAATTTAGTGCTCCCAAGACATCGCAACAAAATGGTATTGTCGAGCATAAAAATTGTACTCTTCAAGAAATGGCCCGTGTGATGATTCATGCCAAAAACCTACCAAAATATTTTTGGGTAGATCCCATTCGTACTGCCTATTATATAATCAATCATGTCTTTTTAAGGAAGAATACCAAAAAAACATCCTATGAGCTTTGGTATGGAAAGAAACCTAACCTAAAATACTTTATAACCTTTGGTAGTACCTCTTATATCTGTAAAGACAGAGAACATCTGTCTAAATTCGAAACCAGAGGTGATAAAGACATCTTTTTAGGATACTCTACAAATAGTAGAGCATATCATGTCTACAATCTTCATACCAAAACCATGATGGAATCCATTAATGTGATTGTAAGTGATACTAATGTAGAAAGTAAGACTAAAGAATCAATTATTGTGGATGAGTTCGAAAATATTTTAAATTATGACTCTCCAAAAATAGTTGAATCTTTACCAATTGATACCACTGATGTACCTAATTGGGTTTCCAAAGATCATCCTTTAGATAGTGTAGTTGGTAATCCTACCGAGCCCGTTCTTACATGATCTCAACTTCGTAACATTGCTCATTTTGCATGTTTTGTGTCTCTTATTGAGCCCACAACTGTAAATGAAGCCTCGAATGACAACTTCTGGATAAGTGCTACGTAGGAGGAACTTCTTCAATTTGTCATTCATGATGTTAGGTTTCTTTTACCCAGGCCTAAAAATAAAAGGGTTATTAGCAGACGTTGGATTTTTAAAAACAAGACTGATGAGTCTGGGGTGATTATTAGGAATAAACCTAGATTAGTTGCCCAGGGCTACTCTCAGATTGAAGGAATAGATTTTGAGGAAACTTTTGCTCCTGTCACTCGCCTCGAATCCGTTCGTTTACTTTTTGCTATAGTTTGTCATTTACATTTCACTTTATATCAAATGGATATTGAATCAGCCTTTCTTAACGGAATTTTAATTGAGGAGACCTATGTAGAACAACCCAAAGGGTTTATTGACCCTCATCATTATCATCTTAAGAAAGATCTTTATGGATTAAAATAAGATCCTAGAGCTTGGTATGAGAGTATATACCCCTTTCTTTTAGATAATGGATTTAGAAGAGGAGGTAATGACCAAACCTTATTTGTCAAACATTTTGACAATAACATTACTATTTCTCAAGTATATATTGACGATGTCATTTTTGGTTCTACTTCCCCTTTAGAAGTTAAATCCTTCTCTGACATAATGCACAAAGAATTCTAGATGTCATTTATGGGGTAGTTGCAATTCTTCTTAGGACTCCAACTTAAACAGAATTCAGAATGATTATTTCTATCGCAATCTAAATAGTTAAGAAGTTTGGTCTAGAAATAACTAAAGACTCTAAGACTCCTATGAGTACCACTGTCAAACTCTCCAAAGATGAGAATATATAATCCATTGATACCACCTTGTACCGTAGTATGATAGGAAGCTTACTTTATCTTACTGCCTCATGTACTCTGTCGGTGTGTGTGCCCAATATCAAAATAATCCTAAAGGGAGTCATCTTTTTTGCATTAAAAGAATTATTAAATACATTAAAGTCACTCTAAACTTAGGACTTTAGTACAATAAAGACACCTCTGGCACTATAGTAGGTTACACCGATGCTGATTGGGCAGAGAGTATCGATGATAGTAAGAGTACTTAAGGAGCTTGTTATTACATCGGTAACAACTTAGTAGGACGGAGTAGTAAGAAACAAAACTGCACTTCATTGTCTACAGCAGAATCCGAATATATTGCAGCAGGAAGTTATTGCTCTCAATTACTTTGGCTGAAACAAATGCTAAAATATTATCGTATCACTGAAGAAAAGATACATCTCTATTGTGACAATCAAAGCGCGATTAATATTTTTAAAAATCCTGCTCAGTACTCTCGTACTAAAAATAGTAAAATCAGATATCATTTTATACGCGAGTTAGTTGAATCTAAGGAGTTGGAAATCAATTATCTACGTACTGAATTACAATTAGCAGATCTATTCACTAAACCCTTAGATAATGCGCGTTTTGAATCCTTATGCAAGTCGATTGACATGATTTTTACAGAATAATGGTAGATGATTATTGTCTATTTTTTTCTTTGCCCTTTGTTTACTTGAGACAAAATGGGGGAGAAATTTGAGTCCTCTTGGAAATTATTGTATATTCTTAACTAAAAAGCTTGATCTTAGTTATCTTATTTTCAGGAATTTTGTTAGGGTATTGATTTGTATTTAGTTGAGTTATGTAATTTTATCTTTGTAGGATATTGGGTAGATAGAATTCTTTGTATAAGAATAGGATTTTCTTATTTCTTTTGTATCCCTACGAGTCCTCGTTGACTAAAAGGAGATTTTGTCTCATATTTCCAAAGGGCGAGATTGAATCACCCTATATTCCTGACTTACTTAAGTCTATACTATATAAGTGCTCATCTAGTTTGGAAATTGTGACAACATTTGAGTCCTATCTCTAGTTGACAAAGAACCTTAGACACTTCATTTAATACCTCTATAACTTCTTAAAGATAGGTCACCAACACCATACACTAGGACTGCATACATACATCATATTATGATACAATTTGTTGTGTGTGAGTTAATTCCCTTGAAATTTATTTTCTACTCATTTTGGGAATGTTAAATAATTTCGAAGATTTTAAAATGATTTTTAGAAATTAATTTCGTTGCCTTAAAAACCTTTGGGGTTAGATTTATAAATTATTTTTATGGCATGAATTCTTGTTGTGTAGAATCCGAAAGCACTAGAGAATATTGTGTGTGCAATTTGTATTTCTAAGAACTCAAAAACACGTGTTTTTCACTCGATCTCAGCCTTGCACGTGTTTGCCTTATAACGGCCCTATATGTGTTTTCTCACACTCACATACTTGAGACTCACTGTGCACCATTAGATCATTTTAATCAACGATCTACATGTGTTTTGTTATAATCCACGTGTTTGATTTTGAACCAATCAAATATAATTTAAAAATAGTGGCTTGGCAGCCCTTAGATTGATTTTAAATCAATCCTAATCATTTATTTCCCTCGATCTTCCAGATCCTTCTTCTCTCAGTATATAAGGAGAGTTCATCTTCAATTTTCTAACTTTTGGTCATTTGTTTCCTTTGAGAGAAAATCGAGAGAAGAGATAGTAGAGAGAGGAAGAGTTAGAGAGAGATAGAGTTCGAAAGTTTTTACAAACCCTAACTCAAACCTCAAACTAAATCCAAACCAGAAAACCTTTTATGTGTGTTTATAGTCTGGGGTTTGAGAAGTTTTTCCTCTACTGTCTAATATCTCTTTGCCAACTTAATCACGTTGATTAAGTCTCTATTTCTTCATATAAAAATCTGAGATTTGATTTATATGATACATATCACACTACACCAAATCTGCCCATTTGTCAAGGTCATTGACCTTGACAAATCCACCTTGTCAAGGTCAATGACCGTGACATTTCGAGGCGAGACAACTTTTTTTGTCACGGTCGTGTCACGGTCATTGACCCTGACAACCTTGACAAAAAACACGCGTTTTGTGTCACGGTCATGTCAAGTTCAATAACCGTGACACGTTTGTCACGGTTTATAACCGTGACAAAGCCGTGACCTTTTAAAAAAATTGTCACGGTCAATGACCGTGACAATTCTGGGCAGAATTAAAAAAACAACTGCTGGGCAGTATGGCCACTGCCACTGCCCAGCAATATATTTGTACCTATTATAGCAACGTTATACCTGTTTCAAACATCATATATCCAACAAAAACTAAAGATATAATCGAAATATATTCATGACAGTATAATCCAAATATTCAAAGTAAAAATAATATACATGACGATATAATCCAAGTATAATTAAAATGGACAAACTTGAAAATAATGTGACTACATGTCTTGGATAAAACTGAGGAGGTGAGTAGGCCACACGACATACGAATTGACGCACCCACTAATATACGTCGTGCCACATTGTTCGCGCAACCACAATAGGGAGTTCTCCTTCCCGGGTATGACATGCGTGACGAGCACCCGGGACTCCATCTCTTGAAGCACACGTCCATGGACTATTCCACCCTCAACGATATTCGGGTCCCTCAACCCACGCCCTATCCACTGGCCATCAAATACGTCCAATATGAACACGCTCAACCAACCAATTGTTGACAATGGTCTGTTGGAGGGCGTCAAATAGGGAAGTGGATCGTCGAAGTACGAACGTGTCGGTGATGAAGCAGCGAGGTCCACATCCTCGTCATCCTGCGCCTCGTCCTCCCGCACCTCCTCTTCCACCGCCTTCTCCTTCCCTTTCCATTTACGGTCTCCACCCAACATACGCTTCATGAATGCGTACATATCTTGGACCGTCGCCTCCAAACGGGACAGCTTCGCGTCGTGTGAATCCACCGTTCGAGCCAAGCCGGTGTCGCTCGTCTCCAATCCGATGATCCTAGATTTGGCCACCCCCGAGCTCACTCCCCTTGTCCTCCCCTTGCGATCAGAGCCAAGCACTTGGCTGAGTGCGTCTGTGGACAAAGATGCCTTGTCGGCATCAGACTGCGACTCATGCACTTCCTTAAGCTTTGCCTGAAACGACAAAAAGCACATGATTAGTAAAATAAGTAAACTAAAAAATTATAACGTAATTAACAATAATTAAACTGTCGGATTACTTACAATCGTGGCCGCGACACTCGGGGACACCTCCTTGTCTTTCCCCTTCTTCGTCCGAAGAGCCACATAAGTATTGAGCCTATGTGGCTTACCCCTGGCCCACTCCCTACCCCCTGAAATAAAATAAAGTAAAGTAAAATTAGTATCGGACCCGCAAAGTAAAATAATATCCAATAATATATTTCTGTAGTTATAGATAAATTAAATCTTACCTGCATCCTATGCTCCACCTCAGTGTAAGAGGTCCGGCCGGAGTAGTGCACGTCCGTCTTTTTAGCCCTATTTTCCCTCCCCGATTGGTGAGATGCCAATTGTCGATCCTCGATCTCATTGTCAATGAATTTTTGCCATTGTGCCAATGAGATCGGCTCCTTGGGCGGGACGGATCCGCTCCTTTGTAAAATGGACTCTCGTGTTTTTCCAAACTATCGTGTCCGCATATTTTTTTTCCACGTCTTGTGTTTCTCGCTCAACTGCTCCAAGACGGAATCGCTTAGCTTTGGATCCAAGTTGAATTGTTCCTGTCCAACAAATACAATGTTAGTTGCGAATAAATATAAATATAAATATAAATATAAATTGAAATATTCATATAAATATTACCTGTAGTGCCGCCCAAACAGCTAACTTGAGCTCATACGTCAATTCCTTCCAACTCATAAACCCTGGGCCGATGACCATCTTTAGCAGCTCGAGGGATCTCGCTAAAATCTCCGACTTGTTTTCGACGGTAATCCCAAATTTTCCATATTTGGGGAGCCTAGGGGCGGAGGAGCTCTCGTCGCCTCCGCTACCACCGAACCCAGACGACATCATCATAAACAACATAATCATCTTCGCCCTAACATCTGAAGGAGACATTTTTGCTGTAAAAAAAATGTTATTAGTACAGATAAAAAAAATGTTAATAGTACACATTTCGTTTTACCTAATTGAATTAATTGAATTAATAGTACAGATAAAAAAATGTTCCGTCTATATTATAACGTATGTGTAAGTTACGTCTATAAATATTTCATTCAAAAATGTTCTGTCTATATTATGTTTAAATGAAAATATCAATTATTATCCAATATTTTTAAATGAAATATTTATTTTGAATGAAAATATCAATTATTATCCAACTATTATCAATTATTTATTTTGAATGTAAATAATATTCAAAACCCCACCCACCCCTACCCCACCCCCACCCCCTCCCGATGTGGGAGTCATGTTTGGGATCTTGTTTAAATTATATGTAAGATTTAATTAAGTTTAGGTCTAATTTATCTTATTATGGTTATGATAATAGTTAACTCATAGTTCATCTGTCTTGTTTACAGTCACTTTATAATCAACAAGTGCTTTCTCATCTCAAATTCGAAGATACTAAAGCCAGTACTACTGAGCATCTTTCAAGGTATGTATTCTTTGTTTCAAAATCATATGATGTTAGTCATAAAATACTAAGAACTGAAGGCTTTTTTGTGATCAAGAATTTGTTGTATTTACAACAAGAATGCTGGTAGATTTTTTTATGAATTTAAAATGAACTGTCAAATGCAATTATTTTTAAATAGGGTGCTTTTGTGTTTGTGAAATGATTTTTTTTTTATAACATCAAATACAATACGAAAACATAGGGTCCTCCCTAATGTTACCTGAAATGTGGATTATTTTTTATAATATTCTTCTAATAAATATCTTATAATATTCTCAAGATATGAGAGTTTTTTTATTCATTTTTTATATTTCCTATATGACAATTATGTATATAAACACTTTTAATAAGTATATCCTAGCCTTTTAGGATTTTCTCTTAAAACCTCCTTATCAGTTTATTCTTAGATTTTAGCACATTATAAATTCACTATAATTTATCTTTTTCCTCTTAAAAAAGCAAATTTTCATGTGTTAATTTTCATGTGTTGGAACGGAAGTGTACCATGTTTTGGAACGCGGGAATCAATACGTAAATTGCTAGGGTGTTGGCATTCCCTAACCAAAAGCGCTATGTGAGTATCTTATCTAATAACTTGAGCCCTAATTTTTAATTATCATTATAACTATTATATTCAAAATGGAATTGAGCCAACGATGAGTTTATGGGTTATTCAAAATGTATTTTTAATAAGTATAACTATTATATTCAAAATTATAGTTACCCACACCCCACCCCACCACCTGCCCCCCTCCACCACCCCCTCCCCCACCACACACCACACACACACACACCCTACCTCACCCCACCCCCTGCCCCCCTCCACCACCCCCTCCCCCACCACACACCACACACACACACACCCCACCCCACCCCACCCCCTCCACCACCACACACCACACACACACACACACACACACCACCCCACCCCACCCCCTGCCTCCCTCCACCACCCCCTCCCCCCTACACCACCACCACACACACACACAAACACCACCCCACCCCACCCCCTGCCCCCCTCCCCCTCCCCCACCCTGCCCCACCCCGCCCCACCCCCTACCCCCACCCTGCCCCACCCCCCACACACGCACACACATACACACACACACACATATATATATATATATATATATATATATACACACATACACACATAAATATACACACAAATATATATATAAATGGAAGAGAGAGAGAGAGAGAAAATGGACCTGAAAGTATATATAGAGAGAGAGAGCATCGTCGAGAGAGAGAGAGACAGCGATGGAGGGAACGGCGCGGGAGGGAAAAAAGAAGAGGGATTGGGTTTTTGTTGCGAACATTGTCACGGTCGTGTCAAAGTCTTTGACCGTGACAATTATTTGTCACGGTCGTGTCAAGGTCAATGACCGTGACATAAAACTCATGTTTTTTGTCACGGTCAATGACCTTGACAAGGCTGGCCGGATGAAAGGTGACAATTTGCCCATTTTGGTGTAGTGTCACGTAGTTATTTGCTAGATCTGATTTCTTGTTTTGAGAAATCTATTCTTTGTTGGTTATTTTCAAAATAAATGTTATTTTCAAACCCTAAACCAACAATATACTTTCTGATTTCATCTTACTCAAACTGTCAGACTTAGATCTAGTTTTGAGATCTTGATTGGGGTTTTCACTTTCAATTAATATTTTTAAAACAAAGAAAGTGCATAGGTTCTTTGCTAGTTTGTATAGCAAGATTCTTTATTGATCTGCAGTTATTTGAAAGATCCAACGTCTGACTTATTTGACTAAGATGATTATATAAAAATTTGCATCTAGAGAGATTTGTTTGTATTTTGATAAGTCAAATTGTCAGTAATTAAGTGTGTGTGACTGGCATGGATGAATTTAGAGCACTACAACACATACACATTCACACTACTACACTGAAATGTGTTGGTGTTGAGATACTGGACTGTTAGAGTCGACGTAAAGACTAAAAGGAGTAAAGATAAGAAGCTGGGAGAACATCAGCAACAATCATAACCTTAGGAGAAGTCAGAACACGCCAGAGGAGTTGGTACATTTCTGAACTTAGATTAGGTTTGTTTGTGTGTCTTGATTGTTATATAGCTTGTAATTTCTTACTCGTTTTTAGTGGAATTTTTACTTTTGTGGCGTAGAGGTAATCGTGGATGTTTCACCAATTGGGTGGGGTTTTACCACGTTACAATTTCTTGTGTACATTTCCTTTTACTCTCATCCCTTTCTTGAGGTTGTGTTGGTTTATTCTATTTAAGTTTTGTTTTTCAAAATTGGTAAACCTATAACTTAAATTAGTCGTTCATAACTGTTTACACATCTTGTGTTTATAACTTGTTTTAAGAAAAGAGTTTCTTCAACAAACAGTTCGGAGCCATTAAGATAGTTTAATCTTGTGTAAAACGACTAAAAGGGTAGTTTTTCAGAATCGGAATTAAAATGGATTTTTAATTGAATTTTTATTATATAGAAGAGTCCTCAAAACATAAAACTCTCTAAGAGTCCTAAAATATAAAACTCTCTAGAAAAAACAATATTTAAAAATATTGGGCCATCCAATCAAGTTGAAGTTTTTTATGCACTTCCTCTCATCTTTAGCTACAACGTCCTAAAATTTTAGTCAATTCCAACGGTCCGATCATCCATTTTTTTTAGTGTTCGTATCTGATTATAACGCTTTTCTTAATCAAACTCTTAATCCTTTATATATCACAACAAATTTGTGGCTAAGCTTTTCGAATCACTTTTTATCAACTTTTCGACCGGAAGACCTCTCCAAAATTACTCCATTTCATCTAAAAACCATAGCCCCAAACTTATTGAATATTTCAACCTTAGATTAGAAGGTTTATTTGGTGTTTTCTCGAGTTTGGGCTAGAATGATATTTTATTATTTTTACGAGAGGAACGTGATGGTACGATCTGATTTTTGAGGCTGAATATATGTGATGATTTTGAGGTACGAAACTTACACAATATGCTCCTAAATTCTCTCGAAGAGTATTCCGTTTTGACTTCTGTGTCGATTGCACTTATATTGAATTGTGATATTCTTTGAAATATGAGATAACTGTTGGAATCTAAATTTGATTCATTGTGATATATTATATTATAATTTGAGCATCGTGTCATGAGATTTTAATATGGAACAGAAAATAGGCACCCGTCAATAGTCCAAAATCCGGATATGCTTAAGAATGCATAGGCGCAGTGAGGTGAGGCCTGATTACCTATTGGTGTGTTGTTGAGAAATTAATGTTGATATAATGCTTGAGTGTTGCATTTGAATTGTATATGCGATTCGTATTGCTGCGATTTAATCACTGTGCTAATTATTTTTTAGCATCCATTCCTTTCATAATGTGTACTTTCCCGTATTTTCTTTTAGTTGGCAGGTTAGCGTGGATTGGGATTCTATGGGCTATTATGGAGAAATATTTTCGATCTTGAATTGGAATATTTATTTTTGATGTATAACTTAGTAGTGTAATTTTTGTTGTAGAATTGTGTGTTTTTAGAGAACCGTTATTGTAATTATTTTGGAAGTGTAATATTTTGGATTCATTATATTTATTTTCTGGAATATAGATGCTCTATAGTTATTTTGGATGCTTTAAGTTTATTTTTATCATTGTATCACGCCGCGTGTCTCTTTTCGGGTGCGGGAGGTGTTACAGATGGTATCAGGGCCTAGATATACTGCAATCCTTAGGTCTTGGGTTATGGGTCTAGCATGCGATTAAACATGCTTTCTTTGTAGATAGAAATTTTATTGAGAACGTGTTAGGCATCGTGGTGAGGATCTTTAGAATTTATTTGAGTACTTTAGTGTTGTGATGATTTTGGGAGATATAATCGAGTATTATTTTATTTTGAGCATTTGATTTCCTCGAATTTCGAGGGCGAAATTCATTATTAATGGGGAAGTATGTAACAATCCAGATTTTTTAAATGGGAATTTTTAAATTAATTTTGGAAATCGAAGAAAAATGAAATTCTGGATTTTATAATTTTTATAATTTAAAATGTTTGTTTTTATATTTGAAAAATAAATTTTCAAACGAAATTGGAATCGGAATTAAAATGGAATTTTAATTGTATTTTGATTATATAGAAGAGTCCTCAAAACATAAAACTCTTTAAGAGTCCTCAAAACATAAAGCTCTCTAGAAAAAATAATATTTAAAAATATTGGATCGTCTGATCGAGCTGAAATTTTTGTGGTTTCCTCTCATCTTCAGCTACTGCATCCTTAAATTACAACTGGTTCCAATGGTCTGATCGTCCGAAATATTTTTTTTGGTGTGTGTATCTGATTAGAACTCTTTCATTAATCAAACTCTTAATCCTTTATATATCACAATAAATTTGTGGCTTGGATTTTCAAATCACTTTTTCATCAACTTTTCAACCAGAAGACCTCTCCAAAATTACTCCATTTCATTTACAAACCATACCCCCAAACTTATTCTAGATTTCAACTTTAAATTAGAAGGCTTATTTGGTGTTTTCTCGAGTTTGGGCTAGAACGAGATTTGATTATTTTTGCGAGAGGAACATGATGGTACGGTCTGATTTTTGAATATGAATATATGTGATGATTCATGTGATGATTTTAAGGTATGGGACTTACACAATATTCTGCTCAATTCTTTCGAGATTATTCCATTTTGACTTCTGTGTCGATTGCACTCATATTGAATTGTGATATTCTTTGAAATCTGAGATAATTATTGGAATATAAATTTGATTCATTGTGATATATTATATTGTGATTTGAGCATCGTGTCATGAGATTTTAATATGGAACGGAGAATGGACACCCTCCATTCCGTGATTTGAGCATCATGTCATGACATTCTAAACATGATATATAAAAATAAAAATGGGGTTTTTATTGAAAGAAAGAAATTGAAAATATTAGCCCTAAATATGTTGTAAAATCATGGTGAAATGCGGAAGATATGACATTTAATACAACATAAGTGTATGATGGTACAGTAGACATTTAGAGAAAAATGGTCTTTATGACATTAAGCATGTTTCTTGAAATAAAATATGAATGAATAGGATTTTTTAGAGATAACGTACAATTTTTGGATAAAAAATCATCAAAGGCGGTATTGAACGTAAAATGACGAATTATTATGCCATGGTGAAAGAAATATATTTTTCAGAGGGTTATGATAAATGAAGAGTAAAATGGTAATTTGGATAAAAATTAAAGGGTCCTAGAGGATGGACTTCCTCATTTGATATTGTCGATCGTTTTTGTTAAAAACGGATAAATGGATGAAATGGCATGAAAATGATGAAAGTAAAGAAATAATGTGGACATTAGTAAAAATGTTAAAACACATTAACATGGACTCAAATGTGACAAAGAAATATTAAAAAGTTCTTAGAGCCTAGGGTGAAAGACCTAAAATCACTGGCTAGAGCATATGGTAGCATAGCCGATGGTGTAAATCTCGTTAAAGTATGCGGATAATTAGAGGATTACGAGAATAGATTATGGAAATGAAAATGAACTTGGTTGTGCTTAAGGAATGCAAATAAAACAACCTAATTAAAAAGATCAAATGGAGACTAAGGATTTAAATGTGATAAAATAGTGTATAGACCCAGTAAAGTGTGGTATGTAATGGTTAAGTGTGAGTATGAGCACATCGCTTGGGTTCATTACATGGAAGTTTCATTAATATTAGATAAATTGTTAAACGTTTCGGAATTGTTAAGAATACATGTCATATGTATAGTATTTTCATCGAAAACATATAGCTTAGAATTTTTCACCATGTTGAGCATTCGCTCATTCATGCCTTTTATGTTAAAACCCTCACCCCCACCTAGGTACATCGAGTAGGGACATTATAAAGGATGTTGATAAGGCCCCTGAGGGTAATAATCATCATTAGAAGCTTTTTCATTATTTTAAAACTTATCTTTTGAAACATTTGAATTTAAATATTTAAAAATTATTTTATTCGCAACTTTGGCCAAGTGTTGTAATAATACATGGATAACTATGGTTTATTTCTTATTTATTTAGCATTGATGGATTCAACGACTTTTCATAAATAAACATTGTTAATTAACCTAATTACTTAAAGTGACCACTTATTTCTCAAACTAAAACTAGTCATTTAATTCTTAAAAAATGGTTTAATTAAAGGATTTTTCTTAAATAATAGAATTCAACATTCCCCCTCTCCCTTTAACTCCTTGACTCGGTGCAGATTGACCCGATGGTGACCCAAATCCATGTCGGAGCATTACATTCACAGTGCACATTATCAATAAGTGTGATCATATTAATAATTTTCTAGCTAGAAATATTCCAGTTGGGTGAGAAGATATCTGGTTCCTCATCTTGTCCGAGTATGATTTAAAATCTCTTGCACTAAAGGTCATGAAGACTCAAGCCTTCGTTAATTTGTTAGCCAAATTTACTATCCAGTTATTCGAAGCGTCGAATGAAAAGCTGTCAGGGAATAACATATACGATTGCGTGTATGAAAAAATGGAAGAATGGGAGATGGAGTTTGACGGATTTTCCACGCAAGGTACAGGGGGAGGGGAATCACACTCTCTAACACAAAGGAAAATATCACCATTTCTAATAAATTAGATTTCAAATGTTCGAATGATAAAACTGGGTATAAGTCACTGATATTGGTATTTCTAGAACCATTGAGGATGGGATTAAACAGATGAACCCGCAGATTTGATAAAACGAGCCTAAATGATTTATCGAGATTTACTCATATCTGGACACTACATTGACTATGGCATTATTATTATGCTTGATTAATATATCGCGTATACCTCGAGTTTGACGAATTAAACTAGGCAATACTCTAGTAACGATTTAAATCAATTATTTGAGATACCGCTATAGATATTATGACAAGTGGCACCATAAACATTTATACACTTGGTTCCATAAAAAAGATGACATGTGTAAGACCACTTGGGATATTTTAGTTATAAAAGAAGGGTTCCTCCTCATTTGATGGGAGGATGACCTTGGGGCAAGTTTTAGGAGAGAGATTATAACCCTTCTTCCCTACAATTTCCAAGAGCTTCATCACAAGTTTCACAGTGATAAGTAATTTTTTTAAGCTGCGTTATGTGTTTGAGGTGATATATTCAAGTTTGGAGGCGGTTAGACCGATTTAGCACCCCTCGTGAACCAAAGCCACTAAAGATGAGTTTTTGATGTAACGCCTCGTGCGCACACGAAGAACTCGACGAAAGTGGAGAAGGTGTTAAAGACATCCCATTTCAGATAAGAATTTCAACACATTTCATTATTTAATGTCATGTTGTTATATGAGGTGGTATAATAAATATTATTAATCCTTGGTTAAAAAAATATATTGCATATTAGTTATCTTAAGTCTTGGGTGAAGACATCCATAATTTTAAGTTTTAACACTGTTTTTTCAAAAACTAATTCCAATGAGCACACCTCATTTGAAAATATTAGCTATATTTCGTTCATGAATGAAATATGACTATTGATAGTTATACTGGTTAATAAACGTCTTTTTCATTTCTAGACATGAGATGTAAGTATTTTACCTGCACTATTTAGCACTTGTCACCTCAACTTTATTACTAAGTACGACCTTGAGACTATAAATAATATAAATATTTGTAGTCGCATAGATGACAAAAAAGATGAGGTTATAGTTGTTTCTTCATAGACTCAAATATTGAAAGTCCGTCCCGATATGTGTGTTTTAAACAAAACAAATTTTTCTCCGAAAAATTATCCAACTTTTAATTATGCACCAAACCAAGTTGTGAAAAACCCAATTCTTACTTTAAACCAATTTTATATGGATGAATCCTAAACATGCATCTAGTGATTAAAGCAAGTAAAATAAAGTAAAGAATACTCACAATGCCGGATGTACAAGGAAAAAACCAAAAACGGGAAAACAACCTCAGACGTCCCAAGTCAGACAATCACCATGAATATGGTTTTACAAAGACAGACAAAGTCTCACTCAACGACTCGATCCCCATGGGTCCTGACTCTCTTCTGATCTTCAAACACTCCTCTTATAGTGCCCACGTAAAAATTCCTTCTTCCCCGATACCTATCCACAATACACGTGTCCACGTTTGTCTCGGTGTCCACCGAATGGCTTTGATTCGTCTACGATGTCGAACAAGAAGTCCTTCTCTTTTCTTCACCGTAAAACCCTTTGATGTTCAATGTGTAGAACAAACAACTTTGGTTTTGCAAGATCACGTAAGCATATAAGAATGATAACTCGGTTCTTTAAAAATGTAAACCTTAGAAAACATGTGCAAACAAGTTTCTGGTTCGTAAACAGTTTTCCAGAATGCACACTTACATAATTATGATAGAAACACGATTTAAATAAAAAATTAGAGCCGCCTCGAAATGCGTGTCATTCAAACGACTTAAGGCTCTCGTTCGAGCGAGAAGTTTGACTTTTTGACTTTTAATCAAAACATTTCTTCAAAGAGACCTAGTAAAGGCAAACTCCTTTTTCGAGCTTATCAGAATTAAAACATAGTGTAAACAATTTAAACACTTTTAAAAACATTTTAAAATATTTTTCTTTATAAAAATACATCCTTATCTTTTATAAAATAAATCCGAGCACCATTAATTATACGCATTCGTACCTGAGTGATCTCGGAATGAAATTACCTTTGAAGACTATTAAACTTGCACCAATTAAACATCAACATGATTAAATCTTTAAAGATTTTCCGCAACGTCTTCAATTTTCTTCAATACGTCATAGACCAAGTGGGATCGTGACAAAATAAACATCTCCCTATGACATATTACAAACACAGCTTTATTCACGGAATTAAGTCAAAACAGTACAGGGACTCAATTGGAAATTTATGTCCTTACAAATCTCCCCCTTTAACTATTCCGGGACAAAACTAAACCAATGAAATGCCTAACCGAGCTGTCAAGTCGTATGATGCCTAATTCCCATCCCATAAACCAAAAATAAAAAATACAGGACACGGACTAGTATATGTAGCACCAGAAAGTATGAACTATCTGAATGTGATGTAGTCTTGAAATCTTGAATCACTGAAGCATACCTACACACATGAAACAAACAAACAAATACCCAGTGAAGTATGGAGGAACAAATGATACTAATTTATATTTCTAATTAGAACAAATCATTTGAAACATGTGAGAAATTATTTGATACCAATTTGAAAGAAATATAATCAAACAATATGTAAATCCAGATATCAATAGAAACGCTCAACAAATCTCCCCCTACATCACATACATCTCTCCCCCTTTTTGTCTAGAATAGACAATCCGGTGAAAAGATAAACCAAACCAAGTATCTAGCATGAGAATATACCCATTTAAATCAAATGGATACCAATTTGAGAAATTGAAAACGCTAGATAATCATGCAACAACTAGCTAAATATGATCAAGAGACGACAAATCAGTAGCTAGTAAACCAAGGAATCAGTCAAAGAATATAGAAATCTAATCAGGTGTGATAAACAAGCTATATGCAAAAATCCAATTTTGAACCAATTAAAACCTCCATATAAACCAGTCAATCGAAAAAAAAATCCTTCCAGCAGTACCAAAAAAATAACAATTTAACCCAGTGGACTGCAAACCATTCAGAAGGCAAAATTCAGCTTGTCATTTGAACGAGACAGGACTTCGCTCAAACGAGATGCGAAGTCGCTCGAATGAGGTACCGAGTTCGTTCACGCGACATGGGATGTCGTTTGAACGACTTCTCGTGACCTGCCAAATTTTCACATTTTCCCAGAAATATGTTATATTTTTACCGAGTGAAAAAATTTCCACAAAAAAATTCCAGGAAGGGCGTGACATAAGCAAAACAGTGTTAAAATAGTAGGCTTTTATAACAAAATGCAAAAACTCATAAAAACTAAAAATGTGAGTTATATGCAAACATAGTACCAATGTGCTTAAGCGTGGATATGGAATGAATGGGCGTGAAACTACAACAAATGAGTCACAATTCCAACATATCGAAACGATCAAGAAGCTCTAATTGATAGTGATAAATACTCAAACTTTATCATAGCCATGTGACAATAAAAGTTTGAGCTTAATGAACTAAACATAGTACATGCACACCCAGAAGTTTAACGATTCTACAAACAAGAGCGTCAAATTGCAATGTTTCAACATTAGGATTAGTTGTGCAAACCCGTTTAAATTTTCTAGTTCTTTCAAACTCCCTCAATAATATCATATTTTCTTTGGAATGAACTAAACTGATTTGACCCTTTTCTTAACATATTGCATTTTCTTTTGGTCTCTTTTAAATGGTGGCTTTCACGACGAGTTAATTTTGAACTCTCGCAGCCCTTTCCCGTGAATTCACTCATCATTTTTACCAATTTAAATTCTCACGGTAAATGGTTATTACATGCACACTTCTCCTTAAGACTCCTTACGGATAGATGACAAGATTGAGATAAGAATGCCTCACCAAATTCAAATATGCAAGAGAAGTCAAACATCCATATAAACTCGTGCATGTGTGCAATGTTGGCATATATATAAAGTCGAATCAAAATGCATATCAACTTCGAAACAACCGCATATAAACAATGGTTAAGATCATTCTAAGCATTAACAATAATGACCAAATGTCCTAGACACATGGATAATGAAACGATTGGGGGGGGGGGGGGTCCAAGCACACCAATATGCCACATCAAACATGTAAACTCAAAAATAAAAATCGAAAATCTTTTTGGATTTTCATATTTTGACTCAAATAAAAGCAAAATATTTTTGGGTTTTCAAAAGTTTTCTCAAAAACAAAATCTTTTTGTATTTTTCAAATAAGACTCGAACAAGTGAAAAATAAAATACAAAAATGATACACATGCCATTATACTAGCAATGAATAAATCATGAAGCAAACTAGCATATGACAAACATGGAAACACTATCATCCTTTAGATTTAGTATGGGAAGAATCATGTGCACCCAAAAGAGAATCTTGAAGTTTGTTTCCTAAAGCCACTAAATCCGATTTCCTAACCTAAGTAGGAGTAAAACGACGCATGGGGGTTTAGGGAATCGGGGCAACTTTATTCCTAAACTTCCTAGGAGCTTGTCTAAGGTCGTAACAATAATGCCTAAGGTGACCTTTATTACCACAAAACGTGCAAGTGTAGCGGTGTTGGGAATGATTACCTATATGTCGACCTTTTCTAACCTTCCTAGTGCTTCTCACATGTGCGGGGGGGGGGGGGGGGGGGGGGGGGAATTGGAACAACTCTCTCATCAAAACCTATACCTTAATTTGGATGGTACCTAGGATATTATCTAACTTCTCTGACCTAGACTCGAAATCAAACTTAACTCTAGACAAGTCTCTCAATCTCTCCTCCAACTCGTGAATCCTAGACTCGAGCAAACGCCTAGACTCCTCAAACTCTAAAATCTCCTTTTTTAAGGACTCCATCAAACCACAAAGATTGTCTCTCTCTTTCTCCACAAACACTAGTTTCTCCCTAAACTTATTCTCTCATGACCTAAGATCCTCAATCAAATTATCATTATTTTCTATGGCATGCTCATTCAACTTAGCTTGCAATTTAGAGTTAGCCTTTTTCACTTTCACTGTTTCAGCATAAAACTCATTAAACGAATTTTGTAACTATTTCACATCTACCTCTTCCTCGTCACTCTCTTCACCCTCACTAACATGGGATATACTCAAAACCTCCTCGGAAGTGTCATGCACATGAGAATCGTCATCGCTCACATGACATGCCATAAATGCAACAAAGTTACGATCAATGTGGGAACTCTCTCCCTCTTTCGGATCACTATCACTTAAGGTGGCATTATAGACAATGGGTTGCTTGCGCTCTTTCTTAAGTCTAGTGGGACACTCCTTAACTTTGTGACCGTACCCCTCACACCCAAAACACTTATCCAACTCATCTCTCTTAGGCTTCTCAAACTTATCCTTTAGAGGTGGGATCTACTTTGTTGTTCTTGAATTTTTCAAATTTCTTGGCATATTTTGATTGCTTTTGAAACTTAATAAATTTTTTACATTTCTTTACCAACAAAGAAACATCCTCAAAATAGGAATCGAAATCCGAAACTTTGATTTCCTCCTTCCGGGTTTTCAAAGCAATACCCTTTTCTTTCTTAGGCACTTGCTTGGAGGTAATCATGTCGATTTCATAGGTTTGTAAGTCACCTACAATCTCTTCTAGTTCCGTCCACTCTAACCTACCCGAGGAGTTTAAAATGGTCACTTTTGCATCAAACCTACTAGGCAACGACCTAAGGATTTTCTTAATGACACGATTGTCGGGAATTTTCTTACCTAGGTTAAACGACGAGTTGACAACTTTGGACAACCTAGCATAAAACTCATCAAAGTGTCACTCTCTAACATCCTAATGGTCTCAAACTTTGTAGTGAGATTTTGAAGTTTTGACGCCCTAACCGTGCTAGTGCCCTCGTGAGTGAGTGCCAAAATATCCCAAACCTCTTTTAAAGTTACACAAGTCATAATTCTATTATATTCTTCCTATGTGACATGTGAAGAAATAATGTGAAGACCCTTAGAATTATATTGTGCAAGTCTTTGTTCAATTTTGATCCATGACTGAACATGATTTAAACTAGTGACCTCACCTACAATAGTGACAGGGGGTGTCCAACCTTTCTCAACTGCTAGCCACAAACGCTCATTAATAGAATTTAAAGTACATCTCATTTGCATCTTCCAATAAGTGTAATTAGTGCCATAAAAAATAGGAGTTCGAGAAAATTCATTATATCCAGAATTCATCTTTGAAAACACACGAGATCGCAAAACAAATAAAATATGCTTTCTTGCTTTGATACCAATTTGAAAGTGCGGCCCGATATGTGTGTTTTAAACAAAACCAATTTATTTCTGAAAAATTATCCAACTTTTAATTATGCACCAAACCAAGTTGTGAAAAACCCAATTCTTACTTTAAACCAATTTTATCTTGATTAATCCTAAACATGCATCTAGTGATTAAAGCAAGTAAAATAAAGTAAAGAATACTCACAATGCCAGATGTACGAGGAAAAAACCCAAAACAGGAAGACGACCTCGGACGTCCCAAGCCAGACAATCGCTATGAATATGGTTTTACAAAGACAGACAAAGTCTCACTCAACAACTCAATCCCCACAGATCTTGACTCTCTTCTGATCTTCAGCCACTCCTCTCACAGTGCCCATGCAGAAAGTCCTTCTTCCACGATACATGTCCACAACACACGCGTCCATGTATGTCTCGGTGTCCACCGAATGGCTTTGATTCGTCTACGATGTTGAACAAAAAGTCCTTCTCTCTTCTTCACCGTAAAACCCTTTGATGTTCGCTTGGCTCGGTTCGGTTTTGACTGTTCCAACAGTCAACTCAAAAGCTATAAATACAATATTTCCCTCCTGTTTTATTTGCTGAAAAATAAACCCTCCAGAAAAATTCCGAAAATATTCTTTCATCCAGAAAATAGTTTTCTTCATTTCTGCATATCATATCACTGTTCTGGTTGAGTATTAACACAGATTTGTGTTCGTTGGAATTAATTATTATTGTGCTACATAATTAATTCAGGAAATTCGTTATATCTTGGGAGGCAATTATTCAATAACCTTTGAGCACGTTGGAGGGAATAAATTTGCCTTAAGGAGACTGTTCTTCAGGGCTCAGATTGATATTTAATTCTGTTATTATTTCTGCAAATTCAAGTAAGTGTTAATTTCTGTAATTTTATTTTATTTCTATAATTATATTAATAATTCATAATTCTGTACAATTGTTATTAATAAATAGTAGACATAACAATCTTAAGGAAAATTTATTTGTTCTAATGTTTTGTAGTGTACATAATTTTTTTTACTACCGAAATTTATTTGTTGAAAATAAATCTGTTTTGACAGAAAAATTGAATTAAATTATTACTTTATTGCTAAAATTAGTAAAAACAGTTTTGGTACAAAAATTAATTTCTATACTGTTTTTATATTCTGTTTTACAAAATAAAATTTTATTTGTGTATTCTTGTTAAAATATGTTTATGTAAAATTTTAATCTTAAAATTATAATTATGTTTTGTACGGAATTCATTTTATTATTAAAAATTAGCGTGACACAGATTTTATTGTGTATAAACTTCTATTTATATTATAGTTTAATTCTCAATTTTATTTGGAATTCTTTTGGAATTCATTTATTGTGAATTATATTTGGAGGAAATTGGTGCACAAAATTTTGTATTCTGTTTTGATTAATTCATTATATATGAATTTTATCATTGATAAAAATTTTGTTTTTGTAACAGAAATGGAATCGCAAAGTACGAACACTACTCCTACTAAACTGATTGTCACCAACACAAATGTGACTGCACCCGTATCTATGCCACGCGGGGAGAAACCGAAAAAGTTCATTGGGGATTACTTCAAATGTTGGCAATGACAAATGTACTTCTATCTCACTACCTGCCAACTGGGTAGGTCTGTATATGAAGATTGCCCCTCTATTAAAGAGGGAGATGACTCTGAAAAGGTTGCTGATGTTGATGCTTGGAAGCATTCGGACTACCTATGCCGGAATTATATTCTGGCTTACTTGGACAAGACATTGTACCATGTCTACTGAACGATCAAAACATCCAAGGAATTATGGAATTTTTTGGAAAATAAGTATAAAACTGAAGATGTTGGGATGAAGAAATTTATCGTCGGGCATTTTCTAGACTTCAAAATGGTTGATTCTAAATCTGTGATCTCACAAGTGCAAGAACTCCAAGTGATCCTCCACGACATTCATACTGAAGGAATGCCACTTAGTGAAACTTTTCAAGTTGCTGTAATTGTTGAAAAATTGCCACCATCTTGGACTTTATTCAAAAACTATCTCAAGCACAAGAGAAAGGAGATGAATATGGAGGAGTTGGTGGTCAGGATGAGAATCAAAGAAGATAATCGTGAGTCTCAAAAGAAAAGTGGGAAGAATACAATGGAAACAAAGGTCCATGTTGTTCAAGGTACTAAGAAGAACAAACGAAAGTCTGATTGGGAAGGCACTTCCAAACAAAACAACAAGAGGTTCAAAGGAAAATGCTACAACTGTGGTAAACTTGGACACCGCTCAAGCAAGTGTCGTAAGCCGAAGAAGCAAAATCTAAACAATCCTCAAGCAAATGTAACTTAGGGTGAGAATATCGTCAATGACTTGGCGGATATGAATCTTTCTGCCGTGGTCTCTGAATGTAACTTGGTTGGAAATACCAAGGAATGGTGGGTGGAAAATGGAGCCACATGACACATTTGTGCAAACAAATGGATGTTCACCACCTATAAGCCTTTGGAAAATAAGGAGAACCTTTCTATGGGAAATTCTTCCACTTCTAAGGTGGTGGGACAAGGAAAGATTGCTCTAAAAATGACTTCTGGAAATGAACTTACTCTCAATAATGTTCTTCACATGCCCGATATCCAAAAGAATCTTATTTCTGGATCTCTCCTGACTAAAAATGGTTTCAAGCTTGTGTTTGTATCTGATCGCTTTGCGCTGTCTAAGAATGGTATGTATGTAGGAAAGGGCTACCTAAATAAGGGGCTCTTTAAAGTCAATGTTCTTACTGTAACCCCAAAAAAATTTGTTTTAATGAATGAAATTGCTAGTTCTTCTTACTTGATTGAGTCATATAATATTTGGCATGCTAGATTAGGACATGTTAATTTTGATACATTGCGTAGATTAATTAACTTTTTAATTTTTGCCAAAATTTAATATTGATAAAAATCATAAATGTGAAATTTGTGTGGAATCTAAATTAGCTAGATTACCTTTCCATTATTTTGAAAGGATAACTGAACCTTTAGATTTAATTCACACCGATATTTGTGATTTAAAATTTTTTCAAACTAGAGGTGGAAAAAAGTATTTTATTACTTTTATTGACGATTGCACAAAATATTGCTATGTGTATTTGTTGCATAGTAAAGATGAGGCTATTAATGCATTTAAACAATATAAGAATGAAGTTGAGAATCAATTAAGCAAAACGATAAAGGCTATTAGGAGTGATAGAGGAGGTGAATATGAATATCCATTTGAGGAATTTTGTTCTGAAAATGGGATTATTCATCAAACAACCGCTCCTTATTCTCCTCAATCGAATGGTGTTGTTGAACGCAAAAATCGTACTTTGAAAGAGATGATGAACTCAATGTTATTAAGTTTAGGAGCTCCAAAAAATTTGTGGGGGGAAGCCTTACTTTCTTCTAATTACATTATAAATAAAGTACCTCACAAGAAGACTCACAAGACACTTTATGAACTATGGAAAGGTTGAAGACCTTCCTATAAATATTTACGAGTGTGGGGGTGCTTAGCCAAAGTGATGGTTCCTAAACCTAAAAAGGTAAGAATAGGGCCAAAAACCGTGGATTGCGTATTCACCGGTTATGCTACTAATAGCAGTGCATATCGATTTCTAGTTTGTAAGTCTGAGATTTTGGATATTAATGTAAATACGATTATTGAATCGAGGGACGCTTCATTTTTTGAAAATAAATTCCCGTATAACATGACCCGAGAATCTGGTCCTTCTAAAAGGACGAATCAAGCTACTACAAGTGGTACTCATCAACCTATTCAATCAATAGAGGATGAACCAAGATGTAGTAAAAGAGAAAAAACCTCGACTTCTTTCGGTCCGAATTTTCTAACATATTTGCTAGAAAATAAACCTCGATCGTATAAAGAATCCATATCCTTACCCGATGCTTCTAATTGGAAAGAAGCAATTAATAGTGAAATTGAATCCATATTACAAAATCATACATGAGAACTAGTGGATCTTACACCAGGTTCAAAGCCATTAGGTTATAAATGGATCTTCAAAAAGAAGTTGAAGGTCGATGGATCAATTGATAAATATAAAGCTAGACTTGTAGATAAAGGCTATAGGCAAAAGAAAGGATTGGATTACTTCAACACATATTCACCGGTAATAAGAATAATGTCCATTTGGATGTTAATAGCAATAACTGCTATTAATGAACTTGAAATACATCACATGTATGTAAAAACTGCATTTTTAAACGGTGAACTAGACGAGGAAATTTATATGGAGCAACCTGAAGGGTTCAAAGCTCCATTACAAGAAGGAAAAGTATGTAAGCTTGTTAAATCACTATATGGATTAAAACAAGCACCTAAACAATGGCATGAAAAATTTGATAATGCAATGTTATCAAATGGTTTCAAAACTAATGAATGCGATAAATGTGTTTACTTTAAATACATTCAAAATGGATATGTCATTGTATGCCTCTATGTTGATGATATGCTTATCATGGGTAGTAACTTGGAAATTGTCAAAACTACAAAACAAATGTTGAGTAGTAGATTTGACATGAAAGATTTGGGAATCACCTATGTTATATTAGGAATTAAAATTTCTAGAAAATCGGATGGAGTTATATTATCTCAATCTCATTACATAGAGAAAGTACTTGAAAAATTCAAGAAGTATGATATTAGTCCTACCAAGACACCTGTAGATGTAAATTTACATCTAGCAAGAAATAATGGTGAAAGCATATCTCAACTAGAATATTCTCGTATTATTGGCAGTTTAATGTATATCATGAACTGTACGCGATCGGACATAGCATACTCAATAAGTAATCTAAGTAGATTTACGAGTAATCTAGGAAGAGATCACTAGAAAGCAATATTGAGAGTTTTGGGTTATTTACAATATATTCAAAACTATGGACTGCACTACTCAAAATATCCAGCTATTCTTGAAGGACATTGCGATGCAAATTGAATATCCGATACAATGATTCTTAAGTCTACGAGTGGGTATGTGTTTACCCTCGGAGGTTCAGCCATATCTTGGAAATCCTTAAAACAAACGTGCATTGCTAGATCGACAATGAAATCTGAATTCATTGCACTAAACAAAGATGGAGAAGAAGCTGAATGGCTTTGAAATTTCTTAGAGGATGTTCCAAATTGGTCTAAACCTGTGCTCGCAATATGTATACATTGCGATAGCCAATCAGCGATTGGAAGGGCACAAAATCACATGTATAATGGATAGTCACGACATATTCGTCATCGACACAATACCGTTAGGCAACTTATCTCAAATGTAATTATCTCAATTGACTATGTAAAGTCAAAAGATAATATATTGGATCCACTAACAAAAGGTTTAAATCGAGAGCAAGTTGAAAGATCATCGAGGTGAATGGGTCTATAGCCTATAAATAAATAAAAATCAATATAATGGCAACCCAACCTAGCTGACTGGAGATCCCAAGATCTAGGTTCAATGGGAAAACCAAACTACGTTGTATTCAGTAAGCACTGGAGGATATTTAATCTTATCCATTCCAAAGATGAGACAGTGCACATCTGCCGTGAAATTAGGATAAGTTATACTTTTAATGACATCTATATCTTAGTACGTCTAAGTGGGGTATTGCAGGATACTCTTTATGGAAGTCACCTACGTGAGTAAGAAGGGACACACTTCTATGATAATAATGAAAGGCATATTCTCTAAAATACTCATGGAAACAAGTGGTGTTCATGGCCAAAATGAACACAAACGTGAGAACCAACTGTATTGAAGAATTATTGTGTGAATACTATTGTCTAGGTTTACAGAAACGGTTGACGGTTCAAGGACGTGGAGTTTACTGATTAACCAAGTAAATTCGATAGTATATCACGAAGGAAAGTTCAAGGCCACTAGGCTACTTCTCCCGTTGCAATAAGTCTTCAGTTTTACTCAACCTGTGTCTGCATCTGCATTAGCATCTGTTATGTTTTATTTATAGTTATATATCATTCATGTGGGGGATTGTTGGAAAATTGGACTTAAATTGGTTTTAGAAAGCTGTTCAAAATTTTTTGGACAGAATTTTGAGCAACTTTGAGCTCAAATTTAGGTGGGATCCACACTACGAAAATCATGGGACCATATACGAACGCGTTCTCCTCCGTAAGGAGATTAACGTAGTATATTCATATGTCCAATTTCAATAATTTATGAATGATAAATATGTCCCCAAAGTGACTTACAAAGCAATGAAAGTTAATGAATTGGGTATGTTTTAACTCTTGTCCCACATTGGAAGAGTAGTGGAAAATTGATGAGTTAATAACATCCCAAGTATGGACTAAGGCTTGGATGCCTTAGGGTATCCCAACTCTTTGAAGGGGAGATGGCCTACACTATGCATGTGTTGGGCTTGGGCCAAATGCCCACACGCACGCGCGCTCCGTCCGTCCGTCCGGTCGGCTCGGCTCGACTCGGGCTTGGGCTTATAAAATTCTCTTACATTTTTTGGCCGAATTAGTTAAACTTTCTAGGCTTTTATTAATTAATTATGAAATCAATTAATAATTAATTAATTGTTTGACAGTTAATGCCAAGGATCAACAGTTAACAGATTAACTGTTTTTGACAGTTAATTTCGGTTTTGACTGTTCCAACAGTCAACTCAAAAGCTATAAATACAAACCTTTCCTTCCTGTTTTATTTGCTGAAAAACAAACCCTCTAGAAAAATTCTAAAAATATTTTTTCATCCAGAAAATAGTTTTCTTCATTTCTGCGTATCATATCACTATTCTGGTTGAGTATTAACACAGATTTGTGTTCGTTGAAATTAATTATTGTTGTGCTACATAATTAATTCGGGAAATTCGTTCTATCTTGGGAGGCAATTATTCAATAACCTTTGAGCACGTTAGAGGGAATAAATTTTCCTTAAGGGGACTGTTCTTCAGGGCTCGGATTTATATTTAATTCTGTTATTATTTCTGCAAATTCAAGTAAGTATTAATTTCTATAATTCATTTTTATTTCTGCAATTATATTAATAATTCATAATTATGTACAATTTTTATTAATAAATAGTAGACATAATAGGAACAAACAGATGTGATCATTAAAATCGAGGATGCAATGGTGAGGGAGGAGAAATACTTTCTTTAAAGTGCACAAGTTAACAAAGCAAGATTAGGGACCAGAACACTCATTTTTTCACCCTACTGCTACTAAAAGAAAAAGAAGGAAGTTCATTTTGTAATAATAATGGCAGTTGGTTAAAGGATGAAGATGATATAAATAAAGCCATGGTTGATCATTTTTTCGGATCTCTTCAAGACTCAAATCAGCGATAAATTTTCAATGTGCATTAATGCAGTGGAGTATTTCAGTTCTCATCAGAACAATGAGGTTCTATGTTGGCTCGTTTTCAGATTGGGAGATAAAAATTGCTTTTTTTATTGGAGGTAGACACCTCTAATACGATAAGTTAATGAAGCCTTAATACTTATTATCTTTCTATATCTTACCTTTAATATTGTGTTTTTTGAAGTCAAATAAATCAAAAATTTCTTTGAAACTAAAATAAATAAATAAATAAATAATTTCTTGAAAATTAAAAAGATTACTGAAAAATTTCTCAATCTATCACAATTTAAATTCAATTAATTATTTTTCACAATTCTCCACTCAAATCACATACATAATGCTACTAATACTATTACACATATATAACATTTTTATTTTAAAAAAAGGTTTTTAAAATTTCAAAATTGTTTTTATATCAATAAAAAAAATTGGTTATAAAAACATTTTTAACGTTATATCTATAGAAAAAACTTTACGATTTTATTTATAAATGACATTAAGTTTTTTAAACTAAAAACAAATAAAAATATTTATAATTATATATATGTATATATAAAATACATACAGTTTTTTGAAGTTTTTATTTACAAAAAATACTTTTTAAGTTAAAAAAAGTTTTTATAATTTTAAAATTATTTTACTACAAATTAAAAAGTTTGTGATTGTAATTTTTTTAATGTTTTATTTATATAAAAAACTTCAAATTTTGTATATATAAATGATATATAGTTTTTTAAACTATAAATAAATAAAAATATGTATAAAATTTTTATATAAAATACGTATAGTTATTTTGAAGTTTTTATTTATAAAAAATTATGTTTATATAATTAAAAAATTTAAAATAATAGACAATTTTATTTATTAAAAAATTAACCTTTTATAATGGCTTTAAGATAAGATATTTAATTTATGATATATACTAATTTTTATAATTATCATTATATTTGTTTATTGTACATCGCTCATGCATCGCAGAGGTTAGATGTCCATTTGTAATGATGTTAGACCTTTTTTAATGGAAAATTAATGTTGAAAGAGCTAAATCAAAACAACCTTCTTTTGATTCCTTAAAGTGATCATTCTGAATCTCTTTCCCATTTCAGGGAAATATGTCTTTGTTCTTTTACCTATAAGACCATATCCAAATATCTTAACAATAGACTTAAGACCCTCATGAATACAATAATATATCCCAACCAAGCTCCTTTTTTTCCTAATGGATAAATCTAAGATATCATATTATTGGGCATGAAGCATTTCATTATCTCAAGTTGAAAAAATCTAGTCAGGTCAATGAACTTGCCTTGAAGATTTATTTAAATAAAGCTTATGATAAGGAGGAGTGGGATTTCTTAATGGCAGCTTTAAAAAAAATGGGTTTTTGTAATCATTACTTAAGAATCATATATCAATGCATCTTTATAGTCTTGTTTAATGTTGTAGTAAAGGGTAAAAAAAGATGCAACATTTCCTCGTTAGGGAGATTAAGGTAAGGAGATAGCCTATCTCCTTACCTTTTTCTAATTGTTCAAGATATGCTCTCCAAACTTATTTCCAATTTCGTTCACCGTTCCATAATTTTTTGTATACGAATTAAAAGATATTGAACTCCTCTGTCTCATATTTTCTTTGTTTATGACTCCCTTGTGTTCCTATAAGCTACCATTCCTAAATTTCATAGTCTAAAGAATATTATCAACATTTATTGTAGTGCTTCTGGGCGGTTGGTGAATTTTAAGAAGTTCGGGGTTTTTTCTTTGCTAATTCTGATCCTATTCTTTCTAATCTTATATGTAATTTTATGGATTCCCCCTTTCTCCCTAAAGATGTGAAATAGTTAGATCCCATATCTTTTGTGGTAGATCAAAGTTTGAATGCATTAACTTCTTTGTTGATAAAGTAAAATCCAGATTGCATTGTTGGAAAAATGATTTAATCCCTAATTCAAGAAGGGATGTGCTTGTGAAATCTGTTTTTAATTCTATTCCAAGATTCACTATCTTGTTTCTTTCCTCCCAAACTTCTGTTTTCCAAGATTTCATCTCTTCTAAGTCATTTCTGGTGGGGTGAGGAAGTGAAAAATTGAAAAATGCATTGGAAAAACTGGGAATTTTGTTCCGAACATAAAAGTAAAGGTGCTCTTGGTTTTAAAGACTTTAAATGCCATAATTTGGTAATATTGGATAAACTAGGTTGTAAAGTCTAAAACAATCCAAATGAGTATAGGTGTCAGATTTTGAAACAAAAATATTTCCCTAATTTCAATTTTTTGGAAGCTAAGATGGGTGCAAGACCGTTTTGCCTTTAGTCTAGTATCATTAGGGGCAAGAAGTTTTTGAAGCTCGTTGTCCTCTCTCTTCTTTTAATACCTATCCATTCCCATTGAAATGTGTTTGGTCCACCTCTCGTCCTCTAGATATCAAATTGTTCTTGTGGAAATGTTGCAATAATGATCTTGATCTAGCTGTGTGGACACCTCGATCCTTCATTGAGGTTTATAATTTCAATCACAAACACATCGAAATCACAAAGAGTAAATACATGAATACCCTAACTCTGACCCACGAGGGAAAAAATTGTTCGGTTAATACATTGATCAACCTTATGGATCAAGGCATTATCAATTACACAATTGATATCTTCATCAGCTTACTCTTGGTATCGAAGTAAACTGCACATTCGATTCATCAAAAAATTCAAAAAAAATCACATTATATCCCCTGTATATTTTCATTCACTACAAAAATGATTAACAAAATATATGGTCATTCCCGTATCAACCTAAATTTCAATAAAGAGTTTTCGCAAGTGCACACTGCCCATCGACTGCCTTTGTGGACACCTTGATCCTTAATTGAGATGTACAACTTAAAGAATAAACACCCTTAAATCACAAAGGGGTAAATACATAATTACCCAAACTATAGGGGAGCCCTATTATATATGTATGTATCAAAAAACAAGGGTGAAAAATCTAAAATACAAAAAAATCAATTGGAACACAAACTGCCAAACTATAGGGGAGCCTTATTATGTATGTATTTATCAATTGTGAAGTTTAACGCCTTTTGACCGCACTACTAATATATCAATCACACCGTTGAACATCTCAATATAATTATTACCAATATCTAATCTTTAATTATACCATTGATCAAATAACTTCACGGTTGATCAAACTAGTACACATGTAGTACAAAACTAGTTAGTTGTTACACTTATCCCACTACAACCTAATCAAAGCAACATGTGTCCAAGAACATCAATCGCATGGTTGATTAATCCTTAAACCGCACGGTTGATGGCATTACTCCAGAATGTATAAAAAGGAGTGCCATTTCAATGGAAACGGTGCCCCCAAACCCAACATTGAGTCGATTTTCTAACTTTCTTTAACCCCGAGCATCCAAGAATCTCGAGTCCTATCCAAAATTTCGAGAGAATTTTGACTTTTTGAAAAGTTTCTTCCGCCAATAAATAGAGCTAAACCTTCATACACATCCCTTGAAGATGATTCCTTTCTATCAAAGATCTATCTGACGATTCCACTTCAAAGGGGATATTCCTCAAAGAAAAACTCGACTCACGATCAAAGGGAAAACACTTTGAAGAAAACTCCGGTCAATATCATAAATAAATATTTTGATATAGAAATGTACATACCTACTTAGAGAGCTTAGTCCGGCCCTTCCAGGGGATCGGTTATGCATTTTACTGCATTTATATTTTACAGCCTAGTTTTTCTCCAACATCTCCCCATGTTAAGCTAAAAACATACACATATGTTAAATAAGGCTAATAAAAACCGGTACAATTAAGTAAGGCACGAAAATAAACTTTTCAAAACCATTTTTAGGAAAGTGATAGTGAACTTAAGTATTCCGCGTCTTTGCTAAAACCAAAGTTCAAAATCGTAATACCCTTCACTAATTCTCTGAGAAAATAATCTCATCTCAACGACGACACCCACGAATTTATGTTTTCTTAGAATACTTATCAAACATCCATATTTGATTACATATTTTTAGCATATTTATATAACACTTCAACTCATAAATGGAAATGCTATACCAAGGAATAGGCTCTAAAAAATGACTTAGGGTCCATTCCCACACTGCACCAATATTGGAGTAAGCCTCCTAACTCCTAAACATACACTCCCCTTCTTAAGTTAAGTCCTCAAAATTGCACGCAAATCATGAAAGAACCTTTTTATGCGTCTCACCACAACGCTGAATTACATAAGATTTGATCGTTCTTCTATACGGGTACATAAGCGTAAGCCTCGAAAATATGTCCCTTGATATATTTTCCCGGAAAATATGCCTTTATCTCTTATCTCTTATCTTTTATCCCTATATCACATCTCAAAAGAGATATTAAACTATCTTAGGACATGACTTCTCATCCATACCCATAAACAATGACGACCTCCTATTACACAAGATGAGACTTCTTGCACCCGTTTATACTCAAACTAATAGCCACCCATTACCCGAATACATATTCATACATAAGAACACTTGTGTGAAAACATAAGTTCAGTGATGTGAAAAAATACCACTTTAGTCATTTAATTCAAGATTAAACTATCTAAATGGTTCCGAACAGTTTGTTGAAGAAAATCTTTTCTTAAAACAAATTTTAGACACAAGATGTGTAAAACAGTATGAACGAGTAATTTTAGTTATAGGTTTACTAGTTTTGAAAAACAAAATTTAAAGAAAATAAACCAACATGGCCTTAAGAAAGGTATGAGAGTAAGAGGAAGTATACGCAAGCAATTTTAACGTGGTAAAACCCCACCAATTTGGGGAAACATCCACATAGGTCTCTACACCTCAAAAGTAAAAAGTTCACTAAAACGAGTAACAGATTACAAGCTATATAATAATCAAGACACACAAATAAACCTAAACTAAGTTTAGAAATTGTACCAACTCCTCTAGCATTTTCTGACTTCTCCCAAGATTCTGATGTTACCAATGTTCTCCCAACTTCGTAACTTTAATCCTTTTAGATTTACGTCGACTCTAAAGACTAAAGTCTATTATCTCAATACCAATACTTTTAATGTAGTAGTGTGAAGGTGTATGTGGTGATGTGATCTAACTCACATGAATGCAACTCACACACACTTAAGTACAGGTAAAATGAGTAACAAATTTCAAACAGATCTTTAAACATGCAAGATTTCCCAAATCAATCTAGTCAAACTAATCAAACGTTAGATCTTTAAAATATCCACAGATCAAGAGGGAATCTTGCTATAAAAATTATCTAAGATCCTATGCACTTTCTTTATTTGAAAATATGTACTTATTTCACAAAATGTGAAATATTTGAAAATGAACTTCACAATCTGGATCTCAACTAGATCTAAGTCTGAATATTTGAGTAAATTGAATTTACAAAAGATTTTATTAGTTTAGGATTCGAAATCAACATAACAGTTTGAAAATAACCAATAAAAATAAGATTTCTTGAAATAAGAAATCTAGACGAAGATCTATCTAAGTGAAATGTATCACAGAGGCTTAATCTCTAGATTATGTGAAAAGAAACAGAGATTTAACCAACGTAATTAAGTTGGGAAAGAGATAAAGAACTATAGAGGATAAATTTCTCAAATCTCAAACCGATTTACTCTCAGAAAAGGGTTTTCTAGTAAGATTTGGAATGATTAGGTTTAGATTTTCATTTCTCTTTCTAACTCTCTCTCTCTCTCTCTCTCTCTCAATCTTATTCTCCCGGGTTTGGACGAAGGCAAAAGTCTAAAATGGCTGAGGCTTGGTTGCTTATATAGTGAGCGAGGAAGGATCGAGAAACTCAGAGGCAATCAAATGGCTGGGATTAGATTTGACCATTTGATTATTAACCTATTGCCTAATATAAAGCAGTGGAAATAGCCTACGTTGATTAGTCAAAAGGGAATCACTTGGATTAAGTCTAAACACATGCAGATAGTTGATAACAATGATCTAAGGGTTTTCAAAGAAAACCAAGTCCGTGAGAGGGAAAAAACACATAAACAACCAACGAGACATCAACACGTGTTGGAACAATACACGCTCTAAAATGCGTATCAAAATAATTAAATTCCCACCCCTGAAGTCTCTAGCACTTTCGGTTTCTATGCCAACTTTAAGCCATAAATAGAAATTGCACAACAACCCGTAAGGTTTATATAGAACCAAAATTATTTTCTAAAAATCATTTAAAAATCTTAGAAATTATTAAACACATCCCAAAAATAGTAGAAAATTAATTTTAAGGGATTTAACTCATACATAACAAAATATAGCATGAGGTAATGATTTATGTAGTCCTAGTGTGTGGTGTTGGTATACTACCTTTAGGAACTTATAGAGGAATCAAGTGTAGAGTCTGAGGTTCTTTGGTAAACTAGGGTTGGACTCTAATTTTATCACTATTTCCAAACTAAATGAGCACCTATCTAATATAGACCCAAGTATGTCAAAGATATAGGGTGCTTCAATATCCCCTTTTGGAAATATGAGACAAAATCTCCTTTGAGTCAACGGGGACTCGTGGGGATACAAAAGAAATAAGAAAATCCTATTCCTATACAAAAATTATATCTACCCAATATCCTTGAAAGATAAAATTACATAACTCAACTAGATACAAACCAATACCCTAACAAAATTCTATTGCAACTAAAGGTACTGATTCCTGAAAATAAGATAACTAAGATTAATCTTTTTAGTTGAGAATACACCAAAATGTCCAAAATTTCTCCCCCGTTTTGTCTCAAATGGACAAAGGGCAAAGAAAACTAATAGAAATAATAAATCATTATTCTTCCATGACCATACCAATAGAACTGTACAAAGATTCAAATCAAATAAAGTCTAAAGGTTTGGTAAATAGGTTAGCTAATTACAATTTAGTAGGAATGTAATTTAGTTATAACTCCTTAGATTCAACTAACTCGCGTATGAAATGGTATCTAATTTTAATATGTTTGGTACGAGAGTGCTGAGCAGGATTTTTAAAAATATTAATTGAGCATTGATTGTCACAATAGAGATGTAACTTATATTCATTAATATCATAATCTTTCAGCATCTGTTTTAGCCAAAGTAATTGAGCGCAACAGCTTCCTGCTTCAATATATTTGGATTCAGTAGTAGACAAGGAAGTGCAGTTTTGTTTCTTACTACTCCATCCTACCAAATTATTACCAATGTAGTAACATGCTCCTAAAGTACTCTTACTATCATCGATACACCCGACCCAATCAGCATCGGTGTAACCTACTATAGTACTAGAAGTGTCTTTAGTGTACCAAAGTCATAAATTTTGAGTGCTTTTGATGTATTTGATAATTCTTTTAATGCACAATAGGTGACTCCCTTTAGGATTATTTTGATATCGGGCACACACGTAGACAGAGTACATGATGTCAGGACGGGAGGCAGTAAGATAAAGTAAGCTTCCTATCATACTACGACACAAAGTGGTATCCATAGTTTTCCCATGCTCATATTTAGAAAGTTTGATAGTGGTACACATAGAAGTCCTAACTTCTTTAGTTATTTTTAGGACAAACTTCTTGACAATCTATAAAGCATATTTAGATTGTGATAGAAATAATCCTTCTGAATTTTATTTAACTTGGAGTCCTAAGAAGAATTCTAACTCCCCCATAAGTGACATTTGAAATTCTTTGTGCATAATGTCCGAGAAGGTCTTAAATTTTAAAGGGGAGGTGGATCCAAAAATGATATCGTCAACATAAACTTGAGCAATAGTAATGTTTTTGTCGATATGTTTGAAAAATAAGGTTTGGTCATTCTCTCCTCCTAAATCCATTATCTAAAAGAAAGGTGGATATACATTCATACCAAGCTCTAGAAGCTTATTTTAACCCATAAAGAGCTTTTTTAGGACAATAAACATAATTTGGCTGATGAGGGTCGATAAACCCTTTGGGTTATTCTACATAGGTCTCCTCAGTTAAAATTTTGTTAAGGAAGGATGACTTAACATCCATTTGATATAGAGTGAAATTCAAATGACATACTATGGAAAAAAGTAAGCGAATAGATTTGAGGCGAGTGACAGAAAAAAGGTTTCCTCAAAATCTATTTCTTCAATCTGAGAGTAGCCTTGGGCAACTAATCTAGCTTTATTCTGAATAATCATCCCAGATTCATCATTCTTATTTTTAAAAATCCAACGTGTGCCAATAAACCTTTTATTTTTAGGCATGGGTATAAGATACTAAACATTATGAATGACAAATTGAAGAAGTTCCTCCTGTATCGCACTTATCCACAAAGTGTCATTCAAGGTTTTATTTACAGTTTTTGGCTCAATAAGAGACACAAAACATGCAAAATTAGCAATGTTACGAAGCTGAGATCTTGTACAAACAGGCTCAGTAGGATTACCAACTACACTATCTAAAGGATGATCTTTGGAAACCCAGTTAGGTACTTCAGGGGTCTTAGATGGTAAAGATTCAACTATTTCCAAAGATTCATAATTTAAAATGTTTTTGGACTCATCCACAATAATTGATTATTTGGTCTTACTTTCTACATTAGTGTCACTTACAACCACATTAATGGATTCCATCATGGTTTTAATACGAATATTACAAACACGATAGGCTCTACTATTTGGAGAATATCCTAAAATGATGGCTTTATCTCCCCTACTTTTGAATTTAGACAAATGTTCTCTGTCCTTACAGACATAACAGGTACTACTAAAGGTTCTAAATTATTTTAGGTTGGGTTTCTTTCCATACCAAAGCTCATAGGATGTTTATTTGGTATTCTTCCTTTTTTTTAGCTTAAAAATGTCAAATATAGATGACAATCTAGCCGAGAATGCATTTCGCAATGTGCTTATGCTTTCTAAAGCTTCAAGACACCCAACTAACCTACTTTCATGCAATGTATTCACCTTTTCACTACATTTATGTTTAAAGAAATATGAATACATACTTTATTATTAAAACTAACGAAACTAGGATCCTAAACTAAGTAAAGCCTCGGAAAAATGTAACCTTTGATCAAGCTTCTAATTCAGAAAGGTGGTGGACTTTAGACTTTTCCACTAAATTATCCATTGTCAGCAAAAAGCTCTCATAATTACCTCTTTGGAGTTTCAAGAACTTTGTACAAGTCCTCTGTAACTTCCGTCAACTGCGATCCTGGAAAACGAGCCTTTATCAGTTTCTGCACATTTTGTGGCCGCTTCTTGGGCCTAGGAAGTCTCTTCCCCGTAATGCCTTCGAAATATTCCTCAATCTCTGCTCATGAAAGAGAGAGCGAAAATTTGGGCCTCTCAGTCTTTTTACTGGTATTTACAGTTCCAGGCTTAAGCAACACCAATTTTCCAAGTTTTTTGAATAAATCCCCTCTAAGTTTCGAAGCTAAAGATTTGCGCTCAGCGGCAGACATTTGATTCCTTAAATTAACCCTACTGCTCCTTTGACTCTGAGCCACCTACTGCAAATTCGGCATTGAGAAATTGTGAAGAGGTTTACGTCCTTTCGGCTCCATTGTTATAACAACTTCTTTGTTTTATCTTTATTTGCCTTCACCCAAAATGATAAAAGAAAAAATAAGGTTTAAACAAAGAAGTTCTCTCTTATTTTTTCTTTTCTTGAATGTTTTCTTGAGAAAACAGCTGACGGGAAATTATCACAGGGGTTCCGAGGGGTTCATCTCTTGTGTTCTATTTGGTATTCTTCCTTAAGTAGACTCAATTGATTATATGATAGGTGTACGAATGGATTCTTGAAGAATGAGATTTTTACGTTCAACAATCCCATTTTATTGAGGTGTCGTATGGGCAACAAATTCGTGTTTGTAACCATTATAGTCACAATATTCTATGACGCCCGAATCTATGAATTCTCCTCATCTATCACTACGAATTCTATCTACTTGAGAGTCCTTTTCCTTCTCTATACGAACTAAGATTTTCAAAATATTACGAAAGGTTTCTGATTTTTGTTTTAAGAAGGCAACCTAGGTAAATCGAGTGAAATCATCAACCATAACAAGGATGTAACTGCTTCCATAAAGACTAACAGTATGATAATGACCCATTATGTCCATATGGATTAGTTATGGAGGTTTTGTGGATATAACTTCTTTAACTTTATTATGGGGAGCCTTAACAATTTTCCCTCTTGACATGTACCACAAACAATATTTGAAATTGGTTTAATCGTGGGAAGACCTCTAACTATATCTTGGGAACATAATTTTCCAAGACTATCATAATTAATGTGACCCAACCTATTATGCCATATCTCATTGTCATCTATTCTGGCAATGTTACAGACCTTTGTACTTGGATTGACTGTGTAATAGTTATTTAGAGTACGGAATCCTGAAATAATGCCGTTACCTTTTTCATTTAAAATTTTACAATTGTTCTTTGAAAAAGTGGCAGTATGGTTTGAGTCACAAAACTATAATATACTTAGTAAATTGGCTTTAAGTCTTTTTACCAAGAGAACATTCTCAAGAATGGGTAATCCTTCTTCACGGAGTGTTCCTTTAGCAATGATTTGGGCTGATACACCATCTCCAAACAAGACTTTTCCTCCGGAGAAGTTAGTTTTGTTTGAGAGTTTGGAATCAACCCCGATCATATATTTGGAACAACCTGAGTCTAAATACCATCCAGTTGTAGTATGTTCAGCTCTAAAAGCACTGATCACTATGTTGCATTTTAACTAGGGTAATAGATCATCTTTTTTAACCCAAATTTCTCTAGTTTTCAATTTGCGCTTATTAGCTCGTGTTTGATAAAACTTGTGATTTATATCTTTTCTTTAAAATATTTTTGCGCAATTTTATTGTTCTTATAAAGAGTTAGAGCAATTGGTGTAGAATAGAATCTAGGATTACCTCCTGTAGATTGTCTTTTAGTATTAGTCATTTTCCTTCTATTACGATAGTTAGAATTTTTGTTTGGCTATCTAGGAAGGAGATAGTTATTTCGGCTTCTCCTAGAATGGTTGAAGTTATGGTAAGCAGAAGAGTTATAGATTGGATTACGTAGACATTTGGAATAACAACAATCAAGGGAATGTCCATAAACATCACAATAGGAGCAGTAAATATGGCACATAGAACTCACAACCTTAGGAAAGTTTTTATTCAAAGGTTTGTGTAGGTTTTGATATCTAGTCTTGTTCCAAGGTGGCACCGGATGAAATGTCAAATATTCTTATCAGATAGGGGGAAGACGTATTTCGTCTTTTGTTCAACATTAAGCTTAGAGTTTCTAGATTCACCAATGTCTAACTACAAATGTTTTTTTTTATCAAACTCATTTTTTAAACCTTGAAACTCTGGACAAGTTTTAATAGGTCTTTTCCCACCAGGCACAAACTTAATAGTTTTAACGTTTTTAGTTTGGGTCTTAGAGTTAGGACAAAATCCTATTCCAGTTGTGTCATCAGAATTGGTTTTTCTTTCAGCAACAAATCTTCAAAACATTTAGAATTATTTTCAATTTTTGCAAACTCTTGAAGAATGTGGATGTTTTTTCTTTTGTTTGTTCCAATTCTAACAACGTTCCTTTGTATTTCTTTTCTAGAATTTCATTAGAGTTAGACAACTCTTTCAGTTTTTGTTCAAAGTTTTTGGTTTCATTCTCATGAGTTAGACATTGAGTAGTGTACTCTTCATCATTTTTTTTTATCATCAGACTTAAGGTTTCTATCTTCTGGGTAAGATCATTGACAATCTTTTCAAGCCTAGTGCTTTTTTTTAAAGTTTTTGTGTATAGTGTGCGAATGTCAGGAAGGTCATCATTTTCGGAGTCGCTAAGTGTGTAGTGTGCATTGTCCCCTAGCGGTTCATTTTTAGGACTCACACACCCATTGACATCAATAATAGAGCATTTCCTTTGACTCACACACACGGCGTTTGAAGCATTATCAACATTCTCAAGCAATAAGACAAATAAACCAGTAGGCAAAATATTAGTCATAATATGATCCAATTCCTCATCATCATTGTAGATTATCTTAGCAAAGAATGACATGGAAGGTTCAAATGTGTTAGATGACTCAGGTTCATCATTTTCAGAGTCACGTGAGTCATCCCAAGTCTTGGTTAAATGAGCCCTATTATGTTTGTGAATTTTGTCCAAGTTAACTCTATGGTCACTAGTCACGTGTCCTAACTTTCCACATCTATAACATTTAATATTTTTAAGGTCATTCTTAGGTCTCTTGTAATTGTCAGACTGGTATTTATCTTGTCTTCTCTCATAAGGCCCGTTGTTAGATTGATTTGGATAAGTAGGCTTGCCTTGTCTTTTTGCTAATATATTTCGAGAGCTCACAATTTTCTTAAACTGTTTAAACATTAAGGCAATCTGATTATCCAAAGTATCTAAATTACGGCCCTCATCAGAGTCTAAGTCAATGTTAGGTATGTTTAATTCAGGTGTGGTCAACATAGATGAAAAGATAAGATTGGAGGTAGATTGTTTCTATTGGGACTGGGTTAATTGTTTCTAAAATTCTAATTCCATTTCCACAGTTCTCAATTTTCTAGTGAGGAGTTCATGTATAAGATTTTGATCATTCATTTCCTCAATTGCATATCTCTTATTATCTAATTTTTGTGGAAGTGATCTTAGTATTTTCAAGATAATTTCCCTTCTTTCATAAACAATCCCATTAGCATGAAATTTGGTCACAAAGTTTGTCAGTCTAATATAGAAGTCATCAAATGACTCAGTCTCAGTCATGATAAAGGAGTTATACTATTGGATTAACATTCGAGTTTTCGCAGCTTTAACTCTAGTATCACCCTCATGTGAAGTCACTAGGGTGTCCTATGCTTCTTTAGAGGTAGAACATGATGATATCCTCTTAAATTCTTGTTCATTAATAGACATAAATATGACATTTTTGCCTTTAGTGTTATTAAGTGAAACATGTTTCTCTTCTTTAGTGAATTCACTTAGTAACTTTCTAATCCTCACAGAACTTCCTTTAGAGGATGGTTTAGTAGGAAAAGTGTAACCATTTTCAATAACTTCCCAGACATCATCTCCCAAAGTCTATTGGATGAATGCAACCATCCTTACCTTTTAGTAAGGAAAGTTGGTTCCATTAAAGAGAGGGGGCCTGGACAGGTTACCTAGTCTCTCAAATTTCTCGTCCATAATTTATTTTGAGAAAACAATTTCAAAAACTCAAGATCTAAAGAATTTTTTGAAAAACCAAAGCTCTCATACCAATTGAAAAATACCACTTAAGTCGTTCAACTCAAGATTAAACTATCTAATTGGTTCCGAACAGTTTGTTAAAGAAACTCTTTTCTTAAAAAAAAATTTAGACACAATATCTGTAAAACAGTATGAACGAGTAATTTTAGTTATAGGTTTACTAGTTTTGAAAAACAAAACTTAAAGAAAATAAACCAACATAGCCTTAAGAAAGGGAAGAGAGGAAGAGGAAGTATACACAAGCAATTTTAATGTGGTAAAACCCTAACCAATTGGGGAAACATCCACGGAGGTCTCTACAACTCAAAAGTAAAAAGTCCACTAAAAAGGAGTAACAAATTACAAGCTATATAACAATCAAAACCCACAAAAAAGCCTAAACTAAGTTCAGAAATCGTACCAACTCCTCTGGCGTTTTCGGAGTTCTCCCAAGGTTTTGATGTTGTTGATGTTCTCCCAGCTTCGTAACTTTACTCCTTTTAGCTTTACGTCGACTTTAAAGTCTATTATCTTAATACCAACACTTTTAGTGTAGTAGTGTGAAGGTGTATGTGGTGATGTTCTCTAACTCACATGTCTGCAACTCGCACACACTTAAGTACAAACAGAATGAGTAACAAATTACAAACAAATCACTAAACATGAAAGATTTCCAAAATCAACATAGTCAAACTAATCAGAATTTGGATCTTTAAAATATCCTCAGATCAATAGGGAATCTTTCTATAAAAACTAGCCAAAAGATCCTATGAACTTTTTTATTTCAAAATATGTAATTATTTCACAAAACGTGAAATATTTGAAAGTGAAATACCCAATCACGATCGCAACTAGATCTAAGTCTGAATATTTGAGTAAATTGAATTTACAAAAGATTTTGTTAGTTTAAGGTTTGAAATCAACATAACAGTTTGAAAATAACTAACAAAAATAAGATTTCTCAAAATAATAAATCTAGACGAAGATCTATCTAAGTGAATTGTATCACAGAGGCTTAATCTCTAGATTATATGAAAAGAAATAGAGATTTAACCAATGTGATTAAGTTGGGAAAGAGATACAGAACTATAGAGGATAAACTTCTCTAATCTGAAACTAATTTACTCTCAGAAAAGGGTTTTCTGGTAAGATTTAGACTGAGTTAGGTTTAGGGCGTCATTTATCTCTCTAACTCTTTATCTCTCTCCCTAACTCTTAACACCAACTGTTAACATCAAACATTCCATCAAACACTAACTGTTAAGATAAAGGTCTGAGGTTTGAGGTTTGGGGTCGAGTGAGGGATGAGTTATGTGGGTGAGGGATTAGATCACGGTTATGGCAAATCGAGGCCGAGTGGGATGGTGGTTATGATATTGAGAGAGGGAGGTCAGTTGGGATGGGGTGTGATATTTATAGAGAAAAAAGTGCTCCTTGTTTTGGTAAAGGTAAGTCTAGGGTTTTGTTAAGTTATATATATAGATGGCGAGAAGTGTAAATAATACATCAGATGAGGGTATTTAAGTAAATGTAAGAAATAAATGGAGCGGGGTGGGTCATATTTATATATACTAAACCTTAACCCGCCCCATTTAATTAACGGGATTTTTTAAGCACTAGCATCCCGTAATTATTAAATTGGATTTTAACCCACCCCATTAGGGTCAGGTTAGGTCGAGAATCCTTTAAGTTGGGTCCAATTCCCATCCCCCATCTTCTAGGTGTACATCAAGCTAGCCGAACTATCCTTATGATTCCCTTCTATATACTTAATATCTCAGTCCCGCATTATTACTTTTCGTACATTTTAGAACTATTTAGAGGCCTTAGTTTTAGAGTCCCTCAAAACGTAGATGTGTGTTTACATCCCCATTTATAACATTGTACATTTTGCCAAATATATAGGGATGTAATAAGGACCTCGATATAAAATAAACATCAAAGTATGTAAAAGTAAATATTACCCATATACATCACACACTTCATAATCTAATTTTTCGTATTATTTTAAACTTGATACCAGCGTGGTCAAAAGCAGTCAGCCGAAAGACTAGTCGAAAACTACTATCCTCACCATTTTATTCCACCCGTTTGGTATATAGGGGTGCTCCTCTATTGATACCAAAGTCTTGATGATAGGGGACGTTTGGTTCATGTCTAGTACTAGGGTATATCGAATAGGCTTCCGTAGATATTCAATACTAGAGTAAAATAGTTTCATACCTACCTTAAAAGGTTTCTCAGTGCAAGAGGCTTGATATATTGTGCTCTATCGAAATGAAAAGCGATCCACTGATCAGTAAGTCACATCATCTTTCATATAAGAAAAAACTCTAGGTACACACCCTATCTCATAAAAATAAAAAATACTTATAGGCCAGTCTCATTTAATTTTGTTTCCAAATTGCCAGATGATCGGAGGCTGGTCTAAACCTCTCAGACTCTAGGCTGACTATCTTGCCCTTTTTTTTATAGAAGATTTATCATTTCCTTATGCGTAAGTTATGAGATCATCCCAATTCACTCGAATCCATCGAGACTCTACTCAACTATTCCCTTTAAAAAATACTACCAAACCAAAGTATATGAAAAGTACTATCCACGTATGATTAAAAATAGATAAAATTATTGCATAGAAGAAATCATACATATGTGAGTCCTTATCCACCTATGTATTATCCTTCAGTCAGTACTTCTGTCTCAAAATCCTAAGCAAAAGTTCCCCACCTTTTCCTGTAATTAACATTAACCACAAAATACGTGAAAAACACTTACCTTGGAATCATGTGTTCACGCTCTGTGTGGCCAATTAGTCTTCATTAGCAAAATTCCCACCCATAATTTTTTTTTTGCATTACGTTTTATATCTATAGAAGAAGATCAAGATCGTTCCGTAATGGATAAGGTATTGAGATAATTACAATTATCATATCTTCCTAAAACACCGTGCAATATGAGATTCGAGCGTCGGCCTAGCACAAATTCTTCTTCAAGAAACTACTACCCCACCGGGAACTTGGGAAAACATACCCCTCCCACTTTAATGCAAACTGGTATTCTACCAGTAGTATTTGAGATGGTACCAACAAACCCTCAGGACCCACCAGAACTAATGCCAACACTGGCCTTTACTAATGTCGATGCCCCTCACTTTCAGATGCCATTGTCTCTCCATAATTACTTTTAACCCTACCACCAATACCCAAAGTATACTCTCACCTCATACTAAGGACCCCCACGAGCATAATTAGTGGATCCACCACCAAGTTATGGGATTATTCATCCTATTCCCCTAAATTAGGAGATAACACATGTCTAAATAAGTTACATCTTCTTCAGGAAGCCATAACGAAATGCATTCCTCTAATGAGTTGACCAACAAGAAAATATGGCATTTTTACCCTAAGCTCGTCTTCTGGATAAGTTCAAAATGCCCATCTTTAAATCATACAAAGGACTAGATTTCCCATTTTCACATCTATCCAATTATCACCTCCAGATGCAGTTCCAAAATGTAGACCCAGGGATTCTAGAAAGGATGTTCTCCTTTACTCTGTTGGTGGGGATCTTACCTTGAGAAACATCACTATATAGTGTTAAGATTTTACCAATTTTCTAATTAAATTAATCGAATACATAATTAATCTAATTTTAATTAAGCACCAATTAATCAAATTCTATGTAAACTAAATAGCAATTTTATCTTTCCCTATGCATACATTTAGGCGATACGGAAAGAGTAAAATTAAATTATAAACCAATATGTCGAGATGTACAAGGAAAACCCATAACAGGAAAAACCTTAGACAACTTAGACATACAAGTCCACTATTATATAGGTCTAAATACAAGGAAAAATTAGACTTAATCACACTCTCAATGCCTTCAAGCCTTGATGTGATTCTTTGGTCATTTTTACATTCTTCACATCCACCACTAGATTCCTTCTAATGGAAATCAAAATGGAGAAGCCTCCCATAAATTTGTATCCACCAATCTTACTTACTTCTTGAATAGTCTAGATGTTACCGAGCACAACATGGGATCCACCACAAGAAACCCACTAAACAAAGATGAAGAGTAAATAGTCTTAGTTCAAGACACACGAGATCTCAAAAAATTATATCAAGTTGTTTCTTGGATCTTAAATATATGGGTGTAAAGTATGATTTTGAAGTTCTGATTTTTTCTATGAAATTTTTTTTCACAAAAACCTTTTTTTCAAACTACTATACCAAACCTTTTATTTATAGGAAAACCCTAAAAAATAGTGGTACGCATACCTACTCAAGTATTTTAAATGAAAACACATAACTCATTCGGATGATGTTATACAGTTCATTCAAGCCAAAATAAATGTGTTCGAATAACCTAGATAAACCTGTTTGAATGAGGATTGAACAAGATTTGAATGAGAACATTCTGACAAGAAAAATCTTTTCGGTCGAATGCGGATTGAAATTATTTTGAAGGAGATTACCAAACTCATTGTAACGAGATAAAAACTCGTTCAAATGAAACTTAGGAACTAATTTGAACAAAAAGAGAGACTTGTTCGAACGACTTCACAGATAAAAATGTTTTCTTTGAAAAATCATTTATCGAAAATAGCCTCAATAAACATTTTAAAAACACGTTACCAAATGAATCCAGGGATGAAACATGATATGCATTCATAACTTATCAATATCCCATGTAGTGAAAATAATGAAACTGGCAATGATGTTGATGTCGCTTTACTTGGTTGTTGTAGTCTTTAATGTAAATCATAGAATTAAAGGACAAACTGACTTAAACCCTAATCTATGACTCAAATAGTTTTGCCCAAATGGATGAAAGGCAATCTTACAAATTTTACAATAAATGTTACAATTGACAATATGTGAAATTTCCCTTATATACATGGTATATGGGTTTGAAGTGTGAAGGAACCACCAAAAACTGGGATGATATTTATAGGTATTTCCTCAAGAAGTATGAATATTATAAGAAACTTGGGGCCACTCATAAAGATTAGAGATTTTGAAACAAGCGGAAGGAAAAGTATCGGGACATTGAACACCTATTCGAGGCGAAAGGATGGACAAATGGTTAACCACCCTAGAGAATGATAAAATTGAGATCATCAAAACACAATATCCATAAGGAAGTAGATAAAAACTCGATACCACTTAGATCCATTACTTTAAGGCCCTCAGTGACATAGGGTTCAAAATCTAAGAGAGTTTGGTTGCCAAAGCAGTCACTATTATTGTCCCGTCGAATCATAACTCTATTCGCTACCAAGAAGGGCTCACCTATATCTTCTGCATCACACATCACCACTATGGTAGTTAAGTTACCGCATGAGTCATTCCAAGCACCCAATGCAGATCAGACCATGGTTGCTACCTCTGAACCTTACCAATAAGAAACTCCCCCATAAGCTTACCATGACACCTCACAGATATACAGGACCCTCTCAGTCGGGTCTTCACAGCTTTGAAATTTGATGGCCGACATAAGCCACTAGATCCTAGGCCACCAACAACTAGCCTAGACAAAAACTGGCAAGCCAACTCATATTGTGATTTTGATCAACTGACCACATCAGTGATAATTGTTGGGAACTTAGGTCTACCATCTAAGACCTAATATATGGCGGGAGCCTTATCCCTCCAAAACCTTACATTACTAACGTCCCACTCCCCTTACACCCCAATTCGTTTACTAACTCCATATTGGACACTTCCCTCCAAAACATTAACCCATCCACACTAATTGTCCCTATCCATAAAAAATCTAGAATGAGGACACACCCCCTTTCATATAATAACGCCTTGGGAACCTTATCACGAGCTTAAAAATCACCACTGAGACCATACCCACCACTGACCATATGACCTTGTTCAACATGGCCACACATTTCCTATAGAACGACCATTGTATCCCATAATTGCTTATTATCACATAATTCATTCTCTTAAAAGAACCATGACTACTGACTCCCTTAATAGAGGATAAAATTCATTCGGTTGAATGGGAGGAAATATATTATGAAGCTATACAAGCAACATATAATGTCACCTGAGTAATGCTGATCCAATCCACCGAATGGGACAAGTCGACCTTTAAAGTACATTTATTTACCTTTATAGACTCTGATGTAAGTGGCGATAAATATTCCCATTATACTTCAGACACCTTCCCAATCATTAATTCAAAACTAGGGGAGATGCTACCTCTATAAGTCACCAGATAAAAAACCCCTGGGTTCGAATGCCTTGGTACTCTAGCCCCCAATCTAGATAAGTGAACGAGATAGAAAGCTCAAAATGGACGGCCATATAGCATGGGGTTATCGGCCTTGTCATAAGAAGAAGAGTAAATAGTTAAAGTCCACCCCGATTATAGGGAAGACTTCTAGGATGCTAAACTAAGAACCCACCCTAGTCCAGTATTATATTATTTTCACCCAAGTCTTTGAAGAGAGAGATGGATATAACTTTCAGAGTTATAACGGGTCATAGCCGCTCAAATAATATTCCACAATGCATGTGACAGATAACATGGGGATCCTGATCGGGTTCCTCCATGAGAAACCCAACCACGAGACACCCATTTTACTATCATTCATATGATCTGAATGGATGCCAACGGCAACACTGACCCTTCTCAACTAATTATCCCAAAACCTAAACAAAGACCTATTGGGGTAGCCGTAGCCTCTGGTGACCTAGGACTAATCTCAGGATACACTATAACCGAGACTGGACCTATTTACTACACTCAACTCCCAAGATTGGACATCACATATTACTTTGACTAACTCATGATCATCAAAGGAAAACTTCTTCGAAGCCTGGACTTGAGTTTTCCCTTAACCCCCAAATCTGGGAAATAATGACATAATGGGACCACTCACCAAGTAAAGGGTTAGGTTTTCATATAAACATGCCTATTTCCTTTAAAACTCCTAGCACTTAGGATCATAAATTTGGATTAGGGTACAAAACCTCCCTAGAAGAGCTTGATATCCTTAAACAACATGGACATTAGGCTGATAAAATGAAAAGATAAGGCTACACTGCAGACATTTTACATCCATTTCTCTCTTATGAAGGCCACCTACATTTTTCAATAACGAGGGGAAACTCTGACACCCCTTTATGAACATCTGCCAAAGTATCTGATCCACTGGATGGGGTGACTACCATAATCTCCCCACCCCCAAGAGATATCCCACTGAATAACTTGATGGTCCCTGTAATCAACTAGACCTACTCGTCTTATAACTAGTATTCAATAGTTTCATACTTGAAATATTCCCATGCACCCCTCACTATATCTGATTAGGGAGAAGCTATCAAAATACCCATCTGGATGCATCCCATATCATCGACATAATCTTACTTTAAGAATAAATGTCCTACCGAGGACATCCCCCACCAAAAGGTCCCCTCGCACAGAGATATTCATAAAGTGCTTGGATGGAAATGCTCAATCTCTCTCCCCACAACCATGCACATGGGAAGTTTGACAACCTTCACTAGAGTTAGCATTGGCCACCACTAGGTTTGTCAAGGGACTTTCTCATTGGGGACCAAAATATTATAAGTATTGGTACTATTACGAGGACATCTACTAAAAAGACATTAAAATAGTAAATGAGATTAACCTAGAAGGATTTGAATCCTCTTATGATGATAAATACCTAAAATAACCCACTTTGGATAACTAGATCTAGTGAGGATCATCCACGTCTATAAGATCATCTACTAATACCCCTAGTTGAAAGGAGAATATGTACTTGAGATGGTGGACAAAATCTTTTCTCTTTACCCTTACCCTAATATGATGAAACATTAGATAAAGGACTCAATATCTTGAACTCTTCATAAAAACAAAGACAAACTCCCACTAACCCAAAGCAATCTCTAGTCTTTGATTGGATCGAGGTGATGATTTCATATCCCGCACTTCCTACCTCCAATACCATATCCTTAGTGTATCTCTTACTTCACCTAAAAAAATTCGAGCCAAAGGCACGAGAAGAACCCATACTCTCTCTAAAAAAGGAGGTCAACTTCCTTAGTCGATTAAAACAACACTCCACTCCTTCGAATTCGATCGATAAAAGGAGAGGTCCAGCCGAGGAAGTTATCACTTCCCTTCACCAGGAGAACAATAAGATTCAGGAGAAGCTCTGCTAAGCATCGGATAACATTACCATCTAGGAGTTATTGGTCACATATTGAGAACATCTTATCTCCCTCATACATCTGTTATCTCAAGCTTCTGCCCTTCGAGATCTGTTTCCAATAAATATGTCCACCATTATTGACTCTATTACCATGTTATAGTACATCAACTTCTCTAATGAGGGTATCCCCATGAAGAACTGCAACCACCAGTTCATAAAACACATCACTATCAAACCCTGTGGATAGATTGTACCACTAGTAATTATTGATAATAATCCACCATCAATGTTTGTCCCCTCTGCACTACCACCAGTCTAGGATACACTGCATTAAAATTCATACCTTCTTTCATGCTACTAGGGACTATGACGATACTCAATGAGAGGTGTTTGGAGTGGTCACTCTCACACTCATCCTCGGGCCCATCAAATGAAACATTGAGTTTCAACTACTCAATGTCCACACCAACTTCAATATTTTACTCGTAAGATCTTGGATACATTACACTTGGGCATTATCCTCATATTTACACATGAAATTCAGGTTCCCTTTAACCGGAGGTCATCACAATCCAATGAGATGATGGATGGGACACAGTCTCCAAAACCAGTATTATTCCACTCTAAGACACCCACCGTGATAACAGTGACATCTTCCTCAATGGGTGACAGGTTAGCTCCCTTACTCGTATAATAGAAGAGGAGTCAGTTATTCATAACTTAACCAAATGAATAATTCACAAAATGGGTAGCATGCTATGGTTCATAATTAGTAAAAATCAACAGGGAACTCTTGAAGTCGTCATAAACTTGGATATATCCCTAGAGACCCCATCCGAAAGACCAATCATGGGTGGAATGGTCACTTCCATCTATAGGGAGATTCCTTTCCTTATCACGTCCTCCCAAAGCTTTGGTCGGACAAAATAAATAAATCCTTACAACCCGAGATGGAAAATCCTTTATAAGGAAGGACTATACATGGATTACGGGAAAATCCATGAAGTCAATTACAATTAAATCAACGTCTCATGCCTCATAGAGGAGGACAAAGATATTATCAAGCCAAATCCCGAATGCAGACTACTTTCTTAATTACCTGAACAAACCACCTTATTCACCATGTTCGGATCCTCAGATTTAAGCCCCGTTGAATGCTTCCACGCCTGGTACATCGCCTTTGTCGCTCATGATAATGCAATAGAAAAAGGATGGTGTAACACCCCGTATTTTTGAGTAATTTAAAATTTTGTAATTTGTAAGTTTTAAATTACATGTGTGCCGTGATTTGATGGAATTAAATGTTTTGGGGAGATAATGATTATTGTTGATGGAATAATTATCTGACTATTAAATATTAATCGGGAGAGAATAAGATTAATATTATGAGATAAATATATTTAGGATGTAGTAAATAAAATGTGGAAATTAATAGACATCGTAGCAAGTGATATTGACGTAATTAGATTACACCTCAACCGAGAGTCACATGTGGACTAATTTGAGGTCAAGATATAATATTTTTATATAGTGACTAGAATAATGAATGGATCGAAATAGTTGGAATAGTATACTTGAGTGTATTATTTGGATCCCGGGGTAATTTTAGACTAACCTGTCATCGTTTAAGGGGGTTTCGATCATTTGGAAGATTAGGGTAGGAAGAAATCCTAAAATTAAAAGGTTTCATATACCCCTTTGAGTTAGAGTTTATGGTTAACATAAATTTAATAGGGGAGAGGCCATAAGAGAAGAGGAAGAGAAGAAAACCTAGGTTTTCCACATAAATTCTCACCACTGACGTGCCGCAATTAAAATCGAAATAAGGAGAGAGAAACCTCATCATCCTAATGAATTTTGACCTGAAAATACAAGGCACGCATTTATCTTGCATGTTTTTGAAGAAGTTATTATACCAATGTAGTGTAGGGTTTTCAGTTTCATGATTTCAATTATGTTCTTGGGTTTTAAGTAAATAGAACTCATGATTCGGTGTAGGACTGCATGTACAATGAATCCCTATGTGAAGATAAAATGAAATTAGAATATATATGATGATTAAAATGGAATATTTATGGGTTCTTTGTTGAAGAACATGAATCTTGAATGACTTAGGGTTTAATTGATGAACATAAGATGTCAATCTGCCAGAATTTTTGACATGACTTTAAACGTATGCCATTTTAATTTTCCTTATAATTAGAGTGAAACCCATAGATGTTTGTAGATATCTATGTCGTATATTTCCAATGAGATTTGAATCAGGTCTTTTGGATTTCTGTAGATGGAGTAATCAACGTTTTATTATAGCGTGTCTGATCTGTCAATGTAGTAATATGGAAACATTTTATACATTAATTTAAACATATGCCATTTTTATTGTGCTTAGAATTAGAGTGAGATCCATAGATTTTTTAAAAGGTCATGTCTTAGCTTTCCAATGAGCTTTGAATGAGGTCATTTGGAGTTTTATAGAGGGCAAAATTGAAACTTTACTACAGGGTGTTTAATATGATAGAAATTTATGACTCCATTCGATTACCCGTAATTGCCCAATTTTCCTTGTTTTTAAGCCCTGAATTTGTGAATAATTAATTGGGGGGGGGGGGGGGGGGGGGGGGGGAGGACATTTTGGGACATATCTAAACTATAATGAGGTATATATTTAATTATAGTAGGCCTAATGTGGGGTTGAGGCTTAGCCATAACGAGAGAATTAAGGTGAATACCTATTGGACATGAATTGTAAAATAATGAATTTGAGGGAATAAGATTGAATCATGGAGAGTATGGGTGAACCTATGATGTATACCGGTAGTGTATGAGTGAATTAACTACTGAAATAACTTAAGGGGTAACTAAGGCGCTTCCGGTAGAGAATAACACTCGGGAAAATGCGATAAGATGTTATAATTATGAATCGATACTACATTGACTATTCGAGAGAGATATATTATGTATGGATTATGTTTATAGGTTGTGTATATACTTATATGGACTATATTATAGGTTTAGTGTATACCTATACGGATTATATTTATAGGTTCTGTGTATGCCTATATGCGACATATGGATAGGTTATGCGTACGCATATTATGTGCTTTTTTTGTGTGTGAACATACCTTCGCTACCTGCTGTTACGAATGGTTTCGCGTAGAGGGCGATCCCACCTTGACAATTCCAGTGAGGTTTGGATATGTGCCCCAAAACATGGAACCTAGGTACGATGACTATCTGGGTGTACGATAGTATTGACAGTCAATTGAGTACGTTAGGTATGTGTGTGACCCATAAGCTTGTAACTATGTTCCCCTCCATTGTGTGTTGTTTGATTTATGGTTCGAGGAGACATTTCGATCCGTTAGTCCCTAATTTAGTATGTGAGGTAGTTGAACTTGATAGCAGAGTACACAAGTGTGCATCATGGTGGCCAGTCCGGGAGATGCTGTATATATATATATATATATATATATATATATATATATATATACTTGTGTGATTTATCATACTTATGTGTAATGGTAGGGGAGATAGATTGCACATATACAAAATGATGTTCTATTTATATGTAATAATAGAAAGAGATAGAGCTTATCTAAAGTACAAAAATAAGTAGATAAACTTAATGAAATAATTTAGTGATAATATATGCGAAATGTTAAATAAATGGCTTAATAATAACATACGGGAAATGTTAATCATTAGTTAATGGATATCATGTTGTATGGGCGGTAACAGCGGAGTTAATGAGAAACTCAACAAAGGACCTAATGATAATTAAGGTTATATTGTAGTGTATTGTATGGGTGGCACGAGTGGGATAAACCTGATAGCGGTTAGTTAGAAACTTATGAGGTCTAGTTAGGCTGGGTAGAATAACTAGATGGGATAAATAGGGCACGTTAGGTGTGCACCTTAGATAAGAGGTGAGGAACTCAAGGGAGTGTTCGCAAACTAACATGTGTAATCAATAACTTCTTTTAAACTGTGATTTAAATGTTTGCTAATTATTTTTAAAAGGTTTACTCAGGCTCTGACCCATATCAAATCTATTTTGTCAATTTTTTCAAAATATTTTAGGTGTCCAGCCACAGTAATGCCAAGCTTGATGATTTATTCCAGGGATGCATAACTCTAACACTTTTAGAGGCTTACAGGATTTGGATTAGATGTTTCAGTTACTTCATTCCTATAGTAGGATTCAATTTCAGTTATTCATTTGGGCGTGTTACCCCTTTATCTATTACTTTTGTATCAGTTCAGACTATGTATTCGGGTTTATTATTTATGTTGGATTTTTATTAGACTTAGGAACCGATGGTTTATTCGGTATTATTTATTTCAGCTAATTATCTTGCTATGGATTCAAATTATTACTGTGTGTATGGTTTGGTTATTACATTTATTTTCATATGTTGTTGTTTAATGAAAGATAAAATTTGGCACCGGCTTTTTGAACACTAGGTGGTTAGTAAACTTTAAAATATTTTCAACAGTGATCCTAAGAATGAACCAGATAAGATTCCTATTTTATTTTTATAAAGATTTGATCATCCTGTATTTAAATAGGTGGGGTGTCACATATGGATAATCAACATCCCTGAACTCAGTCTCTACCTTCATATATCAGATAACCTCAATTAGAGACATCACATTCATCCAAATGTCAAGATATAACCTCTCAACCACCCTTAGACTATCAGTGGAATCAACAAAATCAATAACATCCTCTCAAAGGCCATCCCCTATATCGAGCCCACGATAAGACTAATTGAGGACCATGTTAAATTCCTCGAGAATAAGACAACTCAGCTTAAAGAGAACTATCTAACCCAACATGTAATTCGTATTAAAGAATCAGAGCATCTAATGATTCTTCGATAAAACCCATCCCATCTCATCACCACATCAGCGAGGAAGTGATATTGAATACTTGGACCTTCATCAGATGCATACTAACTCCCAACATCTAGGAACCTTTTGAGCCTGTCCTTTTAAAAATCCAGTCACCCCTCATCCCGTCTCTTGATGTATCCCTCTATAAATCAGAATTTTCTGCTATTATTAATGTTTTCATGCCTCCTTTTGATGGAATAATAAACTGTGAATTCAATTATTTTCCTGCGTGTGTTACATGTGATGATTATGAATTCAGTAATGAATTCGATCTCAAACCTAATAATGATGACTCTACGGATCTAAAATACTTAAAATGCATACAAAAACTTTACCAAAGTTAAAATAAACGTATGTCTCCTAACGAAAATGATACAATACCCATAAACTTGAGCATTCCCTAAAACCTCAATCAACTACGAATAGGGTCCTCCATTAATGAAAACGAACAAAATTAGTTCACCAATGGTCTTGCCAATTTTGTTAATTTTATCGTTTTATCTTATGCTGACATGCCCGAAATTGACTTAACCATCATTATACATGAGATATAGACTCTCATTTAAGCAAAGCCTATCAAATAAAGGATCTTTAAGATGATACCTAAATAGTCCCTAAAGGTTAAGGAAGATTAAAGAAATAACTCAGCGTCAAATTCATCCAAGTAGTGGAATACCGGACATGGTTAACTATTACCGGGCCCATACCCAAGACTAATGCAAAAGTACCAACATGTATGGATTATAGAGATATCAAATGAGACTTCCATAAGGATTATTTTCCTCTATCTCATATATATCAATTGGTAGACAACATAGATAACAACACACTGATATCCTTTGTGAACGATTTCGTTGGTTATACCCAAATAAAAATGCATCCCAAGCACCAAGAAAAGATAGGTTTCATCACCCCATGTGGAACATACTGTTACATGATTACGCCATTCGGTCTAACAAATGTGTAAGGATGCAAATTTCCAATTGAGTCCTTTGTAGTTTTGGCTCAATTCCGGACAAAAACGTTTGAGTCATAGAATAGAGTATATTGATCATATTTCAAGCCTATGACGTGTTTGTTGAAGACGTAGCGGCCAAGTGTATAAAGCTTCATCAAAATGTCGTGGTTTATTTTCCTCGTTTCAAATTCATCAATAGTGGTTTCATGCTCCCAAGGTATGAATGCATTACATATATATATATAGGAGCTTGGAATAGTTTATATTGGGTGTTGGGTTTTCAAAATTGGATTTTGTTTTCAGAATGTTTTCTATTAAAATTTATATATAAAGTATATAAAAGTTTCTGAGCTTAAAATTAAGTTTTGAACTTTCAGTGACTTCGATCGAAGTGTCGTTCGAACGAGATTGCCAATGACTTCCCATTATGGCATACTGGAACTTCGTTCGAAATGTCGTTCGAATGAGATTGTCGTTCAAATGAGATTTCCAATGAGTTTCTACCGAGGTCACACTGGAACTTCGTTAGAAGACTCGTTCGAACGAGATTTCGTTCGAACCAAATGTCGTTCGAACGAGACGCCAGGCGGGAACAGTTTTTGGCAATTTATCACCCACTTCCCCACTTGTTTCTTAACCAACATTTTGCAGCATAACTATGTGCGGGAATCACTTTTGATCATGAATCTTTTTCATATCCTACTAACTCCTAGAGAGTGTTTTGAGAGTAAAATCAAAGAGGGAAAAATATAATGTTATGATTGAGTTTTTATCAAAGAGAAAAATATTCACCACTCTAGTTTACACCCAAATTAGTTTCTTCCAAATTCCCATATTCATATATCTTGCTTGAAGTTTGGCACCGGGTTCATCTCTTCCGCTCTAAGAGAAGTTTTTCGGTTTGCTTCTACATCCATCAAAGAAAGAAGAAGCTGTTTGTTGCAGCATTACCCACTTGGATAAAGGCTCCTTGTTCGGGTGATGGTGACCATACAAAGTCCGATCGGTGGACTCCGAGACCGCGGTGGAGCTCTGTGGTTATTCGCTAGGAAGAGGTATCTACAAGAAGAAGCGTCGGGGCTTGAGAGGGATCGATTCATGTGTTGTAAGCCTTTCTGCCTTGTATATGTAAATTCCGTACTTAGTGTAACACCCTAAGACTTTTGGAACAGTAATTAATTTATTTTGGGAGAAAAAAATAATATTTTATTGGAGAATAATTAAATTGACAATTGAGGTCAAAATTTAGAGTCGTTAGAAAGTGTCTCAAATGGAGATTCTGAGGGTACCATAGTGTCTGGAAGGGTCGAGAAAGTCGAAATGACTGTACTTGGGGTCTATATAGGTTCCGAAATAAATTAGGACCGTTTGACTCGAATTAAAGTTATCGGGTCATTTAAAGTGTGTATTATCATTTAAAGATGTGTACCTTGGGAGATTAGGCTTAAAAATCCTACGGGAGATATTTCTCCCAAGAAAGAGAGGGAAAAAGAAAGAAAGAAAGAAAGAAAGAAAGAGAGAAGAAGAAAAGGAAGGAGAAAAGAGAGAGAAAGAGGATTTTCCCGGCCAAATACGCAATCTCAAGGCGGATTCAGGCCCTACGAACCCGAGGCAAGTGATTAAACTTGCTAAATAATTGTTGTGTACCATTTATTGTATGTTTTGTGGATTGATTTTTGGGTTTTAGGTTTAGTTTATCAAAACCTAACTTTTGGGTATAATCTTACATTTAATATGTAGATCTTAGATTTGATGGTAGAAATCTGTTTATATGTAATCTAGGATGAATATTAAGGTTATATATGTGATTGGGTTGAAGAGAAATGAGGAGAAAATCATTAAAATGAATTTTGGGATTTTTGGCTTACTAAAAAGTAGCCATTTTCGAGAGTTCTGAAGGGCCGAATCGATTCTTCCTCCTATCGAATCGATTATCGATTCGGACTCCAGCCAAATCGATTTGGCCTAAGACAGAGTCCCAGGTCGTATGACCCGAATCGATTCGCCTTCCTGGACGAATCGATTCGTTGGGACGAATCGATTCGGAATTTGGCCCGAATCGATTTGGAAACAGGGCTTTTGAGGGATTGTTTTTCTAAAAAGAATTTTATCCCGTTTTGTTAGAGGTTATCAATTGGGGATCTCTATAGGAGATATTTGGAGTATGTTTTGGAGACTTTTAGTGAGTTTCCCTTATAAGAAATTTTGGAGTCATATTGACTAAATTTGAGGAATATCGGTTAGAGATTTTGGTATTTTTCTAAGTGGGGAAGCCCACTTTTATTTGGGGTTTTATTTGGTGATAATAAAAATTTCACGATTTGAGATTGAGAATAACTTAGAGATACCGGATCTTAGGATCCAATCCCAAATGGGATAACCTTAAAGGTTCATAAAATAAATTGAACCATATTATGGATGGAGAACCACGTATGCTAATTGAGGTTTATTGGGATCAAGAATATCCTTAACTTGAATTGAATTTAAAGATAATTCATTATTAGAAGTGACATGTGAGCTTCAAGTGAGAAATAGTATAGTGTATACTAAGTGGGGAAGATGTGTGAGAATTGACGATTAGTATATCTTGAGAGAAATATACTAAACACTGATGTTAATCAAATTGTGCCAATGGGAGTATAATGAAAATGAAGATAAATATGATGTTGCTGGTGTACCTTATATAATGGTATATCTTTATTATGTGGGATGTATGTATACCTTATATGATGGTGTATATACATGTTAAGCATACCCCCTCCTTGCTATCATTGGGAAGTTACATGCGTAGAGGGTGAGCATCCTGACTAGAAAAGCGGGATGTAGATATTCCCCAGGTCATAGTCGTCCTTTGTGGTTAGCAAATGACATATGTGATATATATTTAATTATTTTGGGGGCGAGAGGTCGTGGGTATGTGTCGCTCTCACTTGCCGGTTAGGAACTATGACCGCTTCCCGGACGTTGTGTGCGTGAGTAGATCACGAAGTGGGTGTCGTTGAACCCCACCAGGTGGCCCCAGTTTGTTACGTATATGGGAAACTGGAAGATGATAGCATGTGAGCCTGCGTCCTTCGAGTTATAGCTCGGTTGGATGGTTATTGTTACTTGTGCTTGTATTTGGGTATCAATGGCATAATGGACCTCAACGACCCACATTGCCAGGATTAGTGTATCGGGGGGTTCCTTGTTTGGATTTCGCTTCGGCGAGACGTCGTACGCATGAAACACCATGTACTGTTGAGAATTGGGAATATTAATTGATTAAAACTGGATAATAATCATTTGGGTTACATGCATCTTGCATTGAGGGAATAATGAGCCCCGAGGATCGATACGGTCAGGAGTAGTGTAACAGGGGGGTTCCTTGTTTGGATTTCGCTTTGACGAGATGTCCCACGCACGAAACGCAGTACCGTGTTGAGAATCGGGAGGAGTTTAGTCCGTAACTCTTGATGCTAATAACTCATATATAATAATTATATATATGGTTTCATGCCTTATAAGGGAATCACTAGAATATAAAATTCTAGTAAATGAGATTGTTGATGTATTGTGATGATGCGGACATGATTGGATCATGTAACTTTATATGTTCGACAAATGAACATTATAAAGATAACTGTAACTATTACATTAAAGTTAATGTATATAACTAAAAGATAATTGAAATAAATGTAGATTGGGAGATAGGTTAGATGTTTTCACTTAAATACATTATTTGGGTTTAAGTTAGAATCCTCTTACCTAAATAGAATCGAGCATCCATTTGGAGATTTTGTGCATACGTTTAGTGCGCGCTTTAGTTGAGTGGTAAGTTGAATTATTATGGAGAGTTCGATTCCAACTAAATCATGTAATAATGCATTTATAATTATTATGCATTTTAATACACTTGCTATAAAATGTTTTTCAAAATCGGGCTCTGACCCGTTTATATTTTCTCCTCCATGTATATATTGTACTACTTCAGGTGTTCCTTCGCAAGGACGCCTTTGATATTCCTCTATTCCGGATTCGAGGAGCTGTGGCAGTAGCGGACTGTTGCGGCACTTTATTTTAGTCGATTCCTATCTTTGTATATCTAGATTAGGATTCAGTTGTATATGGAATTAGTATTCAAGTGTTGTAGATTAACACTTTTATATTTCATTTCACAGATTATTGTATTGTCTGTTACCCGACATCATATTCGGGTATTTCATTGTTGAGATTTTGTAGTACAATGTATTGTACTCTTTCATATTATTGGTGTATGCACATTTCACTCATCATAGTTAGATGTATATTGTTGGTTATGTGCATTATTGGTTTTGTTGTTGTTGTTAAATATAAAAGTTTTAAAATTTTGACAGTTCGCACTTAATGATTTCGGGTAGTTAGCCTTATATTATAGTGTTTAGAAGTTGATGTTGAGACTGTGCCATCTGAGATACCTGATTTATTATAGTATAGGGCTGGCCACCCGTTATTATTTGGAGAGGGTTATCACAGATGGTATCAGAGCATCAGGTTCTAGTGTCTTTAGGATCTGTGTGCGTTACTACGATATTCCGTAAGTGTTCTTGATGTAGAGCCTTATTATTAGGACGATTACATTCATACGTCCATATCTTTCTATGATTCGAAAATATTTGAAAGGCGTTCTGATACAATTGTTCTTGTTTCAGATGCCACCGAAGGGAGGTCGTTCAGTCAAGGCAAACAAAGGGCAACCCCAAATGCCTCAAAGGAACATGACTAGGGATGATGTTGACAATATTGTGGCACAAGAAGTAACAGTTGTCGTTTCTACGATGGCTCAGCAATCTGCCGCTCGAGCAGCCCCACCCCATTTAGGATTGTCTTTATGAGAGAGAATGAAGGAAGATTTTAGTAAGGGGCATCCTCCCGAGTTTGCAGGGGGAGTTGATGCAATGGTTGCAAGTCAATGGAAGAATAGTATATAGAGGCATCTTCGTATGGTTGAGTGTAGTGAGGTGCATAAACAATTTTTAGCCACCTTTAGGTTATCGGGTGTCGCTCTCCACTGGTGGGAGTCTGTCACCACATCCGAACAGAGAGATACTTTACCTATAAAAGAATTTTGGGAACTTTTTGATCGAAGGTATTTTCCTTCCCCAACTCAAAATATAAAGATTTTTCAAGGAAATAGAATGGTGGCGGAATACGAGGAAGACTTTTCTTGATGGGAAGAGTTAGTACCTGATGAGGTAAATACGAAAGATAAGCGTATATCGAAGTTTGTTCGAGGATTAAATTGGAAAATCCCACAACATTTGTTAGAGAGTCCTAAGTTAATGACTTTTGTCGAGGTAGTAAATGCGACACTATTAAAGTGTAAAGAATATCGTTTTCGTTCGCAAGAGAGTAAGAACTTTGTAGATTCGAGTTCATCAAGTAAGTTTGACAATGAGAGTGCTAGTAATGCGAGTGGGCAGAAAGGATTTATGGGTAAATGTTTCTTTTGTAAAGAAATAGCTCATAAAAATAGAGATTTTCCTAAAAGAGGTAAAGGACCCCATTTCAATGAAGATTTGGAAGTGCAACCCCTACAACAAATTCGAGGTCGTTTTAGGCCGGGGGACTATGTTTGGGAGCCCATTGATGAGGATGGGAAATTGGATTAGAGATGAGTGATGTAAGTTAATTTTCCTTTATAAATAGGATAATTACTATGTCAAGTTTTGAGAATATCGTATGGGAGATATTTAGGAATGGCTAGTGCTATAGCCCTATTATGTTTATATATGGTATGTAATGACCCTAAGGGGAATTTTGAGCAAAATAGGCTCTTATTCTATGATTTTGTAAAAGAATAGATAATTTTGCAAGGTGCTCAAAGAGTGCTTTAAATCTTGTAGTCAATGTAAAAATGGAAATGGTGATAAGTAGTAATGATAAAACTACTTCTTTTGATATGGTCATGATTAGACTTATATCATTGTTGTATTCCAGTTATGGATAAGGCTTATAAAAAGGCTATATATTGAAATGATGTGAGATGTTGTTTATGCTTGAAAGTTAAGATTGTGGTTTGTTGGGACGCAGGTAAAATTTTAGCTCATGAGTATGATAATATTTGTGAGCTATATGTTATATATATGATGATCAAAAAGACCTTGTGTTGGACATAAGGCATTTTATATTATATTATAATATATAAACTGTTTTCAAAATAAACTATGTTCAAAGTAAAACTTTTTATCGGCCTGCGGGTCTTTTCAAAATGATTTTCATAAAATCTAATTTTTCAAAACTTTAGTCTGGATTTAACAAACTCTCAATCCCCGACGTCGCCGCATAGTAGTGTATTGGGAGGGTTCCTTGTTTGAATTTCGCTTTTGCGAGACGTCCCCCGCACGAAAGTGGCAAATGTCAGGAATTGAGAGGAGTTATTTTTTTGGACCATTCAAAAATTTTCTATTCTTAAAATGTTAATATATTCTATATTGACGGAATTGTGGAACTTTAGAGGCAAATAAAGCCTCATTATGATTGGTTCGAGCACAAAGCTCAAATATAAAGGGTGTATGGGCGGCCTAGTTGTGGAAATGGGTTCTATTTAACTCATAATTAACTTAAAATAAAATAAATTAAATTAATTCGTCGTGGGAAGTTAGAAGTTTGGAGATAGGATTAGTGATGAGGGGTTGATTTGAAGTAGTTGAGCTTTGGAGAATTAGGCTTAGCTAAATTTGGAGGACGAAATTTTTGTAAGTGGGGAAGATTGTAACACCCCAGGACTTTTGGAATAGTAATTAATTTATTTTGGGAGAAAAAAATAATATTTTATTGGAGAATAATTAAATTGGCAATTGAGGTCAAAATTTAGAGTCGTTAGAAAGTGTCTCGAATGGAGATTCTGAGGGTACCATAGTGTCCGGAAGGGTCGAGAAAGTCGAAATGACTGTACTTGGGGTCTATATAGGTTTCGAAATAAATTAGGACCGTTTGACTCGAATTAAAGTTACCGGGTCATTTAAAGTGTGTATTATCATTTAAAGATGTGTAACTTGGGAGATTAGGCTTAAAAAGCCTACGGGATATATTTCTCCCAAGAAAGAGAGAGAAAAAGAAAGAAAGAGAGAAGAAGAAAAGGAAGGAAAAAAGAGAGAGAAAGAGGATTTTCCTGGCCAAATACGCGATCTCAAGGCGGATTCAGACCCTACGAACCCGAGGCAAGTGATTAAACTTGCTAAATAATTGTTGTGTACCATTTATTGCATGATTTGTGGATTGATTTTTGTCTTTTAGGTTTAGTTTATCAAAACCTAACTTTTGGGTGTAATCTTAGATTTAATATGTAGATCTTAGTTATCAAAACCCGAGGCAGTAGCGGACTGTTGCGACACTTTGTTTTAGTCGATTCCTATCTTTGTATATCTAGATTAGGATTCAGTTGTATATGGAGTTAGTATTCAAGTGTTGTAGATTAACACTTTCATATTTCATTTCGCAGATTATTGTATTGTCTGTTACCCGACAGCATATTCGGGTATTTCATTGTTAAGATTTTGTAGTACAATGTATTGTACTCTTTCATATTATTGGTGTATGCACATTTCAGTCATCATAGTTAGATGTATAATATTGGTTATGTGCATTATTGGTTTTTTTGTTGTTGTTAAATATAAAAGTTTTAAATTTTTTACAATTCGCACTTAATGATTTCGGGTAGTTAGCCTTATATTATAGTGTTTAGCAGTTGATGTTGATACTGTGCCATCTGAGATACTTGATTTATTATAGTATAGGGCTGGCCACCCGTTATTATTTGGAGTTGGTTGTCACACTTAGTGGATTTGTGGCTAGGGTCGTCCGAGGTTGTTTCCTGTCTTAGGTTTTTCCTCATTCATCGCGGCGTAGGACTTGAATGAATTGATTGTGTTTAAGTGAAATTAATATTTGTGTATGTTTAATTAATTTTCACTTGGGTTTAATTTTAATTTGTTTAAGAAATTAAAATTTTGTTTTAAGTTGAACCATCACCTTTAAGCTTTTGCATCTGTTTCATAAAAAGGAAATATAATTTCATAAGAAATTAAAAATCCGGGGGTCCGCACAATTACATATTGGTATTAGAGCCAACGCGATAAATTACTTGGTTAAAGATTCTTTAAATAATTTTTGGCTAAATTGGAATTTTCCCCATTTTCAAAATTTCCTATTTTCGATGTTTCTAACTATGCGTATTGGAAAGCGCGAATGAAATCGGCACTAAAATATATCGACGTGAGAGTTTGGATGTCTGTTCTTAACGGGTGGTCCCCACCAACTCACTTAGTTGAAAATGAACGTGTTCCCAAACCGACCGTTAGATGGACTGAGAATGAGTTCAAACTTTCTAATTTTAATTCCTGAGGTTTAAATGCCTTGTTTAGCATGGTCACACCGGATGAATTCCGACGCATTATGACATGTAAAACCGCTAAAGAGGCTTGGGATATTTTACAACTAACTCATGAAGGAACTAGTGTCGTTAAAGCTTCGAAACTCCAAAGCCTCACCACTCAATTTGAAACCATCAAAATAAACGATAATGAAACTTTTAATGAATTTTATGCTAGACTTTTCGATATTGTCATTTCTTCGTTTAATTTGGGAGAGAAAATACATGACAACCGTGTTGTAAAGAAAATTTTAAGGTCCCTACCCGATAGATTTATTCCAAAAGTGACCGTTTTAAATTCTTTACCAACTTTAGCCTCTATGAAATTAAAAGAGCTTGTAGGTGATTTACAAACCTATGAACTATACATGTTTCCCTCTAAAACTGAAAAGAAAATTGAAAAGGGCGTTGCTTTAAAAGCCCGAAAAGAGGTCAAACAAGTAGTAGAGAGCGAAAGTGATAGTGACTCGGAAAACATGGCTTTATTTGCTCGTAAATTTAGAAAATTTCTTAAATCTAACAAAGATAAATTTAAAAATGATTTTAAGAAATTTGAAACTTCTAAGCATGACAAAGCCGAGAAGATCCCTAAACCTATAAATGAACAATTAAATATGGACGAGTCAAATAGGTGTTTTGGTTGTGAGGGTTATGGCCATAGTGCTCCTGAGTGCCCCACTAAACTAAGGAAAGAGGGTAAACGACCCATTTCATATAATGCGACCCTTAGTGATAGTGATAAGGAAGAGGGACCCGATTCCCCCACTAAGCCTAATTTTGTGGCTTTTATGGCTAGTCATGTGAGTAATAGTGAGAACTCATCGATTAATGAAACGTTAACACATGACACTTCCAAGGTCATAGTTTATGATTCTCTTATTTTTAATAATAGTGAGAGTGGAGAAGAAAGAGAGAGTGAAAATGAAGAAGAGGTTAATGTGAGTGAACTTCAAAATTCTTTTCAAGAACTTTATAAAGAATCTATTAAATTGAAAAGAGATAATTTAAAGTTAGAAGCTAGTTTAAAAGAGCGTGTCAAGGTTGTTGATAATAGTATGTTGGTTGAAGACCTTAGGACACGAGAGAAAGCTCTTATAGAGAAGCTTGAATATATAGAAGGCGAGAGAGATAGCCTCAGTGGTTTAATGGAATCCTTGAAAAATGAGTTTCTTGCTTTTGAAGAGTGAAATGTTTTATTAGAATCTAACATTTTAGAATTGCAAAATAAATTAAAAGATTCTAGTAATGTCAAAACGTTTTTGGAGAATCAACTAGGAAAGTCTTTCAAAATCATTTCTTAGGTACCAAATTTCGACGTAATTTTACTTGTACACATTGTGGTTGAAAAGGTCATCTTAGGAAATTTTGTTTTGATCTTAAACGAATTCCTAGAAAATCCCAACATAAAGCAACCAATGTATTTAAAATTCCTACACCCCAAGATAGTCATTCTTCATTAATTTGGGTGAGGAAATCCGACTTGGTTGCCTTGAAAAATAGGGTTTTTGATTCTCATGTACTTTCACATGCTTCCTCCTTTGCTAAATCTAAAGGATAAATGTGTTACTGTTTGCATACTTTAGCTTTTGTAATTCATGCTATATTCACATGCTAAATGTATGCTTGTTTAATCATTTTCTAGTTTATGCCCCATGCTTAATCACACGCTAGAATAATGATTCTTGTTTATCTTTTGTATTTTATTTCTTCATTTTGTTTGCATTAAATGAAAAATACAAAAAGATTTTTGTCTATCATTTGGATTTTATCTCTTGGTAATTTAAGCTTAATGAAAAATTCAAATGATTTTTGTTTGTTTTTTGAGAATATATATATTTTTTTATTTTTGGTTAAAAATTTAAAAACTCAAAAACATTTTTATTTTTTTGTGTATTTTAGTTTGACACACTTTATGTGGCATACACTTGTGTTTGAATCCCATCTTTTAGGCTCTCATGTGGCTAGAACTTTTAGTTTAGATTGTCATTTCTTATTATGTTCTTTACCGTGCTTACATGGAGTAGTTGGATTTTGTGTTGTTTAAATGGATTCAATTTTTATATGCCTCTATTCACACATGCACGAGCTCTTTTGAATTTTTAACTTCATATGTATATTTGATCTATGTGGGGTGTTCTCCTTCCAATCTTGTCATCTACATATTTGTGACTTAGGTGGACTAGTGCATGTCAAAATCCGTTGCACGTGAGATTTGTGTGAAACAAGGAAAATATGATAAATATAAATGTGCACAGGGAAGGGCTCCGAAAGGACTTAGTTATCCTTTGCGATTGTAAGCCACCATTTTTAAATGGACCTAAAAGAAATACGTGGTCCAAAGGCCTAAAAACAGAAAAATATTGGCACTAAAAGAAAAATAATTGCCAAGGCCTATGTTCGATTGATATATACATTCAAATTTAATATAAATGCATATTGAGGGAGATTGGATGCTATATCAACGGTTTGCACAATGTCCGTTTATCCTAGTTGCGTATTTCATGTCATGACTCTATTGGTTTGTAGAATCATCAATATGATAGGCTTGTATGCATTGCGTATGTTTGTTCATTGACTTCAATTTATAGTCACATGAGTTTATATTCAAATGTGATGAAGTTTGCAATCAATTGAGAACTTCGTGAACATGTTTTAAGTGATTGGGTCTAAATTTAATCATTACTAGTTCACACCCCAACATTTTCGTTTCCATATGACAGATTTTTTCCATACGAGTGTGAAAGACTCCTATTATATTTTGTGTGTGTCATTTGTGTGTTTATATCTATATATGTGTACTTGAGTCTCTTTGATATATATTATGTATACATATATTTGATATTTTTGTTTAGTCTTTGTTTTGATTTCTACTCCATATATTCTTTAATTCATACTTGGTATCCATCTTATTGCATTCTGTGTTGATATCACGTGCTCAATAATTTATATATTATACTGGTATCATTTTATTGCATTCTAGTTGGTCTAAGTTGTTATTTGTTGGATTAGTTGAATTTGCGTTGCCCATATGCTTGCATGTTCTCATCACTATTATTGTGTGTTTAATAAATATGTTTGATTCTTTAAGCCTTTGTCTATTCCTGAACAAAAAGGGGTAGAATGATAGGGGGAGAAATGGTATCTAATCCTATTATTATCGTATCTTAGTTTGGGGGAATTATTATCTTAGGGGGAGACGTCTTTCTAAGTAGTTCATTTGTTTGATTTGTTTGATAAAGGGGAGAATTAATATTTTGACATTTAATTATTTAATTGCATTTAATATTTTGATATTCCCTATGCGTTTGATAATTTGCTTAAGTGTGCAGGAATACTTCAAAATGGCAACATTCAACATCATCAAAGATATTGATCCTTGGGTTGTTTGAGTCAAGCATTGTATTTTTATTTTGGGTGGGACTTTTTATTAGTCTAGCAGAGCTTGACGGACCTTTAGGATTTTTGTATAGTTTTTGTCCCGGAATAGCCAAAGGGGGAGATTTGTAAGGACGCAAATTTCTAATTGAGTCCTTTGTAGTTTTGGCTCAATTCCGGACAAAAACGTTTGAGTCATAGGATATAGTATATTGATCATCTTTCAAGCCTATGACGTGTTTGTTGAAGACGTAGCGGCCAAGTGTATAAAGCTTCATCAAAATTCCATGGTTTATTTGCCTCGTTTCAACGTCATCAACAGTGGTTTCATGCTCCCAAGGTATGAATGCATTACATATATATATAGGATCTTGGAACAGTTTATATTGGGTGTTAGGTTTTCAAAACTGCGTTTTGTTTTCAGAATGTTTTCTATTAAAATTTATATATAAAGTATATAAACGTTTCTGGGCTTATAAAGAATTTTTGAACTTTCTGTGAGTTCATTCGAAGTGTCGTTTGAACGAGATTGCCAACGACTTCCCATTATAGCATACTGGAACTTCGTTCGAGTTCTAACGAGATTGTCGTTCTAACGATATTTCCAACGAGTTTCTAACGAGGTCATACTGGAACTTAGTTAGAAGACTCGTTCGAACGAGATTTCGTTCGAACGAAATGTCGTTTGAACGAGACGCTAGGCGGGAACAGTTTTTGGCAGTTTTAAGCAGTTTTTCACCCACTTCCCCACTTGTTTCTTAACCAACTTTTCACAGCATATCTATGTTCGGGAATCACTTTTGATCATGAATCTTTTTCATATCCTACTAACTCCTAGAGAGTGTTTTGAGAGTAAAATCAAAGAGGGAAAAAGATAATGTTTTGAGTGAGTTTTTATCAAAGAGAAAAGTATACACCACTCTAGTTTACACCCAAATTACTTTCTTCCAAGTTATTCATATATCTTGCTTGAAGTTTGACACCGGGTTCATCTCTTCCGTTCAAAGAGAAGTTTTTGGGTTTGCTTCTACATCCATCAAAGAAAGAAGAAGCTGTTTGTTGCAGCATTACCCACTTGGAGAAATGCTCCTTGTTCGGGTGACGGTGACCATACAAAGTCCGATCGGTGGACACCAAGACCGTGGTGGAGCTCCGTGGTTATCCGTTACGAAGAGGTATCTACAAGAAGAAGCATCGGGGCTTGAGAGGGAACGAGTCGTGTGTTATAAAACTTTATGTCTTGTATTTGTAAATTCCGTACTTAGTGGATTTGTGGCTAGGGCCGTCCGAGGTTATTTCCCGTCTTGGGTTTTTCCTTGTACATCGCGGCGTAGTGATTTCTTGTTTTATTTTATCTTGCAATATCACCTAGAACGCATGCTTAGGTAAAGAAGATAAAATTGGTTTAAATCACTTTTAATTTAATTTGGTGCATAATTAAATTTGGGCAATGTTTACTTAATTCAAGTCATTTGTTCAAAATGATTTATCCTAATTTTTTTAAAACAAAAAATACGACTTAGTCAAATCCTAGGACTTGAATGAATTGATTGTGTTTAAGTGAAATTAATATTTGTGTATGTTTAATTAATTTTCACTTGGGTTTAATTTTAATTTGTTTAAGAAATTAAAATTTTGTTTTAAGTTGAACCATCACCTTTAAGCTTCCGCATCTGTTTCATAAAAAAGAAATATAATTTTATATGAAATTAAAAATTCGGGGGTCCGCACAATTAAAAAATGTTGGGGAAACCTACCAAAGAGCAGCTCCAGTCATCCACCATAACCCTATATACACAAATAAGTTGAGGTCTAGGTAGATGACATGATCATCAAATCAAAGGATCACAAGGGAGACATTCCTGTACTCCAAATTTTTTTCTAATGGTTGAGCCTTTTCAAAATGATGTTGAATCATCATAAATGTGTCGTTGGGGTTATACATGAACCATTACTCACCATAGTTATTGAATAAGAACCATTACCCACCAGACTCCACTCCAACCAATCAATTTTCCCTAAAATGATTGGTAAACCATTTCATCATCTGCGAGGGATAACTTTACAAATGAAGTTCAATGGGGTATGATTAAATTGAGTTATAGAGTATAAAATCCTTGAAATCATGGAAAAAATCCATAGCGACGAACACACAATAGCGAAAATTCCCTATCTAGAAAAATATTCTAAAAGTCATACTACTAAACTACCATGCAAAAGGACTAGACAAAGTATGTCAAAATGTACCTTAAATGCTAATTGTATGCCCCATGACAACATCTACCTATGAGATATCTCTATTATATGACCTCACCATGTCCTCTCTCCACGTGGGGGATGGATATCATAGGGAAAGTGATTTTCCAAGGCTTCCATCAGGCACGAGTTTATCTTTTTCGCCCTCGACTACTTCACCAAGTACGTCATAGCCAAATCCTATTAGGTTCTCAAAGCAAAAAAGGTGGATAATTTCATATGACAAAACATCATCTACCACTTCAGTGTAGCCTATGAGTTGATGTCCGATAATGGTTCTCACTTTGTTAAATAGGTCTCTAATCTATTACACGAATACATGATCACTTGACAAAGTATTCTCCACACGGACCTCAAACCAATGGAGCAATTGAATATTGTATGGGAAAAATTCCAATATAGTGAATTTATATGTATTTTGGATTTATTCTATTTGAACAAAACTTCTAGCTGGAGTTTCTGTCCATTCAAATATCACCACCTCTTCCTGTAACGAAGGTGCCTTCATTTTATCATCCCTTACGGTGAGGGAAATACGTCCCACTTGAAGTCGAGGAACCCATCAAAAGATCCCCGTTCCACCAGAAGTAGTGGAAAACGACTCTTTCTCTTGAAGTCAAGATGCTCTAGGGGCCTTAATGAGGATTTATATGAATTATCCTACATGAAACTCTCTCTTCTAGGATGACTTAATTTGGAAAATCTCTTACTAAGTTTATGCTCGAATGAGTAATTATGTAGGATTTGAATTTGTTTATCCTTAAAGCCTGTGATGTTTGATTGAACGCCGTAGCGGTAAAGAAAAACATCATTTACATTGTTATGAGTTTCCTTCTAAGTTTTGTCTTTAACATCTAAGGGATGTCAATGAGTTATGAATGCATATTTATGTTTGATCCCTGCATTTACTTTTGGGTTTTTGTTTTAAAATTTTTGGACTCATTTTTTGTAAAAAGGTTTTAAAAAGAAATATTATTTTTGTTGTCTATAGTCGTTCGAATAAACTTTTGAATTTTTTAAAGTGATTTGAATGACTTGTTTGGAGAGTTCAAATGAACTACGCATTTTTTTCAAACAAACTTATATCGAGATTCGAATAAATAGTTCTTATCTTGGTAGAAAGTTTCATTCAAAGGTCATTCTAAAGAGGTTCACATGTTCGTTCGAACGAGGTATGTTTTGTTAGAACGAAATGTGGCATCTCATTCAAATGACCCTTAGGATTTCATTCAAACAAGTTTTCTTAGGATGCATGTTGACTTAATTTTTGTGAAAATATATCAAAACCTATCTTGCATAATAGTTTCCTTCTAAGGATTCAAAAATCAGTTTTCCAAGAAAGATTAAGAAGCCTCTAAACCCTAGTTTACACCCAATTTTTTAAGATCCAAAAATCATTCATATATATCTATTTAAGATCTCATTTGTTTTGAACTAAGATGTTTTCTCTTCACTGAGAGCTTATTTTTGGGGGTGGATTCCATTCTTGTTGTCGTCTGATGCGGTGGGATCCGAGTTGCGGTGAAAGTGTACTGAGGTAGGATCAATGGATATCGAGACATGTGTGAAGCACGTGTAGTGGAAGTTTATGGGTGGATTACTACGTGTTGCTATGAAAAAGGTTCAGATAACGAAGATATCCTCAATTCTTTACGGATTTAAGTCGGTTCATTAAGTCATCTTTCGTCTTCGTATAATTGTTATATCATAGTGAATTTGCATGGTTGGGCCATACGAGATTTTTTCTATTGTGGGTTTTCCTCATTCATTGTCATATTGTGATTTCCCTTATTTTATTCTAGATTATATCACCTAGATGCATGATTAAGTCAAGATAAAATTGGTAAACTGTTTTTCACAACATTTTCTTTTAATTGGTGCTAAGATTCAAATCGATTAATTATTTTTAAAAATTAAAAATTGGTGTGTGTTTGACAATCCATATTGAGTCATAGCCCACTATAGAAATATCAAACTGGTATCAGAGTGGGTGCACTAAGTTATCGTGTTGATCCCTCTTTAGTATTATTTTAGGTTTGTTTGTTTGTCTCTCTCGTTTTTTATTTGTTTTCTCTATATGGGTCATCATAGTGTTAAGTTAACCGAAATCTTGAGTGATGAGGATTATTTTGATATTCAAGAGGAGTTTAATGAGATTTATAACCTTGTTGATAGGGAATTAGTACTTTAAAGATGATAATGCATTTTTAAGAAACACTAAAAGTCAACGAGATATTTTTCTAAAAAGATCAAGGACATGAAATGTAATTTTTAAAATTTAAAAGTGTTCAAGAAAGAATGTGAGGCAAGAGCACATGTCTTAGAAGGCATGTTAAAGGACTCTGATGTTTCTAGAGTGAAAGAACATGCCTTAAGAGATAATGATAAATTCATTGAATATTTGAGGGCACTTGATATGACTCTTATGGATAAGTTCTCTTATATTGAGGAGGATTGAGATAACCTTCTAGAAATTATTAAAAATATGAAGAAGAAGTCCCTAAAGGTTAAAGAGTCTATGGTTTTGCCCGATTCTAGGATTTTGAAGTTAAAAGATAAATTAAGAGACTCAAGTTGCATTGGTATTGGCTATTATAATCTGAATGCAAGGATGTTAAAAAAAGTTCAAGCCACGTGTAACTTTCCTTGAGTTTAGACATGCTCTCATTGGGGTAGGAAAGGTCACCTCAGGGCATTTTTTATGATCTTAGAAGAGGCCCTAGGAAGTCCAGATCTCATGTCGCCATGGTTCCCAAAACCCAAGGCATTAAATATTTATCTATATGGGTTAGAAAATAGGTTTTTAAGTCATTGAATGTTAGACTGGTTGATTCTTGCATTACTGCTCATGATTCTTCACATGCTATAGCTTGTTATATATTATTCAATTCAAATTTTCAAGCGCTTTCTAATTTTCAAACTTTTCTAAACTGTATGTAAAATAGGGGAAAAGGGTGGATAAGCACACTACCAAAGTTTGACCTCTGCTTTATGTCAAGGAGTACCATGTGTGGATATATAAGGTGCAAATTTCAGAAAATGTAGTTTAGTGAGTGAAAACCATTATAAGATAGAAAAGAATGACACAATAAAACAATATGTTCATGTAGTAATTGTGAACCGTTTATACCTTAGCTGACGCGACATTAAAAGTGTGTCTCTAACGAATGTGAATACGGTTCAAGTGTAAACCAGTCGCTTAAGTAATAATCTTGTAAACCAAGTATCAAACACAGTGACTGAGACGAAGAATCGTGACAACAAATAGGGAAGATGATTAACCTCGAATTGACTCTAGAAAAAGAAAGGAAAAGGTTATACCTATTAACTAATGCAATATGAACTAAATTAAGAACTAACTAAACATGAAAAATGAACTAAGTTAACTTTAACTATATGCGTCCACTCCCCCGAACTATCGGTGTTTACATAGAACATAAAAGCTCTAAAAATATAAGTCTTCATTCAAAGAGACAACAAATACTTCTCTAAGCATTCGACATATGAGGACTAAATGCCGCACAATATAAAATCAAAAATTGTATTTGATGAGGATGAGAAGTTATCAAAACGCCAATTAGACCCTTAAACATTCCAGTTACCTAGGGAAAACGAAATTAAAAGGCCTATAATCTTTATCTTGATAAAGTTCAAACCTTTGAATGAGGGATTACTTTTTATTCACTTTTAAATCCATTTATGTTACCTAGGTTGGGTTCTTGTACGCCAGCCCACTATAAACCTAGCCGGACATGGAAAATTTAACACTACACATGAATTCTACATTTTATGAAACATAATGAAATAATAATAAAAGTGCTGGAATTTAATGTTACTAAGATAAAAGAACATAAGCACGCAAGAAGAAATCAAAGCTTAAAGAAGAACGATAAAGCTTTTGAATTGAAGGTGCAAAACTTGTAAATTATTCTCCTAGATGTTCCACCTTAATTAGGATACTTTACATGAATGAAATATGAATTAAAGCAACCCTAATGTCTAAATATATAGGTTAGAAGTCATTTAGAAGAGTTCCCAAAATATAAAACTCTTTTGGCTAAAAGATAAGGACAAAATAAAAATTCTGCTTCTGGAAGTTTGTAACGATTCTAGAGTATGACTAAAGGAGGACCGGTTCTCCTTTAACCGCATCGGTCCTCCTTTCTGCCTTCCTTAATTTTGCCTTATTGATTCTTCTCATCTTCGAATGTGCATAGCTTCTTCCCCGTAACTCGAATTGAGATTCCATTTTTTTTAAGTATTCTTATGACTTCAAGCTCTTCAATTTTTCAGTTGGCCCCACATCTGGACTAAGGTTAAAAATTACAAAAATGCCCTTCAACTTCCCGTTTCTTAGTTTCTTTCACTGTTTTGAGTTCTTTCCCACACTATCTTGCATGAAATACCTGTAAAATACATAAGAGATATACAAAACATGAAATACTTGCCAAAAAGGGTTAGTATCACAAATACAAGACAAAATCAAGTTAATTACAATGCACGGGATCATAAAAATACCAAAATTAAGCAGATAAATGTGAAGAATTTATGCCTAATCAAATCCCTCTAACTAAGAACTTTGCACGTCTCTAGTAATTTAAAAGAATGAGTGTATGAGTTAAGGACCCTTCAGAAACTTTATTGGGATAGAATACCTTTTTTGCGAGCAAACGATTGCATTTAGCATATGCAACAAGCAGTTAAATCCCTAGGTTGCCCTAGTAGGACGGGGGTGTCTCGTGAGAGTTTGCAGTGAATATACCCATAACATTCGTTTTTCACATGACTCAAGAAAAAGATTAAAATACTTAAAAATTGTATAATTTAAACTCCCCAAAAATTGTTACTGTAAATTCATATTCAAGAGTCTCAATTTTTAGTATGTCTGTGAGAAGCCAAAAATTTAATCGCTAATTTTCTCCGATTGATCATTACGTCACTCTTCGAAAAATTCATTTTAATTAAAATGCTCATAAATGCTCTCACAAATGAATCACTCAAAGTGTGTCTATTTTCTCTCGATATGCATGATCTGTAATAGTAAATGTAATGGACACAAGTTCACGCACATAAATTTGAAAGACAAAAATTTTATGGTCAAAAGTTCTCTTCATCGGAACACGGATATTGGAAAACGAAAAACATCACCTCTTATCAACACCAATTAATCTCTCTTATTATATTTCTATGTCTTAGCTCTCCGCGCGACAATTAATTTCGTTATTCAGACTCGGTTAGGAATTTTTTGGGTTTTAAGGTGTACTGGGTAATATGAAATTGGTTAGGAAATTCGAAATTGGAAAATTTTCTTACGATGTCCATTAGTTATTTTTCGGGATTTTGCTCATTTTTCTCTTATTTCCCTTTTTTTATGTTTCAGATTTTTCTTTTCTTGCTATTTTTGTTGAGCATTTTTCTTTTATTTTTTTCTTGCCCCTTTTTCTTGCACTTTTTGGACGTTCTTGATGAATATTCACTTTTCATAATTCCGAGCCAATTGGGTTTTTTGGGTTATCAAATGAAAAGAAAACATTTTATTAGGTTCAAATTGGGTTGCAAGGAGATAATTTTTCACAATTTTTTATGGATAATATTTTTGGGTTACACAAATGAGGGCCTACTTCGTTATTCGAATTACTAACTATTTTACCATATGCGTCTCAAGAATAATTTAGTTTAGATATATTTTAGTGAGTTTTTAAGACAACATCTCACACGTTTCCCATAACCGATCAAAATAAAGGAATGAGATCTTCAACGACTACGTTGAATTGAACTCTGAGTTAACCATTAACTCGGATTGATTTATTTACTCACAAAAAAATGAAAGGCTTAAAATCTCACCGGGTTAATTAATCTCCACACTTATTCGCAAAGTCGTCAATTTCCACACAATTTCCATCTTTAGTCAATTTCGACTTAGTGCATTTTTAAATTTATAATTTGAGACTTCAAATAAATTTTTGTGATATTTTTGAAAAATTCAAATTCCACTTTTCATTTATTTTGAAGAAAAATATTTTTGGCTTTTCAAAATTTTTCATTTTTTTTAAATTTGGTATTTTTGGTGGGGGCATTTTAAAATTTGCAAACTTTTTAAAAGACGCACTTGTCACCCCCCCCCCCCCCTAACTTAGACTTTTGTATTTTTTTCAATCAAAAGGACTAAAATCTAAAGAAGAAAACATAATAAGTGCGACAAATAAAACAAGCAAATATTTAAAATGCAAAAAGACACTATATAACTCCAACATGCGATTAAAAAAAATAAAACAAATCACCCCATACGCGTCGTGGGTGGGATGACCTATCTTTCTCTCCTAAAAACTCATCCGACCCCTTGTATAGGGTCCAATGCTCTCCTCGTCTCGCCCATTTTAAGACCGTAAACCAATAGTTGGAACAAGTTGGGACCAGCCCCAAAGATAATGGGGATACCTTGAGTCTCAATCTAATCCCAACATACTTGTCCCGACTTGAGGAAAATATATCGATGAAAATTGGAAGGACATTTTAAACATAGATCTCTCTTAATATCAGGAATGCATGGGTTTGTCTCTAAATCAGATGAGACTCGAGTCCTCTCCTGGATTACATCCGAGGGATCAAGTGGTATAGGTGGATGGTCACAAAGAATGAATTCATCTATCCTATCTCTCCATTCTCTCTCTTCTAAATGACTACATGAGTCCCTTAGAGACTGGACTTCAACAGTGAGTCTCTCATCCACCAGCCCGAATTCTTTCTCAAAGTCTTCTAAGCTCATATATCCTAAACCCCTCTCTTGCTTGATCTCCCCATCATGTATCAAACTCTCATCTAAACTCTCTCTCATGCTCTCAATAGCGGTCACTAAACATGCATCCCCCACCTTTTGATCACTAGTAGGATTATCGCTCTCACTTGATGTAATAATACATACCCCTATTGGCTCTCTCAAGTGATTCCTCTTGTTCTCGTGTACTATCTCTTTCATAAGACCCATCTCTCATGATCCTCCCTCATCACCCTTGGTCTTGGTAATGTTGAAGATATTTATTTTTAGAGTCATGTTTTCGAATGTGAGTTGTATTTTCCCATTGCATGTATTAATAAGCGCGTTAGCCATGGCTAAGAATGGGCAGCCAAGGATGACGGGAACATGATTTCTCGGTAAAGCAGAAGTCTCTTCATCCCAAATTGAAAAATCCATCGAGAAGTAGAAAGTATCAACTTGGACAATCACGTCCTCAATGAACCCCTGAGGTATCTTTATTGAATGATCTGCAAGTTGGAGAGTCGTCGTTGTGGGCTTAATGTCCCCCAAGTCTAATTCCTTATAGATAAAATATGGGAGAATGTTAACACTATCCCCTAAATCTATTAGCGCTCTCTCAATTCTATTCTTCCCCATGATGCACGAAATGGTCGGTGCATCCGGATCTTTAAATTTTGGTGGAAGATCGCTTAACAATACAGAGCTTACGTTCTGTATTAAAAACATAGTTTTCTTTACCTTTAGCCTACGTTTCACCTTGAGTAAGTCCTTAAGAAACTTAGCATATGTGGGAATTTGCTTTATGGTCTCGAGAAAAGGTAAATTAATCTTAAGTTTCTTAAGAACGTCTAAAATATCATCACGAGAGGTCTCCTTGGAGTGGGATACTATACATTGAGGGTATGGAGAAGCAATGGAAGGTTTCATAACTACCTTAGGCCTAATTATGCCTTCATTACCACTCTTTCTCAAGGGGATATCTTCGGCATCTTTAGTTCCAGGTGAAATATCCTTATCATTTTGCTCGTGATGTGGAAGAGGTGACAAGTCAACAATTCTTCCACTACGTGGAGTGGTTAACGTGCTACACTGCTCTTGATTAGCATTGCAAGTAGAGATAATACAAGGTTGACCTTGAGGAGTCTTGGATAGTAAAGGATGATTGCAACTTTGAAATGTTAGCATTTATCTCGTCAAATATCCGGGTGTTTTGATCATTCGTTACTTGTTGAGCTTGTATAAATTGATTTATCGAATCCTTAAAATTTTGCCTCGGTGGGGTGATATACGGGGAGGGAGGTGGTGATGTCATATGTGGAGCTTGTTGAAAGTGTGGAGGCGGTGGTGGAGGAGGGGCAAAGTGTGAATTAGTATTTAACACGGAGTTTAGTTGCCTGTAATTAAACCCAACTTCACGAAGGGTTGTAAGAATTATCTTGAGGGGAATTTAAATTTCCCTTAAATACCCTTACAACTTCCATTTGCTCCTAGAGCATGACTTTGTGGCCGGATATCGTCGAACATTCCTTTATTTAATGGACCACCTCACAAATGGCAGACACCATTTCTTTCATAGCTCGGGTGGATTCGGTTGTTTCTCTTGCCCGTGATTCGAGGACGTCTTCCAATCTTTTCTCAATTTGGTTCACTCGAAGTTTCCACTCAACATCCTTGTCCATGTGATAGAGATCGGACGCGAAAGGAGCAATGGGCGTTTGTCAAACTTGGCTTTGGTTATTAGGATCCAATGTGTCCCATGCTTAAGTAGTCTTGGTAAAATATTTAAGGTGGGGATCGGCATCATTTGCAACTAATGCCCAAAATTCTCCCTCGCACATGGTTTCCACAAGTTATTTGGACCTATACTTAGCCCTTGGTGGAATAAAGAGATAATTCGATACTTCTAAAAAACCATGATGTGGGCATGTGTTAACCAACTCTTGGAAGCGCTCCCAACATCAATGAAATGGAACATTTTATTGTCGTCTAAAAGTTTGAATTTGCGCATTTATGGAATTTGTTCTATGTTGGGGGAAGAATTTCAAAAGCTTGCATATCTCTCCATGACCCAATTGAGTTCGGTGATAAAGACCAAAGCCAATCCTTAGCTTTATCATTTAAAGAGAAAGGAATTTTTTTTAGGCGAACGACGTCTTGAGTACAAGCTTGATCACTAAATGTGTCGCATACCTCTTCGAACTCATGGATGTGGAGGTATGGTTTCTCCGAATCCAAACCGTGAAAGGTGGGAAGAATTTGGATCATCCCATTTCGAAAGTGAAATTGTCGAGCATTGTACAGAAGCATAATGCATCTCGGAGTCATAGTTCGCTTGGGATATACGAGCTCTCTCATGGGACGATATGGTATCTTTCTCACTCGTACCATAACTAGCGTGCTCCGACATGGATCTCTCTCTATTTGACTAGACATCCTCACTCGGTGTCCTAGAAGTGTGACTTACAATGGAATTGGGGGGTGTAGTTGGTGGAACCCAAAATTGTAGAGTGTGCGGACTATTAGGGTCGTACTCAACTATCGAATTCTCATGAATGCGGGTTGGAGTGGTTTGAGGAGTTTGTTGCAGATTTTGTATGAAAGGACTTGAGAGATGTTATATATATATATATATATATATATATATATATGTATGTATGTATATTTTTTGTTTTCTGATTTTTTTTTTGGTTTTTTGATTTTATGATTTTTTTTAATTTTTAAGAATTAGAGTCAAATTTTGGATTAAATCGACCTAACCTAAAAGTCTACCTAGTTCCCCGATAACAACGCCAAAAACTTATCGTGACTTTAAAAGTGTGTCTTTAACATGTGTGAATATGGTTCAAGTGTGAACAGATCGCTCAAGTAATAATCCGGTAAACTGGGTATCGAATACATGGACTAAGACGAAGAATCGTGACAACGAATAGGGAATATAATTAACCTCGAATTGACTCTAGAAAAATAAAGGAAAAGGTGACGAGTTTATGATTATACCTATTAACCAATGCAATATGAATTAAATTAAGAACTAACTAAACAAGCAAAATGAACTAAGTTAACTTTAACTATATGCGAGAAAATGGAGTTAGGGTACACTCCCTCGAACCGTCGGTGTTTACATAGAACATAAAATCTCTAAAAAGGTAATTCTTCATTCAAAGAGACACCAAATACTTTTCTAAGCATTCGAAACATAAGGACTAAATGCCGCACAATATCAAATAAAAAATTGTATTTGACGAGGATGAGAAATTATCAAAACGTCAATTGCACATTTAAACATTCCAATTACCTAGGAAAAACAAAATTAAAAGGCTCATAAACTTTATCTTGATAAATTTCAAACCTTTGAATGAGGGATTGCTTTTTATTCACTTTTGAATCCATATGTGTTACCTAGGTTGGGTTCTCGTACCCCAACCTGCTAAAAACCTAGTCGGACATGGAGAATTTAATACTACTCATGAAATCTACATTGCATGTAAACATAATGAAATAATAATAAAAGTGTTGGAATTTAATTTTAGCAAGGTATAAGAACATAAGCACGCAAGAAAAAATCAAAGCTTAAAGAAAATCGGGAAAGCTTTTGAATTGAAGGTGAAAAACTTGTAAATTCTTCTCCTAGATGTTCCTCCTTGATTAGGAGCTTTAACATTAATGAAATATGAATTAAAATAACCCTAATGCCTAAATATATAGATTAGAATTCGTTTAGAAGATTCCCCAAAACATAAAACTCTTTTGGCTAAAAAAAATAAGAACAAAATAAAAATCCCGCTACTGGAAATTTGTAACGGTTTAAAGCGTGTCTAATAATTTTCATGGTTATGGAGCGTGACTAAAGGAAGGCCAATTCTCCTTTAACCGAACCGGTCCTCCTTTATGACTTCCTTAATTTTTCCTCATTGATTGTTCTCATCTTCGAATGCGCATAACTTCTTCACCGTAACTCGAATTGATGAGCTGTTTTTTTCCAGTTTTCTTATGACTTTAAGCACTTCAACTTTAGTTATGTCTACTATTTAATATATCAAATAGTACAAAAACACTAGTAATAAAAATTATAGAGAATAAACAAAATTATAGAAAATAAGAATTACTTACTTGATTTGGCAGAAATAAATAATAAGAAAACATAAATGAATAATCCGAGCCCTATAGAACAACATCCTTAAAGAAAATTTACTCCCTCCAATGTGCTTAAGGTTTTTGAATAATTTCCTCCCAATATGGAATGGATGTTGCAAATTAATTATATATCACAACAATAATTAATTCCAACGAACGCAAGTCTGTGTTTTGCTACACAACCGGAACAGTAATATGCTATGCATAAATGAAGAAAATAAATTTTTCGATGAAGGAAATAATACATAAGCATTTTTACAATTTTCTGGAGGGGAAATGATTTCAGTAATAAAAAACTGGAGGGAATAGGTTGTATTTATAACAACGATTTTGACTGTCAAACAGTTAACTAAATTAATGAATTTTTGAATTAATTAATGCCCTGAAAGTTAATTAATTCAATCCAAAAATTTAAGGGATATTATAAGACCAAGCCCAAGCCTGAGCTCGAGCCTAAACCGAGTCGAGCCGAGTTAGCCGGTCAGACGGTGCACGCGTCTAGGCTTTAGGACCAAGCCCAACACGTGTATAGTGTAGGACATCTTCCCCTCAAAGAGTTAGGGCATCCAAGCCTTATTGCAAATTTGTGTTTTATTAATTCTTAAACTTCCCACTATTTTTCCTATGTCGGACAAGTCAATACCCGCCCAATTCTGTAAACCTAGACAATAATATTCACACAATAATTCTTTAACATAGTTGGTTCTCACATTTGTGTTCATTTTGGCCATGAACACCACTTGGTTTCGTAAGTATTTTAGAGAATTTTCCTTTCATTATTCTCATAGAAGTGCCCCCATTCTTACTCACTTAGGTGACTTCCATAAAGAGTATACTGCAATACCCTACTTACACAAACTAAGATATGGATGTCATTAAAAGCATAACTTATCCTAATTTCGTGGAAGATGTGCACTATCTCATTTTTGGAATGGGAACGATTAAATATCCCCCAGTGCTTACTGAATATAATGTAGTTCGGTTTGCCCATTGAACTTAGATCTTAGTATCTCCAGTCATCTCAGTTGGGTTTCCACTATATTGACTTGCTCTTGGTTTAAACCTTTAGTTAGTGGATCCTCTATATTATCTCTTGTCTTTACATAGCCAATTGAGATAATTTCGTTTGAAAGAAGTTGTCTAACGGTATTGTGTCGACGACGAATATGTCGTGGCTTTATGTTATATATGTGATTTTGTGCCCTTCCAATCGTCGATTGACTATTATAATGTATACATATTGCGGTCACATGTTTCGACAAATTTGGAACATCCTCTAAGAAATTTTGAAGCTATTCAACCTTTTCTCTAGCTTTGCCTAGTGCAATGAATTCAGATTCAATTGTCGATCTAACAATGCACGTTTGTTTTGAAAATTTTCAAGATACGGCTGAACCTCCAAGGGTAAACACACACCCACTCTTAAACTTAGAGTCTTTTGTATCGCATATCCAATTTACATCGCAATGTCCTTCAAGAAGAGTTGGATATTTTGAGTAGTGTAGTCTATAGTTTTGTGTACCCAAAACTCTTAATATTGCCTTCCAGTGATATCTTCCTAGATTACTCGTAAATCGACTTAGCTTATCGAATATGCTATATTCAGTCGTGTACCATTCATGATATACATTAAACTATCGATAATATGAGAGTATTCTAGTTGAGATATATGCTTTCACTATTATTCCTTACTAGATGTAAATTTACATCTAGAGGTGTCTTATTGGGACTAATATCATACTTCTTAAATTTTTCAAGTACTTTCTCTATGTAATGAGATTAAGATAATATAAGTCCATCCGATGTTTTAGAAATTTTAATTCCTGATATAACATCAGCGATACCCAAGTCTTTCATGTCAAATCGACTACTCAACATATGTTTTGTAATTTTGACAACATTCAGGTTACTACCCGAGATTAGCATATCATCAACATAAAGGCATATAATACATATCCATTTTGAATGTTTTTAAAGTAAACACATTTATCACATTCATTAATTTTGAAACCATTTGATAACATTACATTATCAATTTTTTCATGCCATTGCTTAGGATCTTATTTTAATCCTAAAGTGATTTCACAAGATTACATACTTTTCCTTCTTGTCTGGGAGCTTTGAACCCTTTAGGTTGCTCCATATAAATTTCCTCGTCTAATTCACCGTTTATGAATGCGTTTTTTACATCCATTTGATGTATTTCAAGTCCATTAATGGCAGCTATTGTTATTAACATTCTAATGGACGTGATTCTCGTTACCGGTGAATATGTGTCGAAATAATCCAACCCTTCCTTTTATCTATTGTCTTTAGCTATAAGTCTTGCTTTATATTTATCAATTGATTCATCGGACTTCAACTTATTTTTGAAGATCCATTTGTAACCTAACCGTTTTGGTGAAAGATCAACTAGTTCCCATGTATGATTTTGTAAAATGGATTCAATTTCATTGTCAATTGCTTCTTTTTAATTAAAGCATCGGGTAAGGATATCGATTCTTTGTATGATTGAAGTTCATTTTCTATCAAGTATGTTAAAAAATACGGACTGAAGGAAGTCTAGATTCTTGCTCTTTTACTACGTCTTGGTCCATCCTCTATTGGTTCAATAGGTTGATGAGTACCACTTGTAGTAGCTTTATTTGTCCTTTTAGAAGGACCAGATTCTCGAGTCGAGTTGTACGAAAATTCATTTTCAAAAGATAAAGCGTACCGCGATTCAATAACCGTATTTTCATGAATATTCAAAATCTTAAATTTATAAACTAGTAAATGATATGCACTTCTATTAATAGCATAACTGACGAATACACAGTTAACGGTCTTTGGTCCTATTTTTACCCTTTAAGGATTGGGAACCATTACCTTTTCTAAGCACCCCCACACTCGTAAATATTTATAGGAAGCTTCTTGACCTTTCCATAACTCATAAGGTGTATTATGATTTTTCTTGTATGGTACTTTGTTAAGAATGTAATTAGCAGATAATATGGCTTCCCCCACAAGTTCTGGGAAGCTCCTGAACTTATTAACATAGATTTCACCATCTCCTTCAATGTACGGTTTTTGAGTTCAACAATACCATTTGATTGAGGAGAATAAGGAGCGGGGGTTTGATGGATAATTCAATGTTCGGAACAAAATTCCTCAAAAGTTGATTCATATTCACCTCCTCTATCACTCCTTATATCCTTTATATTTTTATTTAATTGATTCTCAACTTCATTTTTATATTGTTTAAATGCATCAATAGCATCATCTTTACTATGTAACAAATATACATAGCAATATTTTGTGCAATCGTTAATAAAAGTAATAAAGTACTTATTCCATCTCTAGTTTGTAAAAAATTTAAATAAAAAATATCTGTGTGAATTAAATCTAGTGGTTCGGTGATCCTTTCAATAGAATGAAACGGTAATCTAGCCAATTTCATTCACTGGGGATGCCTTTGGCATCAATGTCATTACATTCATTTTAAAGATTCCCTCAGACAGGTAGCGCTTTCCCACATACATCATTTTTGGACAACATAAACTTATCAGACACAAACACAAGTTTAAACCCATTCTTGCTTAAAAGCGATCCAAAAATCAGATTTTTCAGATGTCAGGCACATGTAACACATTGTTAAGAGTGAGTTCCTTTCCAGAAGTCATTTTCAGAATAACCTTTCCTTGTCCCACTACTTTAGAACTCAAAGAGTTACCTATAAAGAGGGTCTCCTCATTTTTCAAAACCTTATAAGTAGTGAACATCCATTTGTTTGCAAAAATGTGGCGTGGACCCCAAGTGTCCACCCATTATTCCTTGGTATTTCGTTCCAAATTGCATTCAGAGACAACAACAGAAAGATTTATGTTTGCGATACCATCGAAAATTTTCTCACCCTCCATCACATTTTCTTGAGCATTGTTCTTTTTAGCATTCTTTAATTTGCAACACTCGCTTCAGCGGTGTCATGGCTTACCGAAATTGTAGCATTTGCCTTTGAATTTATTTCTTTTCTTAGATGTTCCTTCCCCATCACGCTAACGTTTGAATTTAGGACCTTCAACCACAAGAGCCTTGGACTCCATGATTTTCTTTCCACTTTTCTTTTGAGATTCACGGTTGCCTTCTTCAATCCACAGACGCAGTATCAATTCTTTGACATTCATCTCCTCACATTTGTGCTTGAGATAATTTTTGAACAAATTCTAAGATGGAGGCAATTTATCAATTATCGTCGCCACTTGGAAAGAGTCGCTGATCGACATTGCTTCAGCGTGATTGTCGTGAATAATAACTTGAAGTTCCTGAATTTGTGCAATATCCGGCTTGGATTCAATCACTTTGAAGGCTTGAAAATGACCCACTATGAATTTCTTCATACCCACACCTTTAGTTTTGTACTGATTCTCCAAAGAATTCCATAATTCTTTTGCGGTTTTCATTGTGCTATATACATGGTACAACGTCTTGTCCAAGTATGTCAGGATGTAGTTACGGCACAGAAAATCAGAATGTTTCCATGCGTCAATGACAACAACCTTTTCAGTTTCATCTCCTTTTTTCAAATGAGGACAATCCTCATACACAAACCTTGCCAGCTGGAAGGTTGTAAGAAAAAAGTACATCTGTCCTTACCAACGTTTGAAATCAGCCTTGGTAAATTTTTTCTATCTCTCCCCATGTGGCATGGTTACAGGGGCAACAACAGTTGCATGCATCACATTCACGGTAAGCGGTAGAACTGTGATTGTACTTTGTGATTCCATTTCTGTTACAAAAACATAATTTTTATTAATGACAGTATTCATTTGAAATGAATTTATCAAAACACAATACAAAAAATTTGTACACCAATTTCCTCAAACTACAATTAAGACTAAATGAATTCTAACGAGAATTCTAAATAATATTCCGAATTATATAATACAGACTTAAACATATAGCAAATAATAATTTTTTACTAGTCTAAATTGATTACAAAATCTGTGTAAAATTAGTTATGAATATTATTTGAAGTCTCTACAATACAGAATTTTTAGAAAGTACACAGTTTATAAAAATTTGTACAAAACAGAATTTTTAAGAATAATTAAATTTTGAGTTTTTAATTATAAATGTAAACTGGTACAAATTTATAATATCTGTAACAATAAAATAAACTAAAATATTATATTAGAAAGGTGCGAAAATTTGAAATTTAATAAAACAATACTTTATCAAATTTTCTGTAAAATAAATTTATATGACACTAATAATTTATTGTAATTTGAAAAAATTCCTGTACTCACTACATATAGTAGAAAATGATAAATTTGCATTAAGATTGCTATGTGTACTATTTAATATATAAATAGTACAAAAATACTAGTAATAATAATTAGAGAGAATAAACAAAATTATAGAAATTAAGAATTACTTACTTGATTTTGCAGAAGTAAATAATAAGAAAACAATAATGAATAATTCGACCCCTATAGAACAGTCTACTTAAGGAAAATTTATTCCCTCCAATGTACTTAAGGTTGTTGAATAATTGCCTCCCAAGATGGAATTGATTTTTCAAATTAATTATGTAGCACCACAATAATTAATTCCAACGAACGCACGTCTGTGTTTTTCTACTTAACTGGAACAGTAATATGATATACATAAATGAAGGAAATAATGTAGAGGAATTTCGGAATTTTCTGGAGGGGAAATGTTTTCAGCAATAAAAAACTTGAGGGAATAGGTTGTATTTATAGTAACGATTTTGACTGTTAAACGATTTTAACTGCTAAACAGTTAACTAAATTAATTAATTTTGAAATGAATTACTGCCCAAAAGGTTAATTAATTCAGCCCCAAAATTTAAAGGATATTATAAGCCCAAGCCCAAACCGAACCGAATCGAACTGAGTTGAGCCTAACCGATCGGAGAGACGCCGCGCACGCGTGCGTGTGTGGGATTTTGGTCCAAGCTCAACATTTGCATAGTGTAGGTCATCTCCCCTTCAAAGAGTTGGGATGCCCAAAGCATCCAAGCCTTAGTGCAGATTTTGGGCTTTATTAACTCTTTAACTTCCCACTATTTTTTCTAGGTGGGACAAGTTAATACACACCCATCCATTATGTTTTATTTCTAAATGAGTCACTTTGAAAACATATTCATCATTCATAACTTAATAGAATTGCACATGTGAATATAATACGTTAATCTCCTTGCAAAGGAGAACGCGTTCGTATATAATCCCATAAATATCGTGGTGTGAGTCCCATCTAAATTTAAGCTCAAAGTTTCTCAAAATTTTGTCCAGAAAATTTGGACAACATTATGTCCAATTTGTTTTTCAACACCACCTTCGGACTAAGGCTGCAGAATTACAAAAATGCCCTTCAACTTCCCGTTTCTTAGTTTCTTTCATTATTTTGAGTTCTTTCTCGCACTATCTTGCATGAAATACCTGTAAAGTACATAAGAGATACAAAAAACATGAAATACTTGCCAAAAAGGGTTAGTAGCATAAATATGTGACAAATCCAAGTTAATTACAATACACGGGATCATAAAAATACCGAAATTAAAGGGATAAATGTGAAGAATTTATGCTCAATCATTAGCCTTCAAATAATCTCATTAGATCATATGAGCACCACGAAAGGATTGTAATTACAATGGAATCTCAAACAGACCACTGAATAAGAAAAATTAACTCAAAACATTGTGCTTCTCATAAATAAAAATATATAACATATAGTCATATGCTATCACACACACACACACACACACACACACACATATATATATATATATATATATTGGCTGAAATGTGATTTAATTAGCAAGGGCAAAAGCCTAAAAGAAAATACAAAGGGGTTCCAGGCCAAAGGCCTGTAAAACCAGCCTCTACAAGACTCACAACTGCAACAAAACACTAGCTCAAAACTAAGGCAACAAGTTACCACATAAAGCCACTTAGGCCCAAATGCAGAACAAACTCAAATTGGACCAAACTAACTAACAAACAAACTCTCCGACCCAAAAAATAACAAACCTCTAAAATCAAGCAAAATCTAGAAGATTCTACCAAAACCTTCCACTGCTTGGCTGGCCAATCAACAATAACCACTAACACCTAAGCCAACACAACGTATCAAAAAATCCAGAAACTTCAAAACACACAGATGAGAGAGAGAGAGAGAGAGAGACTGAAACACATACAATCATCTTCAACCTTCAGCATCGTCGCAATAGAACTACAAACACTCTAGAAACATTGAATACCTTCAACAAACCACTATATGAAAATAACCTCCAACAACCATTGAAATTCTCAAATCCATCCAACACCAACAAAACCTTCAAGTCAGAGACTGTTAGGCAAAGCAGAAGAGGAAAAAATGGATTCTTTGATAGACGGGTATAGTAAAAAAACCCAGTTCTAACCTTTGGAATATAATACAATACATGGAAAGGCAGAACAAATAAGGCATCAACACCACGTAACTCAAAAACAATCAGAAAGGCATCTTAAGAAGGAAAAAGCAATGAATCACCAGATTTACCTCCAATCTTAAGAAAACCAACATGCCAGGCCACATCTCAACAAAACCCATGAATCTAACTCAAAGCAAGCAAGGCTATAACTCCACACAACTCATAGGCAAACTAAAAGACATTATGAGGAAATCAGGGTAGCAAGGGCAATATATCTAAACACCAAACCACAAGAAGACCAACATGCAAGGCCAATACTCAATAAATCCAGAAGACTAAGGTCAGATCTTAACCAGAAAAGACTTCAAAAGGCATAACGTACAGTCCATAGGAGGAAAATCTACATGCAAGCTATAGAAGATCAACCAGGAATCATAACCTCTTCAACTACTCCTCAGATAAGAATTTTCCTCACTATCCATTGAGGAAATAGATTCAAACACCATCTTTCTGATCTTAGAACCAACACTATCCATTGACACACGATTATTTTGAAATATTTTAGCATTTTTAGTTCTCCAAATATTATAACTAGTTATTGAAAGAGTTAATTTTTGAATTAAAATCTTAAAGCTTTTACTATTCACATTCAATGCCTCAACTTCATCTTCAATGTTCCCGATACTGCCTTTGATACCATTATTCCATTTAACATTCCCCCAGGTCTGATTTGAGTAAGGACATTCAAAAAATAGATGAATTCTATTTTCAAGCCATAACCTGCACAAAATACACTGATCATCATTAATAATCTTCCATTTCTTCAATTTGTCTCTAGTCCATAATTTATCACGCAAACAATCCATAACATAAAAGTATATTTAGGAATTCTTTTGGTAAACCACACTGTCTTTTGCCAAGAAACCAATTATTTCCTCTTTCTGAACAATTCATAGGTCTCTTTACAATTAGATTTGCCATCTTTTGAAACCTTCCAACTAACCCAGTCTTCACAGTCATTATAAGGGATATTAAGGTTTCTAGACACCTCCATCAAATCATTACAGATAGATCTAGGGAAATTCCAAGAATTATCAACAATGAAATCAGAAGCTTTAGCATTAATATTACTCACAGCATTATAAATAATCCTCATACCATAAGCACTTATCAAAGGACCCTTTTCATACCAATTATCAACCTAAAAGTATGTCTTATCCCCCTTCCATATATGGTAAACTATAATATTTCTGGCTTAATCTCTTAACTTCCATAATATCCTCCAAGTCCAAGAAGAATCTGCTTGAAGTTTAGCTGCCCAAATAGAATTTTTCTTGATAAACCCAGAATGACTCCACTTAACTCACAAGGAGTCTTTCTTCCTAGCAAGATCCCAAATATCCCTCTTCATTCAATCTTTATTCCAAATAACTAAATCTTTAATACCTAACCCCCTTATTCCATAGGATAGCATATATATTCAAGAAACTTTACTCCTAGTTTTATCCATATTAATACCGGACCAAATAAATCTTCTTAAAATTTTATTTATATCTTTAATCATGCTTTTGGGAAGATTGAACATACTAATCCAATAGACATTGATACTTATAATCACTGAAATAACTAACCGAATCCTTTCTTCATAAGACAACCACATATTAGTCCAAGTTTTGATTTTGAGCGTCAACCTTTCAACTAAGATTTTACAGTTAACATCTTTTAGCCTTGTAGAAATAAGAGGGGCTTCAAAGATATTTAACATGAAGATCACCGAGTTTCATATTCATAAAATACGCCAATCTGTTCTTCTTCAAATCCTCCATACCAGCTATAAAAATCTCACTTTTTAGATAACTAATCCCTAGGCCAAACAAATGCTTGAACTCATGGAGAAACTTTTTAATAATCACCAAAAAAAAGTATGATCATATTTAGCCAAATGAAAAGGTCATCAACAAACATAATATGAGATAGGTTCAAAACTTCACAATTAGGATGGAAAGAAAAGTCATTCCTTTTTATTTCATTAACCAAAATCCAAGAAAATGCCTCCATAACAAGCAGAAATAAGTATGGGGTTAAAGGATCTGTTTGTCTCAGTCCATTAGTACCTCTAAAAATCCCATGAACTCCCCTATTGATGCTAACTGTAAAGCTAGTAGTCATAACACATTCCTTAATCCATTAAATAATAATTTGGGGAACTCCATATCTATAAGAATATCAATAATAAAACCCCATTTAATAGAGTCATGAGCCTTCATCAAGTCAATCTTAAGTGCACACCTTGGAAGCCCATTGTTCTTATGATAACCTCTAACTACCTCTTGCATTAAAAGAATGTTATCAAAGACATTTCTCCCCTTGATAAATGCAGATTGTCTATTGCTTACTAAATCAGAAATTATCTCTCCAATTCTATTCACTAACACCTTAGAGATGATTTTATAGGTAGTATTACAACAAGATATTGGTCTGAAGTTCTTCATGATATTAGGGTTAGTCACTTTAGGAATAAGGCTGATAATAATACCGTTCCAATCTTTTAGAATCCTTCCGTGAGAGAAACAATCTAACACTACTTCACATACATCTTCTCCCACTATCTCCCAGTGATTTTGAAAAAATGCTGCATTATAACCATCAGGCCCTGGGGATTTGTTGGCATCAATACTGAACATGGCAGATTTAATCTCTGAAATAGTAACTGAGGTTTTAAGGGATAAAATTTCTCTAACATTCAGCGTTCTCCATCTTATACTTATAATCTTATCTTGAGCAGAGACATAGTTTCCTTTATCACTACCAAGGAGGCTTTTGAAGAACCCTATTGCTTCATTTTGCACCTCTTTTTACCCATAAGAAACACTATCATCCTCCTTTTTAATAGAATATATTTTGTTTCTGTTGAAGTGACACTTTACTTTTTATAAAAAAGGCAGTATTTCTATCACCAAGCTCTAACCAATTCATTCTAGCTTTTTGCCTAAAGAATTCCTCTTCCATTCCTCTCAACTCTAAATATTCAATTTGACATTTGTTCTTAGCTGCAATCAGAGTAATATTTCCCCTATCTCCAATAAGACTTTTATGGACATTATCCAAATCAATATTTTTAGCATTTACTCTAAATGATAAGTTGGAATAACATTCCTTATTAAAATCTCTAAAGCCTTCTTAAGCTATTTCAACTTTCTAGCAATTCTAAACATAGGGTTCCCATTGATATTTATCTCCCAACCTTTCCTCAACACTTATTTAAAGGCACTATTCGTCATCCAAAAATTGAAAAACTTAAAGGGCCTATTAATTCTTTCTTTAACCATGATGAAATCTATAACTAAAGGAGTATGATCAGAAATACCTAGTAATTCCACTTTAACTTCACTATCCATAAAAGAATTAAGCAATTCTTCACTATGCAGAATTCTATCAATAGAACTTTGTATATTGACCTCTCCCCCCCACAACCATTATTCCATGTGAACCAATTACCCCTTATAGGAAGATCATCCATACAAATATTCTCTACACATTCATTAAAGTCATTAACGTCCTCCCAGTCAATACAATTGCCACCCAACCTCTCATTACTTCTTCTAACTACATTGAAGTCACCTCCACTTATCTAGGCCTCATTAGTCATATTAGCAGATATATTCTCTAAATATCTCCATAGAGCATTTCTAGGGCTTCTTTTATTATCTCCATAAACTCTAGTAAAATAGAAGGATCTTGTAGGATTTTTGAAAGTTTTTTTCACAGTAATACCTTGACTTATACTATTTATTAACCAAATTTGGATCCCAAGCAATCCAAACTCGCCCAGAGCCTCTGTCAGTGGTCTTATGAATTAAATTTCACTAGTTAAAACAACTATCTTTCATATTACTACAGTTGTTGTTTCTTACTTTAATTTTCATTAAGTAGATGAAACTAATGTTGTTATCCTTTATGTATTTATTAACCTCTCTTTGTTTGTGAGGAGCATTACAACCCCTAATATTCCATACAACAAATTTGAACATTACTTGTTTTTATCTTTCCCTTTACCTCCTCTTTTCCTTGCCTTGTTTGTAGCTGCATTGTTGTTATTTGCCACTATTCATTGATTACCATGTAATGAATTTTGCTTGTTGTTGATGATCTTAGGAGTAGTTGATAATTCTGAGTCTTTGTTTGTATTTTTGATCTTACTGTCTTCTTCAATGCATTTTTATCCATAAGTTCCAAAGCATTGCTGATTTCTTCTTCCATAGGCCCAAAGGCTTCAAATGAATTATTCATAACCACACCAAAACTGATTGGACTTTTGTTAACCTTTGTGAAATCAACAACCATAATATCATGCACTCTTCTTAATTTTCTGTAGTTATCTTTGTTCTTTCTTCAATCACCTTCATTTGTTCTTCATTAACTTCTTTGTTTTATACTCTGTTACTTTTGTCTTCACTATCTTCAGTATTTTTATTAGTAAAGCTGGGACCCTCATCTTCTATTGTTTTTTCTTCCATTATTGGTTTATTTTTTTCATAGCTTTGCATCCTTCATTTTTCTGTCCAAAGATTTTACACTCAATGCATCTATTTGGAATACACTCATACGCGACTGTTTGTTTAAACTTCACATGAGTCCTAAAAATAAAAGATTACATTACTCAACTAGCAACAAGAGTCCTAACAAAATAGAAGAGTGCAAAACTCAACTAAAAACTTGCAATCCTGAAAGAAAGTAGAAGTGTACATAACTCAACTAACAACAAGGGTTCCTAAAAGACTCAACAAGAATTGTAAATACAATACAATATAGGAATACATAACCGAATTTGATGTGATATATATATATATATACTAGGGTGTACCTGTGCCGATGGCACGTTTGTAAAAACGATCAAAATGTGTAGAAAATTTGAATATAAACTTTAAATGTGTAGAAAATGGTTAATAACAACTTTTGTAGATTTGTAGACATCCGAACATATTGGCATTTATTTTTGGAACAGGAAATACTTGGGATACATGATTTGTAGACACACCAACTCAAGGTGTCCCCACTCAAAATGTACTAATGACATGTATTCGAGTCACCAAATTATGTCCCAGAAATGAATCATTATAGCAAGACTCTTTTGAAACATCAAACATAACGACTCCTCTAATGAAAGTTTTGCACATGTAAACAGAAAAAAGGGATGTAGTAGTATATAAAATCCAATCATAAATAAAATAATTCTACATTATAAATTCCAAAGGATACAGATATACGACCCACAAATGAAGATAACAAGTCCATTTACCGAAAGCACATGAATTTCTTGTTAGTATATGATCAATTGCATTATGTGGATAATTATAGCCAAAGTCTTCTTCCGCTTATAGTTCAATTCCAACTATGTATATAATTTATAATATTATAGTCTTTCACTGTAAGTTCAATTAACAACTCCACTTACTTTCTCTTGTGACACAAACACGCTACTACACACATACATTCCAATTAAAAAAGCAAACACATATTTACTTACAAACTAAACAAAATAAAATTGCAAGGAAAACGTTTATAAATACACATATTTCCCCTTTAAAATATATATCTACAAATGAAAATCCTGCAAAAATTCAAAAACAAAATTATTAAAATTTTGCATATAATACCAAGAATAAATGTTTGAGTTGTATCGCATAACTTCCATCCCAAAAAATATTGGAGCAATTTAATAACTCAAATACTTTAACCTATATGCATTCAGCATTAGTGTACTTGTCATGTTTACAACCTTGTACCAATTTTTTTTGCTACTTGCAATTTTCGTAGTCTTTCATGTAAAAGGTTGTGTGTGCGCCATTTCCACTCTCAATCTCAGCCAAATGGATTATGGCGCCATTTCCACTCCATTTTTTTATCCGTTCATCGCTATGTTTAGTTTCTAATATTTATATATATATTTGGTTTTGTTCAACACCTCGGGAGCCACAACTGATCTGGACAGGGGGCTATACCTCGGGTGCCACACCTAAGATTTGATTTGTCCGTTGACTTTTGTTATCTTTTTATGTAGCAAAGATTTGATTTGTTATGAGATCTTTTATTTGACTTTAACCTCTTTTATTGCTTTTTTAAAACCAGTGTCTACCCGTATCATATATATTAATGCTTCTATTTCTTTTACTTGTAGAAGATCTTTATTGTTAGATGCCTTTGACCACGACTAATATATGTATTATTGTTAGATGCCTTGGACAAAATAATATTAAAACTGTTTTTTTTATCAAATTTTATATATATGAAAAATACTATTAAAAGAAGTATTTTTGTAAAATTGTAAAAAAAAATTATTTATATAAAATTTGTATTAGTTCTGTATATACAAAAAATGTACATTAATATATAAAAAAATACTTTTTAAAAGAGTTTTTTCAGTTTTTTTTCAAAAGAAGTTGAAATAGGTTTGTATTTATATAAATAGCAGTTTTATACATTTAAAAAACTACTTTGTGTTATATATAGATTTTTACGATAACTGATTTTATAAAAAAAATGATAGTTATATTGATAAAAAGAATTTTTATATAACATATATCTTGTAATAAAAAAACAAATGAAAGTCGAAAACTCTTCAGAAAAGGATTTCATCTTCAACAGCCATAATCCACTCTCACAAACCCAAAACCACATCCTTCTTGCTACGAATATGCAAAATCACGGATATTAGATGAAAGCTCCAAATAAGAGCACAAAATCATTTTTAATGTGTCTTCATGAGCTCATTCTTCCCTATATACCCAGATCCGTATATACCCGTATCTAAAACCCATATAAAAATAGCAAACATGTATACTCAAAACATTCGGAAGGGAACAAAATCTGTTAAAAAAACACATACCCCCCCCCCCCCCCCCCCCAGAAAAAAAAATTCTCAAATCCATATACTAACCAATAAAAACCTTAAACCCAAACCTCCCTGTAAACTGCAAAACTAATGTTGGAACAATCATTGGAGATTTCTAAACTAAAGAATCTCAAACAAAAATAATGAGATAGAGTGGAGAGGGGAAGAAGAGAGTAAAAAAAATTCTAATAAAAAGAGAGATAAAATAACATTGTGTCTTTGCAAGACTGAGAGGTATGATTTTGTCAGTATCAATATACACATCTACAGTTATACCGATGTACATTTATACTGTACCAATATTCACACCACCTCAGAACATAAATCGTAGGATGGGACGCTTTTTGACCGTAGGATACTTTACCAATATTCACACCACCTCCCTATTTCCACCATAGATTTTTGGTTTGAGGGAGTGGGTCACAGTGGGGGGAGTCCTCGAGGCCTGCTCTGACAGACAGAGAGTCCGGTGGTAGCTGGCGGTGTTGATGGCGGTTTGGGGTAAATAGCAACCCAAAACAGCAACCTGTGAGAGAGAGGTTGGAGTGTGAGAGAGAGTTATCGTGTAGACTTTAGAGTCTGAGAGAGAATTTAACTTACCTGACTTATGATACAGCAAAAAACCCCAAATATTTTGAAACACCCAAATATCTCAAGTCACTCTCATACTGATCCACGGACCGCTTGTGATACAACAAAAAAACAAATAAGTACATTGCAATTAATATCAAAATTAAATGAAAAAACCCCAGAATCCCTCTCATCTCATGGCTAAACCCACTACCTATCTGACCCAATAACATCATTCAATGTTTTGTGAGGGTGATATGAGAGAGAGAGAGAATATGAGAGGATAAGAGAAAGGGAAGGAGGTTTGTAACCGTGTAAGTAAAGGTGAAAGAGAAGGAGGTTGGTACCATCCTTATCCAGCCACGCAAATCCAAGATTTTGTAGTGGGTGTACGGGTATGGCAGAAGGGATGGGAGTAAAGCGTTGGGAAAAGAAATCTCATACTGTGAGGGGTTGTTTATCTGACATCTTCAACGGAGAGAGCCAGCACGCGTACCAGTGAGAGATTAGTATGTTATACACCTCACCGTAGTTAGCCTCACATGTAATTTCAACCATTAGTTGGCCAAGCGTGGTGTAAATGACAGATTTAATCTCAGCCAGCAGTTGATAAAGACCAAACCATCAAGATGTAATCTGAACCGTTAGTTGGAGAGGATAAAAAGTCCCTCCTCCTTTATTATATATATATATATATACACACACACACACACTAGGGTATGCTCGTGCCTGAAGGCAAGACAAGATTCGAGAAAGCTAATATAATCACGACAAAATAACAGTCGACCCGATTTAATTTATAGGACTATCCACCTGTTTAAGGTATAAAAAAAATTCAACAATCAAATAAATAGTCACTCATGGACCTTGTATAAACTACATCACCTAAAGGAACGACTGTAATTTTTGAAAATAAAAACGTGCTCGATTTATGGTGAAACTAAGTCGCCAACCAAAATGTGTCAATAAACTACAAAACTTTCTTTTCAAATATAGTCTTTTTAGATATAAATTTATAACACTAATTCAGAATATGTAAGATAATAAAAAAGTACACAGAACATGAAAAACGAAAATGTAAGATAATAAAAAACTTAGACGTACTAATCATCAATAACATTATCACCAGAATCACCATTAGAATGTCATTAAGTCATGTACCTTAATTCCCATAATTTCTATTACAAACTTTTCTTTTTTTTCTTTAACAATCAAAAGATTTACAACAATAAAAAAAGTATTCATTATTCCCGTATCTTTCATGCCGGGCTCTAAATACTAATGTCGTCAACTTAAATATAAATAAAAGTAGTTTAATTAAATACTTTGACTTAATAAAAATGCAACAACTGAGTACTATGAATGCTAAAATTAGTCATTCAACCATCTATGCTAACGATTATAAAAATGTAACAACCAACATATCAAGTCATGTATAATTTAAGACTAAAAGATCTTTTATATAACATACAAAAAATTATGAGGTGGGACACATTTCAAATAGATGGAGTCGGAGGGTTTGGATGACACGTAATAAGTCGCACCCGGTGAGTAATGAAATGAGAGTTAACTTAGAAGCAGATCTGGAGTCGGAGTCAAGCCTTCTAGAAGGGCCAAACAAAGCAACAACCGAGGAGTCTCAATACTTATCACAACAGTAGTGATTCCATTCTAGTAGTAGATCTGCTACTGTGTCCTAGAGTGTTTGTTGCCTCCCACGTTTCATAGAAATATACCGCATATGTTGGATATGCAAAAACATTGAATATGTAGTAGATATTCAGGGATGAATCTGCAAAAAAATAGAATACGTACAAAGTTAGAAATGGAAAAAAAAAATAACCTTTATTTGGGAAAGAAAAAAATGGAATGAACTTTTTTTAAAATAAAGACATAAAACCAACTAAATCTCCCATACCCAATGAAATATAGTTTCAAGACCCACACATGAATTTTAAAAATGGTTTAGCCTCCATGAAACCGAAATTTGTTCTTCCAACATGGTTTCTACCTCATCAATATCATAAGAATTTAGTATATGATCAATTATTGCACAATTTACTCAATCGATATGATCAGAACCAAACACACAAAATCTAAGAAAAATCTCCCATACCTAGCTCCACAAAAAATTAGATCTATAAAAATAAACATTAGATCCGAAATGAGAGAGAGGGAGTAGGGTCGTGTGCATAAGAGGGTGAGAGAGAGAGGCGGCGGGGAGGTCGATTCTGGGCCCTGTGTTAAAAAAGTATGAATTCTTCTATTCATGCTCAAGCGTAATATATAGAAGAAGAAAAAACTAAGCTCAATTTTTTTTATACATTTCAGTTTTATGCTACATTTTAGGATTATTACGCTTGAGCCGAGACAAATTCAGAATGCCCACTTTTTGAACTCTGTGACAGATTTTTGAATTTGTCAACACGAATTCGGCCGCAACTCTGCATTTTTCATTCTGAATTCAAAGATTTGTGCATTCTGCATTCTACATTCTTTTGCGGCCAGGTAGAAGTGTGCATTCTGAATTCAAAAATTTGTGCAGCGGATAGATTTTTGAATTTGTCACAACTAGGACAAATTAGGATCTGCATTATTGGTATCTGGCCACAACTTTCAGAATGCACACTTTTTGACAAATTCAGAATACACACTTTTTGTTCTAATCCAACAAATGTCTTACACTGAAACCAAAGCAACTCAATGCAGAAGCCAAAAGCCAACAATTACCTAGAGCTGCTACCCTTTAACTGGTGAACATGAGCGTCAACCTTCTTGAAATCTACACTGTGATGCTCTCTAAATAACAAAAATTAACCAACAATTTGAGGGTAAAAAAGATGTTCTTAATTTGTTAGAGAACTCAATAGCTCCATACAACCATCAGTTTAAAAGAATAAGTAAAAATGGCAATACATATCTCACAATTCTTTCGTTAGTTCATGAAGAGGCCTCTCAGAATCTTCAAACAAGAGAGACCACTTCAACCTCAAAATTTGGGTTGCTCTCATCTTGCAGTTTCTAAAGCTAGGTGAACTGGTCATCCAGAAATCCATTCTCCCCATAAAAAATCATTAAATAAATTTATGAAAAAAATAAGTTGTTTGGACGACTCATCAGAAGCCCTCGCAAACTCGGGCACCCCATGGCCTTTGTCAGATCACTCTATACATTGGAGAGAGAACTCGAACGTGGAGTATCTCACCTTAGTGAAAAAAATAGTGCGATTTGTGCATCAATATTGTTCTCCCTACATGCATTATGAAGATCTGCAAATAGCGTTGTAATTCCAATCATATGTGGTAGCGCAAAACATGCCCTCCATAGCCTTCAACTCGTAGTCGAACATGTATCAACACTGCATTTATAGTCATATACAGAAGATAAAAGTTGAATCAATGCTAAATTTTTATTGTCTCAATAGAAATCAAACTAATCAGTGCATCCTATAGTCCAAAATAGAAGCATAAATGCAGTGGTTGTGAAGAAGCATAAATGCAACACTAAAAAAATAGAAGTATAAATGAAGCAGTTCTGAAAATCATAGATGGAGCAGGCATAAAATTCATTTCCACATGGATATGTGTGTGCATGTATGCGTGTGCATTTTTCTTGGACAACCATTACACTATTAGAATCCTAAATACAATTTTACAAAAGACATCTGAGTATACCTGATAAGACTCGAGACAACTGAAGTAACCTCTCGAGAAAGATTGCCTAAATAAACAGTGATATATGGAGGATTATTCTCCGAAGCATCATCATTTAGATCCTCTTGACCATCTTCTAATTTTCCATTGGTTTGTTCCAGAATGCCATCTGAATTTGATTTCTCATCCGCTCCAAGACCATTTGCTTCCCAATTACAATGAATTTTTCGAATGCCAAACCACTTCCCATTGAAATAATTTGTTGCACAGAGGGCACGATAGTTCCCCATTTACCTGTTTGAGAAAATCAAAATCAAAATCACAAAACCAACATGAATACCAAATATCATAAATAGACCGATGTTGATTGATGTGCTTCAAGGATCCTTTCAAGATTCAACACTTTCACCCTCTTGAAAAGGAAAGATTACTCCAAAATCCAAGCGACGCTAAGACACTCAATGACTAAGCAAAAAACAGAGCAAGGGGAAAGACTAATACAATTAGAAACCAAATCAAGTTCCCAATTAGAATTTTGTAAGGAAGATTAGTACTACAATCGAAGTGTTGATACTACAGGGGTTCTCAACCTCCACACTTTGAAATTCAATAAAGGAAAAATAGGATCCCCAAGATAAAAGATGAAATGACATAAAATTAATGGAATAAATTCAACATTCTCAACTCCAAACCAACATTCTCCACAACAAACCATATTCATTATAGTGATATAAATTCATGAATTTCATCGAAATATTGTCAAAACATAAGGGCCTTGAATTCAAAATATCTAAAACCTAAATTTCAAACAGTTGAACAGATATGAGATAAATAGGAACATGAAGTGTAAAGAAAACATAAATAAACAAAATAGATAATAGAAGAACTCAAATTTCAAAACACCAAAATCCCCATATCATAAACCTCTAAAAAATCATAGCTTGGACTAATATGAGATAAAAAAAATTTGGTAAGCTTGCGCACACACACACAGACTGTTTTTAAGACTCACGAAGCTTAAAATGATTGGATAATGCAAAGAGGATAAGATTAATATCTATGCATGATATAATCACCAAGTTAAACCAACATTATTATAAGAGCATAGGCTCAAAGTAAGATTCAAGTATTCCTCTAAAATAATTAAGAGTAGGCTCCCCATTTGAAATAAAAATACTACTGCAATTGAAATAGAATTTTCGACAGTTATACACTTAAATAACAGTATATTAGTCTCGAATACACCAAGAATTGTGCATTTACAAATATGAGGTATATAGAAGAGATTATCCTAATCCTTAAAAACAAAACTTTAATAGCAACAAACAATTGAAAATGTGAAGTTTGGAGTTAAAAGACAAAATATTCATAAATGGAAAAATAACTTTAAACAAAGCTTAGATCTATACACATAAATATGTATTTTCGAAATAGATTTGAACCTTAATAATCCTAAAACTTGAAAACTAATTAAAAAGAGTATATATGAACACCAAATTGGAGAGACAATAATGGTTAAATCAAAGTGAACCAAAACATGATTAAATCTGCAAAATAAAACCAATAATCGTTAGATCTGTTTGTGAATACCAACAATACATCTAAGTCGAAAAATGAAACAGATTTACCCTAATTTTTTAAATAAAAAAGTTAAAAAATGATGTGAATAAGCATAGATCTGTTTGTACGAACTATACCATAATTTTAAAACCCTATTAAATATCACAGCCAAGTAGGAAATCCTAAATACCACCGAGGTAGACCATTCGACACAATACAATACTTCTACAATGGTACCTAAGAGCAAAAAAAACATCAGAATTAGTAAACATCAGAATATTTAGGTATAAACCCCAAATCGAAAAAAAAAAGTGTTCAGATCCGTTGTTGTGTGTGCGTCTGTGTGTATGTGCGCGTCTGTGTGTGTGTAAATATGTGCGTGCATGTGTTTAAGAGTGTGAGAAAAAGAGGCGAAGGTCGAGGAAGAGAGGCAGAAGGGGAGATAGGCAAAGAAGAAGCCCGATTCTTGAGAGGGAGGGAGGGTTTTGCAGGGATAAGACGAAATGAGAGAGAGAGAGAGAGAGAGAGAGAGAGAGAGAGAGAGAGAGAGAGAGAGAGAGAGAATGAGGACGGCTAGGGTTTGGGGGTATGTCTTAGGTGAAAATTCATCTCAACCCTTTGTTTTGTGCCTAGGTGGCTTTAATCTTAACCACAAATTGACTTATAAACTTATGAATAGTAAAAACACCATTGCTCCTTATATATATATATATATCTATATATATATATATACTAAAAAAGGAAAGAATTGTGAGTTAATTTATGGTATCCAGGAGTATAAAAAACGGAATATAAAAAGTAATATAAGTATATAAAGATGAGTATATTATATACGGAATAATAACCCTAAAATGAGAATGGGGTTGTAACTAGTGAGGGTTATTTAAAATGAAGGCGTATATGATAAGCGACAAATTTTAAGGTATAAGCTTTGGTGAACGCTTAGAATATTTTAGATACACGAGGTTCTTAATACTGTATGGACTTAAGAGTTTTTTGAGGTGCTAGTTAGGCTGGGTAGCTAACTAGGGTGTTTTAAAATACATGCGTTAGGTGTGCACTATTAGATGAGATGTGAGGGGTATCCCATGTAAGTGCGACAACAATTTAAATATGGAGAGTATCATATTTTTACATATTAAAGTAAATTAAGCACTTGCTAAAATGTTTTTCAAAAATCGGGCTCTGACCCGTATCTATTTTATTTTTCCTTCCCCCTTTTTATACTTCTTGGTGTCCAGACAGAGGGATGCCTGGATGACTATCTCTTCCGAGTCAGACATGCAACCGTAGCTTTAGATGTTAGTCGAAAATCATTTTAGACGCCTCTATCCTTGTGATCTAGAGAGGAGGTATTGTAAATATATTCAGGCATGTTGCCCAACTGTTGTCATTTATTTTATTTACGACATTTTTATTTTACATGCATTCGATTTGGTTGTAATATATGTTTATCGAGAGTTATCGGTTATTTATTTATTCATTCCATTTGTTGTTTTTATTACCGTGTGATGGTCTTAATTGTGTATTAAGTTTAAGAAAAAAGATTAGAAAGTTTAAATTTTTTTACACCTGGCCTAATAGGTTATTAGTAGTTAATATGGTTTTCGATAGTGATGCTGAGAATGAAACCAATTGACAATCTTGTTTAATTTGATATAGGACTGATCACCCAGTATGTTATTAGGTGGGTGTCACGCCTGATGGGTCATGCTAACGTGAACTAGGTTATTTAAAACTCTTTTAACTCTTTGATATAAAATATATTATAAATTATAAATTAAAACGCTCACGCACACTAGTATGTAAAAGGTGGTGATGCTAGAAATAAAAATACCCTTTAAGAATGAGATGAGGAAAAGAAAAAGTGACACAATTTTTGTTCTTGAGGAAACCACCATGGTGAAAACCCCCGTGTCCCTAGTCCCAGGACAACTCACACACCCAAGTTCACTATTACCAATTATCGATTACATATTACAGTCCACCAGTTTACAATGAATATAAACTAATCAAATACAAACACGTATAACCACCTTTCTCTAAAAACAACCCAACTTAACTGAGAATCAGTCAACCCAATAACACCCAGGTAATAGTGACTAAAACACGCGCACACTACACTTTTAATACCCGAGATCCATGTAGATGTACACAACACAAGGAAACAATAATAATAAGATGATATTGAATTAATCGGTACTAAAAGAATGATTAAATATCAAGTTACAAGACACAAGCAAAGTCTTCCTTAATAATTAATATTCAAGTACAGATTAATCTTAAAACAATTTAGTTGGCGCAAATGACCAAAAATAAAATAGAAAATAAAATTCCAACAATTGCGTAATTAACTTAACACCAAATAGAGTATGAATTAATTTAAACCGGTGTTATGTTAAAATATTAAGTCCAAGTAAAATGAGAAAAAGATAAATATGTGTAGAATATAGCTCATACAAATTAGTATTTAATTAAAGTCAACACAAGAAATTTACAAATATTTCAGTTAATCCAAATAGAAAATTTTGTAACACAAAAAAATTAATCACAAAGATTAAATTTCAATTTTAGTTCAAACCAATACTATAACGAGGTTTGGATAAAAAACTGAAACACACACTAACAACACCTAAGTATAAAAGAACACAACAAAAAATATTCAACTGAGACAATAAAAAGTGTATGAGTCAATTGATTCAATCCAAGTCAAATGAGTACGAGATAAAGAGTGTAGCACTCGACTCAATAAAATAGGATGAGTTTAACTAAAATAAAATTAAATAAATAAAGATTATGATTTAAGTACCACACACTAATTAAACCCAACTAAATAAAGTGAACATACAAAAGTTCAACTTAAAGGATATAACTAGTTAGAGGTAAAAATCAAATTAATTTTAATCCCAAATTAATTAAATTAAATCAGATTTAAAATAAAAGTTATTTTAATAAAAAATATGTGTGACACAAAACAACTTTACCCAAATTGTTAGGACTAGATAAAAACTGTGCACACACTTAATTGAGTGTAAATAAAGTCTTAATCGCAAATACCAAAAAGACTTAATCGCAAACTGTGCACACACTTAATATGAAACTCGGTGATCTTCACTTTATTTACCCCAACAGTTTTTTGGTAAAGTTGCGATTAAGACTTTATTTACCCCAACACAAGCTGGTATAAAGTCTTTAACAAAAGATGTTGGCAAACAAAATTAGCAACACACAACATAGATCTGAACTAAATATGTAAAATGTTTAGACTTCAGTAGTTTAAAATCTTTAAGTGATTAAACAAATGTTGACACAACATTCAAAGTCCAACTATTGATAAAGACTGTTCTTTATAAAAAAAATTATCTAATAGCTTTTAGTTAAGGAAAAATAGAATAAACAAATATAGTTAATCAACAAGGATTTGTTTAAGGAAAAAAAAAATCAAATTAAAGAAACAAAGATTTTTCATAAAACAAATTTTAACGAGTTCTAGTAAAAAAAATGAATCCCTTTATGGATCTAAAAAGGTAAACACTAAGCAAAATTTGAGAGTATATGTATATATAGTAGCAGATCTGTAAGTATATATATATAACGAGGAGTAAGAGTGAATAAGGAATGTTACCCCAAAATAAACCTTGAACCGCAATCGAAAAAAGTCACCGAAAAAGGCAGCCACACCGGAACAAGGCACCACATCGGAACCAACACTCGCTTCCACCACCGGAAATCACAGTCCACGAGAAAATAGCCCCAAACTTGTACCATCGAAACCAAAAAGATCCACCACCAGAAAAAACACCGGACTAGAAAATAGCGTCGAAAAACCCAGCACCTCAAACTGTAAGGTGTTGTTTGTTTTTACCACTTAAGTCTGAATCTGAACCATTCAGACTTAAGAGGTATAAAAAAGTGTTTGTTTTTTTAAATGATTAAGACGCTAATGGCCATATTTGGCTCGAGGTAAAGTTACGTCTGAATTCCAAATCTGAAGTCTGAATCAGTCTAAATACATTCATTCAGAAGTATATTCAGACCTAAAAACAAACATATTTTTTAGATTCAGATTTCAGACTTCAGATTCAGTATTCAGATTTCAGATTCAGATTCAGACTTCAGATTCAGATAAAAAAACAAACTCAACCTAACTAAAAACCCTAAAAAATGAAGATCCGAAAAACCTTCTCAACCGGAACGATTCAAATCGAAACAAGGAAAATAAACCTCCAAAGTGCCAAACCGGAACTCTCAATATCCAAAGAACACACAACAAAGTCCCAAAAGAAATTTTTCAACCTCACATATAGAAATGTTTACGATCGATGTTTAAAGAGAACAAAAAAAATGAAAAAGAAAATCTCTGAAGAGTATGAGAGCAAATGAAACTTTAAAGAGAGAGAAAAATTGAGAGAGAATCGAAAATGTTGGCATTTAGACCATCTCCAATAGTTATTTCTTACGGACCCATTTTTCATCTAAGAAAAAGGAAGTCTGAAAAATTCTCTCCAATAGCAGTTTCTATGTAACTGTGAATCTGACATGGGTAATGAGTCATTTCGAAAATTTCTATCACCATTTCTACATGTAGAAATGGGTAGGCGGTTAGACAATATGATATGGAAGATAACCTATGGCTAAAAGTTCATCCACGTTTATCTTTTGCAGTTAAACATCTATCAAAACTGTTGGGTAGAAACAAACTGTTGGAAGTCTCTTGGAGTTCTATATGTTCCACAAATTAAGGTAATATCCCAAATAGATTAAGGACACCTTTTAACCGTATCATAGAATTGATTTTAGAAATGGGTCATTGGAGATGGTCTTAGTATATTTGAGAGAGAGAGCCCCCAAACAAATAAAACCCCTTGCTCCTTTAATCAGCCAAAATGACTATAAGGGTACAAGCGTAAAAAACATAAGATTTTAAGGGGCACAGGGGTCAAAACCAAGAGGACAAGATTTGGTAAACAAATCTCTCGGGAAGACCTCGAGCCAAACCCAAAACCAACCCATGGTATTTCAAAACCAGCAATACTTAATAAAAACCAACAAAACTGCCGTTTTTATTTTAGATCAAGAGATTAATTTAATCAATAACTTAATGTTTAAACTAATAACATTATTATCAAATAAAAAATTATAAAACTCATATATGAGAATATAAAAATACTAAAAATAAAAATACAAAAAAATTGTATTTTTCCCAAAGCAAATTGTATGCAACACAAAAATTACTATTTATCAAAAATAATTTACATATTAAATCAATACAGGAAAATATGATTTAAGGTATATAAAAAGTAGATTTTAATAATAAAAAAATGCAGGAACATTAAAAAAATATATGTCTCAAAATTGAGCTAACACGAAGATATGATATTTTCAAAAAAGATGACATGTTCCTAACCCACTTGGGATATTTTGGTTATAAAAGGAACGGTTCCTCCTCATTTAAGGGATGGATGATTTTGGGGCAAGTTTTAGGAGAGAGATTCTAACGATTCTTCCCCATAATTTCCAAGAGTTTCATCACAAGTTTCACATTGATAAGTAAATTCTTAAGTTACTTTACGAATTTGAGATGATATATTCATGTTTAGAGGTGATTAGCCCGATTTGTCACCTCTCACGCCCCAAAGTGACTAAAACTGAGTTTTTTTAGCATATCGTACAGTTCCACGAACTACACAGACTTTGATTCCGCGAAAAGACGGATAAGTAGGAAAAATAACGTTTCTCAAGTAAAAAATACTCTAAATATGGTGCTTTCCCAAATCTAGACTACTCTCTTACACCAACCTTGGGGTTAAGCAAGTCACTAACAAGTTTTCTCTAAAGCATTAAAATATTTATCCTTATCGAGAAATCATTCAACCCCTACTAAAGCAATTCATGTTAGTAAAGATTAAAAGACCCTCAAACAATGAATATACACCCATATGCGTTAGCAACAATTTTTAAAAACTAGAGTGGGATGGTCCAATAGATATGATCACAATTCAAAGGAGAACAATGCCCACTACAAACAAATCTTTATTTCGCATCGAGGAACCCCAAGACCAGAGAACTTCAGTAGTTAAGTAGAAAGAAACACACAAGGGGGAAATGGAGTTGGTATAGTTGGTAAAATTTTCTTTTCTACTAGGAATCCTCCATTTCAAAAGTCCAAGGCTACATAAAAAGATATTGGGGCAGGAAGAAGAAGTTCGTGATAAGTTACAAGAAATGCGTGAAATTCATTGTGGGGATACTGATATCCCTATCTATAGAATCTTTTAACGAGGACTATACTATTGGCCTATCATGAGTAAAGATGATGCTGGGCTATAGTAAAATTGTTTGAAGTTCCAAACACAATTTAGCCAGCTTGCCAAAGATAATATTATTAAAACTTTGGGCGATTGGAGAAGGCCCGACATAACTTACTTGAATTGGATAATTACCCACTGAAAGGGGAGACGAGATTTAAGTAAAGAAATTGATTGCTCGTTTTTAATTAGTCAGTGGGGAATTATACAAGAAAGGTTACATCCATAAGGACCCACAATATATTAACAAGTATGAAATAGTGAAGGTGTTGAAATAATCTCACGAACCATCCCATATAGGTGGAGCTAACTTATACGGTTAATTAATGACATTAGGGTAATATTGGCCCATGATGGAGCTTGATTCCATTAATTTCGTAAAGAAATGGAAGGCATTACAAGTATATGAAAATATGGTGTATGTTGTGTTAGTAAGCTTGCAAAGTTTGGTTGCTTCATAACACTTTCATACTTGGGAATTTGTTTTAGTATGAAAGATAACACTAGCCTCTAGAGGAAAGGCTTTTATATTAGTTTCCAAGGATATATATAGTAAATAGTTAGAGGCAACCCTTTTGAGTAGGATAACCACGTAAGTGGTGACTCAGTTCATCCATGAATACATCATTTGTAGTTTGGCATTCCAAAGGTCATCCTCACTGATAATTAAAGGTTATTTGTGTTCAAAGAAATGGGATTACTCAAAGATAAGTACAAGAAAATTTACAAAAATTCTACCCTTTCTTATCTGAAAAGGAATGGGAAGGCATAGGAGACCTATAAGACCTTAGCTAACATCCTTAAGAAAATGTTAGAAAACCTCATAGGTACTTGGAATAACAAGTCTCCAATGGTTTATAGGTTATATGACTTCGAAGAGGAAGTCGATAGGACTTACTCCATTATTCATTATCTATGGGACATAAGTCTTATTACGAGTGGACTTTGAAGTACCTTTTGTAAGGATGTCTTTGAACCATGACTTACACCGAGACCCCAGACATCTGAAACTAGAGGCTTTGGATGAGCATAATGACAAGGCCAAAGAAAACTTCAAATTTATACTCAGCAACTCTTGTGAGCCAACGAGAAGTTTTTTAAGACAAGAGAATTTTAGGTTGGTGATTTGGTTCTTTGCGAGTCGACTCAAAACTTGATAATCATGTGCGCCTCCAATTTCAGGCCAAACTGGTAAGGCCATTTGGTATTAAAGGGGTTGAAAAGTCAGGGTACTACCAAATTTTCACTACACCAAAATGGGCAAATTGTCACCTTTCAGCCGGCCAGCCTTGTCAAGGTCATTGATCGTGACAAAAAAACACGCGTTTTATGTCACGGTCATTGACCTTGACACGACCGTGACAACGAATTGTCACGGTCATTGACCGTGACAATTCGTGTCACGGTCAATGACCTTGACACGACCGTGACAACTTTTCCAGCAAAAACACTTTCCTCCTTCTTTTTCCCTCCCACCGTTCCCTCCCTCTCTCTCTCTCTCTCTCGACTCGACGCTGCTCTCTCTCTCTCTTTCTCTCTCAGGTCCAATTTCTCTCTCTCTCTCTCTTCCATTTATATATATATTTGTTTGTATATTTATGTGTGTATGTGTATATATATATGTGTGTGTGTATGTGTGTGCGTGTGTGGGGGGTGGGGCGGGATGGGGCAGGGTGGGGGAGGGGGTGGTGGAGGGGGGCAGGGGGTGGGGCGGGGTGGGGCATGGTGGGGGAGGGGGCGGTGGAGGGGGCAGGGGGTGGGGTGGGGTGGGGTGCGTTGTGTGTGTGTGTGTGGTGGTGTGTTTTGGGGAAGGGGGGGAGGGGGTGGTGGAGGGGGGCAGGGGGTGGGGTAGAGTGGTGTGTGTGTGTGTGTGGTGGTGTGTGGTGGGGGAGGGGGTGGTGGAGGGGGGCAGGGGGTGGGGTGGGGTGGGGTGTGTGTGTGTGTGTGTGTGGTGGTGTGTGGTGGGGGTGGGGCGGGATGGGGCAGGTTGGGGGAGGGGGTAGTGGAGGGGGGGGAGGGGGTGGGGTGGGGTGGGCACACCTACGCACACACGCACACCTACGCCACACACACACGCACGCCTACGCACCTACGGACACACACACACCCCACCCCACCCCACCCCCTGCCCCCCTCCACCACCCCCTCCCCCATCATTGTGTGAATAGGTATGAGATCATAATTTGGAGGAATTCACGTCCAAGAAATAATTTGGATTCCCTTTAGGGTCTTATGTCTTGAATTAATCTGAGGGGGTGGGGGTGGGGGCGGGGGTGGGTAGGGTTTTGAATATTATTTACATTCAAAATAAATAATTGATAATAGTTGGATAATAATTGGATAATAATTGTTTTTACACCTATAGAACAGCTTAGATAGTGTGTGTGTGTGTGTGTGTATGTGGTCAATACATGAATTTATTTTTGTATTTGAATTATCCCATGAATTTATTTTTGTATTTGAATTATCCCATGAATTTATTTGTGTATTTGAATTAACCCATTATATGAAACATACTTGACATTAAATATAGTGCGCATAGATACTAGCATTCTAGTTCTTATGCGTACGCATTCAATAACCCTTAGACCCGTTCGAGAGTCATTACCCCTGTAATGAGATCTCTCGAATTGTCCCGTTTGGACAGTTTGAGACTGTATAATTTTTGTATAATATTCTTATTGGCTTAAAGTTGTTACTTTTGGAGGAAGTTCTGCAGTCGTATCTTAATGTTCTCTGGGTACATACTAGATTGACAAGTGTGACTGTTATTTTAATTGACCAATTGAAATAACACTCACACCTGCCAATCTACGTCGTGTACTTGGAGAACTAAGGGGATATGCTGTCGAATTTTTTTCAAATCGTAACAATGTGCATGAGCTGTTAAGTATATTACAGAAAAATGCATTCTTGAATGGGATAGGACCACATACCCTTTAATAGGATAATTAAATGATGGGATAATTAAAAAAACATACTATAAATCTAAGTTTTGTTTACCTTTAATAGGTGTTTAGTTGTGGTAGCTGTGATGGGATATCCGAAATACAAAGAGTGGATGGGTGAGACTAATAGAATGGGGGATGTGTTTCGCAGAGGTGCTAACGAATTTGTGAAATATGCAAAGAGATGTCGTAATGATGAAGAGTTTCCGTGTCCGTGTGCTAGGTGTAAGAATGGTAAGGTGTTTGAGTGGACAACAGTTGAACTACATTTGTTAAGATCGGGTATGAAAGATAGTTATCAACAACGATGAGCCGTTTGTTTGTGCATTTCAAAAGGTTAAGCAAGTGTTTTACTCGGAGTATATCAACAACGAGCCGTGATCAATTGTCCAACATGCGCCAAGGCGTCTAAATAGTAGTGTGGATGACTTGGCTGCTCCTACCGAATATCAATCAATTTTTTATGATAACCCGAATTTGAAACAATTTTTCAATTTGTAATAATTATTTCAATTTGTACCGAAACATCCATTTTTAATGCTTTAACTTGATCTGCACTTTATCATTTTCACTCTTGTGTAGTGTGCGTGTGTGGAGAGGAGATTAATACATAAATATTCCAACTACATCTAAGTTTTTTTTATACTAATCCATGAATATACGCTTCTTACCTTTAATAGGTGATTAGTACATAGTTATTTGGGGTGTCCTATTTGTGGAGAGGAGACTGAATCTCTTCGTCTATCCGAACACTAAGAAATGCCATAATCCTATGGAGCGATGCTCTGCAAATTCCTCCCAACCGTTATGTAGCCAAACATCACCGGTTGAAGTTGTCAATTCCACTTTCCATACCCCACCACTTTCCATACCCCATTCAAAGGTGGAGTTGACAACTTCAACTGCTGATTTTTGGCTACACAACGGTTGGAAGGAATTTGCAACGCATACCTCCATAGGATTATGGTATTTCTTAGTGTTTAGATATGAAGAGAATTATCATTGACACGATTGCCCGGGGTACATTAGTTGGAAGGAGGTGCCATATGAGCTCAAGTTAGCTGTTTGAGTGACACTACAGGTAATGTATTTATATTTATATGTCAATTTCGATTTCGATTTCAATTACAATTTATATTTATCTATATTTGAGGGGCGGATACTAATTTTACTTTATTTCAATTCAGGGGACAGGGAGTGGCCCTAAGGGTAGGCCACATATGCTCTATACTTATGTCGCTATTCGGACGAGAAGGGAATGATAAGGAGGTGTTCCCGAGCGTCGCGGTACAAAATCTCTTTTCCATGCAAATAGTTTGTAGATTTGAGATAAAATGATGGTGATGTTGTTTCTTTTTAAATAGTTTCTTATTTGAATATATATTTGCATTATCTTTAGTTTGTTCGGATATATGATGTGTGGAACAGGTACAACGTTGCTATAACAGGTACAAATATACTGCTGGGCAATGGCAGTGGCCATACTGCCCAGCATTTTTTTTTTTAATTCTGCCCAGAATTGTCACGGTCATTGACCGTGACAATTTTTTTACTAAGGGTCACGGCTTTGTCACGGTCATTGACCGTGACAAACGTGTCACGGTCATTGACCTTGACACGACCATGACACAAAACGCGAGTTTTGTGTCAAGGTCAATGACCGTGACACGACCGTGACAAAAAAAGTTGTCTCGCCTCGAAATGTCACGGTCATTGACCTTGACAAAGTGAATTTGTCAAGGTCAATGACCTTGACAAATGGGCAGATTTGGTGTAGTGTTAAGAGCCAAAAAATAATTATCTTCAATCGATTAACTGTAAGTGAATAAAAAAATATTATTCTTAAGGTTTCCCAGAGTTACATCTTTTATTATGGAAAATCAAGATTCATATATGCAAAGTCAAGTTTCCATCAAATGAACAACACTTGAAAGTGCTAAGGTTATGTTACTATAATGATGTTGTTTTGTTTGGTTATAACAACGTTCTCTTATTTTTATGTTTATATTTGAGTAAATAAGATATGTTATACGGTTACTCCTGCATATTTTGTTATGAAAAAAGTTATTATTTTTACTCTACTCATAACATTCTACGAGGATGGGTATTTCTAGTTATGATTTCTATGCTCAAAATGGAATTTTTCAAGTAGGGCAATTCAATAATTCCCAAAGTAGGAGGGAAGAGTAACCAAGTAGTTTAACAAAAGCATAGTCATTTGCTCAAACATAATAAAACGAAATACAAAGTAAAAGCATGACCAAAGCATATAAATAATGATATTTTTCTTTCATTCCACAAAATGGACTACTCTAGGGAAGGCAAAGTATTATAAAGTTATAAAAAAGATATACAGATACACGAGTTAGCCACCAGTCACGTGGAAAAAAGGTTATTACTGTTATAGTAACCATCCCTGGGAGTACCAACCTTCCTCTTCAACCATGGCTATTCGTAGACTATATTTTTCCTCGCGAGATAGATTTCTTTAGCTAGAGTTTAACTGATTTAATTTTTTTCCCTTAGGAAAGCTTCTCTCTTCTGGATCTCTTTAGCCTTGGTATTTCTAATAAATTTTAACTTGATATATTTTTTCATTGGAGGATGAATGATGTTATGAAATATGATATCCAACCAGTATAGTTTAAACATGTAGCAATATTATAGGTCTTTAATGATAAGAATAAGGAAATATGGAGCATCAGCCAAATCCATGTTTTTTGTAGAAGAGGCAGTGAATCGAAGTTGATTGGACAAATCTCATAGTTTGGTAATGGTGAGGACATCCACGTTACTAATAAATCAACTAGTGAAAATTAGGATGGTGCTCTCATACCAAATCCAACATAGTCTTATCATCCTCGTGAAAAGGACCAATGAAATTCTTGGACCATATTTACTTCAAGTATTCCTTAGGAACTTTAATTTTTACAATATTAAAACCCTTATCCATTGAACTTTCCTCTGAGTTAACATTGGATTCCTCATCACCATGCTCTCTCAGAGAGCGAGTGGTCTCCGAGTCTTTTTTACCTTCTTCACCATTCCCTCCTTCCTTTTCGTCTTTAACGTACCCAAATAGAAAGAAAAATGTGAGTAGACATCAAGTGCAAACAAATGTTTCTTTTTTAGTAAACAACATTTACTCACAATCCCATAGGAATAAGCATACTGCCTAATCACCTACACTACTCTCCTTCCTACATAAAATAAGACAACAAAATAAGAACCCAAGTTAAACAAGATCAATACTTAGAGATACAAGAATAGATAATAAAGTCACTTTTTTCTTGGGAGAAGGGTCAATAAAAACGATAGGAGGCCTGACATCTCCCTGATTATCCTAATAAACAAAAAAGGGCAAGCAATTTCACTACTAGAAAGCAAAATATTCAAAGTATACTCTAAATAAAAAAACTCAAGAGTTACAAAGATAGTACCTGAGGATCCAAAGGTATGATATCGCTTGAACCCTTTGTGGCCTCAACTTGAGAATAGGGAAACAAGTTGGACAAAATGGGTATTATTTGCAAAGTATACCCAAAAGAACAACAAGAGGTAGGAAAGATAAGTCCCTAAAGCTCCAAAGGTATATGATTACTCGAACTTATTATAGACTCTACCTGAGAACAAGGAAATATGTTGAACAAAATAAGTACAGTTTGCAAAGTATACGCGAAAGAATAAATAGGTGTGAAAGGTAGTACCCGACGCACCAAAGGTGTGCAGGTACTCGAACTGGCTAAAACCTCAACCGAAGAACAAAGTGAAAGGTTAGCCAAAATAAATAAAAAAACTTCAAAGAATATGGAAGATATGAATATTATATATATATATATATATATATATATATATATATATATATATATATATATATATATATATATATATATATATATATATATATATATATATATATATATAATGATAAATGAGGTCCTACAGAACGAGAAGCCTCAATGACCAGACAAACAACACTAACTTCAACCTTTTTAAAATATAACAAGGTAAGTTTTGCAAATAACATTTACAAAGAAAATGCAAAGGAATATTAATACCTAAGGCTCAACAGGATGAGTAATTACAGGCACTGATGAAGTAGTTGCATCAACCTATGAGTAATTAAGAACAAAGATTTGGTACAATGCCTCTATTAAAGAGTAATAAAAAATATTATTCCATTAAAATTTAAATGAATGGAATAAAGCATAAGCTAATTTCCTCGACCGGAGGAAGATAAACATCATGTCGTAGTGAAGGGCCACTTGACGCTATGTGCATAAGATACCGAGCATCAATCTCCTGAACTAGAGGCTTATTATCCAGAGGCAATCTCACTCTTGGGATAAAAATCCTACTCGAGGAAGATAGTCCATGAGCAGTCACCTCAGTTGGAAATGCCAATAAAAGTAAGAGGGTTTCTTATCAAGGATGAACACCCCTATCTCATACCTTTCTCCATAAGGGGTACCTATAAATAAGAATAAAAATTTTAAAAATGAAGGAAAAAAATTAAATAAGCAATGGCTGACGCATAAATGAGTGGAATTACCACCACGATAAGGGCAATACTGCTCATTGGTGTTTGTGTATTAAAGGTGTTGGCCGTTGTTATACCCCGAATGCTCCTAATAGAGATAAGAACATGAGACATATGCCAATAAATAAATAAATAAAACTTGTTTTCAAGAGAAAACTTATCTAAAAAAATTTAAATACTTGAGGGAGAGGCATGCTATGTGAATAGCCTTCAAGATGAGCAGTCCCAGTTAGATATACTACACTGGTACATAATACAATTGTAAGATACACAAGTAAATGAAAAATAGTTAGTAAGAAGAGATACGGATATTTGAAGCGATAAATTTCCCTAAAGTAAATTTACCTTACGACTAAGGGTCAATGAGGTCACTAACATTGAGTTCCTCTCCCGAGGAAAATGAAAATGAATGGGAGGGATTTCTATTCAGATGGATGAAGGGGCGATGCTTGCCCCTAGGGCCATGCTCATTCTCACAAAAGGAACCCTATTAAAAAAGAACACATAACTTTGGTTAAATTATATTCTTTACAAAACTTAAAGAAGAATGAAAGTAATAAAGAATACTTATGAAGCTATAAGAAGGAACCTACCCATAATGAAATAGGCTAGTGATGGGGTTGATATTGTTAGGAGAAGGAATTATCACCTCCTCGTGGTGACTTGGGGAATTGTTCCTATGGTGACAATTATTATGCAACACAAATAGATAAGAGAAAGGCAATAACCAAGCAAGAGTAAGGAATATAAAATGACAATCACACAACAAAGGATGTACGTGGTTCAGCAAAGATGTGCCTACGTCTACGGTGGTGCAGTCAGTGTTATTTCTATATACTCCGGAGAGTGGTTACAGAGAATACAACTTGTCCTTTGCCCCGGACCTAGGGTTCAACATATACATGTTCATTTTAGTAAGTGGGCGTGTTGGACTCCCCCACGTTTTCCATCTCTCCCTAGAACCTCCTTTAATGGGAACGTGGGAGGAGACTGGATCATAATCAATTAAGAGATGGGGGGTCTAGACTTTAGGCCGCCAAAATTGGGATACTCCTCCAGGCCCATAATCTTAATTTTGGGTACCCACAGTTCCCAAGGTTAACCATTACCTTCTTAGTAAAATGATCTTCAACAATTACAAGCGACCTAATATCATTCGAAGATGAACTATGATAATCATAATAATAACTACTTCCATAATCAATAAGTTCCTCTTTAAATGAACATGATGTGGAGTAAACATTCATATATCCTATGCTTTGATCTATACAAATAGTTTTAAAAATAATATAAGTAGTTTCCAAAAGATGATATGTGGTGGGAACAATAAGATGAGAATACACCGCTTTAGATGCATCATATACTTTGGTGAGGACTGTTTGATATGTCTACCCGTTACCAACTAAGCCAGTGCCCAATATTTTATCAACTTGAAGAGTGTTACCACTAACCTTCATTACTCGTGTCTTATTTATTTTTACTCGCATTTGGATGGGAGACATTGACGAAGACAACACAACTATTTTGATAAGAACGAAGTTAAAAAAATCCAAATCCAAATCCATATGATTCGTCTTCATTGGGTCCTTTCCCTTTGTTTTCGCCTTCACTTGTTTTGCATCCACTCTTAGATGCTTTGAGGAGATAGTTTCCTCGAGATGAGAATTTACAAGAGTGGGAGTTAAAGAGTTCCTAGAAGGCCTTGTAACTTCGCTATAATGCCAAGTCTTTTATGAGTACTCTTTATTAAGTATTATTTTGAGGGATTGATAACCTCATTATAAGTTTCTTGGGCTAGACTCTGGATACATGTCTTTGTAATCTGAATTTGACATTGTCATAGAGTAAACCAGGACCCACTCATCATGGGAAGACAATAGCAAGTAGCAATAGGGAAATACTAGAGTTTTGAAAAACTTACAACCATACCCTTGGAGGTAAATTTTAGGAATGAACTATTATAAAGTTTAACTGGAGAAAGAATGGGAAAAAAATTCGAACAAAACGTACCCTGATCATACCCTATTTGCCTCCTTGCATATTCAGGATGGTAAAATTCCACGCCCACCTTGACCCAACTCAATTTAGGATGGTAGAACACAAAGGAACCCAATTTCCATTATATCAATGAAATGATTACTCTTCTCCACTTATGCATTCACATGAGGAATAAACCCCACGGAATAGGAATAAGATGCCTCCAAGTGAAGATACATATATCATCTTCACGTAGGGATGAAAGAAAAAATATTCAATATCATTTAAGAAGGGATTGAGTGAGGTCTTAGTGGTTTTCCTATGCTATATAGAAATACAAAAAGTATTACCTGACAACGAGCGGGGCTCAGGGGCCTAGTTTGGGAATCAATCGAATACAAATTCCATCAAAATAAATAAATTGGAAAAGTTAACCTCGTAATAGCACCCACGGGATCTCTGTGCCTTATTGTGTGCTGAGTCAAACCAAATGTACATAATTTCTATGATAAGGAAGCTAAAAGAATATTCTTTCCATGAGCAAGGTGAATAACTAAATAAAATAGAATCTCACTAAAGGAATCATTTGGTCTTTCTAGAAATAAAATACTAGACAAAAATGTCACAAAGAAGGCATTCAAGTGACCAGTGGCATTCAAACATGTCTCATCAACACTCGTAAGGGATTTGGAGTGAGATTACTACTCATAAAAGGGATCAAAGTCTCTAAACTAATAACTCTACCATTTGAAAAATGCGTATTTTACTTTTGTACTAGGGGCTAATATAGAGGGACACATGACAAACATATTTGTTATTTGAGGAATGAGTGAGGAAGACCATATTAAACTTAGGTGATTGCATAACACTTCACATTAAATGATATAAATATAACATAACACTGTTATGTTACATAGAATTCCACATAAGCAAATAGTTATTTCTTCCTCGCTCTCTCTTATTTTTTGAAGTTATTACTTCTCCTCTCAAAGAATCATCACTCTCACAAGGGGCTTGATCTTTATTTATTATTGTAAAGATGCTTATGAATCAAAAGTTTTATAGTCAATCATTGTTATTGTTCTATAACATAAATCCTAGTTGTTATAAAGACATATTCATTTTTGTCAATTTTTAAGCTTTATAATATTATTATCTTAAAAAATATATTTTAAGTGAGAGTAATGCCTCATCCTTTTAATATATTCGTAGACCCTAGTACCACTACCCTCCTACAGTTTAAAACATGTTGAGTTTAGGAAATGGAACCAAAAGTTATCGATAGAGCTGTCCTCGCAGCTATTTGAAAATAGTAGATTGAGGCAAAAAACACTTTGAGACTCAAGTTGAGGCCAAGAAAAAGGCCACTAAAACTTCTACTGTTGTGCCCGACCCCAAGAAGCCCTAAAGAATTCTCGAGCTGAAAAAATACCCAAATAACATTGTGATTGACGGTGGTAGAGCCCATTATATGAAGAAGGAGGTGGATTCCTGGTGATGAAATCTTCGAGGAGCCTCCCTAAATTAAGGACCCTGACCTTTCCGTCTCTCATGAAAAATTGGGGAAGAACAAAAAATCATTCTAGGGTCACCTTATCAATTCCTTTTATCATCTCAACTATCATGGGTATGAACTTGATTTTAGGCACATCCTATATTTGAATACAAACACATTGTAGTGCTATTCTTAGCACAATGTAGTGCAAGTAATAATCTAATTCCTCCCTTGCTTTTTACCATATATATATATATATATATATATATATATATATATATATATATATATATATATATATATATATATATATATATATATTGGTCAATCTCACACTTATCTTTTTATAACAAGATATTATTTCAACCATACTTCAAGAGAGAGCTTTGGTATCCAAGGATCACTTTATGACCTTTGATAATAAAAATAAGATGAATACAGATCTTAAAAAATTAGGTAGTTGTTTTGGGGGAAAATTGACTACTGCTGAGTCAATGGCTACCAAGGCAGCTGAAAAATAAAGAAGGATAAGTTGAACGTTAAGGAAGATAAATTGGTGGAGTTTAAGAATAAGATAAGAGAGGCCAATGAGAAGTCAAAGGAAGATGTAGTTGTGATTGAGAGTCTTAGAGGGATATCGTCAAGGAGTACAAGGTTGTTGTGGCCCTATAGAAGGCCTCCCAGGAGTGTTCCCTAGAGAAAATATCTTTTTTTGCTAATGGGTACACTGAACTAAAGAAGAGGGTGGCCAATATTATCTTGACCTAACTAAGGTTTTTAGTGCCCAGGAGAGATATGATGAATAGGTCATGGACATGGCCAAAGTTTATGAGATGGATATTGATCCCCTAGCCTATGAGATCAATATTGCGGAGGTGAATCCTATTGAGCCGACCAATACTCCAAAGCTAATGAAACTATCAAATTAAATGATGAACTAGCTCCCCATGTCGTGCATCCTTCGGTTATTAATCCTTCATCTATTCTTCCATCAATATCTTGAGCTCCCTTTAGAACTTTGTCTTTTGTAATATTCTATGTTGAGAAAAAAATATTGGTAATTTCTAAACATATTCATCGAGGCCCTTGGCCTTTGCATTATATTTTTCTATTTTTTTGTAATGAATAAGTTCATATTTTTATGATTATTGAATTTAACACATTTGAATGCATGTTTTACTTATGATTTAGTGTACTTTCCCACCAATTAATTATAACCTTCTACATAATTATGTTTAAGGTTTTAATTGGTCTATTATTTCTTTCAGCAGAATATGCCATATGCTTGTCTTAGGTTTTTGAATCACTTAGACAATGTTTTAAGGATTTATTTTAAGGCTTGCTAGTGCTATACACTACGCAAAAAAAATCAGAAATAGTCAGGGTAGGGTGGTTATAGTTCAAACCTGTGACCATGTATTTTAAATCGTGACCAAGTCTGTAACCCCATTTAGGTGTGATTTATAGCATCCATTCATCATTGTCCAAAATCTTGACCCTCATGGCCATGGTCCAAAATTTTTAACCAAACACGACCCTAATGGTGGGGAAAATGGTGTGGAGTCTGTCATGTAACTAATTATAGTTGTGGACAGTGACCAATGACAGATGACCGTGACCAATTTGTGTGAAATATGGTTGTAGTGCACAATCGTGACCCAAAACCATAATAACCCTAGAATTCAAAATGTTAACATAAATAGGGTCACCATTTAGGACCGTTACCCATTACAAATGATTTTTTGGGGTTAAGGTCCATAACCATGACCAAGTTTACTAAACCCTGACAAGTTAAATTAATTTAAAATGTCTAAGGACTGGGTCACAGTCCTGAACCATGACCCCATTTAAGGTATAAATAAAAACCAAATGTTCTTTATTATCATTTCATTCCCTTAACTCATTTCCATATTTTCCATTTACAACCGACTCTCTCTACAATTTTGGCTACCACCACCACTCCAGCTACCACTAAAACCAATGACATCTCTCTCTATCCACCACCATAGGTAAAACAAACTCATTTCAATATCTATTTTATTTTGGCTTTAGGGTTTTAAATTTGTCAATATGGTTTCAATCTGTGGGTATGGTTTCAATTGAAGGTTTGATTTGGGTGTTTGGATATATATTTTTGATTTGTTTTTGGATGATTATGATTTGGATATATATTTTGTCTTATGGGTGTATAATTTGGGTATAAGGGGTTTATAATCCGTGGGAACGGTTTGTGATTAAATTGTATGATTCAAATATATATTTTGTTTTGTGGGTTCATGATTTGAATTTTTTAACATAGGTTAAAATGTTGTAGGAACACTTTGTTAAGAACTATTAGGGTTTTAATAATATTTAAGAAAAAATTGTTAAGAATTTTTTTTGTTGAAATTGATTTTATTTTAGTTCCATTTTAGCTCATATTAGGTGTGTGAGATTTGTTTAGAATTTGATGAAATACATTCATACACAAATTTTGTTGAAATACGAAACGACCCATTTATGAATGGAACAATATTTTACATGAACCTGTTATAATACGACACAACCCATTACAAGCCCTATTTAAAAATTATTTACCCTAACATTTTTAGAAATAACATTTACCCTAATTGAATACATATTGTAAATTTATAAAAATATATGATTAATTAAGGTATTTAGAAATTATTAACGTATATTTCTTAAACAAAATTACTTTGTTTATTCAATTATAAATTGATTTAACATTTGTACCGATAACTTATTTAATAGCTAAAAATCATTTAGGGGTTAATATGCATGAGAAATTTTATGCATATGGCTGTGTAGATCATAAAAAGTTATTCAGGGGTAAATAATTAAAAATATTATTTCTAAAAATGTTAATAATTTTTATTTCAATTGTTTATATATATGGTTGTGTACGTTGGGAATATGAATAATACAATTGTAATATTTACTTATAATTGAATAATATGTTAACATTTTTTTCTTCTCGTTCCATGTGTGCATGCAATTAAAGAACAATTATTGAAGCTCAACTCATTCCAACTACTTTCTTATTTAGTTAATTTTACTTATCTTTTATTTTTATGAAAAATAGTTTTATGTAAAATAGGTTGACTGTTGCGGTCGTTTTCACTCCTTCCTTAAATGGTTGCTCTCTAGGTGAACACAAATTAGTGGAAGGGCTTTCACATTAGGGGACACGTTGGAATTTTAGGATTAATTAAAATAAAATAAAATAAAACTGGTCGTTCTTTAATGAAAGCTTAATAAGAGCTAATTTTGTCTTTTTGTCCACTAAGTCAAGCTCGACTTTGTTTTCTTCACTATTGAGGTCATGGTCAACAAAGGAGGACTTCATGGTCAGTAAACTAACTTCCAGTTGGATGATTCCCTCCATTTCGTATGCTACGGCAAAGGATATCTCCCCCATTGATCTCTTAGGTGTAGTTAAAAATTCCCAAAGAATGTCTGGGAGTTGGTCAACCTATGTGGACTTTTCTTTTTCCAATATCTTCTTTATTCTATTAAGGAGTGTCTTGTTAGAGGGTTTTTCTTGCCCTCTACTATGAGGATAGTCCATTAAAATGTAATAGTGCCTAATGTTATGCTCATCATAAGAGCTTTAGAAGACATTTCTCTCAAATTGAGTTTCGTTGTATGTGATAATGATCCGAGGAATGCCAATCAGAGTTATGATGTTCTTCCATATGAACTTAGTCATGTCAAAATCTCAAATGTTTGCCAAGTTCTCTCCTTAAAACCATTTGTATAAGATACTTCTTGCTTCCATATTCGAGGGGCAATGTGTAGAAGATGTCAAGTCCCCACTAGGAAAAAGGCCAAGGACTTGAAGTCGCTGGAAGGATAATGCACTAACAATGAGAAGAGTTGACATGTTTTACACTTTCAAACGTAAGAGACCACATCCCATTGCATATATGGGTTGTCAAACAACATTTACATTTAGCAAATGAGTGTATCACATGCCCCAAAAAAAGATGAATCTTGAAATTAATAATCGAGCCCGCTGTATTGGCTAAAAACAAAGATATTAATCTTAGCCAAATTATATACATCCTCAAATACAAGCCCAGTTACCCAAAATGTAGTTCCCAAATTTTCTAACCCTTTTTTTTTCGGGCCTTAGAAGAAAATATGGATCTTAAGCATAGGAAAGAACCGGGGTGAGCCATTTTTTCAATCCCCATGGTGGGTTGGTTTTAATGGTGGATCGGGTTGAACTCATCCTTGGTCAATCGGGTTTTTCAAACCCTAAGCTCTATCCGCATAAGGTTTATAGAATCAAGCTTTGTGGTGTATTATATCCCATACCTATGTATTTTGAAGAAACCCTGAGGTGAATCGTATTTGTACTCAATGTGGGTCGATGGTTCAGTGTGAGACGGGTCGGCCGGAGTTGGTTTAGCATTAGGTGGGTTCGATTTTGATGGTGGCTCGGGTCGCACTTTCCCCATTTAAGCCTGAGGTGTGTCAAATTTCGATGGTGGCTCGGGTTGTTCGATTTACACTATTGAATATTTAAGATGGCCATGTTTTGAGTATTTTTTGGTTAATTTTTTTTATAATTTTTAAACATTTCAGTAGTATCATAAAAAAAATTCAACTCAAAAGTAATTTTTTTACTATTTTTAAAAAATCGATTAAACTTTATCAGTTAAAAATAACTTAAAAATTGACAAAGTTTGACCGATTTTTTTAAAATAGCAAAACAATTCATTTTGAGTTGAATTTTTTTATGGGCCTACTTAGATGTTTAAAAATCATATAAAAAATCAGCTCAATAATATTTTTTTACTATTTAAAAAAAATGGTCAGCACAAAGAGTATGCATATTGGGTATGCGTGAGATCCTTTATGTTTAAAGATCAAGTAAATACCGGACTCATTGGTGTGTCGGTTTTAAATTTCAAGGGGTATATTTCTCATGTTTAGTAATTTTTTCACATCAGAAAAATCTTTGATCATGTGGGGTCATAGCATAAAAAAAGGTGGGTCGATGGTTCAGTGTGAGACGGGTCGGTTGGAGTTGGTTTAGCATGAGGTGGGTCGGATTTCGATGGTGGCTCGGGTTGTTCGATTTACACCATTGAATATTTATGATCTTTAGTATATAATTAGTGGACCCAAGTGTTTAAAATTTGTCAAAATTCCTTTAAGATGTGTTTGATTGACATGGAATTTGTTTTTTTTTATTCGAAAATACTTATTTGGACTCATGTTTTCTCTCGTAGTTCATTGATTGCAAGTGCTTTATATAAGAACAACCGCCATTCAAGTACAAAGTACTCCATCTCAAGTTTCATTTTTGTTGGAAAATACTTCTTATATACTCACTAAAGAATTGATTTCCATGGAAAATTAAAAAAGTAAGACCAAAAATTCATATCTTTCTCCGTTCATTTTCCAACTTCTCGTCCAAATGAACTATTTTTCATGCATTTTTCATTGTTGCAATCAAACACACCCTTACTGTTTAAAATTTGTTTGTGAAGAATTTAAGAGTACTTTGTTATAAAAAAACATGGTCCAACTATGAAAAATAGAGTCTTTTGGTACATGATTTATGTAGGGGAAATTTATTGCTTTAAATTTTCTATCAAAGGATGAGGAAACACCATCGGTTTAGGGACGGTGGTACCCAAGTGGTGTTTGTAGTCTATCACTAAAAAATGTTTTTGATGGGACCGGTCTGCAGGTTTTTTAATGAGCAATAAATGTCCCACCAACATAGTTGTACAACTAAATATATAAAAATGCATATACGTCATATTTTACAAAAACTGACACTTTTTTGACCAAGTTGTCACGTCAATTATGTGCCAGACAATAACTTTTGTGATATAAATGCATGGGTTTTGTCCTTTATTTGACAAAAGTATATGTTGATATTTATTTAATATTGTTAAGGTCCTCTACATATATATCAAAGTTGTTATCTCTAAGGATATTTCAGTCAAATCAATATTTGTAAGGACATAAATTTCCAATTGAGTCCTTGTATTGTTTTGACTTAATTCCGTAAACAACACTATGTTTGTAATATGTCATAGGGAGATGTTTATTTTGTCACGATCCCACTTGGTTTATGACGTATTGAAGAAAAATGAAGACGTTGCGGCAAAGCTTCAAAGATTTAATCTTATCGATGTTTAATTGGTGCAAGTTTAATCGTCTTAAAAGGTAATTGCATTCCGAGATCACTCAGGTATGAATACGTATAATTAATAGTGCTCGAAATTATTTTATAAAAGATAAGGATGTATTTTTATAAAGAAAAATATTTTAAAATGTTTTAAAATTGTTTAAATTGTTTACACTACGTTTTAATTCTGATAAGCTCGAAAAAGGAGTTTGACTTTACTAGTTCACTTTGAAGAAACGTTTTAATTGAAAAGTAAAAAAATCAAACTTCTCGATCGAAGGACATTAGATTTCGTGCGAACGAGATGTCTAAGTCGCTCGAACGAGAGCCTTAAGTCGTTTGAACAACACGCATTTCGAGGCGGCGCTAATTTGTTATTTAAAGCACACTAAGACAAAGCCTTTTGAGACGGAAAAAATTTGGGTCTCTAAAACTCACCTTTTGAGACTGTAAAAATTACCCGTCATAAAAACTACTCTTTTTAAGACCGTTTGTATTACCCATCTCAAAAGATACTATTAAAAGACACAACAAATTAATAGTCATCTCAAAAAGTATACCTTACGAGACGGCTGAAAATTTTGGATTCCCCCCTAAGTGAATTTTAGTCTCCAGCTTCTTCTATCAGCAAAGTTTAAGAAAATGAAAAAAGAAACCAAAAGAAAACCCCTCTCCATCGTCTTTTCTAAGCCCTGCCCGCCCTAAACCCGTTCTTCTCCTTCTTCACCCCTCGACCGCGCTAAGCCCTGCACACCCTCGTCTCCCTAGCCCTCGCACCAGCCCTCTCCATCCCAATCGCCACTGGTGAAGTTAAGGTAAGTAGCATTATTTATTCCCTGTTAATTATTTTTATGTTTTATGCCATTTTTACATGTTAAATGGTTTATGTTCTTAATTGAATTGGTTGGAAGACTGTATAGGAGGTGAAGAGTAGTGTCATACTGATTTAAGAAATGAACCAAATATTAATTTATGAGATATTTTGAATCAGTGGATATGTTATTGGTTTCAGCAATTTTATTTTGAATCTGTGTTTGATAGTTGGGATTTAGTTTATTCTATCTGTGTTTCAACTGCTGCAGTCAATGATACATGGTTGTCCTTAAAATTTGTAATATGATTTTTGGATGTAGGAAGACAATCTAATCGACTAAGATAATCACATCCAAGTTATAGTATCGTCGAATCGATACGGATAAAAGGTAATTTTGAATTATTGGTTATTGATAAATATCATTAGTTTTTATACTGTATTTATTTGTAGTGGTGTTAGGAGGTTGAGGGTGAGCCAATTAAAAACTCGGATTGTCAATTGGTTGTTGTAGTATAGTGTTATGATTAATTTATGAGAAAATATGTATACTTGTTTATATGAATTTTAGTTAAAGTATTGATATGTTTGTTTGTGTTAATTAATTCATGTCCTTTGGAAGTATTTTATGCCACTAATTTGATTTACTATTCGATTATGATTATATTTTGTGTTATATGTAACAGACCCAATTAATTTAAACATGTATAACCATTGAAAAAATCGACAATGTTATTCAAGTATATCTCATGGGAATATGAAGTACGAACACGGATACGGGTGTCATGTCCGACACAACACAAACACGCCGACATAACAAACATAGAAAAAATAGGATATGCCACCGCAAAGACACGATGTATATATATATATATACTAGCGGAATGCCCATGCCTGAAGGCACGTCAAAAAATTTGTTCCCCAACAAAACATGCAAAATACATGTTAAGAAATACTCAAAATGGCTTATAATTCCACCGTATATTAAAAAAATAACTAAAATAGTGTCCAAATTAATACAAAAACTCAAATTCAAATAATACAAACAACTTTTATACATTTGAAACCAAAATAATACACACGATTTAAATTGGAAGATAAAAACACACTTATACTATGAATATTTAATCTTTTCGAACAAATGAGATATACACCCTGTGAGTATCAAGTATTCCTGGGGGGGATATGAATACAAATTTGCATTGTGAGGACCTAGAAACAATGAAAAAATTCCAACACAAGCGTAACACCAGCAAGAGTTTATAGGTTGATTGTCCTTAGAAACTCGACATGCTTTACAAAAGATAGTTTATCATCCATTATGTAAGTGATGAAGTACATCATGAAAGAGATTTGGATCACCCACCTTGCATATGGGCACCCAGTTCATCAAATTATCCATCCGCTTCTACAGTACCGTCCGAAAGACGAACTGCATCGAGTTTCTATTTCAGGATATCAACGGAATTGAGCTCCAACTGAGAAGATTTGACCGCACTTGTGGACTCAAATGTGAATATAAAATTGTCTTCTTTGGAATAGATTTCTTTAAGTACCGGCTTCCCCATAGCGTCCACTTTCTTGAGAACTTCAACGCTGTATGTATATGCCTTAGAGTCAACCACAATAACCTTTTGGGGGTCAAGATCAATGTCAAACACTTTGAGAGGACTACTTTCAACCAAACTTGTTTTCTCCTCGAGTGTTAAAGTCTCTTTCTGTTCATTGATATGAATCTCAGGTTCAAACATGAAAGTAACAGTTGCAGCAGGTCACCACTTTGAGTTTGAAGTAGCCCCCCAGGGGAAATGAAATACCTATAAAATAATTTATCAAACACCGTAAAATCCATATGTTGTAAATCACTAATGTGCATAGAATGGATTATGCTCACCAGCAGGTAGACTTTTAGAGTCGAAGCTCTCCAATCCAGAAAACCATATAGTGTAAAATTACTCATCAAAGCCTGCACAAATCATTGAAAGTGTTTAGATTCTGGAAAAAATCATTTCCTTAGAAGAAGTAATGTGCCTGTGGAAGTAAGTAGGTAATAAAACTCGGTCGTGCTGTGCTTCACTGTGACAACCCGCTCTAAATAATAACGAGTGGCCAACCCTATACTACATAAACCAGGTATCTCAGATGGTACAGTCTCAACATTAACAACTAAGCACTATAATATAAGGCTAACTACCCGAAATCATAAAGTGCGAATTGCCAAAAATTTTAAAACTTTATTTTTTTTAACAACAACAAAACCAATAATGCACACAACTAACAATATACATCTAACTATGATGAGAAATGTTCATGCTCTAATAGTAAAAGAGTACAATACATTGTACAACAAAAATCTCAACAATGAAATACCCGAATATGTTGTCGGGTAACAGACAATACAATAATCTGATAAATAGAATATGAAAGTGTTAATCTACAACACTTGATTACTAACTCAATACAACTGAATCCTAATCTAGATGTACAATAGATAGGAATCGACTAAAGCAAAGTGCCGCAAAAGTTCGCTACTGCCACAGCTCCACAAATCCTGAATGGAGGAATATCAAAGGCGTCCTTGCGGAGGAACACCTAAAGTAATACAATATATACATGGAGGAGGAAAATATAAACGGGTCAGAGCCCGAGTTTTGAAAAACAGTTTATACCAAGTGTATTAAAATGCATAATAATTATAAATGCATTATTACATGATTTAGTTGGAATCGAGCTCTCCATACAAATTCAACTCACCTCTCATCTAAAGCACGCACTAAGCGTATGCACGTGATCTCAAAAAGGATGCCCGATTCTAAATAGGTAAGAGGATCCTAACTTAAACCCAAAAGAAGTATTTAAGCAAAATCATCTAACCTATTTCCCAATACATTCGTTCCCATAATTTATAAGTCAAATACATTAACTTTAATGTAATAGTTATAGTTATCTTTATAATGTTCATTTGTTGAACATATAAAGTTACATGACCCAATCATGTCCACATCATCACAATACATCCACAATCTCATTTACTAGAATTTATATTCTAGTGATGCCCATAAGGCATGAAACCATATATATAATTATTATAGATGAGTTATTAGCATCAAGAGTTAAGGACTAAAATCCTCCCGATTCTCAACACGGTACTGCGTTTCGTGCGTGGGACGTCTCGTCGAAGCGAAATCCAAACAAGGAACCCCCCGTTACACTACTCCTGACCGTATCGATCCTCGGGGCTCATTATGCCCTCAATGCAAGATGCATGTAACCCAAATGATTATTGTCCAATTTTTAATTAATTAAAATTCCTAATTCTCAACAGTACACGGCGTTTCATGCGTGGGACGTCTCGTCGAAGTGAAATCCAAACAAGGAACCCCCCCGTTACACTACTCCTGGCACTGTCGATTGTCGGGATAGGTGATATATATGTATATATATAATGATGAGCATTAAGGACTAAACTTATCCCCAAGTTCCAACATTACACTGCGGTTCGTGCGTGGGACGTCTCGCCGAAGCAAAATCCAAACAAGGAACCCTCCGATACACTAATCGTGGCAATGTGGATCGTTGAGGTCCATTATGCCCTTAACACCCAAAAACAACCACAAGCAATAATAACCATCCAACCGAGCTATAACTCGAAGGACGTAGGCTCACATGCTATCATCTTCCAGCAGCCCATATACGTAGCAAACTGGGGCCACCTGGTGGGGTTCAACGACACCTACCTCGTGATACACGACGTCCCGGGAAGCGGTCATAGTTCCTAACCGGCAAGTGAGAGCGTCACATACCCCCGACCTCTCACCCACAAAATAAATAGATAGATATATATATATATATATATATATATATATATCATAAATGTCATTTGTTGACCACAAAGGACGACTATGACCTGGGGAATATCCACATCCTGCTTTTCTAGTCAGAATGCTCACCCTCTATGCACGAAACTTCCCAATGATAGCAAGGATGGGGTATGCTTAACATGTATATACACCAATCATATAAGGTATACATACATCCCACATAATAAAGATATACCATTTTATATAAGGCATACCTGCAACATCATATTCATGTTCATTATACCCTCTTAGGCGTAATTTACTTGATAGCATATATATACTTATAACATTTACTTGAAATAGTGTTGAACTCGTCTACTCTATTGAACTATTGTGTACTTGACCGATATGGTACTGATGTTACTAATTGCTACTTGAATTTACTTGATAGCATATATATACTTATAACATATACTGTATATCCAGTAGCTATCCATATACTACTGATATGAACCAAACTAATATGGGATTGATGTTGCTTCATACATTGAGATTGATAACTGCTACTTTAATTTGAACTTATAATTTATAATTGATAGTTCATACTGAACTTCTATACCTGCCGTTAATTAGATACATGAACTGGTCTGCCTTATTGAACTATTACATACTTGAATTTACTGAATTTACGTGATACTTACTACTTGCTTCTTGAATTTACTTGATAGCAGATACATACCTATATGGGACTGATATGAACTGAAATGATATGGGACTGATGTTGCTACTTTTTACTTGAGTTTAGTTGATAAGATACATGAAATTGTGTACATGCCTTTAATTCTATAGGATTTAAGTATGCATACCTCTAAGCATGCTATTGATAGCAGTAGACTACTGAATTTATTGGATAGAATTTTTTTTCATTGGGATTGATAACTATATTTCTTAATTGATATGGTATTGATGCATGAACTGGTATGCATTTTGAACTGGTATCAATCTCAATTTTTAATTGATACATGAACTAGTATAACGACCTTTAATTCTATAGGAGCTTCATTTTAAATATTGGTAGGTGAATTTAAATATTATATAGGAACTAGTATACCAAATATTTTGAATATTGGCAACTACCTTAAATTCTATAGGATCTGGTATACTAAGTATTGCTACTTGCTACTTGAATATTATGATCCAAGCATAGCTGCTATTGGTAAATGCATTTTGAACTAGTACTTGAATGTTATGATCAAAGTAAATGTGCTAAGGATCCATATATTTATTTTGAACTGATTTTGAACTTTGATTTGATTGAATAACAACTGTGATTTGATCCAAGTATAACTATGATTTTGAACTGATCCGTATCTTTATTTGTTGAACAACTATGGAGCATAGTCGAAATCGCACCTCATTTCGGCCGCCAAAACCAAACACAATCAATATGGAGTGACAATCTTCGCAATTTGAAGTGAACCAAAAGAAATCGCATTTGCAATGGAGTGAGATAATGGACCAACTACTGTGCCTTCTGAGCCTAAACGAAGAAACATTGCCAAAACCGCCACAGGTACTTCCAAATAGAACTTGAAAACTAAATTGCAGAATACTTGATAGTATTCAAAACTAAATTTCAATTTTAATTATGGGATGAAAACCCTTTTGTTTATTTGTACACCTCTTTTCTAATTTTCCAACTTCTAATTTGATTTCATTTTTCAATCCATGGGCCATAGTATGATTTTAATAGGTTAGAATTGGGGCAGCCTTTTGTATAGCAAATGGAAATGCACAGAAACAACCTCTAAGTTTTAAATAGTTAAATCAGCTAGGTTTTTAGTGTTTGTTCTTATTTTATATTTATATCATCATGACATCTTTGGAGCTGGTTTTTATATTGGGTTTTAAATAAGTATTGTCCAAGTATCTAAATCAAGTTAATGTTTCTTGGCTTTTTCAGAACCATAGCTAATTGCGTTTTGTATCCCATTTGTTGCAGGAAGTTTACTATCCCACGAGGACTTGTTATACTTATACTTAAGCCTCTTACCATTGAAGATTTTGCATCTATTCTCTCAAACAAAGACCTTCTCGCTTAAGTCCTCTTTAGTCTTGCTCTCAACCACAAGCAGGGGTGAGACATATTCAAGTTAAATTTTGTTTGTTATGTTGTCCAACGATAAAAGGAATCGTAATGTGTATTTTTATTTATATTAGTTGTTTAGAAAGTTGTGGCTATTTCTGTCGTTATTTTTGAGTTAATTTTTATTTTTAAATAGGTTGGTTTTCATGAATAAATAAAGGAGACTCTCGATTTTTTTAAAAATATTAAGTATTTTTAAGAGTAAATAATACGAAGATATACAAACTTGATAAGGTTTTTAAAGATTGTCATCTATAGGAACTATTACAAAATTACTTCATTGTTTAAGGTAACTTACACTTAATAACTTTATTGCAGGTGAACACCTGTTGTGGACAAGCCAAGATGTTGGAGTCATTTTTTTGGAGGTCATATGCTTGAAGATTGCGAGTTTACTTTGCGTACATCATTTTATGTTAGGGATAGATGGTTTTTTATATATTTTTTCTAATGAGATGAATGAAATTGTATAGAGAGATCTATGTTGGACACAATGTTTAAATTGTGTATTTTTTCTTTATATAAACTTTAATTATAATTGAATGGAAAATTATATGTTATATGTTGAAATGGGCTGCAAAATATCTCATATTGTTTTTAAGAGGTTTTGTTAATAATTATATAGAGTATATTATGGAATGGATGAAATTATAATTTTGGTGCCAAAATTATTAAAAATTGCTTCTTTGTCGTCTCAAAAGGGTTCCATAAATGGGGACTTTTTGAGACGGTTAAGTTATCGTCTCAAAAAACTCTTTGGGGACGTATGTTGTCGTCTCTAAAAATAAGTTTAAAAGACTTTTTTTTAGCCGTCTCAAAAGTGTCCTATAAGCAATGACATTTTGAGACGATGCATTTTTCGTCTCAAAAAAACTTTTTCAGACGGCTTCTGCCGTCTCAAAACGCTTTTAAAGTGGGGGTTTAATACTACGCCCATTTTCCGTCTCAAATGGCGTGACAATAGGCTTTTGAGATGGCCAAAGGAATTTTTCAGACGGCTCGAGCACCGTAGTAAAAAGCAATTTTTTTAATGGCGTGTTTCTATCAGAATTACGTAAGTGTGCATTCTGGAAAACTGTTTACGAACCATAAACTTGTTTGCACATGTTTTGTAAGGTTTACAAAGCATAAACACATCCTTAGAGTTTGCAAAGATCCAAGTTACCATTCTTATATGCTTACGTGATCTTGCTGAACCAAAGTTGTTTGTTCTATACGTTGAGAGCCGAGCCGACCGGCTGGACGGCGCACGCGCCCGCATGTGGGCTTTTGGCCCAAGCCCAACACATGAATAGTGTAGGCCATCTCCCCTTCAAATAGTTAGGATACCCCAAGGCATCAAACCCTGAGTCCATACTGGGGGTGTTATTAACTCATCAACTTTCCACTACTCTTCCAATGTGGGACAAGAGTTAAAACATACCCAATCCATTAACTTTCATTGCTCTGTTAGTCACTTTGGGGACATATTTATCATTCACAACTTATTGAAATTGGACATATGAATATACTACGTTAATCTCCTCGCGAAGGAGAACGCGTTCGTATATCGTCCCACGATTTTTATAGTGTGGGTCCCACATAAATTTGAGCTCAAAGTTGTTCAAAATTCTGTCCAAAAAATTCTGGACAGCTCTCTAAAACCAATTTAAGTCTAATTTTTCAACAGTTCCAGCATGCTAGCCCCTGTTCATGTTGATTTTATATAAATGATCAGATCTTTAGTATCATTAAAGAAATATCGCTCCCATTGGCCTAGAGATTTTCTACATGTTTTGAGCTTTTGATTTACTGTGAAAAGGTGAAAACAATTTAAGAGATTATCCCAATTGTATTTGATGACCTGCTCAGATTCAGATACCGATGTCCAACTAGAATCAAATGTTAATGATTTGGAATTTTTTTTATTTCTTGGTGAAAGGTTGAATGCTAAAGGATAATGATCTGAACTTAAAATAGCGCAATGATTTACCATAACAGTTGAAAATGTTGTTATCTTATATATGATTAGATAAACAGTGTTGTAGCAATTAATTTTCTGAACTTTAATTAAAATGAATGAATTAAACAAACATTATGATGTTCAAGAATGAAACACTTACAGTTTGTGATTATTGGAATGACGTAACAATTTTAAGACCAAGTCGAATGTTGAACACTCTCTACTTAAAACATAATTTACCCCCACTTATGGTACTTACGTCTTGAACTATGAGCATCTATTTTCAAGGATAAAACGGTCTTCATCTACCACAAGAAGCACTACAATATGGTGGTTCCACAAACTAACAATGGTGATAAACTCTCTGGATTGAAGAAGGAAAAAGTTGGTAGAAGGAAGGAATTTTTTTGATGGAAAAAACTAAGTCAGGGCTGTTTATTTATAGCCATGAAGTGTTGACTTTTCAGAACAATCATAACTCTTCAAAGGTTTTGATTTAATCGTGAACAATTACAACTCTTCCAATGGTTGGGGTTAAATCCCGTTTTTCAGTTGATTAATGACTACGTTTTAATTAGCGTAATTAATTAATTAATTAATTAATTAAAATTGATTTGGGTTGAAAGGATCAAAACAAGCCCGAAGTTTATGCCCAAAATCCCAATTCACTTTTGTCCAAAAAGTTAATATTTATTCAGAAAAGACCCACAATCCACGAATACAGATCGGTCCGGACAGACGGCATCGCGCGTGCTTGTAGGTTTTTGGCCTAAAGCCCAACTACGCATAATGTAGGTCCTCTTCCATTCAAAGAGTTGGGATACCCCAAGGCATCCAATACCTAGTCCCAACTTTTGGGTATATTAACTTTAACACTTTTTCACATCTTTCCAATGTGGGACAAAACCTCTACACTAGTCACGCTATATAACTTGTGTTCTAATAGGTTGTTTTGATTCCAAATTTCTCATTCATCCCTTTATCATTTTGATGATATGAATATACCCCACGATTCTCCTCTCGATAAGGATCATGTAGGTACATTCATCCATTACTTTTGACATGTGGGTCCCACATAAAATTAATCTCAAAGTTACCTCAAATAAGTCCAAATTGTAGTTTTTATACAATTTATTCCAACAATCCCCCACATGAATGAAATTTGGGTGAAAATAATCAAACGAATATAGAGATAAGTATAAAGAGAGTATCGAGGAAAGACACTCCATCGAAAGGATAGCTTGAAGCCTTGAATTTTTTCAAGTGAAATACTATCGAGTTTACTAGCCGATCAATGAACGCGATGTCTTGAATTGATCAACCTTTTGTGTAAACTAAGACAATGGAATTCACACAATGCCTTTTCATCCTTATTAGTTCTCATTATTGTGCCCATTTTCGCCTTGTACATCTCTTGGTTTCATGAGTGTGTTAGATAATTTAGCCTTCGTCATGCTCTTAGAAGCAGTCCCTTCTCACTCACATAGGTGATTTTCATAAAGATTATCATGGTAATATCCCACTTGACCATTATATTCAAGATATAAACATCATTAAAAACATACTTTATCCTAATACATGCGGCAGTTTATGCACTGCCTTATCTTAGGAATGAAAATGAAGTAATTAATTTTATCAGTGCTAGTTGAGTCACACAAAATTAGGTTGTTCATTTGAACCTAGTCCTTGGGATCTCTAGTCATTAAGGTTGGGTTTCCATTAAGGCAACTCTTTTTAGTTTTTAGCAGGATTTAGTCTCATTCCCCATAATGAACTTTCCACTTTCTCTCCAAGTATACCTTTTGTTAGTGAATCCGCAATGTTTTCCTTTTGACTTTACATAGTCAAAGGAAATAATTCCACTTGAGATCAATTTTTTAATAGTTTTATGTCGACGAAGTATATGTCATGACTTACCATTATAGTTACTATTTTCTTCCCTTACAATCGCATATTCTATCACAATGTATTATGATAGGTGGAACATGCTTTGGACAAATTGGAATATCGTCAAGGAAGTTTCGAAGTCATTCTGCTTCTTCCCCTACCTTTTGTCTAAAGCAATGAATTCTGATTCCATAGTGGACCCTGTAATGCGATGTTTCGAACATGCTTTTGACAAATTAGAGGATTTTCAAGACATAACTGCACCCCCGAGAGTAAACACATATCCACTTGTGGATATTGAATCATTTGAATTGGATATCCAATTCGCATCATTATATCCTTCAAGTACAACTAGATATCTTTCGTAGTGCATTTCATTCTTTGAAGAGTATCTATGATATCTAATAACTCTTACTAATGTTTTCCAATAGTTTTTTTCAGGATTACTTGTATATCGACATAGCTTATTTATAAAGTATACTAGATCCGGTTGAGTACAATATGATAAATACATCAAATTTCCAATTATACAAGAATATTCTAATTGAGATATACTTTCACCTTTGTTTGTTGTTAGGTGAAGAGTTGGGTCTACAGGCATTCAACTGGAGTCTGTTCATATTTATTATATTTTTGAAGGATTTTCTCAACATAATCAGATTGGGACAAACTTAGTCCTTCGAAAGTTCTATTAATCCTAATTCCTAGTTTCACATCTGCTAGGCCCATATCTTTCATTTTAAATCTACTAATCAACATTTGTTTGGTAGAATTAATGACATCATTGTTATTACTGATGATTAGCATATCATCTACATATAGACATATAATGACATGTTCCCTTCAATTGCTTTTGACATAAACACATTTGTCACATTCATTTACCTTAAAGCCATTTGACTTCGTTGTATTATCAAATTTTTCGTGCCATTGCTTAGGTGCTTATTTTAACCCATGGAGCGACTTCACAAGTTTATATACTTTTCTTTCATTTCCAGGAGAATTAAAACCTTCTGGTTATTCCATGTATATCTCTTCATCTAATTCACCATTAAAAATGCCGTTTTGACATCCATTTGGTGTATTTCCAAATTATGTATTTCTAAAATTGTAATTAACAATCTAATGGATGTAATACTTCTAACACGTGAATATGTGTCGAAATAATCTATTCCCTCCTTTTTCTTGTAGCCTTTATCTATAAGTTTATCTTTATATTCATCAATAGTTCCATCAACTTTCATTTTTCGTTCAAATATCCATTTACACCCTAATAGTTTTGTCCCTGGTGGTAGGTCCACCAGTTCCCATGTATGATTTTTCATAATGGATTCAATTTCACTATTAATAGTTTCTTTCCAATATGAAGCTTCTGCAGTGGATAGAGCTTCTTTTACAGTTTGAGTTCGCTTTCTAAGATATATGTTAGAAAATTCGAACCAAAAGATTTTGAAATCTTAGCTCTTTTTCTACGTTTAGGTTCCTCCTCGATAACATTTTGAGGTTTACCATTTGTAACTTCCAGCATTCTTTTCACAGTGCTTGTTTCTTGTGCATTCTTATAAGGAAATATATTTTCAAAGAATAATGCATTTGAAGATTCTATAATTTTATTTTCATGAATTTCAGGAATATCAAATTTATGTACAAGGAACCGATATGCACTACTATTGTGTGCATAGCCAATAGCTTTCAGACCAATTTTCATCTTTTTCGGTTTAGGACCTACTTCCTTTGCAAGACACTCCCACACTTTTAAGTATTTTCCGGAAGGCTTGTGCCCTTTCCACAATTCATAAGATATCTTATTCGTTTTCTTATGTATCAACTTGTTGATAATGTAAGTAACATAAAGCAATAATTCCCCCCATATTTTTTGTAGTAATCCTGAACTTATTAACATTGTATTCATTATTTCTTTTAATGTTCGATTTTTTCGTTCTGTGATCCCATTTGATTGAGGAGAGTAAGGAGCGGTAGTTTGGTGAATTATGCCACTCTCTAAACATATTTCCTTAAAAGGATATTCGTATTCACCACCTCTATCGCTTCTTAATTCTTTAATCTTTTTACCAAGTTAATTCTACACTGCCATCTTGTATTGATTAAAAGCTTCTATTGATTCATCTTTTCTTCTTAATAAGTGGACATAACAATATCTAGTGCAATCATCCACAAAAATAACAAAATATTTTTTCCCACCTCTATTTTGAACAAATTTTAAATCATATATTTCGGTGTGACTTAAATCTAAAGGTTCACTACTCCTTTCAATTGAATGGAAAGGTGTTCTAGTTAATTTAGTTTCTACACATGTTTCACATTTGTGACTTGTATCAATGCTAAATTTAGGAATTAATTCTAAGTAAATTAATTTGCTTAAAGTATTATAATTAACATGTCCTAGTCTACCATGTCAAACACTCATAGGCTCAAGCATATAAGTAGAAGATATCATATAATAATAATAATAATAATAATAATAATAATAATAATAATAATAATAATAATAATAATAATAATAATAATAATAATAATAATAATAATAATAATAATAACAATAATAATAATAATTTTTGGTACATAAGTTATGACGTTCATTTTGAACATCTCATCACACATATAACCCTTCCCTGTATGAATTCCATTTTTGGAGAGTACAAATTTATCTCCAACAAAGACAAGCATAAATCCCTTATTACTCAAAACAAATCTAGAAAAAAGATTTTCGAATGTTAGGGATGTGTAACACATGGTTGAGGGGGAGATGCTTTCCTGATGTCATTTTCAGCACGAATTTACCTTGGCCTTCAACCTTCGAGGATTAAGAGTTTACCATAAATAGTTTATCTCCATTTGCAATTGGTTCATAGTTTGTAAACATATTTTTATCCGAGCACCCATTTCATGTATCTATTGTATCAATCCATCATTCTTTGGTGTTGCCCACTAAATTTACTTCAGAGGCAACCGCAGAGAAAGACATGTTGAAAACATCATCATACAATGCATCAACTTATGTCATATTGGCTTGTGGTGCTTTCTTCTTAAATTTCTCTTATTTTTTGGTTTGCGAAAATCCTTGGCCCTTTGATATTCTTTGTTGCAATTAAAACATTTTCCTTTAAACTTCGTGTTAGCACTGCCTTACTAACTTGTGCCTTAATCTTTGTGCTTCCTCTTTTTGTTGAATTTGTGCCCCTCCTCAACAACATTTTCTTTTGTCGGCATATCATGTTACCGTCTTTCTTTTCAGATTTACGATTATCTTCTTTTTTCCTTAACCGAATAATTAAATCTTCAAGTCCCATTTCCTTTCGTTTATTCTTCAAATAATTTTTTATATCTTTTCAAGATGGAGATAATTTTTCAATTACCACAACAACTTGAAATGTTTCACTTATGACCATATGTTTAGCAAGTATTTCATGAGAAATTAATTGAAGCTCTTGGCTTGACTTATGACAGTCTTTGAATCCATCATTTTATACTCGAGAAATCTACCGACCACGAATTTCTTCATCCCCTCATCCTCGGTTTTATATTTTTTCATTTAAAGACTCGTATAAAAATTTAGCGGTTTTTTATTGGATTATACATGTTATAAAGTGTATTGTCCAATCTATTAAGGATATAGTTTTTGCAAATAAAATCTAAATGTTTCCACACTTTTACGGTTAGAAAAGTTGTCATATCCGTTTCATTTTCGTTAACCACTGGAGCATCTTCATTAGTAAACCTCACAAGATTAATGGTAGTTAAATAGAACAACATCTTTTGCTACCAACGTTTAAAATCAATACCATTAAACTTTTCAGGTTTTTCTCCATGGGTTAAATGAGTAGGAACGGTAGTAACTGATTGCAAATTTTCAAAGGATTCAGTAGCCATTGATATGTTTAAAAAAAACAGAACCAACTTATGAAATGTAAAGAATGTATAATTACGAAATTCAGATTATAAAGCATGTTTTGTATAAAAAAATTGACACAACAAAATACAGTTTTATAAATTTCTGGATTATAATAAAAATTATAATTATTTATCAATATTAAAATTAATAAACAAAAAGAATTATTTCTTAAGATTGTTATCTTATATATAATTAAATAAATAGTGTTGTAGCAATTAATTTTCCAAACTGTAATACAAAAGAATGAATTAATAAAAAATAGTATGATGTTCAAGAATGAAACAAAAGTAACAACACTTACAGTTCTTGATTGTTGGAATCACATTACAATTTTAAGACCAAGTGGAATGTTGAACAATCTCTCCTTAAGACAGAATGCACCCACACTTGTGGTGCTTATGGATTGAACTATGGGCGTCAGTCTCTCAGGATAAAGTGGTCTTCAACCACCACAAGAATCACTGCAATATGGTGGCTCCACGAACTAACAATGGTGATAAACTCTCTGGGTTTAAGAAGAACGAAGTTGGTAGAAAGGAGGAATTTTTCTGGTGGAGAAACTAAGCCAGTGGCTATTTATTTATAGCCATAAAGTCTTGACTGTTCATAATAGTCATAACACTTCAAAGGTTTTGATTTAATATTTTCCAATGGTTGTAATTATATTCCATTTTCAATTAACTAACTAATTAAAATGTCCATATTTTAATTACAATAATTAATTAATTAATTAATTAAAAACCTATTAAGTTTTGTCCAAAAAGTTAATATTTATTTAGGAGAGACCAACGACCCACGGACTCAGACCGGGCCGGACGGATGGCGGCGGCGCGCGCACATGTTAGCTTTTGGACCAAAGCCCAATCATGCATAATGTAGGTCATGTCCAATTCAAAGAGTTACAATACCCCTAGACACTTTTCCATATTTTTCTAATATGGGACGACTTCTACACTAGCTACACTATATAGCTTGTGTTCCATTGGGTTACTCTGAGTTCAAATTTCTCATTTCATTCCTTAATCGTTTGGTCATATGAATATACCCATCTATTCTCCTATCGACAAGGATCGCATAGGTACATTGATCTGTTACTTTTGATTTTTGGATCCCACCTAAAATTAATCTTAAAGTTACCTTAAAAAAGTCCAAATTATAGTTTTTATACAATTTATTCCAACAAATGCAAGAGTTCGTGAATTAGAAATTAATACTCTATTAATTCTCTCGAGAACATTGTCCTCATCTAGTCTTGGATTAGAACACTTGAAATACTGTCCCTTAAAGTCAACCTCGATCAAATTGTAGGCATTACTCTATTTAAAAAGATCTTCACATTTGGAATTGCTAACTGTAGCCCCCTGCTTTGTCATTGCTGCTCACAATGATGTTTAGATCTCCAACCACACACAAAGGATCAACTTTATTCTCAAAAAAATCATAATATCGTGTCATCCAAGCAAGCACCCTATTCTCAATCACAGTGTTCCCATATATGAATGAGCACCATTCCTTAGAATTCTGCAGAAATTTACACTTGTATCAAATAATATTACTTGATTTTGAAATGATATCAATCTCCACATCATCACTCCACCAAAGAGCCGGGCCTCCACAAATTCTCACTGGGTCGACAAAATAAAAGCTGGATAGATTTCGTTACATTCAAATATTTTTGAGCTTGATACTTTTGTTTTTGTTTTCTATAAAAAAAATATTGTCATTGGAAAATAGGCTTTAATAAGACCTTTGAGATATTGGATTGTGAGGGGCCATCCAATGCTGTGATAATTCATGATATCAACGCAGAGTATAAGGAAGATTAGGTTCAGCCACATCCCCAAAATTATCAATTGTGATTCAATGAGAGCGAGATATTTAAAATCCTCCATTATTTCCACATTGATATATGATAATAATCTAGAATGGATGGTACTCTTACCATAGTAAAAGAGAACCAAAACTTTATTTTATTGGAAATGGGTATTGGACAAAAATTTTGAGCAACTTTGAGCTCAATTTTAGACGGAACCTACACCATGATATTAGTGGGACATATACAAACACATTTTCCTTCAAAAGGAGATTAATGTGGTATATTTATATGTCAAATTCCATTAAGTTATGAATTATAATTTTGTCTTCAAAGTGACCCAATAAGCAATGAATGTTAATGAAATTGGGAGTGTATTACTCTTGTCCCACATACATAGAATAGTGAGAATTTGAAGAGATAATAAAACCTCAAAGGTGCACTAAGGTTTGGATGCCTTTGGGGTATACCAACTCTTTGAAGGAGATATGGCCTACACTATGCATGTATTGGGATTGGGCCAAAAAAATTGCGTGCGCACGTCGTCTTGTCTTGGGCTTGTAAAATTCCTTTCATTTTTTGGGTCGGGTTTTAACCCTTAATTAAAACCATTTGGGTTATTGGTTGGACCCAACAATTACAATCGTTTGTAAGTGTAAACAACACCACTGTTCTTTTAACAACTACTAAAATTAGTTTTTCTCTCCTTCTTCATTCTAGAAATATGTCTGTGTCGGTCGGCATGAGTATTACATAAAATTGAGTTCGCCAGAGTTGAACATTATAGTGTTGTTTGTTCATACTCGAAAAATTCTTCCTATCTTGGTAAGAAAAATTCATAAACTTAACACCATGGAGGGAATTAAATTGTCTGAAGGAGACTGTGGTTACACAAGGCTCATATTGGTTTTCATTTTGTTGCCTTCTAATTTTCTACATATTCATGTAAGTTTTACTATGTCTGTAATTTTTGTTTAGGATAATACAATATATCTATATTTACTGATTACTAAACTCGTTATTAAAATAAGTTGCAATTTTATTTCAATAATTACAATTTTTAAAAATTCTTTATTTATATTTTTATTCTATACAATTTAATTCATAAAATTAGTAGAAATAACAATCTTAAAACAATTTAATTCTTCTAATGTTTTATAAACAAGTACAGAGATTTATATTTTAATAATACTGCTATGAAACGTATTTGCACATATTTTAAATAGTGTATCAAAAATATGTTTTACCATACGAAATTTTAAATTTCATTTTATTATTTCATAAAATAGTTTTGGTTATTAGATTAATCATACTATTTTGAAATTTCTGTCAGAAACTGTGTTTAGAATTATAAATTCAAATGTGAACATATATTGAGTTATATAAAAAATTTCTTTTAGAATTATTAAATAGAATTTTATATTCATTTTTTATAATTAATTTATATATTTACAATATTATTGATAAAAAAATCTATTTTTGTAATAAAAATGGATGATATAAGTGCAAATACTGTTCCACCAACCATAAGTGTGTCTTATGGAATCATCATTATCGCAACCGTGACTGTGCGTGATGGGGAGAAGCCTGAAAAGTTCAAAGGAATAGATTTCAAGTGTTGGCAATAACAGATGTATTTTTACCTCACTACTTTTCATTCGAAAAGGTTCCTACATGGGGAATGTCCACTGCTTATGGAGGGAGACGAAAAAGAGAAAGTACAAGTCGTGGAAGCGTGGAGACATTCTGAATATTTATTTCGAAACTATGTCCTCACTTATTTGGAGAATTCACTCTATAATGTGTATTCTACCATGAAGAGTGCGAAGGAACTTTGGAAAACCTTAGATAAGAAGTACAAGACTGAAGATGCTGGCATGAAAAAATTCATAGTTAGCAGATTTCTTGACTTTAAAATAGTAGATTCTAAACTAGTGATATCTCAAGTCCAACAACATTAAGTTATTCTTCATGGAATTCATGTTGAAGGAATGTCTGTTAGTGACTTTTGTCAAGTGGCATCAATAATTGAAAATTTGCCTCCATCGTGGAAATATTCCAAAAACTATCTCAAACATAAATGCAAAGAGATGAATGTGGAAGAAATAATTGTGAGGTTGTGGATTGAGGAAGAAAATCACGGGTCGAAAATGAAAAGTGAGAAGAATCATATGGAAGAGAAGGCCAATGTGGTGGAACAAGGTTCAAAACCTAACAAAAGGAAACGTGAAGGAGAAGACCCTTCAAAATAGGAAAAGAAGTTCAAAGTCAAATGCTATAATTGTGGTAAATTTGGGCATTGCTCAAGTGAATGTTGAAAGCCAAAGAATTTCAAGAAGCAAAACGCACAAACTAATGAACAGAATCTGGGAAGATTTCAGAAGACATGACCGATATCAATATTTCAACAGTAGTATTCGAATGTAATTTGGTGGGAAATACTAAAGAATGGAGGGTGGACACCGGTGCTACGCACCACGGTTGTTTAAACAAATTGGTGTTTGTATCTTTTATATCACCATTCCTATTTACGGTTAATTCATCAAGTTCCAAAGTCGAAGTGCGTGGAAACATTGTGATGAAATGACCTACGAAAAAGAACTCACTTTCAAAGATGTGCTTCACATTTCAGATATTCACAAGAATCTAGTTTCTGGTTCTTTACTTAGCAATAATGGTTTCAAATTGGTATTCGTATTTGATAAATTTGTACCTTCTAAGAATGATGTGCATGCGGGAATGAGCTACATGACTAAAGGGATCTTTCAGATGAATGTAATGATTGTTGTGCGTAAGGCAATCAATAATAATAATCATAATAAAAATAACAATAATAGTAATTCATCTTACGTGCTCGAGTCTTCAAACATATGGCATGCTAGATCGGGACATGTAATTTTGATACTTTACGTAAATTAATTAACGGCGATTTTTTACCAAAATTCGATATTGATAAAAAATCATAAATATGATATATGTGTGTAATCTAAATTAGCAAGATTACCTTTTCATTATATTGAAAGAATCAGTGAACCCTCAGACTTAATTCACATTGATATTTGTGATTTAAAGTTTTTACAAACTAGAGGAGGAAAAAAGTATTTTATTACTTTTATTGAAGATTGCATAAAATATCGCTACATATATTTGTTATGTAGTAAAGAAGAGGCAATTTGTTGCCCATAAAATTACTCAGCCGGGGGGGGGGGGGGATGAATTGAGTTTTAGCAAATTTTTTGGACTTTAATTATTATTTAAGAAAATATTAATGGAACATAATTAAGAAATTAAATAAAAAAAAAAGTTTTAATTAGAATAATCAGAGAGTGACAAGAATTTAATTAGTTATAATTTTGTCTTGTAAATAAATAACGAAAATTTCATGAGTTATATTTTCTTTTTATTCTGAAAAAATATTATTAACATTTTAAAAATTGTTTTAAACTTTTAAAATTAATATTCCTAAAATCGAAATTAATTAGATGGCTCAGCTTAAGTGATTTAAAATGAAATGAGAATAATCACAACAAACAAGCAAGTAAATGAGTGAAAATAAAGTACACCAATTTTTACTGGGGTTCTGCCAAAAATACAGCCTACGTCCATGCCTTAGAAGCTCCCGTCTCCAGCGCTACACTGTTCCTGATCCACTTGAAATGTAGTATCAAACCATCATGTACATCTGAGCTACTGAATCGAGCTACTTGTACAACTTTGAGGCTGAAACTCGAGTTTGAAATCTTTACAACAAATGGACACTACACCAAAATTGTCATATTATCACGGTCATTGATTGTGACAAGTCTGAGGGTGACAACTGTTTTTGTCACGGACTTGCCATTGTCAAAGACCGTGATAGGTTCATTAGACATGTCACATTTCTATCACGGTCTTTGACCGTGATAAGTTTTGTCACGATTAAAGACTGTGATAAATAGGTGACAAAATCTAAAAAGTTATCACGGTCATTGACCGTGACAAATCTAGGCAAAATTAAAAAAATCCTGCTGGGCAGTTTGGCCACTCGCACTGCCCAACGATATATTTGTACCTATTATAGCAAAATTGTACTCGTTTAAACAATATATATCCAATATGTAATTACATATCCAAATAAAATAAAAATACAATCCATATGAAACCAAAATGTAACAAATCAAACCAATTCAAATATAATCCAAGTGTTCAAATAAAAATAGATACAAATAATGTCACGCCATAGAGTCTGGGGTAGGTTCGAGTAGGAAGGAAGGTCCAAACGATATACGCATTGAGACACCCCTCAATATGTGTCACGCCGCATTATTTGCGCAACCATAATGTGGAGTTCTCCTTCTTCGTTATCACATGCATGACGATCACCTTAGCCTCGATCTTTTGAAGGATACGTTCATGAATCGGCATACCCGGGATGGTATTCTGGTCCCTCAACCCCTTAATATCCACAAACCATCACTATGTTGCGTAAAAACATGATCGGTCAACCGATTGTTGACATAGGCCTCTGGACGGGAGCTAAGTAGAGGACTGGATAATCAAGTGGTGAGTCCATGCGTATCGGAGATGAAGCACCGACATCCACGTCCTCGTCCTCATCCACCTCTTCCTCCACCATATTCTCCTTCCCCTTACCCTTGCCCTTTCCTCCCAACTGACGCTTCATGAATGCATACATATCTAGGACCGTCACTTCCAATCTTGATAGCTTCGCGTCATGCATGTCCACCTAACGAGTCAACCCGGTGTTACTCATATCCATTTCGATGATCCTAAATTTTCCCACCCATGAGCTCACCCCCTAGTCCCCCCTTGTAATCTGTGCCGAGAACTTCGCTGAGTGTGTCGGTGGACAAAGATACCTTATCGGCATCAGACTGTGACTCATGCACTTTCTTAAGCTTGGACTGCAACGAAAAAGCACACGGTTAGTGAATTAAGTAAATAAAAATATTATAACGTAATTAACAAAAATTAAACTGTCGGATTACTTACAATCGTGGATGCGACAATCGAGGACACCTCCTGATCCTTTCCCTTCTTCGCCTGAATTGTCGCATGGGCATTGAGCTTATGTGGCCTACCCCCAAGGCCACTACCCGTCCCCTGAAATTAAATTACGAAAAATTAGTAAGTAACACAGAATAAAATAATGCAGAATAACATATTTCTATAATTGTAGAAAAATAAAAACTTACCATCTTGTGCTCCACCTCGGTGTAATACGTCTGGATGGAGTAGTGCATGTGCATCTTTTTCGTCCGAGTTTCCCTCCCCTATTGGAGAGATGCCAATTGTTTCTCATCAATCTCATTGCCAATGAACTTTTGCCATTATTCTAAAGCGATCAGCACCTTTGGCTGGACGAACTCACGCATTATGAGAATGGAGTCCCGGGTCTTTCCAAAGTACTGGGCCTGCAAATTCTTCTTCCATGTATTGTGTTGCTCCCTCAACTGCTCCAACACCGAATTGCAGAGTTCTGGGGGCAGCTTGAATTGTTCCTATCAAACAAATATAAAACAAAAATAAATTAAATGTTAGTTGCGAATAAATATAAATTTAAATATAAATTAAAATTGAAATTGAAATATAAATATGAACATAAATATAAATATAAATATAAATATAAATACATTACCTGTAGTGTCACCCAAACAGCTAACTTGATCTCATTTGGAACCTCCCTCCAGCTAGTGGACCCCGGGCCGATAATCTTCTTCACCAGCTCGAGGGATCTTGACAATATGCCCGTATTATTTTCAATGGCCATTCATAATTTGCCCTCTTTTGGGAGCCTAGGGGCCGAGTGTAACAACCCGTCCTTTTAGAGACAATTAAATTCCATACTTGGATATAAATTGGCAATTTGGAGACTTTCTCGAAATACCGATTTTGGGGATTCTCAAGGATTTAATGATTATCGATGGGGGTTTTGATTATTTTTGGGACTAAATAGGTCGAAGTATTTTAATTATATGTCGTCGTGGAGTAAAGTGACAAAAGAGGTAAGATTTTAATTAGAAAACTCGCATTAAGTTATATGGGTTAGAATAGTGGTTTGCGGTCAAGTATCTCGGATGGGAATTTTGACTGCTCCATGAGTCTCGGAATGTCCGAGATAGTAAAAAAAGAGTGTCCGATTGTCGAAACCGAGTTTCGGGGAATTTTAGAGTTAAACGGGCTCGTAATTGAGGAAACGAGTCATTTTTGGGTTTTAAGGGGTATAACCCTTTTTCTTCCTTATAAAGAGGGAGACAGGGAAGAAAAGAGAAAGAAAGGAAGAAAAGAGAGAGAAGAGAGAGAGAGGAGGAGAGAAAAGAGGAGAAAAGGGGAGGTTCCGGCCAAACTCCGCGGGATTCGGTTTGAGGTCGTCGGATTATATCCACGAGGCAAGTGTTTACTAGATTTATTTAATTTTTACATAAATCTCATACCGTAGTTTGTTATTAACAAACCCTAAAGATTTTGGGTTGGGTTTTCGTGGATAAAACTGGTTTTCAGGAGTTAAAACGAATAAACCCCTAAAATTTCCTAATTGGAGAAACCTAGAAATTAATCGAAATAAATTGGTGGTTTAGGGTTCTAGGATGTTTAGAACCCTTAATATATGTGTATTTGTAGTTGGTTGAGGTTGTAGGATGTTGGGTGAGGCGACAAAAGCTTGGGAGAAGCTTTAATCGCCGAAACCGTCTCGGAGAAGACGATGAATAATGCACTGCGTGCTTACCGAATCGATTCGTCCTAGAGACGAATCTATTCATCTCCTGGTCAAAAATAAAAATTGTATATCTTTTCGATGCGGTCGCGTGGGCTCTGACCACGTATTTTTCTGATTTTTTTTGGATTTATAGTGATTTGTCTACGAAAAGCTGTCCGAGATCGAAATCGTTTGTCAGAGATTATTGGAGATAAATATTAGGCGTTCTCAAAAGGATTGTTAGGACCTCTAAAGAATTTGAGGAGATATTAGAACCTTGGATTTGTAGGAATAAATCCGAGTTATAATTTAAATGGAGGATGGATTGATATTTGGGGTATTTCGGAGATTGAAAAAAATCGCCGAAACAGTGCCCCTCAAACAGGCCGAATCGATTCGGGTCTAGGACAAATCGATTCGCCTAAGGGGATCTGTAATTTTGCAGTGGGCCAAATTGATTTGCCATTAAGGACTTGTTTGACGAATACTTTCTGAATCGATTCGGATTGGGGGCCGAATCGATTCTCCCACCCGAATCGATTCGCAATTTGGGCGAATCGATTGGCTTTGGTCAGAATGGCCAGTTTTCTTCCCTTAAGAGTTTGGGGAGTTAAATCTTTCTTTGGGAATATAGGTATATATTCTCTTAGGGAGAAATGGTGTAATTGGAGATATCCAATAAATCCGTAGATGGGATTTAGGTATATATTGACTATCAAAGTAAGGAAATACTTTGGGTTTAGTATCATGCGAATATGAATGCATGATTATGATTCTTTGAGAGAATCTTTGGGATTTTTGGTCATCGATAGATGGTTTGGCAAATATGGCCATTTATATATATTCGAGGAGGAATATATGGTATAGATATATATACTATGTGATTAAAGTATATATGATATGATGTAAATGATTTTGAAAATAAAATACGAATGTTTTCAAAATGGAAAAAGAAATGATTTCATAATTACTGATTTATAGTCAACGCCCTCTCTAAATGACATCATAAAGGAAGTTCGCGCGCTCAGGTGAAGCCCCCTGGCTAGAGAATGCAGGGTAGATATAGTCCTCTAGGCCATATGAGCGTTTATGTTATGTTATGTTTTCTGCGATGGTTAGGTAACTTGGGGTGTGGTTATGACTAGCCCACAGGATGCTTCCTGACGTATTGCGTGTAGGTGCCCAGGTGTCATAATTGATAGGCACTGGAAGATGATGGTCATTTAGGGGTGCGCCGTACGGGCGGTCTTAGAACGCGTTATATGATATATATATATATATATATATAACTGGGTTCAATAATGTTGGACATTATTAGTATTAAAGAAATTTATGATAATAAATTGGCTTTAATTTACATTTCCTGGATGAAAGAAGGGAAATGGGATAAAGGTTTTGGCTTCGGTAACACTTCCCGGATGGAAGAAGGGAAGTGGAAGCATATGATATGGTAAAAGAATTTTAATGATAATGAAAATGGCTTTTAATACATTTCCTGAATATAAAAAGGGAAATGGGATATTTTGAAACGGAAAAGCATTTTTATGATAATAAAATGGCTTTCAAAAGTTATATGATTTGTTAAAGCAATTCATGATAATGAATTGGCTTTTAAATACATTTCCTGGATATAAGAAGGGAAATGAGAAGTTTTGAGATAAAAATGAAAAGTATTGATAAATACTTTGTATATGAATCCTCAGTCCGGGAGATAGATCCGGATGTATATTGTAAAATGAATATGTATATATGGATGAATCGAGTACCGAGGGTCTAATAGATCCCGACGATCGACCTTGCCGCATAGTAGTGTATCGGGGGGGTTCCTTGTTTGGATTTCGCTTTGCGAGACACCGCATGCCGGAACATGGCATAACGTTGAGACTGGGGTGAAGTTTAGCCCTTAGTACATTACTTGGACTATCTAGGGTTGATAGTAGTTGGGTGATAGACTGGTTTAGCAAGGTAGCTTGACTAGGATGTTAGAGGGATGCGTTAGGAGTGCACTGTTAGTGGAGAGGTGAGGGGTATCTCATGGGAGTGCGATACCAAACTTAAATATGAGATAAAACCTTTTTCTAAAAGTAAGGCATTTATGCACTTGCTAAATATTTTCAAAACTCGGGCTCGGATCCGTTTATCTACTTTTCCTTTCTTACTATATATATATATATATATATATATATATATATATATATATATATATATATATATATATATATATATATGTATATATATATACATATATATATGTATAAATATATATTATATAGATGCCCAGACACAGGGACACCTAGATGACACATCTTTCGAGTCAGACGTCGGCAGCAGCAGCTGTGGATGCGTGCAAGTTCTTGATATACTATTCTATCCTTGTAATCTAGATAGGAGGTACTGTATAAACATTCGGGCCAATGGTCCAATTGCATTTATTTATTCTTTTAGTATAGCATTCGATATGGTTGTATATTTTGACCGAGTGTTTGGTTATTTTATTTTCATTTCAGTTTTATTTCCGCAAAATCTGTGTGGATGTTTTAATTTTAGTTGTTTAAAAAGAATAGTTAAGTAAAATTTTGACACCGGCCTAATAGGTTATTATTAATTAAATGGATTTTGGACAGTGATGCTAAGAATGATCCATATGAGACTCCTGTTATAATTTGATATAGGAGTGATCGCCCGATATCCCATTAGGCGGGTGTCACAGATGGTATCAGAGCATTAGGTTCTAGTGTCCTTAGGAATCTTTGCGGACATACTATGTTTTCGGCATTGCTCTTGATTTGATATAGAGCCTCAGTATTAGGATTGTTGATTTCTCTTATGAGATTTCGTTCTCCGTCCATGTTAGAAGATTATAGTAATCTTTTGCGCGCTCGTTTGAGAATCGTTTGCGGGGCTTGGATGACGACAGGAGGTGGGGCTTAGCTGGAGCTATAAGGTTGAAGCTTGTAGTGGAGTTTCCTTCTAACGGAGAAGTTATGAGGACTAGTAAGATGATTTGTAAGAAGCAGGGTAAAGTGGTTATTATGAGTTTTACCTCAATGAGGGAGGTATATTTGGTGTGACTAGATAAAGTCGCAGTGTTTGTTAGCCCTAGACTCGTGTGTGTAATTTGAGCTTTGCAGCGGTATCGATAACATTATATAATGTATGCCTATGTGTTCTCCGCAGTAGCGGAGATTTATTTTCCTTCATTCTCCATAGAGGCGGGTGTTTATATTTTATGTATATATGTATGATATTATGGTATTATCGGAGCGATAGTAGGCTAATGATGGCAAGACTATCGTGTCCGCAGTTCCTGGAGGGAACAGGTTGTTGTTGCGATATCTCACCTGGATACAGGTTGAGTTCGCCTTTATTGTTATGGGTTAATGGAACTTCGATGAGAAAAGGTTTCATTATCGTGATTTGAGTATATGGCGACCTTATAGATATGATTTAAGGCCGTAAGATTTTGGTTAAGCTGTAAGATTAAGCTCATTATTATTTGCGCAAGGACTTGGGAAAATTAGTGCGAGCGCTGGGTGGTGTGACTCTTAGTTAGAGATAGGAGTTCAGGCCACCTTTTGTTGGAATAGGGGATAGGATTATCCCGGTTTCATGTTCGAAATAACGGACCTCCATGACCGACAAAGTTAAGTAGGAGTGTGTGGAGGGATTCCTTGTTTGGATTTCGCTTTGCGAGACGCTCCACACATGAATCTTAGCGGCGTAGGGAGTGGAGAGATGTTATAGGATTCAAGGATGTTGGTTTTGTGGAAAAGTCTTATAGTGTGGATGAACCACTATAGACTGTGAGCCATGTGATGATAGTATGGCTATGGAAATATTGTGCTGTGGAAAAGCACTAAAGTGGTCCTCTCTCCACAGTGGGTGGGTAAAGTAGGACTTAGAGAAATTAATTTGAGGATCATAGCCAGCCTTAATGAAAAGGCAAAATTTGATGAAATATGTTTCGAGTATAATGTTCGTGACACTTTTGCAGAAAGTGGGCACTTTGATTAGTTAGGTTTCCTTTCGTATGGGCGGAAGGATAAAATAGTAGAAATGCGTTCGTACGTTAGCATAGGTAGGATTTATGACGTCCCGCTGGTGTGCCTTAGGTCGTTATATCTCGATGGCCAACAACACGAGGGAGTAGTGCAATGGGAGGGTTCCTTATTTGGATTTCGCTTCGGCGAGACGTCCCACGCATGAAACCAAGCAAATGTCGTAAATTGAGAGAGGCCTTGGGCACTAGGGACATACTTAGGATTACATTCGTTTTGAATAGGTAGGATAATGCTTAGGCCGTAGTATTGTTAGGATGTAAGTTTCGTATAGTTAGTGATGCCGAGGTTAGGAAAATGAATTTCGTGTGTTGGGAGGACCCATAGGTGAGTATTACACTGAGGAAAGGAGACCCTTATTGGGAGAGAGTGTTACGTGTCAGATGTTCACTATGGATGTGCATATGTGCACAGGTTAGAAAGGTGTATGGGCACCTTAGTAAGTTGGTTTATATATCGCCTGAAATAGAAGGGGCGCGGTATGTAAATTTGAAGTTTATGCCGAGAGGCACTAGAAATGATGAGTACAATGTGATGCGATTGGAGTCACTTTACAACCGTGGTAGCAGTATGGTATACGGCTGGGAACCATTGGGTTAGTATCGTTCCCCTTTAGATATTAGGATATGGAGAGATTCTAGGATTTGCGGTGTAGCTTGTATCTGAATTTCGAGGATGAAATTCTGTTGTAAGGGGGGAGTATGTAACAACCCGTCCTTTTGGAGACAATTAAATTCCATACTTGGATATAAATTGGCAATTTGGAGACTTTCTCAAAATAGTGATTTTGGGGATTCTCGAGGATTTAATGATTTTCTATGGGGTTATGATTATTTTTGGGACTAAATAGGTCGAAGTATTTTAATTATATGTCGCCGTGGAGTAAAGCGACAAAAGAGGTAAGATTTTAATTAGAAAACCCGCATTAAGTGATATGGGTTAGAATAGTGGTTCGGTGACAAGTATCTCGGATGGGAATTACGACTGCGCCATGAGTCTCGAAATGTCCGAGATAGTCGAAAAAGAGTGTCCGATTGTCAAAACTGAGTTTGCGGAATTTTAGAGTTAAACGAGCTCGTAATTGAGTAAACGAGTCGTTTTGGGGTTTTAAGGGGTATAACCCTTTTTTTCTTTATAAAGAGGGGGAGAGGGAAGAAAAGAGAAAAAAAGGAAGAAAAGAGAGAGAAGAGAGAGAGGAGGAGAGAAAAGAGGAAAAAAGGAGAGGTTCCGACCAAACTCCGCGGGATTCGGCTCGAGGTCGTCAGATTATATGCACGAGGCAAGTGTTTACTTTCTTTATTTACTTTTTGCATTGATCTCATACCGTAGTTTGGTATTAACAAACCATAAAGATTTTGAGTTGGGTTTTCGTGGATAAAACGGGTTTTCGGGCGTTAAAACGAATAAACCCCTAAAATTTCCTAAGTGGAGAAACCTAGAAATTAATTGAAATAAATTTGTCGTTTAGGGTTCTAGGATGTTTAGAACCCTTAATATATGTGTATTTGTAGTTGGTTCAGGTTGTAGGACGTTGGGTGAGGCGACAAAATCTTGGGAGAAGCTTTAATGGCTGAAACCATCTCGGAGAAGACGATGAATAGTGCACTGCGTGCTTACCGAATCGATTTGGCCTAGAGGAGAATCGATTCGGCTCCTAGTGAAAAAATAAAAATTGTAGATCATTTTTATGTGGTCGCGTGACACCGACCACGTATTTTTCTATTTTTTTTGGATTTATAGTGATTTGTCTACGAAGAGCTGTCCGAGATCGAAATTGTTTGTCAGAAATTATTGGAGATAAATATTAGGGGTTCTCAAAAGGATTGTTAGGACCTCTAAAGAATTTGAGGAGATATTAGAACCTTGGGTTTGTAGGAATAAATCCTAGTTATAATTTAAATGGAGGTTGGATTGATATTTGGGGTATTTTGGAGATTGAAAAAAATCTCCTAAACAGTGCCCCTCAAATAGGCCGAATCGATTCGGGTCTAGGCCGAATCGATTCGCCTAAGGGGATCTGTAATTCTGCAGTGGGCCAAATCGATTCGGATATAGACCAAATCAATTCGCCATTAAGGACCTGTTTGCAGAACACTTTCCGAATCGATTCGGATTGGGGGCCAAATCGATTCGCCCACCCGAATCGATTCGCAATTTGGGCAAATCGATTGGCTTTGGTCAGAATGGCCATTTTTCTTCCCTTGAGAGTTTGGGGAGTTAAATCTTGATTTGGGAATATAGGTATATATTCTCCTAGGGAGAAATGTTAAAATTGGAGATATCCAATAAATCTGTAGATGGGATTTAGGTATATATTGATTATCAAAGTAAGGAAATACTTTGGGTTTAGTATCATGCGAATATGAATGCATGATTATGATTATTTGAGAGAATATTTGGGATTTCTGGTCATCGATATATGGTTTGGCAAATATGGCCATTTATATATATTCGAGGAGGAATATATGGTATAGATATATATACTATGTGATTAAAGCATATATGATATGATGTAAATGACTTTGAAAATAAAATACGAATGTTTTCAAAATGGAAAAATAAATGATTTCATAATTACTGATTTAAAGTCAACACCCTCTCTAAATGACATCACAAGGGAAGTTCGCGCGCTGAGGTGAAGCCCCCTGGCTAGCGAATGCAGGGTGGATATAGTCCTCTAGGCCATATGAGCGTTTATGTTATGTTATGTTTTCTCCGATGGTTAGGTAACTTGGGGTGTGGTTATGACTAGCCCGCAGGCATATGAATGCTTCCTGACGTATTGCGTATAGGTGTCCATGTGTCGTAATTGATAAGCACTAGAAGATGATGGTCATTTAGGGTCGCGCCGTACGGGCGGTCTTAGAACGCGTTATATGATATATATATATATATATATATATATATATATATATATATATATATATATATATATATATATATATATATATATATATATATATATATATATATAACTGATTTCAATAATGTTGGACATTATTGGTATTAAAGCAATTTATGATAATAAATTGGCTTTAATTTATATTTCCTGGATGAAAGAAGGGAAATGCGATAAAGGTTTTGGCTTCGGTAACACTTCCCGGATGGAAGAAGGGAAGTGGAAGCATATGATATGGTAAAAGCATTTTTATGATAATGAAAATGGCTTTTAATACATTTCCTGAATATAAAAAGGGAAATGGGATATTTTGAAACGAAAAAGCATTTTTATGATAATAAACTGGCTTTCAAAAGTTATATGATTTGTTAAAGCAATTCATGATAATGGATTGGCTTTTAAATACATTTCATGGGTATGAAAAGGGAAATGGAAAGTTTTGAGATAAAATTGAAAAGTATTGATAAATACTTTGTATATGAATCCTCAGTCCGGGAGATAGATCCGGATGTATATTGTAAAATGAATATGTATATATGCATGAATCGAGTACCGAGGGTCAAATGGATACTGACGATCAACCTTGCCGCATAGTAGTGTATCAGGGGGGTTCCTTGTTTGGATTTCGCTTTCGAGACACCCCACGCACGAACATGGCATAGCGTTGAGACTGGGGTGAAGTTTAGCCATTAGTACATTACTTGGACTATCTGGGGTTGATAGTAGTTGGATGATAGACTAGTTTAGCAGGTTAGCTTGACTAGGATGTTAGAGGGATGCGTTAGGAGTGCACTGTTAGTGGAGAGGTGAGGGGTATCTCATGGGAGTGCGATACCAAACTTAAATATGAGATAAAACCTTTTTCTAAAAGTAAGGCATTTATGCACTTGCTAAATATTTTCAAAACTCGGGCTCGGATCCGTTTATCTACTTTTCCTTTCTTACTATATATATATATATATATATATATATTATATAGATGCCCAGACACAGGGACACCTAGATGACACATCTTTCGAGTCAGACGTCGGCAGCAGCAGCTGTGGATGCGTGCAGGTTCTTGATAGATTCTTCTATCCTTGTAATCTAGATAGGATGTACAGTATAAACATTCGGGTCAATGGTCCAATTTCATTTATTTATTCTTTTAGTACAACATTCGATATGGTTGTATATTTTGACCGAGTGTTCGGTTATTTTATTTTCATTTCAGTTTCATTTTCGCAAAATCTGTGTGGATGTTTTAATTTTAGTTGTTTAAAAAGAGTAGTTAAGTAAAATTTTGACACCGGCCTAATAGGTTATTAGTAATTAAATGGATTTTCGACATTGATGCTAAGAATGATCCATATGAGACTCCTGTTATAATTTGATATAGAAGTGATCGCCCGGTATCCCATTAGGCGGGGTGTCACACCGAGGAGTCCTCGTCACCTCCGCTACCACCAAGCCCTGAAGAAGACATTTTCTGTAAAAATTGTTATTATTAGTGCAAATCCAAAAGAATTAGAAGAATGCAAAGCACTAACCATATTATACAAAAAACACTGGAAACTTTGAATTAATGCACTAAACTGATCAAGTACAAATGAATTAAAAGCATTAATTAAACTGATGTCCGATAATAATAAAACACTAGAATAATACACCAATTAGATATGGACTTTGAATTAATGATTAATAATTAAATCTATATATTACACGCACTAAACTGATCAAGTACAAATGAATTAAAAGAATTAAACTATTGTCCGATAATTGTAGTACTTATTACAAATCTAAAAATTGTTTCAAATTCGGGTTATCTTAAAAAATGGATTTATATTCGGTAGGAGCAGCCAAGTCATCCACTCTAATATTTAGACGCTTTGGCGCATGTAGGAAGATTGACCATGGCTCATTGTTGATATACTCTGAGTAAAATACTTGCTTGACCTTTTAAAATGCACAAACAAACGGCTCATCACTCACGTGTTCGTTACTCTTCAACTTGGACAAGTCAACTATGATCAAATTGGTGCCAGGATCAACTTTACCAGCAGTTTTATCCTCAACTCTTACCCAATTACAGTAAAATACAACCTATTTGAAGCTTACATAGTCCAATTCAAATATATTTTGAATTACACCATAGTAAATCATTTCAGCTTCAACGAGGTTTTTATCTTTTGCTCGCTCGAAAAAAAGTAAGAGCCTTGTATGAAGTGCTTGAGTTCTGTATATTTGTACTTTCCTCGTACACCCTTGCGCCGAATACATAACTATTCAATCAATACTTTTTGTAGTCTTGTGCCATAAATAAGGGCCCAGTGGATAGACGAGCAATCCTTGATGTCGCATTACCTCGTATGACAACCACAACCTAAATTTGTTGTCTGATTGTGCCATTATTTTTCGTCTTTTATTGTTGTCACAGGCTTCATATTTTCTGTATAAAATTAATGTGATGAATGTATTACAAAATTAGTCATGTATAAAATAATGTAAAACGTAAAATAATTTAAACTTACTTTTTCCCTTCTTCGTCATCTTCATGTGTGTCAAATAGATAACGAGCTACTTGTTCATATTACAAACTCGTTAATTTAACTCATTTGCCCATAACATGACCATTCTCATCGATGAACTCATCAATGTCATCAAAGTTGGTCGAGTCAGGCATATATTCCTGAGTATAGATTGATGACTCCATGGTTATGTATTCCTCATAATTGATCCTGCAATGTATCATGTATTCTTGACGTAATCTTTGAAAATTTGCATCAATATTTCAAATGAATACATTCATAGATATCTAACTGGAAAAAAGTTCCTTGTCTCATAAGTGTACCAACTAGTGAACACTTATGTCAAAGAATGATGGGGTAAAGTACTTCTCTAACACGCAAATCTCTTCGATAACTGCCAATTTTGAGGCCACTACTTGTTCTCGATTGACTAACTTCTCACATAAAAGTGAGAAGCGGATACTAATTTACATAATTGCCCTCCGTAAATCCTTGTGCTTGGAGAAATAGTGTTTAAATAATAGAGGATCCAATTGAATGATCACATACCAATCGCGGGGCTTACACTTCTGTAACTCATGGGTAGCATAATTCACAATCCTTTGCAAGTTGGACAAAAAATTAGATGGAACCTTCAAATTATACATTGTGTCTAAAAGAGCCTTCCTTTCCTCACTCGTCAAAGTAAATGCACCAGGGGGAATTATTGTCCTTCCCCTACTATCTTCTTTCAACCATATTCGTGGCTTAAGTTTCGCCGATTTAAGGTCTTTTCGTGCATTTTCTCCATCCTTAGTATGACTCCCCCTAAGGCATGTGCCCACAATATGTTCAGCGATGTTCTTCTCAGCGTGTATCACATACAATACATAGCACACCGGGATATTATTCCAATAAGGGAGGTCAAATAAAATTAACCTCCTAGACCATGCCTTTCTTGTCTCAGTTTCATTGCCAGTATGTTTCATTTAGAATTCCTGGCATGCTATTGCCAGATAAACCGTATTAGGTTTGTAAACTATTCAAACCAACCATGGGATGTAAAGTTTTTTTATATTTCTCACACCCAGAGTATAACGGTTGGGTCGCCTTCAATTTTAAACTTTGGTTGTCATCGTCAAGGTTTATCCCGATATCTTCATGGGAACTTGAACCTTGTACATCGTCAGTGACCTCATTCTTTTCCACGTCATGAACTTCGTATGCATCATCAATTAAATCCTCTAACATATTACGATCTATGTCGGCCCCTTGTACATTTATCCTACTTTTTGAAGGTTATTGTGGAGGTTGCTCGGGGATAAAAGGAACTTTCGATTCCCCATGAAAACTCCAAAATCAATAATTATCTTTCATACCTCATCTTAACAGATGTAGTTCAACATTTTTCCACTCAAACACCTTACCATTCTCACACCTAGCACACGGACACAGAAACTCTTCATCATTATGACATCTCTTTATGTATTTCCCAAATTCTTTAGCACCTCTACGAAACACATCCCCTAATCTATTTGTCTCACCCATCCAATCTTTATATTTAAGATATCCCATCACAACTACTCCAAACAATCACCTCTTATATGTAAGAAGCGTATATTCATGGATTAGTATAAACAAAAGTGTGAACATTTAGTTCCCATTAGTATAAAAAATCACCTATTACTTGTTGTATAGAATTTATAGTATGTTTCATTTAATTATGTCTTATTTATATTCGATTTTAATTTAAAATTCAAAATCAATTTATAATAATAATTCCTATTTTCTCTATCTCCTCTAAAGGGTGAGGGGTCATATGCCATTCAAGACCGCATATTTCTGTAATATATTTAACAACTCATGCACATTGTTCCAATTTGAGGAAAATTCGGCAGCATGTCCCCATAGTTCTCCAATTACACGTCATAGATTTGCAAGTGTGAGTGTTATTTCAATTGATAATTGAAATAACACTCAACATCACATCATCTAGTATGTACCCGGAGAACATTAAGATATGACTGCATAACTTCCTCCAAAAGTAACAAGTTTAAGCCACTAAGAATATTATTATACAGAAACTATGCAGTCCTAAACAATCCAAAGCTATTGAATACGTACGTATAAGAACTAGAAGGCTAGTATCTATGCACACTATGTGTAATTTCAAGTATGTTTCCTTTAATTATGATAAGTCAGTGGTCGTACCACTCTCGAATGGTCCGTGACACAAAGTAATTTTAGAAAAAGTTGAAAACTCCCCCTCCCCCAATTTTGACAATAATCCAGTGATCGCGCCACTTCCAAAATTAACCAACCCAACAAAGTAAGATAATATAATTTTTTAAGGATTTATTAATGTGAATTAAATTAAGGATTTAAAAAAACTTTAACAACAAACTTCCACATCCAACCACATTCGTTCAATATAATCCTACAGCAATAACAAACCAACAAATGTGTATCTCGTACTCCTTCTAATTCAACTATTCAATTAATCAACCATTAACAATTACAAACCTAAATAAAAATATAGAGACAATATTTAAATTTTCAAATTAATTTTATTCTCTAAACAATAAGATTCAATTAATATTAACAATACCTATTAATTTCCCTACTAACATCACCCAATCAACATTAACAAATAATTTCAAGTCCTAAAGTAAACATTAATTTCAAGTACCCAATCAACATTAACAATTAATTTCAAGTCCTAAATTAAACACTAATTTCAAGTACCCAATTAACATTAACAGTAAATTTCAAGCCCTAAACTAAATATTAATTTCAAGTTCTAAATCAATATTAACAATTAATTTAAAGTCCTAAACTAAACATTAATTTCAAGTTCGAAATTAACAATTAATTTCAAGTCCTAAACATTAACAATTAATTTCAACACACACGCACACATACCTCCCCCACCCAACCCCACCACTCCCCCCTTCCCCCCACCACACACACCCACACCCCACCCCATACCCCCTGACCTTCCACTCCCCCGCCCCACCACCACCTTCTCCCTCTCCCCACCACACACACACACACACACACACACACACACACACATATATACAAAGGAAAGAGAGGTGGAGGAAAAAGCTAACCTAAAAATCACTTAGAGAGAGAGAGAGCAGTCTCTTAGAGAGAGAGAGAAAGGGGGAAGCAAAAACGGTGGGAAAAAAGAAGAGGAAAGGATTTTTTTACTGACAAAGTTGTCACGAACCTATCATGGTCTTTGACCGTGACAACATTATAAGGTTGTCACCGTCAATGACCGTGAAAATGCTTATGTAGTGTTGGACTTGTCGTGGTCAATGACCATGACATGCATTTGTTAAGGACTTGTCACGGTCAATGACCGTGATAAAAAATGTGTATTTTGTAAGGTCAAAAATTTCCAAGTGAGTCTTATGTAGTGTTGGATCGATTCCTGACAAAACCATTTGAGTCATAGGATAGAAGTTTTCCCTATCAAGCCTATGATGTGTTTGAGGAGTTGAAGACGTAGCAGCCCAGAATTTAAAAGCTTCATCATTGTCGATTTTTGTTCCAAGTTTCACGTCATCAACATGTGGATTCCAATGTTTCCTAAAGGTTTGAATGCACTAGTATATATAGGATCATGGAAATTTAATTTGGATGTTGGTATTTTTTGTTAATTTGTTTGGAATTCATAGTTCTAAAGATTTTGTTCTCAGACACCTTTCGGTAGAAAAATCATATCAAATCCCAAAAAAATCCGAAAAATACGAAATTGGCGGCCACGCGTTCGTAACGAAATTCTCTAGAACCAGGGCCTGAAATCTCGTTAGAAAATTCATTCTAACGACCTCGTTCGAACAAGATTTGAGATTTTTTTTATTTTCTCGTTAGAAGTTTCGTTCGAACCAACTCGTTCGAATGAGATTTCAGCGGGAGCAGATATTTTGCCAGTTTTTTCAACTTTTCCACCTTTCCCACTAAACTTTTACATGATAAAACTAGTGAGGTAAACAACTTTTTCATCTCTTAGAGATTTTTTGAGAGTCTAATTCTTCCAAGAAAAAGTTCCCTTGGTTTTGGTTAAAAATGCTTCATCTTTAGAACAAAACCAAGTGTTTCACTCCCATAGTTTTAGTTTGTTTACTCCAAGAAATTATATATATATATATATATATATATATATATATATATATATATATATATATATATATATATATATATATATATATATATATATAACTTGGAGTGTTTGGCACCGTGTTCTACTCTACCCTTTGAAGAGTTTGTTTGGGTTTGATTTTACATCCCACAAAGAAGAAGACTTTGTTTGCTGCGGCATTCCCACTTGGAGAAAGGCTTCCGGTGCGGGTTAACGGTTGACCAAAAGCTTCATTGGAGGATTCCAAGGTTTCGGTGGAGTCCGGGATTATCGTCTAGGCAAAGGTAGTTGCAAGAAGACGCGTCAAGACTTGGATGGAGTCAAGTCATGTGTAGTAATTCATATATCTTGTAAACATAAAATCGTACTTAGTGGACTTAAGGCTAGGGGCCTACCGAGGTTTTTTCCATTTGGATTTTCCTCCTACATCGCGGCGTAGTGGTTTGTGATTTATTTTATCTTGATATATCACCTAGATGCATGATTAGGAATAAAAGATAAAATATGGTTTAAATTACTACTCATGCTTAATTTGGTATTAAAAGTAATTTGGGTAATATTTAATTAATTTAGTTCAAGTCATTAATTTTAATTTGATAAAATTTAGTTTGGCCTATATAGAAAAATGAATTAATCTTTTTATTCAAATTTCTAGGATTTGGGTTGAATTAATTTGTTTAAGTGAATATTTTAGTTGGATTAATTTTATTTCACTTTAGTTGAGTATAATTTTAATTTAAAAGAAATTAAAATTTGTTTGTTGTGTTTGTTGTGGTGAACCATCCTATTCCGCATTAAAGGAAAGTTAATTAAAAAGAATTTTTAAAATTTATGGGCTTCCTCCCTAACAAGTGGTATCAGAGCGGGTTACACAACATTATTATGTGATCCTAATTTTTAGGAAGTTTTTTTGTGAAAATATGCATTTTTCAAAATTTACAATTTTTTATGGTTGTAACATTCTACCTCATGACTCTTCACTTGCTATATCCTATGAGGAATGGCTTTCATGTATGCATACTCTAGCTTTTGTTCTACATGTCTTATATTCTTGCTAGTTGTATGCTTGTTTGTCATTTTCTAGTCCATTCGTCATCATATGTGCTTTGCTAGAATTATGACTTGTTTATCTTTTGTACTTATCTTTTTCATTTTGTTTGGTATTAATGAAAAATTAAAAATGACTTTTGTTTATCTTTTGTGTAAATTATTTTTGTTTGGTTAAAATTTCAAAAACTCAAAATGATTTTTTTTGTGTGTGTTTTATCTTGACACACCTTTTGTGGCATATGTTTGTGTTTGAATCCTTCATTTCGCTTTCATGTGGCTAGAACATTTAGTTAAAATCTTAATCCTTAAAATGTTCTTTATCATGCTTACATGGAGTAGTTTAAGTTTGAATTGCTTAATGGATTTACTTTTATATACCTTTTCACACACATGCACGAGCTCTTTTAAAATTTTAACTTCGCATGTATATTTGAGCTTTGTGAGGTGTTCTCCTACCAATATAGTCATCTACATATCTTGTGACCTAGGAGGATTTGTGTATGTTAAATCCGTTGTAAGTTAGATTTGTGTGATAAAAAAATGATATAAGAATGTTCACAGGGAGGGGCTCCGAAAGGAAAATTAAACTTTACGAGTAAGCCACCGTTTGGAATGGACCTAAAAGAAATACGTGGTCTAAAGGCCTAAAAGAAAAAATATGGCATTAAAAGAAAAATAATTTGCCAAGGCCTATATTTTTTTAGTTTGATATAGTCATTCAAAAAATAATATGCTTATTTTGAGGGAGTTTGGATGTATATCAACGGTTTGCACAATGTTCGTTTATCCTAGTTGCGCTTTCATTGTCATGACTCTATTGGTTTGTAGAATCATCAATGTACTAGGCTTGTATTCATTGTGTTTGTTTGTTCATATAGTTCAATTTATCTTGTCACATAAGGCTAAATCTTAAGTTGATAAAATTTTGTAATCAAAGGCGAACTCCGTGAACATGTTTAAGTGATTGGGTTTTAATTCATTAGTATCTTGTTCACTCCCCTTCACTTCCGATTCCACATGACACATATATGCCATAAGAGTGTGGAAAACTTATATTATCTTATTTTGTGTCATTTATGTGTTTATATCTTTATATGTGTGCGTGTGCATATTTTTTCTATCTATTGTCTATACATATATGATATTTTTATTTGTTTAAGTCTTTGCCATATTAGCTAGTCCATTTGTGCTTTTACGTCATAATTGGTATCTATTGTGTTGCGTATTTTATTTGATATCACATGCTTAGTATCTTATTTTTCGAATTGATATCATTTTTGTCGCATCACAGTTGGTATCCATTAATATCTATTTTGGATTAGTTACTTTTATTATTGCCCATATGCTTTCATTCTCTCATCACCTTGTACTCAATTATGTTTTACTTATTTTTTCCATATTTATCCCTTATGTAGTTTTTAGGGGGGGAAATGGTACTTAGTTATATTGGGGGAGAAATGAGTATTTTATTAATTATATTACCTTTGTCTATTCCTGAATAAAAAGGGGGAGAAGTCGTTTCTATCGTTTAGTTTAGGAGATCTAATTTAGGGGGAGAACGTTATCTTCTTAGTTTGATCATATTTCATAAAGGGGGAATTAATTTATGGGGAGTATTTAATTTAATTGCATTTAAGACTTTGATATTCCCTATGCGTTTAATGTTTTTGTTTGAGTGTGCGGGAATTTTTCTAGTGGCATCTTTTCATCGGCAAAGATAGTCATCCTTGGGTTTTGAGTCAAGCTTGTATTTTTTATTTTGAGTGGGATGTTTTTGAGTCTAGTAGAGCTTGACGGCACTTTAGGATTTTTGGTTAGCTTTTGTCCGAGAATAACCAAAGGGGGAGATTTGTAAGGTCACAAATTTCCAATTGAGTCTTATGTAGTGTTGGCTCAATTTTGGACAAAACCATTTGAGTCATATGATAGAAGTTTTTCCTATCAAGCCTATGACGTGTTTGAGGAGTTGAAGATGTAGCGACCCAGAATTTAAAAGCTTCATCATTGCTAATTTTTGTGCCAAGTTTCACGTCATCAATATGTGGATTCCAATATCTCCTAAATGTATGAATGCATTAATATATATATATATTATATATATTATATGAGAGGGGGGTGTTTTACTGTTCCAAAAAATCAACGGTTATGAACGAATTTTATGGAGCGATCTAATGGTGTGGGATTGGGCCATGTAGGATTATGCTCATTGTGACATGGCATTTGGCAAAAAAAATAAGCCTTCTACGCTCACGTGCCCGCTCTCATTTTCGTCCAACAAAAAACCAAACCCTTTTTCCTTCCTTCTCTCCTAACCCCGTTTCCCTTCCCCCATGAGCTGCAAATCCCCTCCTCCTCCACCCTCTCCCCTCCCCGCTGCACTCCTCGGTACCCCCTCCCTCTTTCCACTCCCGATCCATTTCCCCTGCTCCGACCCCGCAACCGCTCCCGCCACCGCCACCCATGCTCTGTTGCCTCACCTGCTCCACCTCAGGTGGCTATGGGTTTTGGTGGGTACATCCTCCCTCAGGTGGCTACGCATTTTGGTGGGTTTTCCCAGATCAGGTCGCGCATCTCCCTACTCCGCCGTCGCACTCCTCCATCAGGTAACCTTCTACGACCCAAAACTCCGAAGATCACCCCTGGCCAGATTTGATTTTGATAACATCACCTCCGGCCAGATCTGGTGTTGATGTCCTCTTTTTTTCCCAGATCCGATTCATTAAAAATTGGTTCGAAGTTTATCCAGATTTGTTGATGTTTATTGCTGATGTTTGTTTGCTGATGTTTATTGCTGATGCTTTTTGGTTCAGATCCCTGCAATTGATGTTAGATTTAGGAAATTATCATTTAAACTTTTTCTCTGTGCAACTTTGTTTGTTAAAATTATTGTATTTTGTGTATTTATTTTCATTCTAACATGTTAGTTTTCAATGCCTTTTTTTTGCAGGATTCAACTTTTGTTGGATGTCTCTGTGGTTTGATCTTACTTTAAAATTGGTAAGGAATTTATTTTCTTTCAACAATGTCAATCTGTGCAATTTTATACATATATTGTGGGCTTCACATACATATATTGTGACCTGTTCAAATAGTTTTCTGTTAGTCTATATATTGTACTCTTTTTGTCTAAAATTACGAACATGGAGTTGATTGGGTAACTATATTATGAGTATTGCATTCCATTTCATGCGTTGTCTATGTTCTTAGTGAATTTTTTTTTGTTAAGCTTGGGAGATATGACAAATTTAGTAGAACATGCAGTTTTTAGTCAATTGTTCCACCACGGGATCTTCTTCTGTGACATCTACCACTTTTTCCATTAACAAGGTCACAATTAGTAGCATAGAGCCTTAATAGCAGGTCCTATTTTCCAATATATGAGGAAAAAAATAATTGAGATGGTAAGTGTAGTTTTTTCTCAAACTGTCACGAAAAACTGTAATAAGAATTACCATCTTCTTTAAATATAAGCTTTCCATGTTTTGTGGTGTCTTTTACATTTAGTTATTAGTTGTTATTCAAGACGTGTAAAGTTTTAGTGTTAAAATCTAATTTGGGGCTTATGTGATTATATTTCTTTTTGTAGGAATCATGTTTTTTTCAAAATCCAACGCTTCAAATAGGTGTTATGGATACTCTCTGTTCAGTTTTGGATTTTTTAAGATCTATTGTATACTTGGGGTTATCATGTGTCAGATGTGATTATGAAAATAGCACCATGTGTTTGTTCAAATGCGTGAAAAAGTTTTGACATTGTAATAACGGATTATTTCTTTAAAGTTCATATTGATATTTATTTAATATCAGAGCTTAGACATCTCTCACTTGAATCATACTAAACATCTCAGCTTGGTTATATTCTTTTTCTAATTTACGTACTTTTTAGTTAATTTGCATACTTTTTCGTTGATGATCCAAAGGGATTTTGCTTCCTATTTTTAGGATGATTTTAAAAGGTTACAGCAGGACCCTTCGGCAGGCATCGGTGGTGCACCCGAAGACAACAATATAATGCTATGGCATGCGATTATATTTGGTCTTGATGACACTCCATGGGATGGAGGTACCGTTCAAGCGGACGCTTCAGTTTTCTAAAGACAATAAAATAATTCTACTTGCATTGTTTGAAATGATACTCCGTGCTTTTAGATGGGATTGAAGTACAATATCATTTGGGAAAAATATAGTGGTGTGAGGTAAAATTTAAGTTGATATCAATCTCAATCCTTAAATTTCCTTAGATTCAAAAAAACACTCTAAATATCAAGTTTGCAGTACTATTTGTTTATATATTTACTAAAATTATTAATTTCCCTTTTTGAGGTGTAATATTGAGATAACAGTTAAACTCGCGTAATTTGTTAAGTTGTTGTCATTTTCTAATTTTCTTATATGCTATGTGAGTTAGTATTCTCTTAATTTTTTAGGAGTTTGGACAAATGGAGTGGAAGATGCTACGTTATTTGCGAGTTTGCAGAACACACACGCCTGGAAGCATCGATATCTAGGTATAAAATCAACAGTCATAAGTTAGCTGAAATTTCAAATTTAATGTGTTCTACTATTATGTAATTTATGACTCTTTATTTTTATACCTAGGTATAATTTGTTATGTTTTTCTTTTACAACTTGGGTAGTTTTTTTTCTCCTTTTGTTATTGTGTTGGTATTTGAATTTCTGGAATTGGGCCTATCTTTTCTTTTTTCTTTCTTAGCTTTTTTTCCTTTGTGTTTATTTATGTCAATTATGTCAAGTTCAACGACAGATCTGTAGAAAAGCTTGATATTAAAGTCAATTATGCCTTTTTTTCTTTCTTAGCTTTTTCTTCTTTATCAATTGCATCTATAATATGATGGTGTGGTTTTATGAGAAGGCGCAACAACTATTTCAGAAGGATGCAAGCAGTGAAATCGAGCACAAAGTAGAGACCAAAAAGAAAGCCCTTCCTCACAAAGCAGCAGGTCAATCTTGGGAGGATCCCACACTTGAAGAGTAGCCTGAAAGTAATCACTCATTTATCCCTCTTTTTGATAAATAATGAATATGTCGAGCCTGCTTATAATTCTTTGTATCAGTTATAGCATTGATATGGTAAGTGTATTTTTTTCTCAAACTGTCACGAAAAACTCTAATAAGAATTACCATCTTCTTTAAATATAAGCTTTCCATGTTTTGGGGTGTCTTTTACATTTAGTTATTAGTTGTTATTCAAGACATGTAAAGTTTTAGTGTTCAAGACATCGTTGGCGCTCGGAGTCTCATTAAACACTACCAGCCCAAACATTGACCCATCCACCTTAATAGTCCCCAATCATCCCAAACCGAGGATGAGTACGCACTCACACTTTTAAACACCTTATTTTACAATGTAATGAACTTTAATTTAATTTGTGTGTTATAGGTGTATTCTCTCTCACGCTCTTTTAGCATCAAGGTAGATTTAGAGCAGTTACTTCCTTGGAATTGAAAGCTTCCATTGCTGTCGGATTAAGGTTCAACATGGTGGAGGAGGTATCTCATTGAAAGGATGCTACGTCACAAGAGGGCGGTGGAGAAGTTCAACAAATCAGGAGTAAATTTTAGTGGAATGTTAATACTCGGAGGTAATTATCCTTCACGTCATAAATCTGGATTTCCTGTTTTTAATCACGAGATTAAGGAAAATTTTGATAAAATGAAGAAAAAAATTAGTTAGATCTTTAAGGAATTGTGGATGAAAGATGCAAAAAAGGTGCTGCCGAACATCTGGTATGGTTATATCTTTGTGTTTCCCCCTCAATTCTCCGATTTTCCCATCAGTGGAAACATATTAGCGTGTCCCTATGATCATAGTTGGATCAGATAAGTTCTTTCTCCTCAAAAGACTTAACACTTTCTTTATCTCTCGATTGATCTCCGACATTGAGTTACCGACATGCATAGACTCACGCAACAATGATTACTGCATCTAATTAGCTACTCTGTTAGTCTTTTCTTTTGTGATTTATTAAGTTGATCCATTTAGTAGTTGTTTCAGCTGTTCAGAAGAAGTAACAGTGTTAAGAAGTAGCAGTGTTGGTGTATAAAATAGCTATATTTTGTGTTGTGAGTGCTTAAATTTCTTTGCATGGCTCGTGTCGTAAACACGATGATAATGTTATAATTAAATTATATGCTTAAATTTCGAATATACCTGTGCAAGATCAGAATTTTACATTTTGTATACATTTGAAATTTATTGGCATTGTAACACAAGTCGAAATATTACATATTTATGTGCCTTAGTTTTATTGGAGAGCGAATTTTTCACCGCTTTGTTTATATAATATTTGACTAGCTCTTTCAATTTACTAACTATATTTCCTTTTTTGTATCAGGTCACTTTTGGAAAAGAATGGACAATAATTATAGTGGAACATTGAAGCTTTTGTTAGGCGATTTTTTTTCTCTCTATATTGTTGGATTTGTCATTATCCCTCGAGAAGGGTGGATAGTCCAATAAACAAAGGAGGCTCTGCCCAATTTTTTTAAAACTTTGACACTTTGTTTATATAATATATGACTAACTCTTTCAATTTACTAACTATATTTTCTTTTTTGTATCAGGTCGCATTTGAAAAGAACGGACAATAATTATAGTGGAACATAATTATTTGGGCTTCCATCCATTGATATATATTTATTTTTTTAAGATGTTTACTTCATTAAAGCTTTTGTTAGGCGAAATCGTTTTTTTTATATTGTCGGATTTGTCGTTATCCCTTGAGAAGCGTGGATAGTCCAATAAATAAACAAAGGAGATTTTGCCCAATTTTTTTAAAACTTTGACACTTTATTTTTTCGAGACACAATGAGAATTGAGTTGATGAATATTTTATATTTCATGTTATATGTGACTTTGTTTGATGAATTTAGATTATTTGAATGGTGTTTGTCAATTTGTTATTTATTAAGCAGGGTAGATAGTCCTATAAACAAGTGAGATTATGATCAATTTTTTTAAAATTACACATTTGTTTTGTTTTGTTGGGGAAAGATATTTTTGTCGTTTTACAATTACGTATTTTGAAAATTTTCGTGGTTTCACGATTATGTACTTTCGAAATTTTTGCCGTGCCTTCAGGCACGGGCATTTCGCTAGTAGGAGCTTGGAAATTTAATTTGGGTGTTAGTATTTTTTGTTAAATTTTTTTGGAATTCATAGTTCTAAAGACTTTGTTCTTGGACACCTTTCCGTAGAAAAATCATATCAAATAAAAAAAATCAAAAAAATATGAAACTGGTGGCCACACATTCCTATCGAAATTCTCTAGAATCATGGCCTGAAATCCCGTTAGAAAATTCGTTCGAACGAGATTTCAGAATTTTTTTCTATTTTCTCGTTAGAAGTTTCGTTCGAACGAAATTTCAATGGGAGCAGTTATTTTGCCAGTTTTTTCAACTTTCCCTTTCTCACTAACCTTTTACATGATAAAACTAGTGCGAAAAATAACTTTTTTAACACAATTTTTTTATCTCTTAGAGAGTTTTTGAGATCCTAATTCTTCCAAGAAAAAGTTCCCTTCATTTTTGTTGAAAATGCTTCATCTTTAGCACAAAACCAAGTGTTTTACACCCAAAGTTTTAGTTTGTTTATTCCAAAATTTTCATATATATATATATATATATATATATATATATATATATATATATATATATTCTTGGAGTGTTTGGCACCGGGTTCTACTCTACCCTTTGAAGTGTTTGTTTGGGTTTGCTTTTACATCCCACAAAGAAAAAGACTCTGTTTGCTGCGGCATTCCCACTCGGAGAACGGCTTCGGGTGCGGGTTGACGGTTGACCATAAGCTTTATTGGAGGATTACAAGGTTTCGGTGGAGTTCGAGATTGTCAGCTAGGCAGAGGTAGTTATAAGAAGGCATGTCAAGGCTTGGATGGAGTCAAGTCGTGTGTAGTAAGTCATGCTTCTTATAAACATAAAACCGTACTTAGTGGACTTAAGGCTAGAGGCTGTCCGAGATTTTTCCCATTTGGGTTTTCTTCGTACATCGTGGCGTAGTGGTTTGTGATTTATTTTATCTTGCTATATTACCCTGATGCATGCTTAGGACTAAAAGATAAAATATGGTTTAAATCACTACTCATGCTTAATTTGGTTCAAAAATTAATTTGGGTAATATTTAATTAATTTAGTTCAAGTCATTGATTTTAATTTGATAAAATTTGGTTTGGCCTATATAGAAAAATGAATTAATCTTGTTAGGTAAATTTCTATTAAATGGGTTGAATTAATTTATTTAAGTGAATATTTTAGTTGGATTAATTTTATTTCACTTTAGTTGAGTTTAATTTTAAGTTGAAAGAAATTAAAATTTGTTAGTTGTGTGTATTATGGTGAACCATCCTATTCCACATTAAAGGAAAGTTGATTTAATAGAATTTTTAAAATTTAGGGGCTTTCGCCCTAACAGTTTTTTTATCATGGTCATTGACCGTGACAAGGGTGGTCTGCTGAAAGGTGACAATTTGGCCTTTTTGGTGTAGTGGGAGTATATTTTGATGTATACTTACACTCTTGAGAGAATACAAAGATGATCTTAAATGTTGTTCTTTGTAGGCACTTTTTTCTCTTAAATGTGTTTTAAGGATGACAAAAACCAACTTTCTTTTTATGTAAAACCTTTTTCCAATTTTAAACCGCACCAAGTTGTGAACCAATTTTAACTTATCCAAATTTTATCTTTATTAATCCTAAACATACATCTAGTGATTAAAGTAAGTAAAATAAAGTAAAGAATACTCACAACGCCGGATGTACGAGGAAATCACTAAGGGAAAAAACTCGGACAGCCCAAGCTAGACAATCACTATGATGTGGAATTATAAAGAACAGACACAAGTCTTACTCAATGACTCGATCCCCTACGAGCCCAAGCTAGACAATCACTATGGTGTTCACCGATGTAGATTGAAAAGCCTATGGAATTGGGACACGAAATCCTTCTCTTCTTCTTCGCAAAACCCAATGATGTTCTTAGAAGTGTAGAACAAACTCCAACAGGTGAAAAACAAATATCACAATTGCAAATGATAATGAAAGCTCGGATCGTTAAAACTCTAAGGATCTTTTTGTACTTAGATTACCTTATAAAACATGTACAGAATACGTTCTGGTTATATACTGTTTCTCCATATTGCACACTTACAAAATAAACACACCTTAAATAATCTTCTTGAGGCGACGTATTGTTCGAACAAGATAGTCTGTTGCTCGAACAAGATTGGCATGCCGTTCGAACGACATGCATATCTCGCTTGAACGACCACTAATGTCGTTTGAACTAGAAAGAGCAGAGTTTACATTTTATACAACTCTGATCCATCCTTATCTCAGAATAAAACAAAGTGTAAACATTTTTAAACACTTTAAAAATATTCCTTTAATAAAATAACATCCTTAAATAATTGAAATTATTTTTCGAGTCCCATTAAAATTACACATTCATACCTAAGTGATATTGGAATGCAATTTGACTGAAGATGAAATATGCACCATAAAAATCAGCATGATTAATTTCTTGAAGCTTTGTTGCAACGTCTTCAATAAACTTTAATACGTCATAGTCTATGTGGGATCGTGACAATAAAAATACAACCTATAACTCAAACGTGTTTTGTTCCGGGAATAATTCAAATAAACATACAACGAACCAATTAGAATTTTGTCATTACGAATCTTGCCCTTTGACTCTTCCGGGACAAAACCAATAATGAAATGCCTAAGTCGGGTCGTCAAGCCGTATGACGCCTAAATCTCATCCCATAAAACTCAAAATAAAAAATTACAGGATAAGACTAGTAAATGATGGTCGGGTAACCAAGAACTATCTGAATGTGATGTAGTATTGAAATATCGAATCTCTTAAGCATACCTACACGCATGAAACAGACAAATACCGAGTGAAGTATGTAGGAAAAAATGATATGAACCAATATTTAAAATCAAATCTAAATAATTTGATATGTGAGAAAAACATGATAGTAATTTGTAAACAATATCTAAATCAGGATATCAATAATTGCAATCTACTCAAAATATTCATGAAGTCATATGATCACAAATATGATACCAATAACTTTATTGTTTCGGGTTCAAATGACATTAATGGTCATTCAAGCGAGATATGGATGTCGTTCCAATGACATGTCACCTCCAAAAATGCCTCGGTGTCCATCGATGTAGTTTGAAAAGTCTACGGAATTGGTACATGAACTCCTTCGCTTCTTCTCCGTAAAACCCAACGATGTTCTTCAAAGTGTAGAACCAACTCCAACAAGTGCCAAAAAAATATCACAATTACGAATGATAATGAAATCTAGGATCTTTGAAACTCTAAGGATGTTTGTACTTAGAAACCCTTAGAAAACATGTGCAGAATACATTCTGGTTGTATACTGTTCTTCCAGATTGCACACTTATGAAATAAACACGCCTTAAATAATTTTCTTGAGGCGACGCATCGATCGAACAAGATAGTTTTTTGCTCGAACGAGATAATGTTGTTCGAATGACATGCATATCTCGCTTGAACGATCACTAATGTAGTTTGAACCAGAAAGAGTAGAGTTTACGTTTTATACAACTATGCTCCATCCTTATCTCAGAATAAAATGAAGTGTAAACATTTTTAAACAATTTAAAAATATTTCTTTAATAAAATAACATCCTTAAATAATTTAAAGCATTTTTCGAGTCCCATTAAAATTACGTATTCATACCTGAGTCATCTCAGAATGAAATTTGACTGAAGACGAAATATGCACCATAAAAATCGACATGATTAATTCCTTAAAGGTTTGCCGCAACGTCTTCGATAAACTTTAATACGTCATAGCCTGTGTGGGATCGTGACGATAAACATATAACTTATGACTCAAACGTGTTTTGTTCCGAAAATAAGTCAAATAAACATACAACGGACTCAATTGGAAATTTTGTCCTTACATTCTTGTAATACAAAAAGAATCATAGAAAGTCTTGCAATTATATACTTGATGTTACTAATTTTTGTATGGTATTTGCACTTGTATTTGCTCGATTGTTCTTGTCATAGTAACTATTGGCTTCACACACGTGAGCTTTGACATCAACGTGTTTGAAAAATATGAACATTGGATAACTTCTTCTTCTTCTTCTTCTTCTTCTTAGAGACTAGACTGAGAGAGCATTAAATGCACAAGATCTTGAAATGAAAATCGTATCTGATGAACCATTCGCTATTGATTTGTTGTCTAAAAAAATGTAGACTTATATCCGCAGGAGAGATAGATTAGTAAACATGAAGAAAAGATATACAATGAATCTACAAACGTTTGGTGTGGGTTAGTAGACATAAAATGACTAAAATATAAAAGAGTTATCAAGTCGAAAATCACTCAATCATATCTGAGATATTGAAAAAGCTTCAAAAAAATCGTCAACAAAATATTGTGATAAAGGATAAAGGATAAGGTGAAGTCTGTAAGAGTTTTACAAAATACATTATTTAAGTTTTATTTTGTAGAAATGTTAATAAAGAATGTGTAAAAAAATAAAATGCATAACCATGTCATTATTGTGCCAAAGACAAACAGATCAAACAGATATGATCATTGACAGTGTGCGACCCAAGAGAATTTAACTACATGATATAATAGAGACGTGATAAGATCTTTCATGTTGGCGTGTGGTAAAAAATAGATTTAATTTATACAACTTGTCCAAGTACAGTAGTAAGTGGCGTAAGAGTTAGATGGATCAAACCGTGTGGGGCTCAGGACTCTTGATACTCTATTACATATCAAATTCCCAATGTAAACTAGAACTATTATAACCATTGCGAAAGCAAGTGTGTACTTAAACTAAAACAATATATAGAGTGTATATGATAAAAGAATATGAAATGATTTTAATGGGACTATCCAAAAAAATTGGACAATAAAAAATATATTATGTATAATATGATTTAATAATTGCATACAAATATAAATAGTATATATATATATATATATATATATTGTGACACCCTGCCTAATTAAATACCGGGTGATCAATCCTATATCCAATTAAAACAGGTTTCTCATCTGGTTCATTCTTAGCATCACTGTCGAAAACTTTTTAAAACATTACTAACCACCTACTATTCAAAAAGCCGATGTCAAAATTTTAATCTTTTTATTTAACAATCAACAACAAAACATTATTACATAAATACATCCCATTCAATAGTAATATAAATCCATCCACAATATAAAAGACTGGAATGAAATAATACCGAATAAACCATCGGTTACAAAATCCAATATAAAGTCCAACCTGAATAAAAGTCTGAATACGAGCTCTGTCTGTCATAAATGAAATAACTGTGGGCAACATGCCCTAATAAAGTATTTCCCTTCACCCTACACTAGGAGTGAAGTAACTGAATCGTATAAGACCAAATCCTGCAAGCATCCACAAGTGTTGCAGCTACGCGTTCCTAGAATAGATCATCCTGTTTAGTGTCGCTGTGGCTAGACACCTAAAAGGTTTTGGAAAAAGGTTTTGCAAGTACGGGTCAGAGCCCAAGTAAAAATCATTTAAAAATATTTAGCAAGTAATTAAATAACAGTTTAAATGAACAATTATTAGATACACATGTTAAGTTGCGAACACTCCCTTGAGTTCCTCATCTCTCATCTATAATGCGCACCTAACGTTTGCTACTCAACCCCGCCTAGTCAATTCTAGCCAAACTAACTGGGCATCCATTATCTAATAAACCCAAATAAATAAAGCTCCTTCGTACCACCCATACAGTACGCTATCGAATACCCTTAATAATTGACATCTCTCTTATGTTATTATTAAACCCCAGTTACCCTTTCTACGTAGGTTATTGTTCAAACTTTACCATTTAAGTTTCTCTACTTAAACTTTATTTTAGATGTTCACTAACTATATTCCTACTATTCACACATTAGTAGATTCATCATTATATAGATATACCCTATCTAAGCTCCCTACTATTTACTCTTTAGTAGATTAATCGTTCTTTAGATACATACTATCTCGTCTCTTTACTAGCACACATAAGTAGCTTATTCGTGTTGTATATATATTTTACACACCATATATAATATAAGTACACACTCTGATATTATATCCCTCTATCACACATTAAGGTCAATTGGTTCATAATGTTACCCCGACCCCAATAGTTATTCCATATGTATTCGGAATGTTACCCCGACCCCAATATTCAGATTACTTTTAGTTTAGATACGCACAACTAACTAGTTTGAAATCATAAGTCTGTTACCCATAACTCATAGTGTCCACCCGTATTTCCATGCAAATACATTTATTAAATATATATCCATTTCTCTTTAATATGGGCAAGTCTTTTCAAATTTTAGGATTAAGTGTTCACATACTTAAGTCAAATAAGATATCACTATCTTTCTCGTCCATTAATTTTACACAGTAGATAACATAACAAGTATATATATATATATATATTTATTTATCATCCATTATATCTATACTAGTACGGCACCCCTAGGCACAACTGCGGTGCATGCATACTCTGCTATCATGTCCGGGTACATCTCTCGTTGTACAAGGGACTATTGGTTCGTCTTCTCTCACGAACCATATATATCAAATCACACATATTGGAGGTGAACATAGTTTACATATCCACGGGTCACGCATATACCTACGCTCCCACAGTCAGCAGACTTATCGACTCACAAATAAGCCCTTCACAGTCCTATGTTCTTGAGGTACAAAATCTAAAATCCCCCCGAAGGCAACACATGATAAGATTGTCCTCTTTCGAACGCCAACCTCCCATTATAGCAAGTATGGTAGGTATGTCATACACATGATAAACAATAATATAGGTACACATTCCACGTATATAAATATAACATCAGTGAGGTATTCACACAACCATATAATAACGATAGGTATTCACTCCACCTATATATATATATATATATATATATATATATATATAATAACAATAGGGCATACACACATCCCATATCACAAGCCTCATACATAGTATATTTATATCCCGAATATTCTACGTATTCCATAATTTATAACTTCGTTTATTACCGTACATTCCCGAGTATTTCTCACCACTCGAAGGGTATCCTTTATTCCACATATAATATCAGAAGGCAAAATCTCTACCCCTTACTGGTCTAAGCCCTCGTTCCTCTTGAATTCTTTTAACTCGAATTATCCTTCAATTTAGATTTTTCCTCTCTATTAATCCAAATTAATTTAGCCCTTAAACATCCCTCGTAGGCCACGCCTAAAACCCAAACTAGGCCTACTGGTGTTTCAATATAATTCCCTTATATTAGAAATTAAATCCCATAAATTAATTCCAAACGATTTCCAAAGGTCCAAAATAAAAAGGAAATTATTGGCCAAAACTGGGCAACCGAATCGATTAGAAAAATTTCTGGCAGATTAAACACACTGTAGTAAAATATCGATTACTCCCTCTACAGAACTCTGATTGACCTGATTCAAAGCTCATTTGAAAGATAAGACATAGATTTTTCCAAGCATGTACGAATATCACTCTATTTCTTAGTACAATTTAAATGGAATATATTTAAAGTTACGTCAAAAATTCTGGCAGTTACTATGCTGGCAGATCAAACACCCTATAGTAAAACATCGATTTCTCCCTCTACGAAACTCCGATTGACCTGATTCAAAGTTCATTAGAAAGACAAGACAAATACCTTTCCAAAAATGTATGGATATAACTTTAATTCTAAGTAAAATTAAAATGGAATAAGTTTAAATTTACATTAATAATTCTGATAGATTGACATCTTGTGTTCATTAGTTACACCCTAAGTCATTCAAGATTCATATTCTTCAACCAAGAACCCATCAAGATTCAATCTTAATCATCAAATATATTCTTATATCAGTTTATCTTCATATAGAGATAAATTTCCAATGAAAATTTACACAAAAACATCAAAGATTCAACCCAAGAATCAAATTCTCCTTTAATTAACATAAAACCATAATTTTCTCATGTTCATCAACTTTATAAATAAAGAACTCAGATTTACCTCTTATTAATCAACCCAAACCAACTAATTGCATATTATCATCATTAAGGAACATCTCTACATGCATTCCCACTTTAGTTTATGAATTAAACCCTCCCAAATTCATATAAAACATCCAAAAGCATGAAATCACACTCTAATCTACATGGGTAGTATAACATGCTTAATATAAATTGTCATTTAAATACTTGCCTCTCAATAGCAGGTATTAATTTCATTAATATGATGGTGTGATTGTTCTCCCCTCGCTCCGATCTTGATTCCGTTGCGTTCAGGGCGAAAAATTATGTAGGAAGTTTTGACTTTCTCTTCCTCTTCCTCTTCCTCTTCCTCTTCAATGGCCTCTCTTATATTGTGATTGTATTAACCCTAGCCCCTTATCTCTAATGGAAGATATACACTTAATATTTTCGGAGTTCTCTAAACCTCTAACTCCCGAATGACCAAAATACCGTTAAACGATGTCGGGTTGGTCCAAAATCATCCCAGGACCCAAACTATACACCCGAGTATACTTTTTCGACTATTGTGACCCTTTCAGAACCACATGTAACCTCAAAGTCACTATCTAAGTCACTTTAAAATATTATTTTATTTCCACCTCAAAATATCGAACGCGTGAAATTAAACTTAAATTGAAATGATTTACTCTCAATCACCGAATTAAATAATTTCTCTAAATTAAATAAATTCCAAATCACCGAATCAAATAAATTCTAAATAATCGATTTAATTAAATCCTAGATCACCAATTTAATTTAATTAAATATCCTCGGAAATATGGGATATTACATACTTTCCCCCTTACAAATGAATTTCGTCCTCGAAATTCGAATAAGTCTAGTACTCCTAGGTTTCAACACTACCTTAAACATAGACTCTAAAGATCACTACATATATTTCTACCCATCCCAATTGTGGGTTATATAAACATCTCCACCAACCAGGGTGCCCAAGCAACCTATAAATATGCATAACTTCATCGATGCTACCTGGATCCACTAGACTTTCATTATTGTATAGTTACTATCCTTTAGATATCACTTTATAAATAAATAGTACTCAAGGTACTAAACCCATGTCTTAATTGCTAATCATCTCCCCACTCCCAACGTTATGCTAAGCTTCATGCGTGGGATGTCTCACAAAGCGAAATCCAAACAAGGAATCCTCCCGATACACTACTACCTAGAATTGTCGGTCATTGAGATCTGTTAAGCACTCGGTTCATATTACATACCCTCAAATACCCGTATTTTGACATAAAAGTATAATCGTCCACTCGCATGCTACACAAGACATCATATATCACGACGCCTTTACTATCACTAGTTTTTTTAGCGCTAAAAAGTCACGAGCTATATCTCTCCGCTCGACAATAATCCTTTCTACCCTGAATCACATCAGTAATCGTCCCTGCGCACCGGGAATAATTATGACTAGACAACATACACACAAAAGTCTACTACACAATATATATAATATATATACTCATATATATATAAGATTAACCCTCTTTCAGGTTATACCTCACAAAATAAATCATACCCTGGGACAGCGAACATGAGATCTCACTATCACAATCTATGATCGCTCAACCCATTTCTAACCAGTTGACTCTCGTAAGTAGTCTACCCTATTTTCATAAGACTCAAAAGCAGTAAACTAATACATAATATAAATTTTCTCTTAGTGCATTCTCTTATCCCAATTCCTCTATCAAAAATCTCGCTCCTCAGACAGCTGTTGTGACCTACTGACACCATTTCGATATACTTTTCCAGTCCGAGTAGTCTCACTTTCTCATTGTGGACAAGTTCAATATAGGTGGTCAAAATCTCTATGCATAGGACACATTATTGTATCTTCTCTTTATCTCTGGCCCCACTAGCCACGTCGGGGTGTCTTTCTCTCAGGCTTGGTAGTCTTGTTCCCGATTGCTACCCCTGCTCTCCCTTTGGCTTGACTGTCCCTATGGAACTCATTGTTGGCCTCAATGGCCCAAATAAAATTCACCATCACTTGGTAGGAGTTCAATTAGTATGAATCATTTGAATGGGTTCCCGATTGGGTATGACCTCTTGTGGTGCTTCAATATCATCATTTAATCCATTCTTTCTCTTCGACTAGATTCTCCAACCCCCTTGGATCCCCTTTCATGGAAGCATTGATAAATTCATGTAAGTGTATGATCCTGAAGATGTCGACACTAATCATTCTAGACGGATCTCCCATCCAGGATTGTATATTCAACTCATAAGTCCATTATCAACTTAAAGAACCTTTATTTACTCCGTATTCCCCTTCGTCGGTTACGAAGTTCCCTCAACAAGTCCGCTCATTTCTCACAATCGGCCTGTAACTCGCTCACTTGTGATAAGTTTATAAACTCAATTCACATCTATGTTGGAACAACAGATGGAATATCTATTAATAAAATTTCACTTAAATTTCTCGTTTAATCCCATATACTCCTTATATATGGTAACTGACTCTCGTCACTTTATGCGGCCACTAAGAGCTTAAAGATTTCTGCTCGTAATTTTAATCTAGGGTGTCGCTACACTCCTCCCTACACAATAGCCTTTGGATTTTAACCTTCCATTGGCCTATTACTCTCCTTTTTTTCCCCTTATCGATGACTCTTCCAAAGAATCCCTCTATTTTTCCCCCACCTCTTATCGACAACACTGGGTGAGTCAAAAAATTTCACCAACATTATCTATAAAAGTTCTTGGGAAAACTTCTCCTCCCGAGTGATTTTCCTATTCTCACCATCCTGAATAATAATCACGGTGACTTCCATCTTAATCACCATTCCCAGAATACTATAAGTCTTTCTGCTGAGCCTCTCCTCCTGCAGTCCTTCTAACGGCCCTCACTGGTCGTCTTATAATGTTCGGTGTATGACGCCCAACTGAACTCATATACGAATCACATTAACTATATATAATGGCAGGATAACGTAATCTCATACGTCGAGAAATAAAACAATCCTATCATAAGGCTCTATATCAAAGAACTTTATGCTGAAACGTGAAAAGCCGCACGGATCCTAAGGACACTAGAACCTGATGCTCTGACACCATTTGTGAAACTCTGCCTAATTGAATACCGGGTGATCAGTCCTATATCCAATTAAAATAGGTTTCTCATCTGGTTCATTCTTATCATCATTGTCGAAAACTTTTAAAACATTACTAACCACCTAGTATTCAAAAAGCCGATGTCAAAATTTTAATCTTTTTATTTAACAATCAACAACAAAACATTATTACATAAATACATTCCATGCAATAGTAATATAAATCCATCCACAATATAAAAGACTGGAATGAAATAATACCGAATAAACCATCGGTTACAAAATCCAATATAAAGTCCAACCTTAATAAAAGTCTGAATACAAGGTCTGACTGTCATAAATGAAATAACTGAGGGCAACATGCCCGAAAAAAGTATTGTCTTTCACCCTACACTAGGAGTGAAGTAACTGAATCATCCAAGTCCAAATCTTGCAAGAATCTACAAGTGCTGCAGCTACGCATCCCTAGAATAGATCATCCTGTTTGGCATCCCTGTGGCTGGACAGCTAAAAGGTTTTGGAAAAAGGTTTTTCAAGTACGGATCAGAGCCCAAGTAAAAATCATTTAAAAATATTTAGCAAGTAATTAAATAACAGCTTGAATGAACAGTTATTAGATACACATGTTAGGTTGCGAACATGTAACAACCCTCGCTTTTAAGAGACTCATTTTATATTAATTCACCACATGAAGTAATTATATAAAATGTTGGAATTGGAGTAAATATTAATTTGAATAAGTTGAAAGTTAATATTTACTAGATTGTTGCATACTTACTGTATGTGTTGGTAAATATCATCATGTTGCATGTTTTATAGTGTCATGTGTTTTAAATGACATTACGGTTTAAATGAAATCGGAACTTAAAATGAATTATAAAATTACCGGATGCCATTTTAGAGGGCGTAGTTAGTCATGGAATGTGTGAGACAGTAAAAATAAGTGCCATATTGTATTTTTTAGGTTCCGGGCACATTTGATTGGTTTTAACTTAAATGTGTAGTTACGAGTCATTTTTATGGAGCATTAGCATTTTTAAGTTGGAGACTTGTGTTAAGCCTGATTTTTTGTATTCTAAATTCCCTAATTTCCCTATTATATGTCTTAAACATAGAGAGAAAGAGAGAGGGAGATAAAAGAGGAGAAAGAAGAGAGATTTGAAGATTGAAGCTTGGATTGTTGCTACCAAGAAGAAATCTGAGATTTATAACTCAAGGAAAGTTTTCTACTTGCTAATATATGATTTAAGATGATTAAATTGTGTGATAGTTGTGTATTAACATTAACGGATCAAAAATGGAATTTATGGTGTTTTAACCCTAATCTTAGTTTATGATGATGAAATTGTGGGTTTTAGTAGTAAATAATCATGTAGGATGATTTGGGGTAGTTTAATATTGTTGGATGTATGTAAAAATGGAAGAGATTTGAGTTTTGGGGAAAAACTAGGGTTTATAACCCGTAACCCATTCTTGGCAAATTCGCAAGGGCGAATCGATTCGGCCCTGGGGCGAATCGATTCGCTAAGGGGTCAGCTTATAGGTCTGCAAAACCCGAATCGATTCGGGTTAGGGCCGAATCGATTCGGCCAACTGCAGAATATTGGTTTGTCATCCGAATCGATTCACTTTTGGGCGAATCGATTCGCTGCCCGGGGTGAATCGATTCGGAATCAGGTTTTTTTTGAGTTGATTTTCTAACTCAATTTTTATTCTTTTTCTTTAGGAATAGGACCTAGGAACCTTCTTATATGAAGTAAACTTAGACTTCTAAAGTCCTAGATGAGTGGGGTAACTGCCCTAGAATAGAAATTAATTATATGGGGTTGTTCCGGGGGTATGCCAATTGATGTTAGGGCATTCTTTACTTTTAGTTGATTATTAATAGACTAGGAGTTGTAGTATCATATTAGGAGATTTAGAAGCTCAATTGAGCTACGTTAGTCTTGATGGTTTACAATAACACCACCAACGAATCTTGGGATAATGAATTGAAAGTTTATTCATTCATTGAGGTTACAATGATAAGATGTATTAAGTATGGCTCCAGGTAAAATATGAGGTATTTACACAAATGTAAATGACTATGGTATCGTATAAAACGAAATATACATATGAAAAAAAGGTAAATGAAATGGAAATGGTAACGATTACTGTAAATGATAATTTACTTAATCATGAATATGGTAAATGATAATTTACTTAAACACACCTCTCTAAACGCTATCATAAGGGAAGTTCGCGCGTGAGGTGATGCCCCCGGCTAATGAATGCAGTGTGGATATAGTCCTAGGCCATATGAGAGATTATTGTATGTTTCTATCCTGGTTTGGTGATTCTGGGTGTGGTCATGACACTCCCGCAGGCATATGGCCGCTTCCTGACGTCTTGCATTATTGGTACCCAGGTTGTCTTGTTTGATAGGCCCTGGAAGATGATAGTCATTTAGGGGCGCGCCCAGTTGGGAAACTCGGAGGGGCGATCTTAGAATCGTTATATGTATATGAATATAACAATTCTTAATCAAGTGGGACTTGATGTATGATAAATTCCATAAAGAGCATAAGGATGTTCCATAAAGAGCATATGATAATGATGATATTCCTGATAAGGAATGGAAAGTCGCAAAGAGCTTATAATTGTAATTATATTATCCTGATAAGGAATGGAACTATGAAATGAAACAGTGTTCATGATGGAGGCTTTTAATTAATGTTAATCATTCTTATTCTCCTATTTAATTAAAATAGATCTATGATTATTTAAAATGTCTTAGCTTATGCATTAAATTGTGTAGGTAGATTTTATTCCTGTTAGTCATGATTTACAGTTCATAACTGTCATACTCTTTATTCATCTGGTGATCATATAAAACTGGGCCCTGACCCGTGTGACACCCCGCCTAATTAATCACGGGTGATCAGTCCTAAATCAAGTAAGAAAAGGTTTCTCAGTTGGTCCATTCTTAGCATCACTGTCGTCTTTTTAATTACTAACCACCTAAGTGAGAAAAGTAGACCGGTGCCAATTTTTTTTTCTTTCAATTAATTAAATAAAACTCATGCGGAACATAAAATAATACACAATTACAGTTAACTAAAATAACCAACCACAATTAAAATACCTAACTGAATAAACCATCGGTCCAATTATCCAATACAAGCAAAGATAAGAAGAAAATCTCAACAAGTCTAATACTGATAACTGAATTGTGAGCGACAAGCTTAGATAACTACTAGAGAGTTTCTACACGAATGAAAGAAGGAGGCGTCTATCAAAAACCCGCAACATCCACATGTGTTGTAGAAAAGGATACCTGGAGTAGAGTCTAGCCTGGCGTCCCTATGGTTGGACACCTAAAAGGTTTTAAAAAAAATTATAGCAAGGGTTAGTACCCAAAAACATTTGAAAATATTTAACAAATGATTAACTTGTAGTAATAAATAAATATGCATTCTCTTCATATTTTAGTTAGTGTTGTACTCTCTAGAGGACTTCCTCACCCTTACCCTAATGTGCACTATTAACGCTTCCATTTAATTTACTAGGTCCTACGCTCCTAACACAATACTTATTTTAACCCTTGAAATTTACCTACTCTAACCGAGTATGCTTTGATTCATGATTTTTAAGTTATTATAAACGTCAAACTTAATTAAATCATTATCCTTTTTAATTCATATAACATTCACACCTGTTATGCATATAATACATTTTACACTATGTATTAATCATCCCATAAATAATTATTTACCTAATTATATATTTAATCATATTACAGTATTCACAAACATGCTGAAATAACATTTAATACAAACTTTCGACCGAGTAAAAATACTCACAAAATATAAATTTTCCCAAGTTCTATCCCACTAGGTGTAATCACATAACCTAGTTATCCAAGTTAGATTTGCTCACTAACTTAGTTTAACATATGATTTGGCGGCGGCCATATTCCTTCCCTGAAAGTGAGATGCCCCTCACCTATATAACGGATGCTATGACCTGGAATTATACTCGCCCTACTCCTCAAGCTAGGGGATCCATCCACTACGCGCAACCTCCCCCTATAACACTAGAGTATATACTAATAATATTCAGTCACTGATATTAATGCACACACACTATATATATATTGTCACACTCCGTATATATATAAATATAAAATGTACCGGCTACACCATGTACAAAATCCGTAACATAGGCCTATTTAATTTATTAAGAGTTTATGGTCGAACTCTAATGATTAATTAATTCGTACATTATTTAATTAAGTCACCTTTGGTGTCGCCCCCACCATAAAATTGGACTTACTCTCGAAGCCCGAATTAACCTCACCCGAGTCTAAATTCCCGACTCCCGAATTATTTAACCTTTACCTAAATAAGATTTATCTCTTGGTATTCCTCAACCGTTATCCCCGGACTGGTTCTTTACATCTATATTTAATCTTTTCGAACACCTTCCCAAAAATTCAAACTTAGTGTGTCACACCTAATTTCTCCAAAACACAACAAATTTAAATTATGATGTCACACTAAGTCGTCTCCAAATTCTAATTAACTTTATTCACTATTAATTATATTTAAAACCCATGTATAAATTCCTCACCAAATTAAGTCCTCGAAAATATTAAATTAAATTTTCTTCATATAAAAGAAAATTGGGCGAACTGTCAAAATCAGCCGACCATCGATCGATCGACCTCAGACCTTCGATCGATCGATCGAGCAGGTCCTCGTCTTCTTCGCGAAGACAGATTCTGCCATGGACGAGTTTCATAAAACCCTAACTCCTTCTATCATCAATCTCAAGCCTTCTTAACAATAATACAATTTAGGAACCTTATTAGGGACCTCCAGAATGTCCTTCAACATTATTAATTCGTCCATTAACTATAATTTCTGAATTTGGGAAAATAGTCATCTTTAATTCCTTACCCATTTACACCCCAAATCCCTTCACCAAATTCGTTTCTAATTATCCAGATATCATCCTACCAGATATGTACCAATTTATAATATCAGATTTCTACAAGAATCCTCATTCAAATTCGTAAATCAGATTATTATTTTCAAAACCTCAGGTTTATGCCATGAACACCCAAAACGAATTTTGATCAAACACATCACATGAATATGAATTGAAAAACAGATTCAATACTATTGCAAGTTATCCACTTGCCTTAGGTTTCGTAGTGTCTGATTCGGAGATGAATTCCAAGGTTGAAGATGATCCTTGTTGGCTCTCTAGTGATCCCAAAACTGTCTTTAACTGCTATTAGAGTTCCTTAATACACTTAGCCTTTTTCTAAAATTCTATCAGCCATTTTCTTTCTTGTCTTAATTTAACAATTAACCTAAATCCCGGTTTTTGCCTAATGGGCCAAGCCCAAGTGACCCAATTGACCCCGTGTCGGCCCGGCTATGTCTAAAAACACCCCGTGAGCCGGTTACTACCCCCGGGTACACTTTTCCGACTATCTCGGCCCATCCGGACTTAACCATACACTCAGAATTGGCATCCGAATTAATTTATAAAAATACTTATCCCCCCACCCCTTTAGTCTATACCGACTCCCAGTTGAGATAATTGCATACCCTGTCATTAATACTCAAAATGACTTAAATAAATAATTACTATTCACTTAGTAAATAAATTCCCGTAAATATTAACCATTTACTCCCCTATTAATATTTAAATAAAATTTCCCTAATTAATTCAATTAAAATTACGACTCACAAGTAATTTTTCAATTCCCGAATTAATTAAATATTTAATTCATGAAAAATGCGGAGTGTTACATACTCCCCCCTTACAAAGGAATTTCGTCCCCAAAATTAGGTCATACCTGTGATGAAAAGCTCTGGATATTGCTCCCGCATATCCTCCTCCTGCTCCCAGGTAGACTCGTCAATGTTGTGATGACCCCACTGTACTCTAACTAGTGGAACAACCTTGGATCGTAATTTCCGATTGCTACGGTCTAGAATAGCCACCGGCATCTCCTCATATAAGATGTCTGGCTGTAAATCAATTTCTTCGAGTGGAATGTGCCAGAAGGCCCTCTCGCTCTTGCGATATTTCTTCAGCGATGCCACATGGAACATGTTGTGTATCCTCTGAAGGTGCTCCGGTAATCCCAACCTGTAGGCTACAGGCCCCACCCTCTCCATAATAGGGAAAGGTCCCACGTACCTCAGTTCTAGCTTACCCTTCTTGCCGAACCTCATCACCCCTTTCATAGGGGACACCCGAAACAATACCTGATCCCCAACCTCTAACTCCACATGTCTCCGTGAAGCATCGACGTAACTTTTCTGCCTATCCTGAGCTATCCGAATCCTCCCTCAGATCATCTTTATCTTCGCAGATGTCTCCTGAACAATCTCTGGCCCCAGTAGTTTGTTGTCCCCCACCTCTAACCAACAAGCGGGTGAACGACAAGGCCTCCCGTATAATGCCTCGAATGGTGCCATGCCGATCGTGAATTGGTAAGAGTTGTTATACGTAAACTCTACCGGAGGAAGATATTTCTCCCAACCTCCCCCAAAGTCCAGTATACACATTCTGAGCATATCTTCCAGCATCTGATTGACTCTCTAAGTTTGTCCGTCAGTCTGCGGGTGATAGGCTGTACTCAAACGTAACTCCGTGCCCATGGCCTCCTGAAAACTCTACCAAAAGTGGGACACAAAGATCTTGTCCCTATTCGACACAATATTTATCGGTACCCCGTGCAGCTTAACAATCTCTGCTATGAATAGCTATGCATAACGCATCGTCTCAAAGTCTATGCGAATCGGCAGGAAGTGGGCCACTTTGGTCAACTGATCCACAATGACCCATATGGAATCTTGACCCCTCTGCGATGTCAGTAACCCTGTAATGAAGTCCATGGATATGCTCTCCCACTTCCACACGGGAATTTCAAGTGGCTATAGAATCCCTGATGGTCTCTGATGGTCAACTTTCATGAGCTGACACATAGCACATTTTGAAACAAACTCTGCTATGTCCCGTTTCATTCCTGCCCACCAATACTGTCTCCTCATGTCCTGATACATTTTATCCCTACCGGGATGGACCGCAAATCTCGACCCATGAGACTCTGTCATAACAGCGTGCCTCAACTCCTCATCCTCTGGCACCATCAATCTCCCATTATGGTGTAAGCCTCCCTCCGAGCTGATCGAGTAACCCTCTGCTCCCTCAGCTAGTAAATGGCTCACCCTATCCCGGCAGGTCTGATCCTCTGCCTGAGCCATCACAACACGCATAATGATCTCAGGTGTGATGGATAATGCTGACATACAAGCCCTAGCTACATCATCCTCATATCGAAGTTCTCTCCACTTCGCTTTCCCGACTTCTGATATTTCCACAGTCGGTCTCCGACTCAATGCATCTGCTACCACATTAGCCTTACCAGGGTGATATTGAATATCAAACTGATAGTCTTTCACTAATTCTAGCCATCGCCTCTGTCTCATATTCTGATCCTTCTGAGTGAAGAGATACTGAAGTGATTTGTGATCTGTGAATACTGTGAACTACTCCCCCGGAAAATAATGTCTTCATATGATCAAAGCAAAAATGACTGCTGCTAACTCCAGGTCATGAGTGGGGTAATTCCTCTCATGGGGCTTCAACTTCCTGGACGCATAAGCTATAGCCCTTTTCTCCTGCTGAAGCACACCCCCAAGTCCCTGTAAGGATCCGTCAGTGTAAACCCGATACTCTAATCCTCCTTTCGACAGTGCAAGCATGGGTGCAGATGTCAACTTGTCCTTTAACTCGTCGAAAGCTAATTGGCAATGATCATTCCAAGTCAAAGGTACCCCTTTCCGGGTAAGATTCGTCAAAGGGTCTGCAATCTTTGAGAATCCTTTGATGAACCGTCTGTAATAACCGGCCAACTCCAGAAAACTGCGTACTTCCGTCGGTGTCGTGGGCTGTCCCCACTCCCTCGTCGCCGATACTTTACTTGGATCCACCACAATACCCCGGTCTAACACCACGTGGCCAAGAAACTGAACTTCTCGTAGCCAAAATCCACACTTACCGAATTTGGCATAGACCTGGTGATCCCGCAATGTCTGTAACACTATACGCAGTTGCTCTGCGTGCTCCTCCTCGGTACGCGAGTACATCAGGATGTCATCAATGAACATGATAACAAACTGATCGAGAAACTCTCTGAATATTCTGTTTATGAGGTCCATGAACACTGCTGGTGCGTTGGTGAGATCGAATGGCATCACCCTGAACTCGTAAGATCCATACCGCGATAGGAAAGCGATCTTCGAAACATCCTCTCGGATACGTAGTTGATAATAACCTGACCTCAAGTTGACCTTAGAGAAATAAGACGCCCCTCTTAACTGGTCAAATAGGTCGTCAATCCTAGGCAACGGATATTTATTCCGTATCGTGGCCTTATTCAGCTCTCTATAGTCCACGCATAATCGTAGTGAGCCATCTCGCTTTTTCACAAACAGCACTGGTGCACCCCACGGCGATGCACTCCGTCCTATGAAACCGTGACCCAGAAGCTTCTGAATTTGCTCCCTCAGCTCACGCATCTCTGAAGAGGCCATACGGTATGGGGCCCGAGTAATTGGCCTCATCCCTGGGGCTAAATCGATTACAAATTCGATCACCCTGCTAGGTGGTAACCCTAGTATCTCCTGAAACACATCCTCAAAGTCTCTCACCACTAGGATTGAGTCCAACGGAATAGCCACCTCCTGTGAGGTTTCCTCCTCAATGTAATATAAGTGTGTACGTGACCCTCCCTCGGGTAGTGGCATTGCTATCAAGAACATCTCTTGCCCTGGAATGGAGAACACGATGGTCCTTTCATAGCAATCCACCGTTTCCCGATAACCTGCCAACCAATCCATACCCAAGATGACATCGTACCCCTCCATATCTAACACTAAGAGGTCCGCTGCTAAGCTAAGTCTCCCAATCAAAATGTCCGCACCCCGACAAATTGAGTGAATCGTAGCCCCGATGCCAACTGGTGACTCTACACACATCCGAAGACTACCCGCGGTCTTTAGTAGTCCGGCCCGTTTAGCAAAATTTAATTTAATGAATGAATGTGATGCTCCCGTATCAAAAAGAATACTACCCTCATAACCATGAATGAGAAACATACCCTCAACTGATGGCAGTGCTTGCTGCACCAGGGGATTGGGAACATCCCAGATGTTATACACACGTCCGTAGTTCATCTGCCCCTACTGAGGTGGGGCGGGTGGGACTGGTGCTGCTGGCTGTAACAACCCCTGTTGGGCCTCCTGCTGTTGACCTCTGCCCCTCTGTGGGAACTCCCTCTTGCTGGCCATAGACAAAACAACGTCTCTGGCCATCCCCCTGTCGTTGGCCCGGTTGGCCCTGATGCGGCTGGCCCTGGCCCTGCTGGCCTCCCCCATTGTTCCCTTGGCCCAGACGGCCCTGAGGAACCTGCTGCTGCTGAATCGGGCCCAGCTGCCCCTGCCTGAACCCCTGTCCTCCCTGTCGGAACCCACCAGGCTTAAACTTCTTCGCTTGATTCCCGTGCTGACTGCCCACCTTTTACTGAGCACCACTTATGTAACTACTAGTAACGGCCTTGCCCTGTTGGCTCGGCTCCCCTGTTGGCTTGCTCCCATTCGCATGGAAGCAATAATCTTGGCAGTGTACAAGTGCGGCATTAACGACGTCTGTATATGTCACTAACGTCAGATTCCCATCAAGTGTTGCCTAATCTGCCAGGCTAAACCGTCCATAAACCTCAATTTCTTCCGCTCCTCATCGCTCACCTCATTTGGCACAAAATTTTGCCAAACGGGTTAACTATTCCTCGTAGTCTGCCACTGATCGATCACCCTGAACTAAATCACTGAATTTCTTTATTATCTCAGTCTCTACTGCCGGTGGAAAGTATTTGCGGTCAAACCGCATCCAGAACTCTGCTATCGGCATCAAGTCTTCTCCTCGGCGGTGGTAACTGACTCCCACTACTGTAAGGCTGCCCCCGACAGATGAAAGGTAGCAAGCATCTGTTTATGTACCTCGGTACACTCCAGCATGCACAGATGGCGTTGAATGTTCTTCTTCCAGTCACAAGCCTCTACTACATCTGTGCTACCCCGAAACTCAGGTGGGTGGTAAGGTCTCCCTAACTCTCTGCCAAGATGGTGGCCCCACTGGAGCCTGAACTACTGGTGCCACTGGAGGCGGTGCCTGGGGCTATGGAAAGTGAGCTTCCATAGCTCTCATTGTTGTTTCGACCGCCTAGGCCACTATCACTGCCACCTGAGTAGTGGAAATCAACTCGGGTGGGGTGGTGGTGGCGGTACCTGTGGCTCCTGGTGAGCTTTCCTGACCTCATCCCTAGCCTCAGCCCTCTCCGCTCTCAGTCTCCTCGGTGCATCTGAAATAGATTAAATTGCATAAGTACACAGTTTACACAAAATATATTCACAGCAGAATTACAATATATCGCAAGCGGAAAATGAATCAACAGTCCTAATAATAGAGCTCTATAACAACCGAGTGCTACGCTGAAACGTAGAAAGTCGCACAAATCCTAAAGACACTAGAACCTGATGCTCTGATACCATCTGTGACACCCCGCCTAATTAATCCCGGGTGATCAGTCCTAAATCAAGTTAGAAAAGGTTTCTCAGTTGGTCTATTCTTAGCATCACTGTCGTCTTTTTAATTACTAACCACCTAAGTGAGAAAAGTAGACCGGTGCCAATTTTTTTTTTCTTTCAATTAATTAAATAAAACTCATGCGGAACATAAAATAATACACAATTACAGTTAACTAAAATAACCAACGACAATTAAAATACCTAACCGAATAAACCATCGGTCCAATTATCCAATACAAGCAAAGATAAGAAGAAAATCTCAACAAGTCTAATACTGATAATTGAATTGTGAGCGACAAGCTTAGATAACTACTAGAGAGTTTCTACACGAATGAAAGAAGGAGACATCTATCGAAAACCCCGCAACATCCACATGTGCTGCAGCAAAGGATACCTGGAGTAGAGTCAAGCCTGACGTCCCTGTGGTTAGACACCTAAAAGGGTTTAAATTTTTTTATAGCGAGGGTTAGTACCCAAAAACATTTGAAAATATTTAACAAATGATTAACTTGCAGTAATAAATAAATATGCATTCTCTTCATATTTTAGTTAGTGCCGCAATCTCTTGAGGACTTCCTCACCCTTCCTTTAATGTGCACTATTAACGCTTCCATTTAATTTACTAGGTCCTACGCTCCTAACCCAATACTTATTTTAACCCTTGAAATTTACTTACTCTAACCGAGTATGATTTGATTCATGATATTTAAGTTATTATAAACGTCAAACTTAATTAAATCATTACCCTTTTTAATTTCATATAACATTCACACCTGTTATGCACATAATACATTTTACACTATGTATTAATTATCACATATATAATTATTTACCTAATTATATATTTAATCATATTACAGTATTCACAAACATGCTGAAATAACATTTAATACAAATTTTCGACCGAGTAAAAATACTCACAAAATATAAATTTTCCCAAGTGCTATCCCACTAGGTGTATGCACATAACCTAGTTATCCAAGTTAGATTCGCTCACTAACTTAGTTTAACATACGATTTGGAGGAGGTCATATTCCTTCCCTGAAAGTGAGATGCCCCTCACCCATATAACGAACGCTATGACCTGGGATTATACTCGCCCTACTCCTCAAGCTAGGGGATCCATCCACTATGCGCAACCTCCCCCTATAGCACTAGAGTATATACTAATAATATTCAGTCACTGATATTAATGCACACAAACTATATATATACTGTCACACTCCGTACATATATAAATTTAAAATGTACCGGCTACACCATGTACAAAATCCGTAACATAGGCCTATTTAATTTATTAAGAGTTTATGGTCGAACTCTAATGATTAATTAATTCGCACATTAATTAATTAAGTCACCTTTGGTGTCGCCCCCAGCATAAAATTGGACTTACTCTTGAAGTCCGAACTAACCTCACCCGAGTCTAAATTCTCGACTCCTGAATTATTTAACCTTTACCTAAATAAGATTTATCTCTCGGTATTCCTCAACCGTTATCCCCGGACTGGTTCTTTACATCTATATTTAATCTTTTCGAACACCTTCCCAAAAATTCAACCTTAGTGTGTCACACCTAATTTCTCCAAAACACAACAAATTTAAATTATGATGTCACACTAAGTCGTCTCCAAATTCTAATTAACTTTATTCACTATTAATTAGATTGAAACCCCATGTATAAATTCCTCACCAAATTAAGTCCTCGAAAATATTAAATTAAATTTTCTTCATATAAAAGAAAATTGGGCGAACTGTCAAAATCTGTCGACCATTGATCGATCGACCCTAGACCTTCGATCGATCGATCGAGCAGGTCCTCGTCTTCTTCGCGAAGACAGATTCTGCCATGGACGAGTTTCATAAAACCCTAACTCCTTTTATTAGCAATCTCAAGCCTTCTTAATAATAATACAAGTTAGGAACCTTATTAGGGACCTCCAGAATGTCCTCCAGCGTTATTAATTCGTCCATTAACTACAATTTCTGAATTTGGTAAAATAGTCATCTTTAATTCCTTACTCATTTACACCCCAAATCCCTTCACCAAATTCATTTCTAATTATCCAGATATCATCCTACCAGATATGTACCAATTTACAATATCAGATTTCTACAAGAATCCTCATTCAAATTCGTAAATCAGATTATTATTTTCAAAACCTCAGGTTTATGCCATGAACACCCAAAACGAATTTTGATCAAACACATCACATGAATATGAATTGAAAACTAGATTCAATACTATTGCAAGTTATCCACTTGCCTTAGGTTTCGTAGTGTTTGATTCGGAGATGAATTCCAAGGTTGAAGATGATCCTTGTTGGCTCTCTAGTGATCCCAAAACTGCCTTTAACTGCTATTAGGGTTCCTTAATACACTTAGCCTTTTTCTAAAACTCTATCAGCCGTTTCGTTTCTTCTCCTCATTTAACAATTAACCTAAATCCCGTTTTTTTCCTAATGGGCCAAGCCCAAGTGACCCAATTGCCCCCGTGTGGGCCCGGCTATGTCTAAAAATGCCCCGTGACCCGTTTACTACCCCGGGTACACTTTTTCGACTATCTCAGCCCATCCGGACTCAACCATACACTCAGAATTGGCATCCGAATTAATTTATAAAAATACTTGTCCCCCCACCCCTTTAGTCTATACCCACTCCCGGTTGAGATAAGTGCATACCCTGTCATTAATACTCAAAATGACTTAAATAAATAATTACTATTCACTTAGTAAATAAATTCCCGTAAATATTAACCATTTACTCCCCGATTAATATTTAAATAAAATTTCCCTAATTAATTCAATTAAAATTACGACTCACAAGTAATTTTTCAATTCCCGAATTAATTAAATATTTAATGCATGAAAAATGCGGGGTGTTACAACCCGTTCATATTTCTTGTCGTGCATGAATCTTACATCCGCTCAGGTGCTCCGCTGCAAGGACGCCCATTCTGACTTTTCTATTCCGATGTGTTTGGGGAGCCGTGATACTTTTCGGATATTACGGGATACTTGGTATAGACGTTTTCCTTCTTAGACTCTAGTTATGATCAGGTCTTTTACTCGGGTGTGAGGCCCAAGCTTTTGTAATTGTTTAATGTAATGTAGTATGTAATTTACTGAACTTGTTTAGTATTATTGTATGAATCTGTTGACTGATAGTATATTCGGTCCCTTACTGTATATTTGATGTGTATGTAATATAATTTCTTTCGGGGTTTCCACTTTCTTTTTGAATTGGGTTGTTTAAATTCTTTCCTTAACTTTAAAACCAAAATTTTTGGCAACCCGTTTTTCGGAAATATGGAGTGGTTATCCTGTATACTTTTTATATTGTTGTGATGTTGAGAATGATTCCATCCATGATTCCTGTCATATTGGAGTATCGGGCTGGCCACACCATATTTTGGTGTGCGGGTTATCACAGATGGTATCAGAGCATCAGGTTCTAGAGTCCTTTGGAGTCTATGTGAACGCTTTACGCTTTCATCGTTGCTTTTGATTGGACATAGAGCCTTAGGATTAAGATTGTTGATTTCTCTTGTGAGATTTTGTTCTCCTGTCATGAGGTAGAACCTATAGAATCTGTTGCGCATTCATGTGAGATTAGTAGGTCGATTAAAGAAGGGTGACAGAGAAGGTCATTGTGAAGGCGTCATGAGATGGGATTACTAGGAACTGCAAGTTGTTGTCGGGGATGAGGATCGCTTTGGAGGTTGCCCCCTTTTGTAGCATTTTCCTATCTTGCTATCGTGACTACTAAATACAGTAGATATAGTTTTCCAAGTACCGCTAGAAGCAGAGAGTGTTACTAAGCTTGGGATTTCAAGCAATGTTAAATTGAAGTGGAGAAGAGCCCATGATAAGGGCCACATGTTGAAGTAAGAGGGAGGAGATGCAGCCCCATTCGGTGGATGCATAAGGTCCAGGAGCTTTGGCCTAGAGAGGGGTATAAAAGTGCCCAGATGAAAAGGATGGATGAAAATCCTTCACCCATAGGAGTAGTGTTGAAATGGTGGGAACGTAGTCACCATAATTGTGGGTGCAGGAAGTTTTGCCCATGGAGAAACCCGGTGGACATTTTCAACAGCGAGTTTCTCTGGGATAACTGTAATGAGGAGAAGGTAGATCCTCAAATGTTCACACGAGGTTCGATCAGAGGCCGACAGTGAATAATGAGTTGTATGGTTAGGGAGGCCGTGCACCAAAATAAGGTTGGTATAAGGAATAAAAATCCCTTCAATGGAATGATAGACACCATAATTAGTGTCGTTAACACTTCTGAAGGAATAGTGTTCATGAAACCCCATTGGTGGATATCCGCCCGGAGAGGTTTCATTGAAATAAGGAAGGGGAGACCAGTAGCGTGTTCTCTTTTATTGAGAAAGTAAAAGGGACTGCGTGGGCAATTATTTGGCATCTAGGGACGGAACAGCCGCTATGATGTGGAATGTAGAACCACTCATCTTGATTCTGTTGATTGGAAAACAAGGGCAAGGATAAGGGGCCTTGTTGGGGCGTTGATGGAAATAAATTGGTTCGGATAAGACTCGAGTACGGTGTCTGAGAACCATTAGGATTGACCCGGGATGATTGACAAGAATGTTGGTGGGAATTCCAACTTAGTAGTAGGTGGTGCATTCCTCATGATAAGATAGGGTAGTATTGTGTTTACTCTAGAATCGGGTGTGTATATTGAGCTTGTGGTAGTATCGACGCTACTATAAATAGGGTAATTATATGACTTCCGTGGTACAAAAGTTTTATATTTTCCTTCACTCGTTATAAAGCGAGTGATGATAATTTTTAAAAGTATTATGTGCGTTATGTGATACCTGTATGATGTGTATTATACGAGTAAATATATTTTGGTTTGATTGGAGTGATAGAAAGTGAATAAATTGCGAGGCTGTCATACTTCTAGTTTCAGGATGGAAATAGTCTTCCTATAATATCTCTCCTGGATATAGGTTGAGACCTTATAGAGGTTGTTTGAGGTAGGTAGGAGATTTTCATTACTTGTTGTGTTATCTTGTTTGAGTGTTGGATTGTTTGTTTTCTTTTTTTGTGGTTGTTGTACCTTATCTCCACGACCAACAAGGTTAAGTAGTAATGCATAGGAGGGGTTCCTTGTTTGGATTTCGCTTTAGTGAGACACTCCACGCGTGAACCTTAACGACGTTGGAAGTGGAGAGATGCTGTTCTTTCTTCTTTTATTTTATTTTAAATTTATTTTTTTGATTGAGAGTTGGGTTGAAAGGTTTAGCCGAGAATCACGTAGTTAAGTGATTAAGGGCTATTAAAGTGCGAGATAGAAGCACTGAAAATAGTTCTCTCCTCTGATCGATGTGAGGGAGACTGAAATATGAATTCTAATTGAGAGTTCGGGTTATGCCTTGATGAAAAGGCCATTTAGAAAGATGTATATATGTTGTGGGATAAATATTTGTAAGACTTCACATAAAGTAAATGTTCGATTAGTTGAAATCCTCAATTATTTGAATGGTAAGACATAGAAGTAGAATATTATTAGTAGGGTTGAGAGTTAGAATTTCTCCGTTCCCAATCATGTGTCTTAGACCGTTATATCTTGATGACCAACAATGCGAGGTAGTAGTGTAACGGGAGGGTTCCTTGTTTGGATTTCGCTTTGGCAAGACCTCCCACGCATGAAACCGAGCGAATGTCGGAAGTTGAGAAAGGTCTTGGTCACTAGGAATATACTTAGAGTATCATACGTATACGACTTAGATAAAATATATGTAGATCGACCTTAGGATTATTAGGACGTAAGGCCTTTAGGGCATGTGACTTTGATTTAGGAAGGCTGTAGGGAGTTGACCATGAATAGGTTGTGGGTTAACTCTAAGATGGATTAGGTTCCTAGCAATAAGAAGTATGGAAAATTAGGCCAAAGGAGATGAGACCTATCTTAGTTAGAGTGTTACGTTGGTAACCTAAATTTCGGGGAGTTAAAAGGATGAGTTGACTTTCACTCTGGAGCCCATGTTGTTAAGCTCGAGGGTGGATGTAACGAACAAGTCTCTACTAGGAACGGGAAGTAATAATACTGGAGCATGGACCCATTGTTTATGCATCTTGCAAACTTGAACCTTGGGGAAAGTATTATCCCATGCTTGATTTAGAATTCATTGTGATAGTAATCGCTTAAAGTAATGGAGGCACTACTTCCTGGGTAGGAAATTTGATCCTTCTCGCGAGTAAAAAGTTGTTGCAATATGTTGTGGGAGAAATAGAATGGGTGTTTGAGGTTCATAAAAGAACTATCAATTGGATATTTCCTTTCGCTAAGGGAATGAGATTGGGGTAGTAGGTGCGTCGAGTAGAAAACCCGTCGAACAAATTAGTGAAGGCATGGAAAGCCAAATTGAACGAGCAAAACTAGCAAGACTTTGGAGCAAGAGTATTCATGTCTATGACTGACCATTTCACCTACTCGTGTGAAGTAGAGTAGTAGTCGAACGAAGACAAGTATATTTATAGACGTTTTCATTGAATTTCTGGCACCGAAATGGTCATGATCCTATTTGAGAAAATTATTGATCGTTCGGCCAAATCGTTGCTTTTCCGGCCATTGCGGGTGGACTATATGTAGAGGAGTATGCCTCTCTATTTATGGAGGAGTGGTAGAACCATATGAAGTGCCTATCAATAATGGTGGATCGAGGCTAGATATTCGTGTCGAAGGTTTAGTGAAGTTTCCAGGAAGTAATGCGAACCGTATGAAAATAGCGTATATCTTACCACCCTAATGTGGATGAATGAATGGAGGAATTTAACGTAAGGCCAAAAGGCATACCTTGAAGGTGCGCCTTAGGCTAAATGGATGGACAGGAGCAGTACCTTATGCGGATGGAAATTTTTATACAATAATTTAGATCATTTTCAAAGGTATGGCACCGTGAGTGACCTTGTGTAGCCGGTCAAGTAATTCGCATACTCGTCAGATGGAACTAGTGGGCAATATGCTCCTTGGACTTTGAGTAGCTCTGAAACCTTTCTTTAATGAATGGGCTTATTGATCCGTATACTTTAAAAAGGGCTCCGCTTATACGAAGAGTAGTTGTGTAGTGTTGGGGTTAAGCAAGTTAGCGTTGGTGTTGGTATCCCCGAGGAGGGATGTAAAATGATTCAAGAAGTAAGGCTATTTGCGCCGAGTCATGTGGGTATCGTCTTCCCCCGTAGGAAGATAGGATCTATAGTTCGTGAGAAACGCTTTGGGCCAGGTTAGAGCACGAAAAAAAAATGTAAACTGAGATCGATAGTGATGACCTTAGTCCAAGTCCATCTAGGACGCCACAATATTGAGGGGTTTTTTATGAGTGATAGAATGATAGTCTAGAATGGTGTACCCCTTTTTGCGATTAGGGTACGCCCGAATTTTGAGGGAAAAATTCCCTCATAAGGGGGGGAGTATCTAACAACCCTCTCTTTTAAGAGACTCATTTTATATTAATTCACCGCATGAAGTAATTATATAAAATGTTGGAATTGGAGTAAATATTAATTGAATGAGTTAAAAGTTAATATTTACTAGATTGTTGCATATTTACTGTATGTGTAGGTAAATATCATCATGTTGCATGTTTTATATTGTCATGTGTTTTAAATGACATTATGGTTTAAATGTAACCAGAACTTAAAATGAATTATAAAATTACCGAATGCCATTTTAGAGGGCCTAGTTAGTCCCGGAATGTACGAGACAGTCAAAATAAGTGCCATATTGTATTTTTAGGTTTCGGTCACTTTTGACTGGTTTTAACTTAAATGTGTAGTTACGAGTCATTTTTATGTAGAATTAGCATTTTTAAGTTGGAGACTTGTGTTAAGCCCGATTTTTAATCTTCTAAATTCCCTAATTTTCCTATTATATGTCCTAAACATAGAGAAAAAGAGAGAGGAAGAGAAAAGAGGAGAAAGAAGAGAGATTTGAAGATTGAACCTTGGATTCTTGCTAACAAGAAGAAATCTGAGATTTATACCTCAAGGCAAGTTTTCTACTTGCTAATATATGATTTGAGATGATTAAATTGTGTGATAGTAGTGTATTAACATTTATGGATCAAAAATGAAATTTATGGTGTTTTAACCCTAATTATAGTTTATGATGATGAAATTGTAGGTTTTAGTAGTAAATAATCATGTAGGATGATTTGGGGTAGTTTTATATTATTGGATGTGTGTAAAAATGGAAGAGATTTGAGTTTTGGGGAAAAACTAGGGTTTATAACCTGTAACTCATTCTTGGCAAATTCGCAGGGTTGAATCGATTCGGCCCTAGGGCGAATCGATTCGCTAAGGGGTCAGCTTACAGGTATGCAAAACCCGAATTGATTCGGGTTAGGGCCGAATCAATTCGTCCAACTGTAGAATGTTCATTTGTCATCCGAATCGATTTGCTTTTGGGCGAATCGATTCGCTGCCTGGGGCAAATCGATTCGAAATCAGGTTATTTTTGAGTTGATTTTCTAACTCAATTTTTATTCTTTTTCTTTAGGCTTAGGACCTAGGAGCCTTCTTATATGAAGTAAACTTAGAGTTCTAGAGTCCTAGATGAGTGGGGGAAATACCCTAGAATAGAAATGAATTATATGGGGTAGTTCTGGGGGTATGCCAATTGTTGTTAGGGCATTCTTTTCTTTTAGTTGATTATTATGAGATGAGGAGTTGTAGTATCATATTGGGAGACTTTATAAGCTCAATTGAGCTACGTTAGTCTTGATGGTTTACAATAACACCACCAATGAATCTTGGGAGAATAAATTGAAAGTTTATTCATTCATTGAGGTAAGAATGATAAGATGTATTAAGTATGGCTTCAGGTAAAATATGAGGCATTTACAAAAATGTAAATGATTATGGTATCGTATAAAACAAAACATACATATGAAAAAGGGTAAATAAAAATGAAATGGAAATGGTAACGATTATGGTAAATGATAATTAACTTAATCATGAATATAGTAAATGATAATTTACTTAAACACACCTATCTAAATGCTATCATAAGGGAAGTTCACGCGTGAGGTGATGCCCCTTGGATAATGAATGCCGGGTGGATATAGTCATAATCCATATGCGAGATTATTGTATGTTTCTACGCTGGTGAGGTGATTCTGGTTGTGGTCATGACTCTCACGCAGACATATGGCCGCTTCCCGACATCTTGAATTATTGGTGCCCAGGTTGTCTTATTTGATAGGCCCTGGAAGATGATAGTCATTTAGGGGAACGCCTAGTGGGTAAACTCGGAGGGGTGGTCTTAGAATCGTTATATGTATATGAATATAACAATTCTTAATCAAGTGGGACTTGATGTATGATAAATACCATAAAGAGCATAAGGACATCCCACAAAGAGCATATGATAATGATGATATTCCTGATAAGGAATGGAAAGGCACAAAGAGCTTATAATTGTAATTATATTTTACTGATAAGGAATGGAACTATGAAATGAAACAGTGTTCATGATGGAGAGTTTTAATTAATGTTAATCATTCTTATTCTACTGTTTAATTAAATTAGATCTATGATTATTTAAAATGTCTTTGGTTATGCATTAAATTGTGTAGGTAGATTTTATTCCTGTTAGTCATAATAAACTGTTCATAACTATCATACTCTTTATTCATCTGGTGATCATATAAAACCGGGCCCTGACCCGTTTATATTTATTGTCGTGCACACTACACCAAATCTGCCCATTTGTCAAGGTCATTGACCTTGACAAATTCACCTTGTCAAGGTCAATAACCGTGACATTTCGAGGCGAGACAACTTTTTTTGTCACGGTCGTGTCACGGTCATTGACCTTGACAAAAAACTCACGTTTTGTGTCACGGTCGTGGCAAGGTCAATGACCGTGACACGTTTGTCACGGTTTATAACCGTGACATAACCGTGACACAAAATTGTCACGGTCATTGACCGTGACACGTCCGTGACAACTTTTATCGCGGACTTGTCACGGTCAATGACCGTGACAATTCTGGGCAGAATTTTAAAAAAAATCTGCTGGGCAGTATGGCCACCGCCACTGCCCAGCAGTATATTTGTACATGTTATAGCAACGTTGTACCTGTTCCAAACATCATATATCCAACACGAACTAAAGATAATGTAAATATATATTCATGACGATATAATCCAAATATTCAAAGTAAAAACAATATACATGACGATATAATCCAAATTTAATTAAAATGGACAAACTTAAAAATAATGTTACTACATGTCTTGGATAAAACTGTGGAGGTGAGTAGGCCACACGACATACGAATTGACGCACCCACTAATATACGTCGTGCCGCATTGTTCGCGCAACCACAATAGGGAGTTCTCCTTCCCGGGTATGACATGCGTAACGAGCACCCTAAACTCCATCTGTTGAAGCGCACGTCCATGAACTATTCCACCCTCGACGATATTCGGGTCCCTCAACCCCCGCCCTATCCGCTGGCCATCAAATACGTCCAATATGAACATGCTCGGCCAACCAATTGTCGACAATGGTCTGTTGGAGGGCGTCAAATAGGGAAGTGGATCGTCGAAGTACGAACGTGTCGGTGATGAAGCAGCGAGGTCCACATCCTCGTCATCCTGCGCCTCGTCCTCCCGCACCTCCTCCTCCACCGCCTTCTCCTTCCCTTTACCTTTCCCTTTACGGTCTCCACCCAACGTACGCTTCATGAATGCGTACATATCTTGGACCGTCGCCTCCAAACGGGACAGCTTCGCGTCATGTGAATCCACCGTTCGAGACAACCCGGTGTCGCTCGTCTCCAATCCGATGATCCTAGATTTGGCCACCCGCGAGCTCACTCCCCTTGTCCTCCCTTTGCGATCAGAGACAAGCACTTGGCTGAGTGCGTCTGTGGACAAAGATGCCTTGTCGGCATCAGACTGCGACTCATGCACTTCCTTAAGCTTTGCTTGAAACGACAAAAAGCACATGATTAGTAAAATAAGTAAACTAAAAAATTATAACTTAATTAACAAAAATTAAACTGTCGGATTACTTACAATCATGGCCGCGACGCTCGGGGACACCTCCTTGTCATTCCCCTTCTTCGTCCGAAGAGCCACATAAGTATCGAGCCTATGTGGCTTACCCTCTGGCCTACTCCCTACCCCCTGAAATAAAATAGAGTAAAGTAAAATTAGCATCGGCCCCGTAAAGTAAAATAATATCCAATAATATATTTCTGTAGTTAAAGATAAATTAAATCTTACCTGCATCCTATGCTCCACCTCAGCGTAAGAGGTCCGGCCGGAGTAGTGCACGTCCGTCTTTTTAGCCCAATTTTCCCTCCCTGATTGGCGAGATGCCAATTGTCGATCCTCGATCTCATTGTCAATGAACTTTTTCCATTGTGCCAATGAGATCGGATCCTTGGGCGGGACGGATCCGCGCCATTGTAAAATGGACTCTCGTGTTTTTCCAAAGTACCGTGTCCGCATATTTTTCTTCCACGTCTTGTGTTGCTCCCTCAACTGCTCCAAGACGGAATCGCGTAGCTTTGGATCCAAGTTGAATTGTTCCTGTCCAACAAATACTATGTTAGTTGCGAATAAATATAAATATAAATATAAATTGAAATATTCATATAAATATTACCTATAGTGCCGCCCAAACAGCTAACTTGAGCTCATACGGCACCTCCTTCCAACTCATAAACCCCGGGCCGATGACCGTCTTTAGCAGCTCGAGGGATCTCGCTAAAAGCTCCGACTTGTTTCCGACGGTAATCCCAAATTTTCCATATTTGGGGAGCCTAGCGGCGGAGGAGCCCTCGTCGCCTCCGCTACCACCGAACCCAGACGACATCATCATAAACAGCATCATCATCTTCGCCTTAACATCTGAAGGAGACATTTTTACTGTAAAAAAATGTTATTAGTACAGATAAAAAAAAATGTTAATAGTACACATTTCATTTTACCTAATTGAATTAATAGTACAGATAAAAAAATGTTCCATCTATATTATAACATATGTGTAAGTTCCGTCAATACCATTTCGTTTCAATTTTGTAATATTATGTTTTTTCCAAATATTTAAAGAGTTATTAAATGGGTGCCCCACCCCCACCCCCACCCACCGCCACACACACACGCACACCTACGCACCTACGCACACACACACCCCACTCCACCCCACCCCCTGCCACCCTCCACCACCCCCTCCCCCATCATTGTGTGAATAGGTATGAGATCATAATTTGGAGGAATTCACGTCCAAGAAATAATTTGGATTGTGATACCCCTTGATAGACTTATATGTTTTGTTTACCCGACCGATTAACTATTTTATAATCCTATAGAATTAAGTTTTAGAATCAAGGAATTGATCAGATATTCATTAAAATCGGTTAGTAGAAAATTTATTTAACCAAGAGGGTATCGAAAACATAAGGTGGGGAATCATAATATACCGTAATCAACTTTAATAATAAGAACACATTCTTTCGAGTGATTTATAAATAATTAAATTTGAGTGCAATCATGATTATACCTAGTATTTACTTTGAATAAAGGATATAAATTAGTAGTAGTAAGCGAGGATACCTATGTGTAAACTCTAGGATCGGAAGGTGTATCTGTTAGTTAGTGTTTTAAAGCTAAGGGGCAGAGTATGTAATTTATTATACTTAAATAGAAAAACACGGAAGAAACATTTTACCAAAACACTAAACAGAAGAGTAGAAGTACCAGGAAGAGAATGTTTTTCAGGTAAGTTATTTGTTAAGTATATAAAACTTTTTTATTCAAATGTTTAATTTTTTTAAATTAAATGTTAAAAAGTATTTTTGTATTCCTTCAAAGGTTTAAATCATTCAATGTTAGGAGTATTTTTGTGTTCATTTGTAAATATTAGGAAACTAACACTATTCAATGTTAGGAGTATTTTTTTCTCAAATCTTTAAATGTTAGAAATATTTAGTGGTATGTTAGAAATTAGGGGTATTGTATTTTTGTGTTCAATATCTAGGGGTATCGTATTTAAAGGCAATGTTAGAAATATTTAGGAGAATTTTCAAATTTCAGTGTTATTTTTTCAGTTAATTTTCAATATTGAAGTATAATTTTCTTATAATTTCAATGTTAATCCTAAAAAAATTGTCTTTGGGGCTGCCGCCCCTGAACCCACATTGCTAGAAAAATTTCGCACCCCCTTACTAAAAATCCTAGGTCCGCCACCCCACCCCACCCTCTGCCCCCCTCCACCACCACCTCCCCCACCACACACCACCACCACCACACACACACACACACCCCACCCCACCCCACCCCCTGCCCCCCTCCACCACCCCCTCCCCCACCACACACCACACACACACACACACACCCCACCCTACCCCACCCCCTGCCCCCCTCCACCACCCCCTCCCCCCCTCCCCCAAAACACACCACCACTCACACACATACACCGCACCCCACCCCACCCCCTGCCCCCTCCACCACCCCCTCCCCCACCCTGCCCCACCCCGCCCCACCCCCTGCCCCCCTCCACCACCCCATCCCCCTCCCCCACCACACACCACACACCACCACATACACACACACACCCCACCCTACCCCACCCCCTGCCCCCCTCCACCACCCCCTCCCCCAAAACACACCACACACACACACACCGCACCCCACCCCCTGCCCCCTCCATCACCCCCTCTCCCACCCTGCCCCATCCCGCCCCACCCCCCACACACGCACACACATACACACATATATATATACACATACACACATAAATATACAGACAAATATATATATAAATGGAAGAGAGAGAGAGAAATTGGACCTGAGAGAGAGAGAGAGAGAGAGAGAGAGAGAGAGAGAGAGAGAGGGAGGGAACGGTGGGAGGGAAAAAAGAAGGGGGAAAGGGTTTTTGCTGAAAAAGTTGTCACGGTCGTGTCAAGGTCATTGACCGTGACAAGCCCGTGACAAATTGAATTGTCACAGGCTTGTCACGGTCAATGACGGTGACAATTCGTTGTCACGGTCGTGTCAAGGTCAATGACCGTGACATAAAACGCGCATTTTTTTGTCACGGTCAATGACCTTGACAAGGCTGGCCGGCTGAAAGGTGACAATTTTCCCATTTTGGTGTAGTGGCATGAATCTTACATCCCCTCAGGTGCTCCGCCGCAAGGACACCCGTTCTGACTTTCCTATTTCGATATCTTTGGGGAGCCGTGATACTCTGCGGATATTAAGGGATACTTGGTATAGATGTTTTCATTCTTGTACTCTAGTTATGATCGGGTCTTTTACTCGGGCGTGAGGCCCAATTAAGCTTTTGTAATTGTTTAATGTAATGTATTATGTAATTTACTGAACTTGTTTAGTATTATTATATGATTCTGTTGACCGACCGTATATTCGGTCCCTTACTGTATATTTGTTGTGTATGTAATATAATTTCTTTGGGGTTTCCACTTTCTTTTTAAATTGGGCTGTTTAAATTATTTCCTTAACTTTAAAACCAAAATTTTTGGCAACCCGTTTTTCTGAAATATGGAGTGGTTATCCTGTATACTTTTTATATTGTTGTGATGCTGAGAATGATTCCATCCATGATTCCTGTCATATTGGAGTATCGGGCTGGCCACCCCATATTTTGGTGTGTGGGTTGTCACAAAACACTCCCTTGAGTTCCTCATCTCTCATCTATAATGCGCACCTAACGTTTGCTACTCAACCCCACCTAGTCAATTCTAGCCAATCTAACTAGGCATCCATTATCTAATAAACCCAAATCAGTATAGCTCCTCCGTACCGCCCATACAGTACGCTATCGAATGCTCTTAATAATTGACATATCTCTTATGTTATTATTAAACCCCAGTTACCCTTTCTACGTAGGTTATTGTTCAAACTTTACCATTTAAGTTTCTCTACTTAAACTTTATTTTAGATATTCACTAACTATCTTCCTACTATTCACACATTATTAGCTTCATAATTATATAGATATACCCTATCTAAGCTCCCTACTAATTAATCTTTAGTAGATTAATCGTTCTTTAGATACATACTATCTCGTCTCTCTACTAGCACACATAAGTAGCTTATTCGTGTTGTATATATATTTTACACACCATATATAATATAAGTACACACTCTGCTATTATATCCCTCTATCACACATTAAGGTCTATTGGTTCGTAATGTTACCCCGACCCCAATAGTTATTCCATATGTATTGGTTCGGAATGTTACCTCGACCCCAATATTCAGATTACTTTTAGTTTGATACGCACAACTAACTAATTTGAAATCATAACTCTGCTACCCATAACTCATAGCGTCCACCCGTATTTCCATGCTAATACATTTATTAAATATATATCCATTTCTCTTTAATATGGGCAAGGCTTTTCAAATTTTAGGATTAAGTGTTCACATACTTAAGTCAAATAAGATTTCACTATCTTTCTCGTCCATTCATTTTACACAGTAGATAACATAACAAGTATATACATATACATACATATATATATATATATATATATATATATATATATATATATATTCCTCTCAATAGCAGGTATGAATTTCATTAATATGATGGTGTGATTGTTCTCCCCTCGCTCCGATCTCGATTCCGTTGCGTTCGGGGCGAAAAACTATGTTGGAAGCTTTGGCTTTCTCTTCCTCTTCCTCTTCAATGGCCTCTCTTCTATTGTGATTGTGCTAACCCTAGCCCCTTCTCTCTAATGGCAAATATACACTTAATATTTTCGGAGTTCTCTAAACCTCTAATTCTCGAATGACTAAAATACCATCAAACGATGACGGGTTGGTCCAAAATCATCCCGTGACCCGAACTATACACCCGAGTACACTTTTTTGACTATTTTGACCATTTTGGAACCAACCGTTACCTCAAAATCACTATTCGAGTCACTTTAAAAAATTATTTTAATTCCACCTCAAAATATCGAACGCGTGAAATTAAACTTAAATTGAACTGATTTACTCTCAATCACCGAATTAAATAATTTCTCTAAATTAAATAAATTCCAAATCATCGAATCAAATAAATTCTAAATCATCGATTTAATTAAATCCTAGATCACCAATTTAATTTAATTAAATATCCTCAGAAATATGGGATATTACATATATATATATATATATATATATATATATATATATATATATGTATGTATAGTTTTTGTCCAGAAAATTTTGAAAGAAGTTTTTAAAAAAATGAGACGACTAGATGATTTTTATAGCAGATGGGAGTCAAACCTCATGGCCCAATGCTGACACACATAAGCCATGCCTAAGATGGGACAAACGACCAAGGCTTCTATAACTCATGTGTAAATAAAATAATATATGAAGAATATTAAAAAAAATACATTATATGTTATCATATATGTGTGTGTGTGTGTGTGAAGGCTCACCTACATCATGCTCTACACATAATCCATACATCACACCTAGTTGTAGGGCCTAAAAAACCTTTTTTCCAAATTTTTATTTTTGTCTTAAAATTAACCTTCCAATAAACTCATGTTCAAAAAATTACGTCAAAATACATTTTGTAACTATTTTTTAAAAGTCCAAAAAACCCTGCTCAAAATACTTTATTTATAAGGCATTGCGCCAACATTTTTTGTGAATTTTTTAAAAATAGCTACAAAATGTATTTTGACCTCATTTTTTGAATATGTGTCGATTAGGAGGTTAATTGCAAGAGAAAAATAAAAATTTGAAAAAAAAGTTTCTTAGAACCTATAATTAGGTGTGATATATACATCATGATGTAGGTAGCCTTCCTCTCTCTCTCTCTCTCTCTCTCTCTCTCTCTCTCTCTCTATATATATATATATATATATATATATATATATATATATATATATATATATATATATATATATATATATGTGTGTGTGTGTGTGTGTGTGTGTGTGTGTGTGTGTGTGTAGGCAATTATTATGCAACACAAATAGATACGAGAGAGGTAATCACCAAGTAAGAGCAAGGAATGTAAAATGACAATCACATAACAAAGGGTGTACGTGGTTCAACAAAGATGTGCCTACGTCTACGGTGGTGTAGTCGGTGTTATTTCTATATACTCCGGAGAGCAGTTACAGAGAATACAACTTGTCCTTATCCTCGGACCTAGGGTTTAATATATACATGTACATTTTGGTGAATGGGGGTGTTGGATCCCCCCCCCCCCCCCCACTTCTTCCATATCTCCCTATAACCTCCCTTAATGGGAATGTGAGAAGAGATCGGATCATAGTTAAATAAGAGATGGGGGGTCTAGACTTTGGGCCGTCAGAATTGGGCTACTCGTCCAGGCCCATTATCTTAATTTTGGGTACCCACAATTGCCCTTAAGTTTGTTGGGCCATGTATTGGGCTCAATAAATTTAAATGATCAGTCATAATGGCTTTTTTGTACATTGTGAAATTCTTCGAGAGTTGTGAAGCTGATTCTAGCGGCACCCGCTCCGTATTTTGTGCACTATGATTAGCAACACTTAAAGGTTTTATGGAATAGCCACTTTTCGACCGTCGTTTCAATCTTTCCAGCATTCTTCCATTCCCTATGAGATCTAGCGCTTCGTACTTTCTTCTCTCAGTCTCCATTCTCATTGCCTCCTTGTCGTTTGGGCTCGTGCTTCTTCATCGTCCGAACTTCCATCTTGTAAGTTTTCTGTGCCTTTTCTTCATTCTTTCTCTTTGAATTTGTAGTTTTCTAGGTTTTTCCAATGGCGAAGATTTGGAATAGGTCGGTCTCTGAATTTAGGAATTTCTATAACATCCCTGAGTGGGTAGATATTGAGTGTTGTGCTTCCCCCTAGAAATGTTAGAGAGATAAAAGATGCCCATTGGATCCACGTTTTGTTGCTTTCCCAGGGGGACTCACTTTTCCTCCCAATAATCTGTTGTTGCACATCTTTGGTTATTTTAATATTGTCCCTGCACAGTGCTCGCCCAATGTATGGAAGATAATTAATTGTGTTCATAGGATAAATCAGTTATATGGTACTAGGTTAGGGCTCGCCGAGGTCTGTTAATGTTATTCTTTCTCTCGGACCAGTTCTGGTATTCTTTATCTCAAGGCTAGGAGTCCTGACAGGGTATTGGTAGTAAACCTACCTGATTCCCATAAGGACTATTGGCAAGAGGGCTTCCTTGCTAGAAATTGGCAGTTCCCCCCCCCCCCCCCCAGTTTGTGGGGTCGAGGGCTGATAGGTACTTCGTCCCCTTTTTTGGGGAAGAATACATAGGTAGACTTTGCCCAGTTCTTTCAATTTCTGTTGACTTGTGATATTTCTGACTTTTCTCTATTTTATCCTTAGCGAGGTCGAAGAATTTGGAACCACTCTTAGCGAGGTTTGTATCTCCGAATTGGTAAAGGCCTGGAATATCATGGAGCCTTAGCTAACGGCGAGCATCCTCGGTCTGCTGCTTTTCTGCTCGAATATAAGAACGTTGGCTCCAGTTTTATTGTAAGGCCTATGGATAGTATCCACAAGTTTAATACCTTTGAAGAGACTGCTGCGGATCCTATCCAGTTGGATGAGGAGGAGAGCAGCTCTGAAAGTGATATTGTAGGTGCTATAAGCAATTTGGGTGGAAGGAGCTCCAGTAGTAGCAGTTCCTCAGAACGTGGGGAAGTTTTTGAAGCTCGAGAGTCGTCGAGCACATCTGGTAGTTTGAGCGAGGAAATGGCTCCTCCAAGACAAAAATTAATTCTGGATGATGATGATGAAGACCATATGCTTCTCACATAGAGGTCGAAGAAGCAGAAGTCTAGATCTGGGGCCGTGGCTACTGGTTCTCGGTCTTCTGCTCAGGAGAAGGAGAAGAAGAAGAAAGAAGAGGAGCAAGTGAGAGAGAGAGAGAGAGAGAAAAAAGGAGGAGGAGAGAGAGAAGGTGGAGGAGAAGAAGAAGATAGAGGAGAGGAGAAGGATGGAGAGGGAGAAGGAGGAAAAGAGGAGGAAGATGGAGGCTAGAACGAAGGCTGGGCAAGTCTTAGTCCTGGTATCTGCATTTCCCGAGGGGGCTTCTCTTGCAATTTCCCCCCAGTTGGCCCCTGCGCTGCTCGAGAGAGCAGTTCTCCCTGTCGACCGCCAAAGGGCGCTGGGGTCTGATGAACTGTCCCTATAGGCTAGTCAGAGGCTAGCCCTAGTAAGACTACTTTCTTTTCTTCAATGTTTTAATGAATTTCATCATTTCCTTCTTCTAATGTTTTCTTCTTTCTACAGTTCGTGACTGACTTTGCCGTGCTCTATCATTCTCGCGATGAGCTGGTGAAGAAAAATGGTGTGCTGGAGAAAGAAAACACTTCCCTGAGGTTGAAAGGTGCAGAGCTCAAGGCTGGTTTTAAGGCTGTTGATGCTGCTCGGATATCATTTGATTTGTCCCTCGCTACTGCCAATCGGGACAAGGATGTGGCAGTAAAGGAGTTGACAGAGTTGCGACAAGCCTACAACCTGGTTTGCTTGAGCAAGCTGGCTGTCGTGGAAGAGAACAGAGTGTTGTCTGAGGAGCTGAAGAAAAAGGAGTCTGAGGCGGTGCTCTTGCTGATGATGACAAAGGGAAATAGCCATCGACCTCTGGGCAACATGAGGTTGCTAACTAGTTACCTTCTAGGATTACTTTGTATTTTTTCTTTTTCTGCCTATAAACTTTCTTTTTGTTGTTCGATGTAATTTTAACTCTTATTAATGAAAAGGTTTCTTTTTCCCAGTGCACTGATTCTGTCTATGTTTTTTTATGCTTTCTTATGTCTTGTAGTTGGATGATGTAGAAGAATATATTCCTGCCACATCTCAATTGGACAGGACCCTTGGTCCTAACGCGAGTCCTCAGGTTTGCCAGGCCTTCGTTAAGCTTTGAAAATCCCTTAGGTCTAGGAATCAAAAGTATAAGGATTTGTCTAAACTTGTGTCCAAGTTGAAGGACAGGCTCCAGGAGATGGAAGAGGTTGGTGCTTCAGTGCAAGAAGAGGTGAATGCGTTGAGAGCAAAATTTCTCGCTGCTTCCGAGATCAACCAGGTTGGTGAGATGCTTCAGCAAAAAAATGAAGCTTTAAGGAAAGAGGTCTTGTGACTTAGGGAACACGAGCTGAGCACCGCCCCTTCAGTGTTGCAAGGCTCTTCATCAACGCAAGATAGGGTTGGCTCGAGCGATATTCACCATGTGCTGCGAGGTTCTTCATCGACGTGAGCTGGCAGGAGCACCAGGAGCTGAGATAGGGAAATGGAAGAGCTTCGAGAGAGGGAAATGGAAGAGCTTCGTGGTGACGTCTAGCAAGCATATGTGATCATTGTTGGGCTTCAAAGGGATGTTACTCGGTTGCGGCACCTATTTAAAAAAGGACCTCGGCGAGTATGGGCCGACGGTTACAATCAGGGTTGGCAAGATGCTCCGACTAGGTTGACAGAGTTTGAGAAGCTCACCTTCATCAGGGGATGGTTGAGTTCATTGAGGGGGATGCAAGTTCCAAGAAATTCAATGCTCTGGTATCGCCTCGAAATATCCCCCTCCACACGGACGCCCAATCCCTTTCAGAAGGATGATCAATGGATACGTATTGATGCCATCCCTCGGCAGCTACTGGAGTCAGATGCCAATGAGGTTGAGGAGGAATTAGCCCCTCATTCCGATGATGGACGACGAGCTCAAGTGGCTGACTACCTTGATCAAAGGCCTGATCCCCATTAGGATTTAGCTAGTAGTTTCTCTGTGTTTTTTTTGTAGTGTAAATGCTTTAGGCGAGCTTGCCGACTAAACATGTATCGCCATTGTTGTAAATATAGTGGATTAATAAAATTTATGATTTGGGCTAATTTAGCCGACTAAACAAGTTCATTATTTTCTCCAAGTTCTCATTCCTTCGTGATCTTCTAAGTTCGTATTATCATGAAAGTGTCCTCCCAGTCCAGTATAACATCAAGATACCATTGTTCCCCACTTTACCTTTTAGGTCATGTCGTCACACTCCCTTAGGCCTAAGTGTGGCAATTGGTGAGGACACACCTGGTGTTGGATATTCCATCCGATCAGGATTTTATTTAACCAAAGAAGGTTTGGTGACCAGTTTAGATTTGGCCACTTTGCCTAAGGATTTCCAGTAGGGCTTCATATATTGCCAGGGGCAATGTCAAGAGGTCTTTCTTGTTTCATAACGATAACCTGAGGAGGGACAATTCCCTGCTATGATGTGATGACCAATGTGCCTGTTATTTGGAAAGGATGTGCGATAAAGCTCGTATAGCTGTTACTCATTATAATGCAACTGTTTTAAATAACTTTCATTAATGACAAGGAAAACGAACTTCTAGTTTCATAACAAAAGAATAAAAGAAAGATCTAAAAATAGAATCTATTGAGATTGGCTGCGTTCCATGCTCGAGGTATTTCTCTACTTCCATCGTTTCCAAGTGATAGGCGCCCTGTAAATCGTCTCTTGTTATCTTGAAGGGTCCCTCCCAGTTTGGCCCTAGCTTGCCATCTGATGGTTTTACTGCGCTGCCCAGGACTTTCCTCGGGATGTAGTCCCCAACTCGGAATGTCCTTGGGTTGACCCTTTTATTGTAATGTCTTGAGAGTCGTTGCTGATAGTTCGCTAGTTTTACTAGGGCTAACTCTCGGCGCTCGTCCGCTAGGTCGAGCTCAACGAGCAATGCTGCATCATTATGGCCCTGGTCGACAAGGTTGGATCTCATTATTGGCAAACCCGCTTCTAGTGGGATGACTGCTTCCATCCCATACGATAGCGAAAATGGGGTTTCTCCTGTTGCTCGCCGAGGAGTGGTTCGGTAAGCCCATAGAATATGCGGTAATTCATTTACCCATGCGCCTTTGGCTCGCTCCAATCGCTTATTTAGTCCGTCGATCACAGTCCTTTTGGAAGCCTCAGCTTGGTAATTGCTCTAAGGGTAGGCCACCGAACTGAAGTGGTACCTAATACTGTGTTCGTTACAGAAACTCTAAAACGAGCCACTTTTGAACTGAGTTCCATTGTCGGTGATGATGGTTATGGGGATGCCAAAGCGGGTGATTATATTTCTCTAAATGAACATTGCCATATCTGCATCTCGAATGTTCACCAGGGGTCCTCGATCCATTTGGTGAAGTAGTCAGTTGCAACCAATAGATATTTGTGATTGCCGATGGCGGTAGGCAATGGTCCCACGATGTCGATTCCCCATTGGGCGAATGGCCATGGGATGGATAGTTATTTTAGGTCGCTAGCAGGTTGGTGGACCATAGGAGCGTGAAGTTGGCATTTCAGGCACTTGCGGACATACATCACAGAGTTCCTTTGCATATATGGCCACCAATAGCCTTCCTTCATTGCTCGAAAAGCCAGAGACCTTCCTCCGATATGGCTTCCATAAACTCCTTCATGAAGCTCACGTAGCACTTGCTCGATATTCCATGGGTGAACGCATTGGAGGTAGGGTTTGGAGAAAGATCTCTTACACAAGTTGCCCTCTGGTGATATGTGAAAGCGAGCAGCTTTGACTCTTATTTGGTGGGGAGTTTTCTTATCATCTGGGAGCGTGTCATCCTTAAAATAGTCCCTAAGGGGTCTATCCAGCTGGGAGTTGATCCCACTTGGAGTACTTGTTCCACGTCTGGTGGTTTGCTATCACGGATGCTCGGATGAGTGAGGAAATCGACGGGGATGGTTCTTCTTAGGTCGGAGTCAACTGCCGAACTCAGGGCTGCTAGGGCGTCAGCATGGTTATTTTGTCCTCTGGGAAACTTCTGGATCTTGATCTCTTTGAAGCTCGCCATTAGTTTTTTCACTAAGGCGAGGTAAGGTGCCATTCTTTCATATTTTGCATTGTAATCTCCACTTATCTGATTGGAAACTAATTGGGAATCGCTGAACACTTGTAAATGTTTTGTTCCCAAAGTCTACGCCTTCTGGAGGACGGCTATTAAAGCTTCGTATTCTGCTTCGTTGTTGGAGACTGCAAATCCAAGCCCGATTCCTTGTTCAAGGATTGTTTTTTCTGGAGTAACGAGGACAATGCCTACCCCTGCCCCCTTTGAGTTGGAGGCTCCATTAACAAACAGTTTCCAGGTTTCCTCTGTTTCTTGGTTCTCCTTTTGCGTTGTCGGTTGAGGTTGGTTGGAAACCTCCTCGCCCGTGAATTCGGCTATGAAATTAGTAAGGATCTGCCCCTTGATTGCGGTCCTTGGTTGAAATTGGATGTCAAATCACCCGAGCTCGACTGACCATTTAGACAGCCTGCCCGACAAATCCTCTTTCCTCAGGACTGCCTTAAGGGGGTGTGATGTAAGTACGATGATAGTGTGGGCTTCGAAATAGTGCTTCAGATTCCTCAAGGCCACTACCAATGCAAAGGCGAGCTTCTCTAGCGGTAGGTACCTCTGCTAGACGTCAAGTAGGGTTTTGCTTGCATAATAACAGGGTGCTGGATTCCTGCAACCTAGCATATTAATGCAGAGCTGATAGTGTGGTTAGAAACGAAGAGGTATAGGTACAAAGAATCTGTTTGTCGTGGTATGACGAGCAGTGGTGGAGAGCTTAAGTAAGCTTTGAGCTCGACCAATGCTCACGACCAATCTGGGTTCCATTCTACCGTTTTTTCCCCTTAAGAAGTTGGAAGAAAGGTTTGCATTTCTCGAAGGATTTAGAAATGAAGTGATTTAAGGCAGCGAGCATACCAGTGAGCTTCTGTACGTCCCGGATTGTTCTAGGTGGTTGTACCCTATTAATTGCATTGATCTGGTCTGGGTTAGCCTCTATGCCTCTCTTACTGTACCCAAGAAATTTTCCTGACTGGACACCGAAAGAACACTTGCTTGCATTAAGTTTCATTTGGTACTTCCTCAGGATTTCGAAGGTGTTTGACACGTCTGAGAGGTGATTTTCTTTCATCTTACTTTTAACGAGCATGTCATCGATGTAGACCTCCATGGTCTTTCCCATTTGGTCCTTGAACATCTTGGTGACCATCCGCTGATAGGTTGCCCCTGCATTCTTGAGCCCAAAGGGCATGACCTTGTAGCAGTATGGCCCAACTATCGTGATGAACGTCATTTTGTCCTGGTCTGGGGCATATAAGGGGATCTGGTGATACCCTGAGTATGCGTCCAAAAAAATCATCCGCTCGTGAGTTGTAGTGGCGTCTACTAGTTGGTCTATTTTTAGGAGGGGGAAACTATCTTTAGGGCATGTTTTGTTGAGGTCAGTGAAGTCGATGCAAACTCTCCACTTCCCATTGCTCTTCGAAACTACTACTGGGTTGGATAACCCCTTGGGGAATTGTACTTCCGGTATGGATCCCGAATCTAGCAGTTTTTCAACTTATTTTTCTACCTCTTTAACCTTCTCGGGTGAAGTTTGCCGTGCCTTCTGCATGATTGGTTTGAAGGTGGGATCGGCGAGCAGCTGATGGCAGACCATACTAGGATCGATTCCAGGCAGTTTGTATGGTTCCCACACGAAAACATCTACGTTGCGTTTCAGTAAAGTTGTCAATTCCTTCTGTTCCTGGTCGGTGAGAGATGCTCTATTCAAGAAGACTCTATTACTGTCGCCATATCCAGCCGTAACTTCTATCAAGTCCTCAACGACCCGCTCGGAGGGGAGGATCTTGGTCTCCTCTACTCTAGGTCTTCCGTACTTTAATTTTTATTTAGAAGGTGTTAGTCCTTCTTCCACTTTCTCGCTGGGCTGATCGGCCTTCCTTTCTGGCTTTGATCGGATGGCTACTATGAAGCACCTTCTTGCCATCGCTTGGTCATCGTGGATCTTCATTACTCCTCGCTCGGTTACATACTTGAGTTTCTGATGGTATGTTGAGGATACTTCCTTCATTGCATGTAGCCATCCCCTGCCGAGGATGGCCTGGTATGGCGAGTCGATGTCAACTACTAAAAACTCGATCATCTTGGAGAATTTTCCAGCGCGCACCGACAGTACAATCTTTCCCAGGGGAATAGTTATTTTTCCAGTGAAGCCAACTAATGGGAAAGTAGCTTCCTTTAGGTCGGCGTGGCTTAACTTCAATTTTCTGAATAGGTCGAGATACATCACTTCGGAAGAGCTTCCTTGGTCGATGAGCAACTTGTCGACGTCAAAGTTAGCTATCCTGAGGGTAATGATCAGAGCATCGTGATGTGGGGCTCTCACTCCCACCAGATCTTCATCTGTGAAAACAATATGCTTGATATAGTTGACGTCATTTGCTCGTCGACGCTTTCCCGACTGCGACTTTGCCGGATCGTCCTGAAAGGCCTGCATTACCGCTGTAAGTTTCTTCATCTCCATTCGAGCTGAATTTCCTTGGATCTGTTTGGCATCAGATGCCCCATGAATTACCACAAACTCATGTACAGCATCATTTTCGAGCACGTTGTCAAGTCTTGCTTCTCTATTGGCAGCCACCTTCTCTGCTTTTTTCTCCACAAACTGGTTCAAATGCCTGGATTGGGCCAACTCCTCGAGGTGAGATTTAAGAGCTTTGTAATGCTCAGTCTTATGTCCTCCCTCTTTGTGAAACGCGCATCTCAGCGCATTGCTCCTCTTTGATGGATCTCCTCCCATCTTCCTGGGCCATTTGATGAATGGCTCGTCTTTGACTTTTGTGAGGATCTTGTAAATTGGTTCTTTGAAGACGGTGTTGACCGCCTGGAATGCTTTCGACACATCATTGTTACCTCCGTTATTGGAGCCGTTTTTTCCCCCATTCTTTCCTCCTTTCTTTTGGTTCTCAATTTGGTCACTGCCCTTGGCAATGAGTCTAGCTCGGCCGTTGTCCACTGCACTGAGGCGGGTGACATCTTCCACCTTAGCATACTTCTCGATGCGAGCCATTAGGTCATCAGTAGTCATAACCTCATTCTTTGTCAGGGACTGGTAAAGAAGGGAAGAGCTGGGTAGCCCAATTTTGAAAGAGGCCACTGCCACTTGTTCCGAGCAATCCTTGACCTCGTTGAATAACTCCCAGTACCTCTTTATGTAGTCTCGGAGTGTCTCTTGAGGCAATTTCTTCATTGTCAGTAAAGCATCCATCCTTTTGGGATGGGAGCTACTAGAAATGAATCGGGCCATAAAGAGTTCGGCCAGGGATTTGAAACTTTTGATGGATCAGTGGGGGACCCTTTCGAACCATTTCTGCGCAATGTCATACAAGCTCAAGGGGAAAATTCGGCACATTAGCGCATCTCGGTGGTTCCAGAGGGTCATGGCCTATCGGTACTGTCTGACGTGATTAGTGGGATCAGCCTTACCGTCATAAATTTTGAACCTTGGAATGGAAAATTTCTTGGGGGCTTCTTCTTCTTTAATTTACCCCGTGAAGGGTGACCTCATCTGAGTTTTGAGAGCTCGCCTAGCGAGTTATTTGGTCGATCTGGTACCGTGGTGGGCAGGATGGTGGTCCATCTCCCTGCGGACCAGATTTCGTATGTTCTCGTTGCTGCGAGTAGGCCTCTGGTAACGGCGGGCTTTTCGCAGCTGCTCGCGGAGGTCGTCATCTGACTCGTCTCATTCCACCTTTTGAGATCCTCGCCTAGGGCTCCTTCCTCGGCTGTGAGATTTTCTTCCTGAGGGCTAGGAGTACGGTATGGACGTCTCCTGTTATCATGATGAAGCTCTCTCTCTCCAGTCTTTCCAGTCTTCTTTTTAGGTGAGCATTCTCAGCCTCGTGTTTGAGAGAAGACTCCCTTTTCTCGTGGAGACTTGCCTCGTATGCATCAATTAGTCTGGATATCTGGGTGGATCTCGCAGGTCCTTGGCTTTCTTCTGAGGCTAGCCTTTCTAAGCGAGCCCTCTGATCTGAACGTCAAACTTCATATCTAATCCTGCGAGAAGCGGTTGGTTCTTGAATATCCCCTTCCTGGGAAGCATTGCTACTGTGACCAGACATTTTAAACTCCTTTCTTGGTGTGGGATCTTCTCAGGGAAAGATGAACGTTTCCCACAGATGGCGCCAATTATGGAGGCAATTATTATGCAACACAAATAGATACGAGAGAGTTAATCACCAGGTAAGAGCAAGGAATGTAAAATGACAATCACACAACAAAGGGTGTACGTGGTTCAGCAAAGATGTGCCTACGTCCACGGTGGTGCAGTCGGTGTTATTTCTATATACTCCGGAGAGCAGTTACAGAGAATACAACTTGTCCTTTGCCCCGGACCTAGGGTTTAATATATACATGTACATTTTGGTGAATGGGGGTGTTGGATCCCCCCACGTCTTCCATCTCTCCCTATAACCTCCCTTAATGGGAACGTGAGAAGAGACCGGGTCATAGTTAAATAAGAGATGGGGGTCTAGACTTTGGGCCGCCAGAATTGGGCTACTCGTCCAGGCCCATTATCTTAATTTTGGGTACCCACAATATATATATATATATATATATATATATATATATATATATATATATATATATATATATATATATATATGGTCGAAGTGTATACAAATAACAGATAGTCTAAAAGTGGGTATTGTCAACATCATTGTGAAAAATATTTGAGTGTGGCCCAAGGATAGATTTCTTACAAATTTATATCAAGCTTAAGCAAGAAAAGGACTATTGTCCTTTCAACTGAAAAACGTCAATTACTAGATGTCCGGGTTTAAAGTAAAAAATATAATATAAATTTATATAAACTATTACATACACACGCTATATATATAAATTGTAGTGTGCATGAGTATGCATAAAAAATTCTTTAACAGGTATATACTAATTATAAAAATTAAAATGAAAGCATATATGAAAATAGTTTTATATGTATGTGTGTGTGTGTGTGTGTGTGTGTGTGTGTATATAAGGGAATAGTTATATAAATAGTTAGCTAAAATATAAAGGTAAAAAGTATAATTATATATTTCACATAAAAATAAAAGATAATCTATTAAGAAATATTTGTATAATCACCTACTAAAAATCTGTTTGGCATCATCAAAATAAAAATATTATATGAAACTAAATTGTATATTAATTATAATCAGGATATACTGAATATTAATAAAAGGATTAATTACATTTTTTGTTTAACAATCTCCCCATTTTTTTTATGACAAACAATGATTCACATTACTACACAAAATGAATAAATTTCAGCACAGAAGATGAATCACAATATTTCTCCCCCTATTTGACATCAGCAAAAAGGTGTCGACATAAAATTTAATTGATAAGATGTTGATGAAGCGAACCCCCCCTATAAAAAACAGTTAGTGCAATGAAAAAAAATGTACTTGTAAAGGGAACATAAATATTTTTATTTCAACTAAACAGAACAAGTTACAGCTTAAGATTGTTAACAAGGTGACAAACATCATTAGCTTTCCCTTCAATAGTGATTTTCTTTCTATTTTCTTCAACAATGAGTTTAACACAATTTTCATCGACATTTTCAGAAGATAAACATGCAACATTTTCATTAGAGGAAACAGGAACATAAGAGTGCATATTAGCTAGTAAAACAAATGGCCAAGAAGGCGATTCCACCAAGGAGCGTGAGGGGGAGGCATGTGAATAGCATTCAAGACTTCGTTGAAAGATGGAAATTTCTTGTATTGAGCACCACTCACTTCTTTAAGTTGAAACTCACATTCTTCCCAAGAAGTATAAATGCTAGGGAGTTTTCCAACCCATACAACAAAGAAATTTTATCTTGAAATGTGAAGGAAAATCTCTTAGGGTAGTAGTATATATAGGGTTGAATCTTTGTCTTGTTGTAAAATTTCCTCTAGATGGGAGAAAATATATATATAAGAATAAAATACTATATTTATAAGTCACTAAAATGTGTCATACCAAGTTCACGTCGAATAAAACAAAAACGATATTCGGGTAAAGGTTTTGTAAAAATATCCGCCAATTGAAGATCCATACTAATGAACTCAACTCTAACATCTGCCTTTTAAACGTGATCATGAAAAAAATGATGTCTAATCTCAATATGTTTAGTTCTAGAATGTTGTATCGAATTTTTCGTTAAACAAATGACACTATTATTGTCACTTAAAATAGGAGTATTTTGAAAAGATATTTTAAAATCTTCTTGTTGTTGTTTCATATATAAGGTTTGGCAAAACTACTATCAGCGGTGATGTATTCGTCCTCGATCGTGGATAGAGCGACAAAAATTTGCTTTTTACTAAACCAAGAGATGAGCGTGTGTCCTAAAAAATGACACGTGCCACTAGTTATTTTCCTATCTATTTTACAACCGACAAAGTCCGCATTGAAATAACTAAAAAGTTCAAAAAAAGTGAACTTAGGATACCAAATACCTAAATCATTTGTGCCACTTAAATATCGAAAGATGCGTTTAAGAGCACATAAATGAGATTCTTTGGGATTTTCTTGAAACAGGGTACATAAGCATGCATTAAACATTATATCAGGTTTACTTGTGGTTACGTATAATAAACTACCTATCACCTCGCAATAGAGGGTCATATCAACTGATTTTCTATTTTCATCAATGTCCAATTTTATAGATGTGTTCATTGGTGTGGAAAGTGCTTTAGAATTTTCAAAACTGAATTTAACTGAAACATCTTTAATGTATTTAGATATATTTATAAAATTGCTATTTTTAGTTTGTTTTACTATAAACCTATAAAGAAATTCAACTCACCCATCATACTCATTTCAAATTCCTTTTGCCTAAAATCTCAAAAAGCTTTGCATATATTTTCATTTGTGTACCCAAAAATAATATCATCAACATAAAATTGAACAAGAAGCATATGATTTCCATGAAATTTTGTAAATAATGTAGTGTCCATTTTTCCTCTTACAAAATCATTTTGAAGAAAAAATCCACTCAACCTCTCATGCCAAGTCTTAGGGGATTGTTTTAATCCATATAAAGATTTATTTAACGTATAAACATGATTGGGAAATTTATGATTTTCAAAGATTGGTGGTTGTTTCACATAAAACTCTTCATTTATAAAACCATTTAAGAAAGAACTTTTAACAACCATTTGAAGTAATTTAAAATTATTATGACTAGAAAATGCTAATAACATACGAATGGCCTCTAATCAAGTTACGGGAGGATAAGTTTTTATCATAGTCAATTCTTCTTGTTGGTTATAATCTTAAGCTACAAGCTTAGATATATTTTTAATGATTAAGCCATCATTATCCTTTTTATTTCTAAATACCCATTTAATTCATATAATAGTTTTATCTTTGGGTAAGGGAACAAGTGACTAAACGTTAGTTCGTTCAAGTTGTAACACCTAATCTTATATAGCTAACAACTAAAATTCATCTTTTTCAGCTAATATTTGTAAATTCAATTTGTGACACAAAATCTAAATTATTACAAATATTTTTTAAAGAAGATCTAGTAAGAATAATACTTGAAGGTTCTCCTAAAATTTGATCAAAGGGATTATTATCTAAAAATTTTCAGCTTTTAGGTAAACTAGATTTTTTATCATTTACGTCTTTATTTGGAGTCTTTTCGATATTGGAGGAATCATCAACATTAGGAACAACATTTTCATCTAAATTTAATTTGTTATCAGATTCATGTAAACGCAAGACATCATCATCATCATTGTTAGCAAACGGATTAGATTAATTAAAAGAGACATGAATTGATTCTTTAACAACTAAAGTCCGTTTATTAGAAACTTTATATGCTTTAGTTTTAAGCGCATGCCCAAGAAAAATACCTTCATCCAATTTAGCATCAAATTTACCCAAATTATCTCTATCATTTAAGATAAAACATTTACATCCAAAAACATTAAAATAACTAACATTAGGTATTTTATTTTTCAAAATCTCATATGGGGTCTTATTTGAATCTTCTCTAATTATAGTTTGATTTATTACGTAACAAGATGTTTTAACGGCTTCTGCCCAAAAGTATTCCGATAATTTATGTTCATTTAACATAGTTCTAGCCATTTCTTGTAAAGATATATTCTTTCTTTCTACAACTCCATTTTGTTTAGGTGTTCTAGGAGCCGAAAAATTGTGTTCAAAACTATTTTCAACACAAAATAATTCAGTGTCTTTGTCATCAAATTCTCTTCCTCTATCAATTCTTATACATATAATGTTACAATATTTTTCATTTTGAATTAGTAAAAATAAGGCGTGTTTCATTTTTATGAGTGAGAAAGAATTCCCAAGTAAATCTAGAAAAATCATCAAAAATAACAAATGCATAATATTTACCTCCTAGACTATCAATCTTGTTAGGTCCAAATAAGTCCAAGTGTAACAATTCTAAAGGTCTACTAGTTGAAATATTTCTTTTCTTTTTAAAAGAAGTTTTAGTTTGTTTTCCAAATTGACAAGCATTACAAATTTTATTTTTAACATACTTAGCTTTGGACAACTCTAACTAAATAATGTTTGTACAGAATGTTAATTTGTTCCATATTTGAGTGTCCTAATCTTCTATGTCAAAGACAACTAGTTTTTTTTAGGGAATCTAGACTCCTTACATTTTTTTTAGTAAGATTATCAAAATCAAGAGTATATACATTTTCATGTCGTGATGCAATTAACAAGGCACTATTGTCCTTGACATTTTTAATTAACTAAAAATCTTCTTTAAAGGTAAATTCATAACCCTTATCACAAAGTTGACTAATACTAATCAGATTATGTTTAAGACCATCAACTAAATGTAATACCCCGTATTTTTATGCTATATTAATTTGGGGATTTATTAAAGTTAATGTGAATGAATTATTTAATAAAAATCCAGAAATTAATTATGTTATAATTATTAACGTGACGAGAGTTAGTAATTATGGAAAATTTGTTGAATATTACTAATGAGAAAATTAATATATGCTATTGATTATATTGAATGTCACGAGTAAATAAAATGACAATTTTGGAAATTTGAATCGGGACGCGCCCGTGTCGCGTCGGGACTAAATTTTGTTAAATAAAAAGTGAATATTTCATATGTTGTTCGTATGGTCATTTTGAGTGTGCCAACGTGTCCGGAAGGGTCGAGATAGTCAGAAAAGTGTACCCGGAGGTGTAGTTTGGGTCTCGGAGCGTTTTTAGGCCTAATTAGTACCCCGGGAGGGCATTTTGGTCATTTTACATATTTGGGTAATTAAACCCACGAAATTCAGCAACCTATATCAGCCATTTAGGTTAGCCATTTAGGGTTAGAATATTCAGAACCCTAGTACGGCCATCGGAGAAGAGAGGGAAAGCTCTCAAGGCAATTCAAGGCCAAAAAGTCACCGGTTTGCACCGCCGCCACCACCAACGCGTAGATCGCGAGAAGAGGAACGCAACCATACCAAAATCAGCCGTAAATCAGAATACCAAAAATCCTAGGCAAGTGTTTAACTTTCTATTTTCATTTGTGCAATCTTCATATTAGTTTAGGAATGATTAGGGATGAATTATGTAGAAGAAAACCCAATTTGTGATAGGAAAATCCATGTAGTATTGGTTGATATGATGATTCTGGAAACCCTTGCCATGTAGAGGACATTAACCACGAAATTTTGATGATTTTAAGAAAGAAATTATGGAGAAATATTTGTTAGAAAACTGTTTAAGAAAATGTTAGGTTTCTTGATAATTAGATGTAATTTTGGGTGGAAATTCCATGTTTAAATGATGAATATGTACATGTCTTACGTTAGAAACATCTGGTATACTGTTATAATGTTAGTAGTAGAATTATTGGACGTTTGGGGTTGGAAAACATGTATTTGGATGAAGAAAATTGGTAGAACCCGTAACTGCAATTCTGTAGAAAATCGAAATACCTGTTTGATCGATCGATTGAGCATAGAGCTTCGATCGATCGAAGGTTCAATCGATCGAGCCCCAAACCTCGATTGATCAACCCCTCCTGGAAGACTCCTAATTCCCTTTGTAAATGATTTAAAAATCGAATTGTCGTGATATAATTCTTGGGCATTCTTAGTATAATGATTTGGGAGACATAGAGGACCAGTAGGGCGTATGAAAAATGTTGGGATCATTAATATTCGGCGAGAATGGTATTTATGTTTACTTTAGGGTTAGTAAATTGATATATTAAAGGGTGAGGCGCGTAAGGGAATCACGTTGAATCGTAAATATGTCACCTACTGAATTTTCTACTTGGAAGAATAGAGTCCACGAGTGTCACGAAATAAGTGAGAAAAACCCTTCGAGTTAAGGTTAGAGATGAAGCCTTATACGTAATACTAATAATGTGAAATTAAGGATAAATGTTGTAATTATGGGTGACGAGAGGAACCTATGTTAATATGATAAAAGTGGTATATTTATATGATTGTGTGTGCATATATTATATACATGTGAAAATCATGCCCACGCTACTTGCTATCCCTGAGGTTACCGCGCTGGGACAGTCTTATCTCGATGGGACCTTTATGGGGGATATTGACTGGTACCCTAGAAGATAGATGTCCTTGGTACAGGCTATCGACGTGATAGTTCAGACGGTCCTAAGATACGCAGGCATGTGCCATCCTCTTAGAGACTTGGAATCTATTCTTCGCCTCAATTTTGTTGTGTATTTTGTTAATACAATTCGAGAGTGATTCCGATTTTATTCCCTTAATATGAGTGATATGGGGTTTTGGATAGTAGAGTATGCACGCACCATAGTTTTATTTGGGGTGCTATTATTATATATATATTATACGAGTAGATAATATATGTATATGAGATTTAGAAACTTGAAACTGCCTACTGTGACTTGATAAGTGGGACATGGTTGATGACTCAAACAGTAAATACTTGTTTTGTGAAAGTATAATATGACACTGGGAAACTTTATAAATTAATAAAGCTAAAATGAGAGGTGTGCTACTAATTGGAAGTATTCTTTTTAAACAATGATATTGTTCGGTTTTGAAATCTTATGAGTAAGTTAAGATAAGCTAAATTATGGGGAAGGTTAGTATGATAAAATGATAAGATAAACCGTTGGGAAGGTTAGTACGATAGGCGTGCACATTAGAAGAGAGGTGAGAATTTTTCAAGAGAGTGTCGCTCTAATATGTTGTTGCATTGGCCTGTATCAATTTAAATACTTGTTAAATGTATTTTAAATCAAACACACTTTCGAGATCTGATCCGTTTCTCTCTCTCTCTCTCTCTCTCTCTCTTGTATATATATGTATGTATTACAGGTGCCCAGCCATAGGGGCGTCTTTCTTAGGATCTCTTGGAAGGAACGCGCTGCAGGTTAGGTGAGAGTTGCAGGTCTCTTGATTAGACGACTTCGTTCATTCGGATCCACTCTTAGTACTTTCATTTAGTTGAGCATGTGTAGCTCTTTCCATTATTCCATTGTTATTGGACATTTGTATTTCAGTTATTGCCAGTATTGTTACTATGGGTTTTATTCAGTTTGATTGTGTCACTTTATATTTCGCATGTTGACATTCGATTGACGAATGTTTTAAATTAGTTGGACTATGTTGCAGATATTTAATGTGGTGTGATTCTTACTTATTGAATGTTTTTAATAAAATAAATATTTTTCTTTAAATAAAATTTGGAAAGTTATGTATGAAAATGGTTTTGACACTTAGCTTAATTATTTAGGGTGTTAAATTGGGAAATTATTTTTATCGACAGTGATGCTGAGAATGAACCAACTGTATACCTTGATTTAATTTAATAAAGGAGTGATCGCCCGGTATTTAATTATGCGGGGTGTCACACTAAAAGAATATTTTGAATTCAAGGGAAAATCCTTACCAACTTTACCTATCCCAATGATTTTACCCTTGGAGTTGTTTTTGAAAGTTACTAGCCCACCATCTTTTGCTACTAGGCTGGAAAACTTGTATCACCAATCATATGTCTTGAACATCCACTGTCTAAGAACCACTTTGACTTGTGGGAGAGTGCTCTTAAACATACTTATAAGTGACATTTGAATAATTTTTCTTTTGGTACCCATAATGTGTTAGGTCCATACGAGTTAGCAAAGATGGGGGTTCCCTTAGGGATCCATGAAACTTTAGTGGAAAATCTATATTTACAAGATTCTGAGAAACGTAAAGATTATAAAGAACAATATATATATATATATATATATATATATATATATATGAAACTTAACACAACAAGGCGTGAAAATATGTATTATATTAAAGAAAAATATGGTCGGCGTGTATACGGATAGCAAGTAGCCTAAAAGTTGGCATTGTCAACATCATAGTGGAAAAGATTTGAGCGTGGCCCAAGGATAGATTTCTTACAAATTTAAATCATACTTAACCAAGAAAAGGACTATTGGACTTTAAACTGAAAAACGTCAATTACTAGTTGTTCGGGTTTAAAGTAAAAAGTATAATATAAATATATATTATCTATTACATACATATATGTACACGCGTGCGCGCACACACACACACACACACACACACACACACACACACACACACATATATATATATATATATATATATATATATATATATATATATATATATATATATATATATATATATATATATATATTGAAATGACCTAACCACCCTAACGTGTATTAGTTATTAAATAAACTCTAACCATTTTTAAAATCAGTTTTAAAAGTTTGATTGAAACTGTTGTGCACACACACACACATAAGTAAAAACAAATTTGTGTTGATGTTGCTCGAATAAAAATATTTAGAATGCGATGAGGAAAAGCAGATTGTAACACAGAATTTGATCACGAGGAAACCACCGAAATGGAAAGCCCCAAGCCCCTTAGTTCCAGGACCAATCAAACACCCAAGTCCACTATTATCAATGACTAGTTACATATTATAGAGATACACGCTTAAATGAACAAAATTAATCAATACAACTAGTACACCAAATTAACTTAAAAAAGCCCACAATCTAATTGAAATATAACATTAATCACACCAAGGCAGTGAACACTTGGAACACATGCACACTACACACTCAACACAAGAGAATTTGTGTAGTGATACACAAACAGAATTAATGTAATGATATTGGTTTTAATCAGAACATAATAAGATTATAGGTTACTAAAAGATTAAACACGGACACGATTTTTCCTGTTAGTAAAACAAATAATAAACATTAGTGATTAAGTTTAAGTTCAAAATAGTTATGTAAATGTCCACACACTAAACACAAAGAGTATACCAAAAGTGTAAGTTTACACAACTGAGCAAAATTAAATAAGGGCAGTGTACACTTTTGCATAAATACGAAGACTCAAAAACTTTATATTTTAGATCAAAATCAGACCTCATAAAGAAAACATATCTCAACAACACCTCAACAACTAGCAATCGATTTTAGATTTCTAAACGAAAATAAATAAGATCTTGTTCGCAAATTCTTCAACATGCAAACCAGTAGGCAAATCTTTTTGTAAAAAAACTTTAAGTAAGCAAAGTTTTAAACAAGCAAACAAATCAGTAGGACAAATCTAGTAAGAACTACAATATATATATATATATATATATATATATATATATATATATATATATATATATATATATATATATATAACAGATTTTATATAATAGGTATTATATATAAATATGTGTACTTATGTATGTATAGCTATATATATAAGGGGAGTAAGAGATCTCATAGAGAAAGCCAAAATGATATTTGTAAGAGACTCCTTAAAACGATCACCAGACCAAACGTCATTCAAGCTAGGAGGGCTCCAAATATTTAAACACAAACTACAAACCCATAAGACTCAACAGGTTCTTTGAGTCTCAAAATCAGAAATGATACCAACATGAACCTCTCAACAAATTGTATGAGTGTATAAGATGGTATAAAGAGGTAAAGATCTAACAAAAATCTCAAAATAGTGTAGGTTATTTGTATGTGCAAGAGAAAGAAAATGAGAAGAAAATTTAAAAGAATTTCGATTGAGTTTTGTAAATAAAATATCTCTTTTTTGAAATACCCCAACACTCCTATTTTTGGAGGAGATAGAGTATCCAGAAGAATGGATGGGAAAATGGTAATTCCCACAAATAATAAGGGTAGTCACGACTTTCATCAGGCCAGTCAAGGGGTAAAAATGATATATACAAACTACGTGTACATGCGTAAAAGGCCAACCAAGGAGAAAGGACACAAGGGTAAAAAAACTAGGGCGGAAATGGTTGAATTCTCAGACAAATAAAGATACACGCGTGGTCAAATTGCGTGCCTCAACACGCAAGCTCCCGTTGGCCACAAGAGACTTCACACAGATTGAGCATGGGAACTCAAAATGGCTCAATCTCAACCAACAAATCAAAACATGAAATCTCAGCGTTAAAATTTAGATTAAACATTTTAATAAAAAAAATTGATTTTCGTTTAATAAAGATATGTTTGAACAAACAAAATAAAATTTAAATTAATACAAAAAATATGGGTTTAATTTAATCATTATTTTAGTAAAAAATAATTTAAACAAATTTTTAAATATCAAGGAATCGTATTACAAAATACATAAAAGATTAAAAAAACATTGAAAATAATAATAAAAAGACCTAAAAGACAAAATGATGTTGTTAGAGAAAATAAAACAGTCTCAAAATTGAGACAAAAAATAGGGACAATTTCAATCTCCCCCTTTGGCTAATTTTGAGACAAACAAGACTTTAGACAAATACAAAACTCAACTAATAATATTTTGAATCCTAAAACAAATAGAAGAGTACATAACTCAACTAACAACATGAATTCATAAAAGACTCGAGAAATAAAAAAAATAAAAATAAAAACTAAAACAATAAGAGTCTCAAATTCTCCCCATGTTTATCTCAAAGGGACAAAGGAAAGACACTAGAAGCAAATTAAGTTGGAAAAGCACACGCACCAATAGACATTCTAAGAGTTTAAAATCTATGATTATCCAAAGGTTTGGTAAATTGAAAAAGTAATTGGTATTTCGTGTTAAGATATTCAATGCTAATTTCCTTTTTCTCAAATAATTCCCTAATAAAATGTTCATGCATCTTAATATGCTTTGTGTGTGAGTGAAATACCGGATTTTTAGAAATACTAATAGCACTTTAATTGTCACATAAAATAAGTGCAGTGGGTTCTGTTGATACCAAAATTAATCTACTGACATGGACCAATCATATGAAGACACGTGGCTATCTACATGGCAACAACAAACACTTCTGAGGAACCCACTCGCTCCGAGGAACAAGACTACAACGAGGAAGACTAGTTCCCCGAGGAACTCACAAGCTCTAAGGAACAATGCCTCTCCGAGGAACTCTTAAATACCGAGAAGCTTAGGCAGTCCGATCAACTCATGGCGGTCTGAGCTGCACCTCGAAGCAGGATACCAACAGTTTAAATGCTCATTAAATGCTTATCATTTGGACGCTCATGCAAATAGGGCATTAAATGTATTACCCTTTCATATGTATATCATTTAATGTAGTACCCTTTCACATTACAGCCTCAGGGCTATAAATACATTGTACAATCCTCATTGTAAGGGGACTCCCAAACCGGAATTTCTTGAGATAACTTGTAATCGAGAATTCCCAAACATTCAGCAACAAAGCAACAGTGGACGTAGGCCATTCTTATAAGGCTGAACCACTTTAAAATTCTTTGTCTCATGTATTTATCTTTGATTGAATTATTAGAGTGATCTAATTTTTTACATCAATAGATTGGCGCCGTCTGTGGGAAACGACTGATAATATCATTTTTCATCAAAAATAATCCATTACCAATGGCGGATATTCCTGAATCCAGCAATCGAAACGCTGGAACCCCTCCAAATCCATCTGCTCCACCAATTATTCCAGATCTGACTGGAATAATGGCAAATTTGGCTCAGGGCCAGACCGTCATGCAAGAAACAATACGACAACTCATCCAAACCCTCCATGGCGGTGCACCAGCCCATTCCGGACCACGAAGCATTCAAAGAAATATCCGTGCGCCTTCTTCGCGTACTAGGCGTACTAACTCACATCGCAATGAGGAATCTAATGATTTCTCTTATCAACCTAGGGGAACTTCATCGGTGCGAGCCACGGATACTGAACAACGTGTGACCCTCTCCCCAGAAAGGACCAGCGCATTGGAAAGATTAAGTAGAGTTTCTCCTTTCGACCGATTAGGCCCTAGGAGGAACAAAAGTCCTCTTAATGCAGCGTCGAGGAGCTTTCGACGACCATCAGATTTAAGGGAAGGATCTGCCCAGTTGTGACCAGCTGCTCGTCAAGATAGATCCTATGACCGACCAGTTGCTCGTCAAGATAAATCCCAGGAAGCCACTTCAACGCGATCAGTTGCTCGAATCAATAGGCCCGAGGAAGGAAATGATGCATGGAAAGGATCTATTCAGAGGCTGGAGGATAGATTAGGGGAAATGGTTAAGGCCAAGAATCCTCTACAACGAACCTTTGTTCGAGGAACACCTTTTGTCCAGGACATTGTTCATTTTCTAACACCATCAAAGTTCAAAGCACCAGTTGTAACTCGGTTTCAACTTTTCTTCCTCGGGATAAGATTTCAACTTTTCTTCAACTGGCCGAGCTATTCATTGGGAATTTCTTCTTTAGAGCTAAGCCAGTGAAACGAGTAGCTCATTTGTTAAGTGTTAGACAAAAAGCTGGTGAGAGTACCAGAGATTATATAAATCATTTTAATAACGAGAAACTCGAAGTCATTGATTATGAGGAGAAGACAGCGATTACCGCTTTGATGAGTGGACTACTGCCAAACAAGTTTTACTACACTTTGGCCAAAGATCCACCTCAAACCATGTTGGATCTGATGGGAAAAGCGTCCAAGATTATGAATGCCGAGGAGGCCATGTCTGCGAAGAAGAATATGGATGCCAAAGAAACCAAGGTGGAAGGTGATAAAGTTAAGAAGAAAGAACATAAGAACAATGGTGGTGACAAACAATCCAAAAATAGGTCGTCATGGGAGGTCTTGAGGAAATTTGATAATTACACTCCTTTGAAGGTAAATATCAACCACGTCCTAGAAGAAATTAAGAACAGCGAGGAGTTAAACTGGCCAAAGAAAATGAAGGCAGACCCTGACACGAGGAATAGGAAAAAATATTTTGAATTCCACAAGGATCATGGCCATATGACCAAAAATTGCATAACTCTTCAGAATGAAATTGAAACACTCATCCGACGAGGAAAGCTACCAAAGTATGTTGATCGGGGAGGCGAAAGAATAAACAGTGATCGAACTAGAGAGAGGTCTAGATCTCCTCGTCGAGCAGAGGAGAACAAGAAGAGAAACCATGAAGTTGATCCAAATGATGACCCCGATCTTCCTAAGAAGCCAAGGCAGCCAGAACGACAGGTATTTTCAATACGCTTTGGATCATTTGATTGTAATGTTATTATAGGAGGGGATGCAGGAGGAGGAGATCTTACTGCAGAAAGAAAAGCTTACCTCGATTAAGCTCAAGCTTTCTCGTACATTCAGCGAAAAATCTAGCTGAGGAAGATCGCCCGAGAAAGGTGAACAAGGAGAAATTGGTTATCGGTTTTTCAAAAAATGACCTTGCAGGTGTTTTATATCCTCATGATGACCCGCTGGTGATCAAAATGATAATGAAGGAAGTCATGATTTCAAAAGTTCTGGTCGACAATGGTAGCTCGGCAGACATCATGTTCTACTCGTGCTTTGATAGTTTAAATCTAAAGCTATCTCAATTGGAGCCTTACCACAGACCCCTCATTGGTTTTGCTGGCGAGAAAGTATTTCCACTTGGGACGATCAAATTGGATATATTCATTGGTACGTGGCATGCTTGTCAGACAGAAAGAATACATTTCTTCGTGATGGATAAGAACGTCCAGTCATCATACAATATCATCATGGGAAGAGTAGGATTGAAGAAGTTCGAGGGTGTACCATCTACAGTGCATCAATGCCTAAAATTTCCAACAAACTTTGGAGTAGGAGTTGTGAAATGTGATCAGAAAGTAGCTCGGGAATGCTATTATTCATCCGCCGAGCAAAAAGAATTGGAAGAATCAAAGAAAAAGACTACTACCTATCAAGTGGATGAAGGTGCAGAAATCGAAACATTGGATCCTCGAGATGAGTCGCAACTCGTTAAGGGTCAAGTGATGGAAGCTACTAAAAACATCATTCTGGACAACGAGCACCCTGAGCGAACTACTCAAACAGGTTCGTCGTTGGAAGCCTCATTAAAATAGGAATTGATAATTTTCCTTAGAAGCAGAAGACAAAATTTTGCGTGGAGTCATGAAGATATGCCTGGGATAGACTCAAACTTATTATGTCACGAGCTCAATGTGAATAAGGAGATCAAGCCTGTAAAGCAGCGAAGAAGAGTGTTCAGTCCCGAGAAGAATCAAGCTATACAGGAGGAAGTCGAGAAGCTCCAGAAAGCTTGTTTTATTGAAGATGTTAAATATCCAGATTGGTTAGCCAATGTGGTAATGGTAAAGAAGAAGAACAACAAGTGGAGGATGTGTGTGGACTTCACCGACCTCAACAAAGCATTCCCAAAGGATCATTTTCCATTGCCCCGAATTGATCAACTGGTGGATGCTACCTCGGGACACGAGTTGCTGAGCTTCATGGATGCTTATTCTGGCTACAATCAAATTAAAATGAAACCTAAAGACAGGGAAAGTACTTCTTTCATTACCCCTCGGGGAACTTATTGTTATAACGTTATGCCTTTTGGTTTGAAAAATGCAGGTGCGACATATCAGAGACTAATGAACAAGGTCTTTGCTGAACAAATCAGTGACAACATGGAAGTCTATGTTGACGATATCAAATGAAGCTGAACCCGACGAAGTGCATCTTTGGAGTACGAGAAGGCATGTTTCTCGGGTACATTGTCAATCAACGAGGCATTGAAGCAAATCCTGAAAAGATCAAAGCTCTATTAGGGCTGTGATCTCCAACGACGAAGAAGGAAGTATAGAGTCTCACAGGACGAGTAGCAGCACTCAATAGATTTGTGTCACGAGCAACTGATAGATGTCTCCCATTCTTCAAGACATTCAGAAAGACTTTTGAGTGGAATGATGAATGCGAGAAAGCTTTTCAAGACCTGAAGAGATACTTGGGAACACCTCAACTGTTGTCCAGGCCAGTGATGGGAGAAAAATTGTACTTGTACCTTGCAGTGTCAGAGAATGCAGTTAGCTCGGCGTTGATCAGAATGGAGAATGGAGTACAAAAGCCAATTTACTATACAAGTAAGGCCTTCCGAGGAGTAGAGATTAGATATCCAAGGCTAGAGAAATTGGCACTGGTGCTGATTGAGGCGAGTAGGAGAATGAGGACATATTTCCAGGCTCATACCATAGTAGTATATACTGATATGCTATTGAGGCAAGCCCTGCATAAGCCAGAAAAATTAGGAAGATTGATGTACTGGGCAATAGAGCTCGGTGAATATGATATAGTCTATGAACCCAGACCATCGCTTAAAGGGCAGGCTGTAGCAGATTTTATTGCGGAGTTCACCTATCCTGATAGCTCCGAGGAATAAAAGTTACTCGCTGATCAACCTGTGGATGTTACAGGATTAACAAACACAAGCTCAGACCAATTCCGATTGGTAAAAGGGCGTGTGGATGTTACAGGATGTGATGCAGAGATAGTTGTGATGACTCCGGACGAGAAACGAAAGTTGCTCGATGATCAACCTATGGATGTTACAGGATCAACAAACACTAGCTCAGACCAACTTCGGTTGGTAAAAGGGCAAGTGGATGTTACAAGATCATTGACTTCGGGCTCAGACCAACTCCGGTTGGTAAAAGGGAAAGAAGAAATAATAAACGAAGATCAAGAAAAATCCGAGGAGGAAAGGAAGGAAGAAATATTTCATCGAGGGACTCTAACTGATCACAAATTTGAAGACGAGTTACCTATATGGAGACTATATGTAGATGGCTCATCTTGCACTGCAGGATGGGGCGCGGGGATAGTTTTGAGCACTCCGGATGAGGTCGATATGGAATACGCCTGGCATTTCCAATTCAAAGCTTCCAACAATGAGGCTGAATATGAGGCCATGATTGCAGGACTTGGTTTAGCAAAAATTATGGAGGCACAACAGGTCATTGTTTTCAGTGATTCTCAATTGATCATAAACCAAATGATGGGAGTATATGAAGTAAGAGGAGAATTAATGATCAGATATCATCCAAAGGCAAAGGATCTGGTGTCAAAATTAGCCGATATTCAGCTGGTCAGAATACCAAGAATGGAGAATGCGAGAGCAGACGCCCTAGATCGACTAGCATCAGCTACTCGCACCGAGCTACGACGAACAATCCCAATTGAAGTGTTAGCTGGTTGGAGCATAGATGAAGATCTGACGATGAACTTTATCACCCTTGATTTAGGACCATCTTGGATGGATTCCATCAGGGCGTATATTGAGGAGGGAGAATTGCTAATTGACAAGCTCGCTGCCAAAAAATTGAAGTTTAAAGATGCTCGGTAGGTATTAACTAATGGTGTTTTATATAGACGAGGAATTATGGAAGGTTTGCAGAGATGTGTACACCCCTCTGAGGTGAAAGAATTAATTGAAGAGATCCACGAAGGGTCTTGTGGAGAACATGTTGCAGGTCGGACGCTTTTACAAAGGGTAATGACGCAAGGATACTACTGGCCGACGATGAGGGCTGATTGTATAGCCTACGCCAAGAAGTGCGACAAGTGCCAGTGCTTTTCCTCCATCCAAAGAACTCCACAAGAATTGTTCACACCCATAACTTCCCCTTGGCCATTTGCCATATGGGGAATTGACTTGGTTGGGCCACTGCCAACGACCCGAGGAAGGTTCAACTACCTCGTCGTCGCAGTGGATTATTTTACTAAATGGGTAGAAGCTGAGCCACTCATTGACATGACGTACGAGAAGGTGTACCAATTTGTTTGGAAGAACATCATTTGTCGGTATGGTCTACCTCATGCCTTCATCACAGACTATGGAACACAATTTGATAATGAGGAGTTTGCCGCCTATTGTCATCAATCAAATATTTTGAAGTCCACTCAGCACCAGGCCATCCTCAAAGCAATGGACAAACTGAAGTAACAAACATGACGCTGCCAAATGGCTTGAAGAAAAGATTGGATGATGCAAAATCGAACTGGATCAACGAGTTACAATCAGTACTTTGGGCTTACCGAACCACTCCCCGAGTAGCAACTGGAGAATCACCATACATGCTGGCGTTTGGAAGTGAAGCTCTCATACCTGCCGAGTTGGGCCTTCCAACACATAGGGTACTGAATTTCAATTCCCCTATCAGCGACTTAACGAGAAGACTGGATTTAGACATGCTCGAGGAAGTTAGAGAAGAAGCAACCATTAGAAATGCTGCTTACCAGCAGCGAACAACTTTGTTCTACAACAAAAGGGTGAAGAGGTGCGACTTGAAAGAAGGAGACTATGTGCTGAAGAAAGTAATTCAAAAGCACAATAAGCTGGAAGCAAACTGGCATGGACCATACTGAGTTACAGAAGTTGTTCGACCAGGAACTTATCGAATAGCAACTCTAGAGGGGGAAGAGTTCAAGAATGCATGGAACGCAGAGCACCTACGCAAGTATTATCAGTGATGTATATGTAACACAGTTCCATCAGTATGAATAAAATGAAGATATTCTGCTAAAGTCTCTCCGTTTATTAAGAATTTTTCGGGGAATACTAGTGCTACACACTACTCGACAAAACTCAGACTACTCAGCAGCAAAATATTCCTAAAAATGCCAACTTTGGTTGGTTAGGAAAAAAAATATTCCTAAAAATGCCAACCTCGGTTGGTTAGGACACAAAATATTCCTAAAAATGCCAACCTCGGTTGGTTAGGAAACGAAATATTCCTAAAAATGCCAACCTGTTTGGCTAGGAAATGAAATATTCCTAAAAATGCCAAACTGTTTGGCTAGGAAACAAAATATTCTCCAAATGCCAACTTATGTTGGTCGGGAGGTAAGATTATTCAAGAAAGTGCAAAAGTTGTTAACTATGGCTGTTCGGGGATAAAAACCCACCAACTGTAGTTGGTCGACAAAGAAAATTTACCGACCTTGGTTGGTCGGAAACATTTAAGTTAAAATTCTACTAACTATGGTTGGTTGGAGATAAAACCCACCATCTGTAGTTAGTCGACAAGCAAAATTTATCGATCTTGGTTGGTCGGAAACATTTTATAGGTAAAATTATTTCAAAAAGACTAACTATAGCTGGTCGGGGATAAAAACCCACTAACTGTAGTTCGTCGACATGGAGAATCTAACAACCTTGGTTAGTTGGAAACATTTTAAACAACATTTTTATACTCATTACTTTATTATTAAGTGATCGAGGAACATTATTGATACTTGTAACTTTTTAATTGTTTCTGAGTTGGTCGACACACAACACAATATTGTTTTCTTTTTAACAGATATGCATAAATATAAAGTGTTGGATAACTACAAGACAATAGCAATCAAGATTTGCAAACAAAAATGAAAGTCTTTCATTGAATTCAAAATAAATTACATTGATAATGAAATTACAGTTACATTGACATATATACTAACTAGTACATCAAAAATTCCTATTCTACTGGTCTCTTCCCCTCTGCTTTTGACACAGGCCAGCAGGCAGATCATTTAAAGACAGAGGAGAATTGATGAAGTTGAGATCCTTCAACATCCTGACATTCATCACGGATAGTCTATCTATGAGACGCTCGGGATGAGATATTTTGATTTGAGAATGCAAATTGTAGTCACCGAGATACTTTGAAATTAAGATCCAAGGAATGGCCCGATCAGGGATCCAATCCATCTCCAAATTGTATGGTGGCACCGACAAGTCGAGCAACCCGGGATCATGGTAGTCCCACAGATAATGACCTTGTTTGAGCTTCAACACACCTAAGGCATTCAGCCAGCCTTGCTTATAGCCCTCATTGTTGGCATTTTGGATACGATCGTTCAAGTGGAATAGTGCTTCGTTATATCCAGCCATCCAGAACTCCCTGGGCTGTTTGTGGAATTGATAGGTTAGCCTTTCTAGCTGCTCGTGGAGATTCTTGATGAAAAGCTCCTTATTCTCCAAGACGGACTTCTGCGCAGAGAGCTATTTTTCCAAGTCCCTAATCTTCTTTGACATGTCAGGCAAAGCCTGGTTCTTCGCCACTAATTGGAAAGCTTGGTTCTCTAACGCAGACTGAGTTCTCTGTTCCTCGATAAGAACCTGAGTTGCTCTTGCTCGTCCCCGGGCATCTCTTTCTCGGCCACAAGAAGATGTAGAGGTGCCTGAACTCTTCAAAGTCTCCAACTCATCCCTCAACTTGGCATTCTCAACCTCTAAGAATGAGAATCCCTCGTCAGTCACTGGGATCAAGGTACTGGAAGTGGAGGACTTCAATTGTGATAGCTCTTTTTGCAAGTTGTTGTTCTCTTGCTCCAGCAACTTAGCAATCTGTCTCCATTCCTCTACCTCACCCTTCAAAGTTCTCTCCCTCAGATCATCCCCAGCAAAAAGCTTCTCGTAGCCGTTGTCACCCATGATCAGCTTGTACTTCTTTTCGTACCCCTCATGCAACAACGTAGTTGATTCCTTGTGTTGATTCTGAAGGTCTTAGAGGGTACACTAGAGATCCTCGATCATGTCATAGTAAGCCGCATTATTGGCCACTGCTCGGTCAAGAAGAAACTTCAGGTACTGATATGCTTCAACTGCCTGTTCTGAAGCATCATGACCAAGGATGTCTGCAACTTGTGCAGAACTCGAGTCTGTGTGACCAGCCTTAAAGTACTCATTGCATTGTTGCAACAACTTTGTATCATGGGCAGATAGCAGTTCCAACCTGGCCAGAAACTAGCAGAAAAAAGAAAGAGCAATCATCAATAAGAAATATAAGCAGAGTATGAATAGAAGATGAACAACAGTATGCAAGAAAAGTTCAAGTTTTATTAGATCATATTTCAGAGTTACATATTCTGGGTTACATTTGATAAAAAGAAAGAAAATAAAGAGAAACCCGAACAACACTACACCTTTTCCTTATCTCCCAAAACCTTCTCGGGAGGCTGGGATAAAGAGGTAGGTTGCTCGGAAGGAATGGATAGTTGCTCGGGGAGAGTATGCAGTTGCTCAGAAGAAGAAATGATTTGCTGATCTTCCTCGACAGTAGGCTGAATGGCTAGGGAATGATCTCCTATCACCATCGAAGACTCTTCATAGGCAGCTTCGTCCTCTTCTAATTATTCTGGAGTTGGAGGGGGACCAGGGATATATCTTTGGAAGAGCTTGGATGACTCGTCGACCTTCAGTTCCTGAAGGGCAGCAACCCATCCATCCCTAAAGTCCTTTAGATTGCCATAGTCAACTTGAGATACCATGGCATCCAAACCCTTATTCCCCCCCTTGTCCCAGCCAGAGCTGAAGGACTTCTTCACAGCAGCTTTCCTCTTGGTCTTCTCCAAGGCAAGCTTCTCGGACATCAGGTTCTCAGCAGCCTTCAATTTATTTTCTACCTCCTCCTTCTGCTGACTTACTTCCTTAAGTTTAGCCAACTCCTCCTTGGAAGCCTTGATTTTATTTTCCAGCTCTCTAGCAGTTTTGAGCTTCTCTTCAAGCTCCTTATTTGCCTTCTCCAAGGCATTTATTCTCTTCTCCAACTCCTTGGAGGATTCAATAGCTCGAGCCTTCTCCTGCTCGTTGGAGGCAAGCTTTTTCTCCCAGATAGCCTTATCAATGGCATACTGCTGGCGAGAGTCTTCTAAAGACTTGATAGCCTCTTCCATAACTCCCTCCACACTAGACGAGGAGCAAGAAGCCTTAATCGCTTCATCCTTCTTCATGATTATATTGAAGCAGCTCGTCAACTGTGAACAGAAAAAGAAAGCAAGTTAGAAACAAGAAATGACAAAGGAAAATATGAAAAGTTCAAAGTAAAGAGACTTACAAAAGCAAGATGACGAGCAGCTAGTGAAGTGACCATGTCCCGAGTAAGGTTCTCTTCAGTACCTTGTACCTCAGGAATGATCGAAGACTTTACCGGGCTCATGGCAGAGCTCGGGGGAACGAAAGTTGGAACCCCAGTTCCAGTAACGGAGGGCTGAGAAATGGTATCAGCCAAATGGACCGAGGAGATTTTCTTCAGCCTCCTCGGGGGAATAGGTACAGATTCAACCAAGGATGAACCCTTGGTTGGTGCTATCATAATCACCTCTCCAGGAGCAGCAGACCTGCTCGGAGCCACTGCGGGCTTCTCGACGACTTTAGCAGGAGCAGCTGGAGGAGCTGCATCAGTCTTCTTTGTCCCCTCCCTTGGGACATCAATCCTACTCCTTTTTGCCTCCCTAGAACCAGAGGCATTTTTCTCAAACAAACTGGGAGGTCTTCTCTTCTTCATCCTTTCGCTCAAAGGAATATGAGATTCAGGCGAAGAACTTGCAGAGGCTGGTACTGGCTCTGCCTCACTGATCACAGGACGAGCACTGAAGGAGGTGGTGTAGCTCTTGTACTGGAGCAGATACAAAGCTGACCTAATGTGCTCGTCTGCAACACTTTGATGCAGACTCCAGATAAGTTTCAAATGCCTTATGTTGACATCTGCTTCTTTTGGGCACCTTCTTTTGTTATCAACTGCAAAAGGCAAACATTGTTATCAGTGGCACATTTTATCAAACACAAAAGAAGCATAATATCAAAATAAAATGAAATAAAAATAACCTATCCCATTTCCATTAGGAGGGCATCTGGGACCCTGGTAAACTTCATCTCCAGCTAATGGAGGGTGTTGCCAGTTTTTTATGACAGCCCCGTGTTCAAAATAATCCCTATTGGCATCAGGGAGATTGACTACTAAGGCTCTATTTAAAAATCAAGTTTTTAAATAAAAAATATTATCATTAACTGCCCATCTATAGCAGTACATGATTTCTGGAATTCCTATGCCAGTTCCATGGACTTGATTTAATTTATACACCCCATTAACTATTCTCCATGTGTTGGGGGCTATTCTCGCAGGAACGACGTCAAAATAACGACAGAATTCCAGACACAAGGGATTTGGTGGAAAAGAAAATCCACACTCAGCAATAAAAAGGCTGGGGAACCAATGTCCCTCAGCCAAATTGAAATAATCAGAAGGCTCAGAAAGCTCTTCCAAGACAACCCAAGAGGGAATGGAAAAATCAGAGAGAAACTTTTCAAGAGACTCAATAGAGTAAACCATGATGATGAATAAAAGAAATGAAGAAGAAAGAAGAAGATCTTACAGAAAAAGAGTAGAGTTGTTGACAACGAACGACGAAAAAGATGAACGCACAAGAGAGTAGGAAGAGACAACGTAAAACTCAAAGATAAAAATTTTAAAGGTAGAAGACGATGGGAGTGTCTGTGTAGTTTAAATACCTTGCCTTGGGAAATGGTGAAGTAATGATTATTAAAAAGGATGATTGCGTTACCGTTGGCTTAAAAGATGAAAAGTAGTGCGGGAATCAAAGCATACAACAGCGGCTAAAAAGAGGAAAAGTGGCACGAGAATCGAAGCGGACAACAGCTGTTAAGAAGACAAAAAGTAACGCGGGAATCGAAGCACTCAAAAAAGTCCAAAAAAGCATGATTCTACGAATTGGGAAGGAGAAATAAATACAAGGGAAACACTCTTAAAAATCAGGAAGACTATTTAAATCTACCATAATCCGAGAAAGAATGTTCCATACTCCTCAAACATTGAACTATGAAACATTGGGGGCTTCTGTTGATACCAAAATTAATCTACTGACATGGACCAATCATATGAAGACACATGGCTATCTATATGGAAACAACACACACTTTCGAGGAACCCACTCGCTCCGAGGAACAAGACTACAACGAGGAAGACTAGTTCCCGGAGGAACTCACAAGCTCCGAGGAACAATGCCTCTCCGAGGAACTCTTAAATACCGAGAAGCTTAGGCGATCCGAGCAACTCATGGCGGGCCGAGCTGCACCTCGAAGCAGGATACCAACTGTTTAAATGCTCATTAAATGCTTATCATTTGGACGTGCACGCAAAGAGGGCATTAAATGTATTACCCTTTCATATGTATATCATTTAATGTAGTACCCTTTCACATTACAGCCTCAGGGCTATAAATACATTGTACAATCCTCATTGTGAGGGGACTCCCAGACCGGAATTTCTTGAGATAACTTGTAATCGAGAATTCCCAAACATTCAGCAATAAAGCAACAGTGGACGTAGGCCATTCTTATAAGGCTGAACCACTTTAAAATTCTTTGTCTCATTTATTTATCTATGATTGAATTATTAGAGTGATCTAATTTTTTACATCAACGGGTTCCATTATACTATAGTCTTTTAACATTTGTTTAATCCATAAAAGTTGGGTACAACCGCTACCAGCAGCTATGTACTCGGCTTCAACGGAGGAAAGAGACACACAATTATGCTTTTTAAAAGACTAAGAGACTAGGTTGTGACCTAAGTAAAAATAGTCACCGAATGTTCTTTTACTATCATCAGCACAACCCGCCCAATCGGCATCCGTATAACCAATTATTTTAGAATTAGTGTCAATCGTGTACATAATACCAAAATTTAAAGTACCACTAACATACTTTAATATGCGTTAAACTGCAAGTAGGTGAGATTCTTTAGGTTCACATTCGTATCTAGCACACACACACACACACACATGCACACACACACACACACTATACATTATATTGGGTCTACTAGCCGTTAAGTAAAGAAGGCTACTAATCATACTACGACAAAGAGTAACTTCAACATTTTTACCCAATAAATCTTTAGAAAGCTTAGTCGTGGAACTCATAGGAGTCCTATCTGTTTTTGATTTTGTTTACCCCAAACGCCTAACTAATTCGGTAGAGTATTTAGTTTGGAATATAGAAATGCAGTTCGACTTTTGAGAAACTTGTAAACCCAAGAAAAATTGCAACTCACCCATCATAGACATTTGAAATTCATATTTCATAATGTTAGCAAAAATTTCAGGCTCTTGAGGTGATGTAGACCCAAAAACAATGTCATCAACATAAATTTGACCAATAAGAAAATAGTTTGAGTTTCTTTTTGAAAAAAAATTGTTAGGTAGGCTACCCCTCGATTGAGGTCATGGGTCATGAGAAATGTAGTAAGACGCTCATACCAAGCACGAGGGGCTTGTTTGAGCCCATAAAGAACTTTCTTTAATCTAAACACATGATCGGGAAGAAAAGGGTTAACAAATTTTTTTGGTTGTTCAATATAAATTCTTCAATTAAGAACCCATTTAGAAAAGTAGATTTGACATCCATTTGGTATAATTTAAACTTTAAGTGACCAAAAACAACAAGTAAAAGTCTAATAGACTCAATTCTAGCAACAGGAGCAAAAGTCTCATCAACATCAATTCCAACAAATTGAGAGTACCCTTGAGCTAGTAGTCTAATTTTATTATGCAAAACATTACCGATTTCATTGCATTTCTTTTTAAATATCCACTTAGTTATTATAACATTAGTATGAGTAGGATGAGGAACTAAAAATCGTACATTATTGATCTTAAAACGACCCAACTCTTCTTGAATAGAAAGTAGACAAGATTCATCAACGAGGGCATCTTTTATATTTTTAAGTCTTACTAGAGAAACAAAAGAAGGCATTAAAGCATTTAGAGTTTAAGATCTACCTTTAATTGGATCTTTAACATTACCCAAAACATTCTTTTTAGGACGATTAGCCCTAATCCAATTAGGAACATAAAGGTCTTTCGATGGAAGGGAGTTCGAGTCATTATCCGTTGATTATTTTGGTAAATCATTTTGTAAAACCCCGGATTCTGATTTTCTCAATTAAAATCAAAATTAAAAATATTGCGGAAGTGTTAGGATGATGGTTCAATTTTCAACACAACAACAACAAATTTTAATTCATTAAAACAAAATTAAAATAGCACCAAGTGAAGTAAAATTAATCAATTAATACATCCACTTAAACCAATTCATTAATACAAGTCCTAGAATTTGCCTAAGTCGTATTTATCAATATTAGCAGATTAGGCGAAACCAAATTTTAGCAAATGACTTGAATTAAACAATATTACCCAATATTTAATTTAAGTCCCAATTAAAGTGAGTGTGATGATTTAAACCAAATTTTATCTTGAATTATTCTAAGCATGCGTTCTACGTTAATTTGCAAGATAAAATAAACCAATCACACTACGCCGCGATGTACGAGGAAAAACCCAAGACGGGAAACAACCTCGGACGGCCCTAGCCACAAATCCACTAGATACGGAATTACAATTACAAGACAGATAGACTTACAACGCACGACTCGATCCCTCTCAAGCCTCGACGCTTCTTCTTGTAGTCACCTCTTCCTAGCGGATAACCTTGGAATACCACCGCGGTCTCGGAATCCACTGATGGGACTTTATATGGTAACCGTCACCCGAGCAAGGATCCTTTCTCCAAGCGGGTAAAACAACATTAAAAACACTTCTTCTTTCTTTGTGGGAGGTAGAAGAAAACCCGAAACTTCTCTTCAATTCGGTGTAGAGAAAACCGGTGCCAAACTCCAAGCAATTGATATGTATATGAGAACATGGAATAAACTCATTTGGGTGTAAACACTAGAGTGATGGATATTTTTCTCTAAACATTTCACTCAAAACATGATTTTTTTCCCTCTTTGAATTTTCTCTCATAACACTCTCTAAGAGTTAGAAGGTTGTGAAAAAGATGAATTATCAAAAGTGATTCCCGCATATATTAAAGACTGAAAAAGTTGGTTAAGAACAAAATGGGGAAGTGGGTGCAAAACTGCCAAAAAACTGTTCCCGCCTGGCATCTCGTTCGAACGACATTTCGTTCGAACGAAATCTCGTTCGAACGAGACTTCTAACGACGTTCCAGATTGAACTCGTTAGAATCTCGTTCGAACGACATTTCGAACGACAGACCAGAATAATTTGGTGGGAACTCGTTGGCAGGTTTGTTCGAACGACATTTTCGTTCGAACGACTCTATCGAACGAAAAACCAGAAAGTTAGAAAATTTGATTTTAGCCCAGAAAACTTTATAAACTTATCTTAAAGTTTTATTTAATTATTTCTGAAAATTAAAACACAGTTTTTACAAAACCTAACACCCAATAAACTTTGTTCCAAGCTCCTATATATATAATAATTGCATTCATACCTTGGGAGCATGGAACTATAGTTGATGATGTAGAAACGAGGCACACAAACCGGCACATTTGATGAAGCTTTATACTCATTGCCGCTACGTCTTCAACAAACACTTCATAGGCTTGAGAGTATTACAATTACATTCTATCCTATGAATAAATGTTTTTGTCCGGAATTGAGCCAACACAATATATGGACTCAATTGGAAATTTGTGTCCTTACAAATCTCCCCCTTTGGCTATTCCGGGACAAAAACCAAACAAAAATCCTAAAGGGCCGTCAAGCTCACTAGACGCAAAACATAACCCACCCAAACTTGACTCAACCCAAGGATCAAACGTTTTGCCGTTTAAACAATGCCGCTTTAGAAGAAATCCTACACACTTAAGCAAACTCATCAAATGCATAGGGAATATCAAGGTATTAAATGCAATTTTAATTAATTACTCCCCCTAAATTAATTCTCCCCTTTATCAAACACATGACCTACTTAGAAAAACGTCTCCCCCTAAGATAAATCTCCCCCAAACTAAGATACGATAATAATAGGATTAGATACCATTTCTCCCCCTATCATCATTCTCCCCCTTTTTGTTCAGGAATAGGCAAAGGATAAAGAACTAATAAACATAAAATCATGTTGAAGCTTAAAGTGTTAAGACATGAAAGCATATGGGCAACAAAAGCAAGGCAAAGACAAACAAATATCATATATATATATATATATATATATATATATATATATATATATATATATATATATACTATAAATATACCAATGAAGCACTTGCATATATATATATAGATATAAACACACACATGACACAAAATACAATAAGTTTGCACACTCGTATGGAAAAAATGTGTCATATGGAAACGGAAGTGTAGGGGTGTGAACTAGCAACAATTAAATTTAGACCCAAACACTTAATAAACATGTTCACGGAGTTCTCAATTGATTGCAAACTTCATCACATTTAAATATAACCTCATGTGACAATATGAAGATTGAACTCAATGAACAAACATACACAATGCATACAAGCCTAGCATGATGATGATTCTACAAACCAAATAAAGTCATGACATTAAATACAACTAAGATAAACGTACATTGTGCAAACTGTTGATATACCATCCAATCTCCCTCAATATGCATATATATTCTTTTGATTTTGACTGAATATTTCAAACAAACATAGGCCTTGGCAATTGTTTTCTTTTTAGTGCCAAATAATCTATTTTTAGGCCTTTGGATCACGTATTTCTTTTAGATCTAATAAATGGTGGCTTACTATCGCAAAGGATTTAATTCATCCTTTCGGATCCCTTCCCCGTGCACATTTAGATATATAATTTTTTATCTTCACAAAGCTCACGTGCAACGGATTTTGACATGCACTAGTCCTCCTAGGTCATAGATATGTAGATGACTAGATTGGTAGGAGAACACCTCAAAAAGCTCAAATATAACATGTGACATTAAGATTTCAAAAGAGCTCGTGCATGTGTGAATAGAGGCATATAGAAATAGAATCCATTTAAATAATACAAAATCCAACTACTCCATATAAAACATGGTAGAGAACATTTTAAGGATTGAAAATCTAAACCAAAAGTTCTAGCCACGCGGGAGCGTAAACGATGGAATTCAAACACAAGTATATGCCACTTAAAGTGTGTCAAACTAAAATACACAAAAAAAAAATCTTTTTGAGTTTTTAACATTTTTCACCAAAAATAAATATATATACTAAAAAGATTAAACAAAAATCATTTGTATTTTTCATTAAGCTTAAATGAAATAAATAAAACACAAATGATAAACAAAAATCTTTTTATATTTTTCAATTAATTCAAACACAAAATATAATACAAAAAGATAAACAAGTCATAATTTCTAGCATATGATATGAAATGAGGTAATGACTAGAAAATGACTAAACGTGCATACATCTAGCAATGATATATAATATGAATCACAAAAAGCTAGAGTATGCATAAAACACTAACACATTTAACCTTTAAATTTAGCAAGGGAGGTTTCATGTGATAGTAAATGAGAATCAACAAATCTTGTATCTAGCGCATTTAATAATGATTTCCTAACCCATATAGATTTATATTTAACATGATGGGGATTGGGAAATAATAAAATGCTAGATAAAGATTTCCTTGGACTTCTTTTAAGATCAAAACAAAATGACCTAAGGTGACCTTTCCTACCACAATGCAAGCATGTGTAAACACGAGGAATGTTACCTAAGGTGTGATCCTTTTTAAAGACCTTGGACAAAGTTGACCCTCTAAAACAAACAATGGTTTTAGCTTTAGTAATGGAAGAATTTGAACATGATGTGCTAGAACCATTAGAACAACTACTAGAGTCTTGAAAGTCATTTTTCAATTTTAAAATTTCGGACTCAAGTAATAAATTAGACTCCTCAAAATTATGGGACTCCTTCTTTAAATTTTCAATAATTCCTAGAAGGTTAAAACGCTCTCCCTCAAAATGAGCAAACTTGTCCCTAAGAGTCTTTTCACGATTTTCACTCTCTTTCTTGGACTTTTCTAAAATATCAAAATTTGAATGTAAGTCCATGAGCTTTTCACGAAAAATATCTTTTTGAGATAAGGAGATTTGCAAAGACTCAATGTGAGCTTTAAAACAAGAATTTTCATTTTCAAGAAATTTAATTCTTTTTACAAATCTAAAATTTAATTCCTTTAAATTTTCGTTACATTTGTTAAGCCCATTTAATTCCTCTCGAAAATCAAAAAATTTATTTTCATTAAAATTGGACAAATTTTCATTAAGACGTCCCATTGAGAGAAAAAAGTATGAGAGTGATAAAAAAATGAACCACCTAAAAAGGTAAGGAAATACAGAAAGCCAAAAAAAACGGATCTTTAACGCGATAACTTAGCGCTCCGGCTCAGTTACCAATTTGTAAAACCCCGGATTCTGATTTTCTCAATTAAAATGAAAATTAAAAATATTGCGGAAGCGTTAGGATGATGGTTCAATTTTCAACACAAAACCAACTAATTTTAATTCATTAAAACAAAATTAAAATAGCACCAAGTGAAGTAAAATTAATCAATTAATATATTCACTTAAACCAATTCATTAATCGAAGTCCTAGAATTTGCCTAAGTCGTATTTATCAATATTAGCAAATTAGGCGAAACCAAATTTTAGCAAAATGACTTGAATTAAACAACATTACCCAATATTTAATTTAAGTCCCAATTAAAGTGAGTGTGATGATTTAAACCAAATTTTATCTTGAATTATTCTAAGCATGCATTCTACGTTAATTTGCAAGATAAAATAAACCAATCACACTACGCCGCAATGTACAAGGAAAAACCCAAGATGGGAAACAACCTCGGACGGCCCTAGACACAAATCCACTAGATACTGAATTATAATTACAAGCCAGATAGACTTACAACGCACGACTCGATCCCTCTCAAGCCTCGACGCTTCTTCTTGTAGACACCTCTTCCTAACGGATAACCTTGGAATACCACCGCGGTCTCGGAATCCACCGATGGGACTTTCTATGGTCACCGTCACCCGAGCAAGGAGCCTTTCTCCAAGCGGGTAAAACAACATTAAAAACACTTCTTCTTTCTTTGTGGTAGGTAGAAGCAAAACCCGAAACTTCTCTTCAATTCGGTGTAGAGAAAACCGGTGCCAAACTCCAAGCAATTGATATGTATATGAGAACTTGGAATAAACTCATTTGGGTGTAAACAGTAGAGTGATGGATATTTTTCTCTAAAAATTTCACTCAAAACATGATCTTTTTTCCTCTTTGAATTTTCTCTCAAAACACTCTCTAGGAGTTAGAAGGTTGTGAAAAAGATGAATTATCAAAAGTGATTCCCGCACATATTAAAGACTGAAAAAGTTGGTTAAAAACCAAGTGGGGAAGTGGGTGAAAAACTGCCAAAAATTGTTCCCGCCTGGCATCTCGTTCGAACGAAATCTCGTTCGAACGAGACTTCTAACGACGTTCCAGATTGAACTCGTTAGAATCTCGTTTGAAATCTCGTTAGAACGAACAATCTCGTTCGAATGACATTTCGAACGACGGACCAGTATACTTTGGTGGGAACTCGTTGGAAGGTTTGTTCGAACGACATTTTCGTTCGAACGACAATCTTGTTCAAATGACTCTATCGAACGAAAAACCAAAAAGTTAGAAAATTTGATTTTAGCCCAGAAAACTTTATAAACTTATCTTAAAGTTTTATTTAATTATTTCTGAAAATTAAAACACAGTTTTTACAAAACCTAACACCCAATAAACTTTGTTCCAAGCTCCTATATATATAATAATTGCATTCATACCTTGGGAGCATGGAACTATAGTTGATGACGTAGAAACGAGGCACGCAAACCGTCACATTTGATGAAGCTTTATACTCATTGCCGCTACGTCTTCAACAAACACTTCATAGGCTTGAGAGTATTACAATTACATTTTATCCTATGAATAAATGTTTTTGTCCAGAATCGAGCCAACACAATACATAGACTCAATTGGAAATTTGTATCCTTACACATTTGAAGACATTTTTTCAATGGGCAGAGAATATGGGTTATCCTCAACTAGATGGACAACAAAATAATTTATAACAACATTGATAAACTCCATTATAGATGTAGTTTTCAAATTATAAACTCTATAATCCCGACTATATTGAGAGTATCCTAGAAAAATAGACTTGTCACCTCTAGTGTTAAATTTAGACAAGTGATCACGATCCTTACACACATAACATTCACTACTAAACACCCTAAAATATTTCAGATTTGTTTTCTTTCCATGCCATAATTCATAAGGGGTCTGCTTAGTATTCTTCCTTAAATGAACCCTATTAATTATGTGACAAGAGGTTTGAGTGGCTTCAACCCAGAAGTATTTTAGCAAACTTTTAGCATGAATTAAAACATGAGCCATTTCTTGAATGGCTCGATTTTTCCTTTTTACAATGCCATTTTGTTGAGGTGTCTTAGGAGCACTAAATTCATGTTGATATCCATTCCCAATCTAATAATCAATGAAACATGTGTCTTTAAATTCCCCATCCCTATCACTATGAATACGAGTGACTTGAGTATCCTTTTTATTTTCAATTTTCAATAATATTTTTAAAAAGTGATTAATTGTGTATGATTTTTCTTTCATAAAATCTACCCAAGAAAATCTGGATAAGTCATCAACAATAACAAGAATATAAGAATTACCACATAAATTAATTGTCCTAGAGGGACCCATTAAATCCATATGCAGCAATTCTAAAGGGTGAGAAGTAAAAATATCAGTCACTTTCTTATGAGGTACTTTGTGCATTTTACCAATTTGGCATGAACCACAAATAGAATTTTTAGCTTTAGTTATTTTGTGCACATATGAACAAGATTTTGACTAGTTGAACGATCATAGTTTAAATGTCCTAATCTTTCATGCCACAAATCTAAATCACTCATTCTAGAAGAAAAATAGTTTTCGGATTCATTTTCATGAACTACAGCATAGGAGTTGTCTATAGTCCTAGTTCCACACAAAATAGTATTCCCATTTGGGTCCAAAATTTTACAATCTGATTTTGAAAAATTCACAACATGATCAGTGTCACAAAATTGACTAATACTTAAAATATTTACTTTTAAACCTTCAACCAGTAAAGCCTCCTCTAACTTAGGGAGACCATCTATATTAATCTACCATTTGACTGTGATGTGGGACATCTTTCCATAAAAAAAAGTTATAATTCCACCAACAAAAGATTTTAAAGTGGTAAACTTGGATTCATCCTTGTCATATGCCTAGAGCAGCCAGAATCTAAGTACCATTGTGAGTTTTTACTCGAGCATTAAGTGTTGATAAAACAACATAGCATCTCAATGTGTCATTTATTTCAGGCTTTCTAACCCAAGCATCCTATATTTTTAAAGAGTGAGTTTCAGTTCTTAAAGGCTTCCCATTAGACATATTAGGGTTCTTAACTAATTCAGTTTTTCTGTAAAACGGACTGGTTTGTTCCTAGCATGGAACCTTTTATAGAAGAAGTCTATCAAATGTTCATTTTTATTACAGAAATCACAACGGTAAAACTTTCTACAAACTAGTTTAGACGGGACAATGGGTTTACGAGCAATTTTGGTTTTAATCAAGTTTGCCTTTTTAAAACAAAATGGTTCTAAATGACCCTTATTAGAGAAAAAACTATACTGAAAAGCGGACCTGACAGTTTGAATGTTCCTAACAATGTTAATTTGCGTAAATCAATTTTATTCAGTCCTAATTTCTCAAAACATAATTTTTCTAAGTGTCCGATTTTGCGACAAAATTTGCATACAAAAACAGGTTTAGCAGAAGTAGAATAGTCATCATTTTTAACATGTTTATAAGACATCCGAATTTCAGTTTACTGAGGGAACTTCTCTTTAGAGTTGTCGAAGTTAGTTACATAAAATTCTTCTCCTCAAATCCAAGTCCTTTTGTAGAAACAGACTCGAAATAATTGTTATACGGGTCATAAAATTTATTCAAATATTTTACCTTAATACTAGCATTTGAATAATAACTTAACATTTTTAAGGTGACATCTCATTTTGAAATTCATTAAATTTATTCAAAACATCCTTATTTTTAGTTTCAAGAGAGTGGTTAAGTTCAGTCAACATACCAACCCTTTTTCTCAAGCAACAACACATCGTTTATAAGTTCTTCTATATGAAGTGTCGATTCTTCAGTTATTAGTTTAATTTCATTATTTAAAACATCAATTTTACCTAATAACATAGAATTTTTTTCACCCAAATGTGTTCTATTATCAACTGTGTCATTAATAAATTTATTTCACACACACTCTTCAATAATAGCATAATCCTTTAAAGGATAAGATTCATCAGCATAAACATTCTCAATATTAAATAGAGAAGTTGTGACAGTAGGGTGACTTTGAGCAGGAATGATATTAGATAAATTTACAAAGTCTAAATAATAGTTATCTACACATAAATCAGAAACATCAGAAATGGTAGATAATTTGTCAAAAATGTCCTCAGATTTAAAAGTACACACAGAGGTGAACGCCATAAGATTATCAAAATGTTCGTCGTTATCACTATCAAAACTATCATCCTACGTTTTGGATAAATGTGCCTTATTTGAGGGTTCCCACTTAGGTTTAGCAAAACACTTATTAGCATAATGTTAATATTCATTGCACTTTCTGCATTGAATGTGGCTTAAATCCTTTTTAGGTTCAGATTTTTCAAAACTTTTCTTGTCAAAATACCTTTCATAGGGTCTATTAGAAAAACTAGGTTAATCCTCTTTTGAAGCAAATTTATTTCTAAACTTTACAAATTTCTTAAATTTTTTAATCATGAGAGAAATTTCATTATCTAAAGAATCTAGGTGGATTTTAGATTCATTAAAATTAGCCAAGGAAGATACAGGAGCCAAACTGATTTTACTAGACCTAAATTGAGAACATTTGGAGAATCAGTGTGTGCAGGTGCTTTGCCTCTTTGTTCATCTCTTAAAGTGTTTTGATATATAAAGGATTTAAGTTACTACACAAGATATGAGAGGTATAACTATTATCTAATTTATCACCCATAGCATGAACAATCAAATCAAAACTCTTAGGAAGCGATATAATGATTTTATCACATATTTCATAGTCAACATAAATAACACCATTAGCATGTGATTGATTTATAATATCTTGCAATTTTAAGTAAAAATCATTAAATTTCTCATTATCTTTCAGATAAATAGAATCATAAAATTTAACTAACATTTGAGACTTAGCTCTTTTAACCCTAGAGTCTCCTTCATAGGTTGTCATTAGAATGTCCCCAGCCTCTTTAGATGTGGTGTAAGCTGAAATTATTTTAAATTCAGCTGCACCCATTGCTTGAAAATGGTATTTTTGCCTTTGTTATTATACTTTGAGCTTAGCTTTTCCTATTTAGTCCATTCTGAACGAGGTTTTTGAACAGAAATTTGAGCATCACCATCACCAACCAAATGAGTAGGAGCAAAAAAAATAGTTTCAATCATATCCCATACCTCACCTCCCAAGTGTTGAACATGCGCAACCATTCTTACTTTCCAGTAATTGAAGTTGTAACCATTGAACATCGGAGGGTGTACGGAAGAACCATTATTGTCACCCATAATAAAAGATTGATATTTAAAATAAAAAAAAGTTCGAGATCTTAGCGGAATAAAAACTTTCAAAAAGTGAATCCTAGCGCTCTGATACCACTTGAAATAATCTAACCATCCTAACGTGTATTAGTTATTAAATAAACTCGAACCCTTTTTAAAATCAGTTTTAAATCTTTGATTGAAATTGTTGTACACACACACAAGTAAAAATAGATTTATGATGATGTTTCCCGAATAAAAAGATTTACAATGGGATGTGGAAAAGAAGATTATACCACAGTATTTGATCACGAGGAAACCATTGAAATGGAAAACCCCGAGCCCTTTAGTTCCACGACCACTCACACACCCAAGTCCACTTTTACTAATGATTAGTTACAAATTACACAGATACACATGTAAATGAACTAACTAAATCAATACAATTTGTACACCAATATTAAGTTAAAAAAAAACACAATCAAACTACAACACTAATCACACCAAGGCAGTGAATACTTGGAACACACACTCAACACAAGAGAATTCATGTAGTGATACACAAATAGAATTAATGTGATGAGATTGGATTTAATCAGAACATAAAAAGATTACAGGTTACTAAAAGATTAAATACACACAAGTTTTTTCCTTTTTAGTAAAAAAAATAATCAATAGTAGTGATTAAGATTAAGTTCAAAATAGTAATGTAAATGTCCACACATTTAACGCAAAGATTATACCAAAAGTTTAAATTTATGCAACTAAACAAAATTAAATCAAGGAAGTGTACACTTTCACATAAATACGATGACTCAAAAACTTTATATTTTAGATCAAAATTAGACCTAACAAAGAAAATAAATCTGAACAACACCTCAACAACGAGCAATCGACTTTAAATTTCTAAATAAAAATAATTAAGATCTTATTAGCAAATTCTTCAACATGCAAACCAGTAGGCAAATCTTTTTGTAAAAAAACTTAAAGTAACCAAAGTTTTAAATGAACAAACAAATCAATAGACAGGTCTAGTAAGAACTACAAATATATATATATATATATATATATATATATATATATATATATATATATATATATATATGTACACACACACTAGAGGAATGCCCGTGCCTGAAGGCACGGTGAAAATTTTCAAACTACTTAATCGTCAAATGGAAAAAATTTCCCAAGTACATATTTGCAAAATGATAAAAATTTCATTCCCCTACAAAACAAAGTGTATTTTTTTTAAGTGGTCATAATCTCCACTGTTCATAGGACTATTCACCCTGCTTAAAAAATAGTCCAACAACATTCAAATAGTCTAAATTCGTCAAACAAATTCACATATAACATAAAATATATAATATTCATCAATCGAATTGACACTGGGCCTTACATAAACAGTGTCAATTTTTGAAAAAAATTAAACATAATCTCCTTTGTTTGTTGGAATATCCACCCTACTTAAGGGATAAAAACCAATCCAGTAATATTCAAATAGCCAAAATTCATCTAACAAATATTTTTTTATGAAACAAACTTTCTAAAAAAATCACATGTATATCAAATGTGAAAACTAACAATCATTTTCATGGGGAAAAATTGTACTGAACTACTAATCTATAGTAGCCCTACTTGAAAAACTCAACTGTAGCTATCAATAACTGATTTCCTTGCACGGGCAATACCATCAAAGGAATGCGTATTTCACATTAGGATCCTATAATGAAATTATAAAACAAAAATTATTTTCATCGTGCGACAACGGTATAAACTTTTGGCAAGTGAAATATTATAACACGTACGACTCCAACAAAAATCATATTCAAAGCTAGGCTATATAGAATAAAATGGGATATGTGATAAGAAAATGTAAACACTAAAGCCAGGAGACTTTAGTACATACAGACTTCATAGCATCATAAACAGAGGTTCACCTAAGCCAGGAGACATTTGTAAGTTTACCTTTCCTTTTTAATATGTCTGAAATCGCGGTGCTTTTAAAATCGTTTTCTTCGATGCTGACACTTGAAACTCTCTTTTCGCGTGAGAACAAAAGAGGATGCATGACTGGATTACCGACTAATGTATAGCAGAACTGCATTCTTGAAAACTTTTTTGGGTGATAGAATTTCTCAAACACACTGTAAACACCAAACATTCTTCTACTTTAGCCTCCTATTTGATCGTTCACAACCGAATTGCCAAATCGGCACGACTGATCATTCCTGGATGTGGATGTGTGCTTCAAGCAAAAGAAAAAAATTATAAACTAAATTAAAAAGAAAATACTATAAGTTTTTTGGTTGGAAACATTTATTTTCATTATCAATTCAATGGTACAATACACATAAATTTACAGGGTCATAACTTATAAACTAAAAAGTCTTGAGCATTAGAAAAAGTAAAAGAACAAAAATCAAATTGCAATTTCACTGAAGATTCCCTTTGCAATTCAACGGAGATTTTCAAATCATCTAATAATATTTTAACCCGTCTAAGAGAGTCCTAACTGAATATCACCAACCTTTATATGTTCAGTCACGACAATGGCTACCGCTCCTAATGTAGCAAACTAACGCAACTAACACACATCCCAAAATTATGCCGAATTCAAAGGGGAACCAAAGTTTTCAACTGTTATAAGGCTGCAAAAATAAAAAAAATTGTATGGTTAGTAAAAATACAATTAAACAACAAACATAAAATGTGTGCTTCAAACTTCTCAAACCCCCCACACAACATGTTAGCTTATTACCAAACAATGCAGCAACAATAAACTTTTAAAAACGGTGAAAAGAACTTGTGGATTGAGATGAAAACAATTGAAATTCATAACATGAAGTTAGTAGTCAATTTATGACCAAAAAGTACAGCAGAAGAAATGCCTGTAAATATTGTGGAAACAGTTGACGGATACTTCTTCCAAATTGTATCAGTATATTTGAAAAAAAGGATCATAGAATTACTTGAACTTCATTGTTTAATATCAGAAACATGGTAGCTCTTGAATGTCCTCGCACGATATCAGGACCTTAAGTACTCCAATTTACTTGTGCGAGGCCGTGTTGTTTCATGTGAAAAGATCAGTTATCATTATCTAATGAACTAATGCTAATTCTAAAAACATTTTATACACTATTGCACATGATTTTTTTCGTGATAAATATAATTTAGTTGCTTGCACCCCTAAATAAAAACTAAAACTGTAAGAACATAATTCTTATCATGCCCATTTGTTTTAATTGGCTTAATTTCGGAAAAAATAAATTATGTCTAGGCTAGTTTTATTATGGAGTTTAATTGATCCTACGACAAAGTTCAAGTCCAAGAATGTGCAATTTAAAGCTTTGAAGAAGATTTCAAGTCAAAATGTGTTACATATGTTTAAGATCACTCAGGTATGAATACTTGTGAGAAATTGATTAATTTAGTATGTTGATTAAATGCTAGGTGATTTAAATATTTGGGAATTAAATCTTTTTCTAATTTAAAAAAAAATTCTTAGTTAAAATAGTTTAAGAAAATTCGAGGAATTATTTAAAAGAAAAATAATTTTTAAATCAATATCAACGAGACATTGGGTCGTTCAAACAACAAACCCATGTCACACGAACGAGATCCACATCTCGCTCGAACGAGATTGCCACCTCGATTTTTGTGTTTTAAGTTTCTTGGACTCTATGTTGCTCAGTTATATAATAAAATGTCTCTGCGAAAGTTTTAGCAGCATAATAGTTTCAAAAAACTCATTCCCATACAGTTTTTCATCATCCGGTGTTTATTCAAAATCAAATTATTCAATTCCAAAGTTTGTGATCTTGAACGCATTTACCGGAAGACAATTCATTCACTACACCATTTTGCACTTTGTGGGGAGAATTCTACAACCGGAGAGCTGCGTGATATTGTGGCGGGATCCCTTATGAAGTAACTTGTGGAGAAGCCGTCTCTTTTTCATTACTGACCATCTGGAGTTCTTGCAGGAGAATCCAACCGACGACATAGGAACCGACACCTGCGGGTATTTCATATGTCACCATATTTCATTGTAATCCATGTAAGTTGTGTCTTACAAATTATAGTGAAATAAAAAGGTTTTTCCCTTCGGGGATTTTTCCTGAAATTTTTTCTTTTATCGCATGCTTTATTCATGGAATGGATTTAATCACTTAGGGTCCGTTTGATAGAAAACTGGGAAAATGCAAATGATTCCAAGACATTTGATTCCAGGGCAAACAATTCCAAGGCAAATGAATATTTTCCAACGTGTGTCTGTTTGATACAAGTTGGAAAATCATCAATTTTCCACATTTTCTATCAAATGCAAAAGCTAGAAAATAGATATAAATGATTTGTTTACGGAATATATATATATATATATATATATATATAAAATAAATATATATTATTAAATATACAAAATATATGAATACATATTATATTATTTGCGGAATATATATATTTCGAAAATTAATATAAATTGCGAAATATATATATTTCGTAAATTATTATTAATTTTCGGAATATTCATATATTTAGTATATTTTTTCAAAAATTAATAATAATTTACGGAATATATATATTTCGCAAATAATATAATATATATATTCATATATTCATTTTATATATTATTAAATGTACAAAATCTATTAAGTATATTATATTTTCATAGATTTTGTATATTTAATAGTTTTGTACATTTAATAATGTACAAAATGAATATATGAACATATATTATATTATATAATGAATATACTAAATATATATTATTTAAAGAATATATACATATATACATATATAAAAAATTATATATATACAGAATATTCTGTAAATATATACATATATAAAAAATATATATATACTGAATATTCTGTAAATATATACATATATACTGAATATTCTGTAAATATATACATATATAAATATATATTTTCATTTATATATGTATATATTCTGTAAATAATATACATTTAGTATACATATATAATATATATATATATGTATATTATATTCTGGTAAATTATATTCTGTATATATACATATATATTGTATATATATATATATATAATATACATTATTATATATATGTATATATATATATATTATATACTAAATATATATTATTTACAAAATATATACATATATAATATGAATATATACATATATATTATGTATTTATGAATATATATTTTGTAAATAATATATTAAATATAAGGAATATATGAAATATAAAAAATTTACGAAATATAAATATATATCAAAATATATGAATTATATAAATTATATAAATGTACGAAATATATAAATATATGAAATATATATAAATATACGCAATATACATATATGTGCTAAAATATATAAAATATACGAATATATATTAAAATATACGAAATATATATATTTATATATTTATTAACAATATATATTTATATATTTATGAAATATATAGAGTTATAAAAAAAATTGGTTTTAAGTGATTTGCCACCCAAAGGTGGCAAACAAAAACCTGACCCCCCCCCCCCCCCCCCCAAAGAATTGAATTCCACCTAGGGTGGCAAATTGTGCTTAAGGGGTGTTGTACATAGAAATCAAATTCCAGGGCAAATTAAGGCTATCAAACAGCCTAAAAGCTAGAAAATACCAGAATTTTCCAACTTTTGGGAATTTGCCTTGGAATTTTTGTGCTATCAAACGGACCCTTAGATGCATGTTTAGGGTTTAAGAAGTTAAAATTGGTTTTAAACTAAAAATTGGAACAAAGTTGTTTTTACCTCAAGTACACACTAAAGGGCCTTTTCAAATTGGTATCCGAGCTTGTTACACTATCTTATTATTTTTGTGATCTCGTGTCTTTAGGTATGCCTTTCGGTGGTTTTAATGATTTTAGAATTCACTTATTTGAATCTTCTAATTGGAAATCACACATGAAAACTGCTCTTAAAAAATTGGTTAATAAGGGTGAGTGTGAAAAGTGTCTTTGCTGCGAAGGGTCTAGTCACGAGATAGATGAGTGTCCCACTAAACTTAGGGAGAATTTTAATAAACCAATAACTCGTGTTTCTACCATTAGTGATAGTGACCCAGAAGAAGAAAACTTTTATGCTAGTAAGCGTGAAATTTCCTCCTTTGTGGCTAGTTATGTAAGTGATAAAGGCTTACCTTTGCATGATTCTTCTGCAGCCACAGAAGTTGATACACATAAGAGTGAGGGTGAGGTGAGTGAGGATGAGAGCGAAGATGAGAGAGATTTGCAAACTTCTTTCAAAGAATTATATAAAGAAACTTTAAAAGAAAAAAAAAGCAAATGTGAAATTAGAAGCTATTTTGAAAGAACGTACCATAGAAATAAATAATTTCAATCCTTTAATTGAGGATCTTAGGGTGTAATACCCCATGAATTTGGAACTAAGAAATTAAATTTTCGGGAGAAATAAAATTTATTTAAATTGGGGAATTTTAAAATTTGGAAAGTGAGGTCCAAAAATTGAAGACATCATAAAGTATTTCGGATGATGATTCTGAGTGCGCCATTAGTTCCGGATAGGTTGAGATAGTCGAAATGACTATCCTTGGGATTTATTTTGGTCCCGAAATATTTTTAAGTTAGTTTGACTCGAATTGGAGTAAACGAGTCATTTAAAGTGTGTATTATAACTTAAGTTGGGTGTTTTGGGAAATTAGGCTTATAAAGCCTTTGGGAGATTAAAAACTCATTCTTGAGATTTTTAAAGGGAGAGAGAAAATACCGATAAAAAAAGAGAAAGAAAGAGAGAAAGAATAATAAAGGAAGAAAGAGAGAGGATAAAGCTTGGAGCTTGGGGAATTTCGACCCGTACATGATTTCGGGGATGATAAATATTTCATTTGTGTATTTAATTTAATAATTTGTGGATAAAAGAATTGAATTTTGGTTATTAATATCAAAACCCATATTTTGGGTATTTAAATCTTGTCTTTGATGTTCATACTTGGGTTTAAGGGTGTATAACTTGATAAGACTAGATATAGGATGGGTTTTGGTGTTTGGAACTTCATTGGGTTAGAAATTTATGGTTGAAAGTGTAGGAATTGGATTTTGGAAATTTTGGGTTTTGGAGAAATTAACTCAATTCGTGGCTTGCTGAAGAGGCTGAATCGATTCTCCCCTTGCGAATCAATTCGCCAGGTTGCAGAAGCATCAGGTCTTTAGGGCCTAATATATTTTTCCCCTTGAGAATCGATTCGGTATGTAGCAGACAAAAAGGTCTAGTTGGGCCGAATTGATTCTCTAGGGCCGAATCGATTCGCTGCTAGGACCGAATCGATTCGAAAATAGGGCTATTTTTCTATATTTTCTGGAGTGAGTTTTACACCACTTCGATTGGGTTCATTGATTTGGCACATTATTATATGATGTGAGAGATACGTTTTGGAGATTTATTGGGAGTTTTCTCACATGATGAGATCGTAAGGACGTATCGAGCTATTTCTAGGGACATATATATATATATATATATATATATATGTGTGTGTGTGTGTGTGTGTGTGTGTGTGTGTGTGTGTGTGTATGTGTGTGTATTGGAGAGGGTCATATCGATATAGTGGGGAATCTAATTAGTGATGGAATTTATTTTTAGAGGTCATAAGTGAGCTTAGATATGACCTAAGGTTTAGAACTCTTTGGAAGAGTGGTGAGGGTATGGTGTGAAGTTGTAAGCCAACATTTGTCTCGAATCCTTATAGCGATAGGATTCTATTTAAGATATGATTAGGGACCGAGGATATGGAGAAGTCGCGTATACTTAATGATGATAAATTCAAGGAAGAAATTATAATTACGGTAATGTTAAGGGTTCGTAGGAGCAATTGAACCGTAGGCAAAATTGTGAACGATTGTATCGTCCTATCAATTAGAATAGGTTGTGTTGTAAATGTAGTCGGGATAGTTACTATATATTTTTGTGTGAGTAACAATGGGGATTCCGATACTTGATGGGGTCATGGAATGAATTTAGGATTAAGCTTGAGGTTTGCAGACTATTAGTCATGTGTATACCTATAGTCGGGATTATTATTGGACATATCGATGTGCATTCGGATATAGATGGGATGTATAGTGATTGTTACATACATTAAACTTTGGGTTGATAATCTTAATGTGGGATATATTGGAAGACAATTCATATCATAGGGGTAATGGATGAATATGCTTCAAGTGAGGGATCGTATTTATATGACGAATTAAGTTAATACACTTAGAACGGCAGCTAGTATATTGAGGATTATTTATACTTATAGCCGAGTTTATAAATTTCATGCATACAGACGAGAGATGGTATCTATATATGTGTGTGTGTGTGTATATATATATATATATGTGTGTGTGTGTGTGTGTGTGTGTACTTATGGCGTGAATATCTATACCGTGTGTGATGGTTTGATTATATGATGTGATCATATGGATGTATATATATATATATATAGTGTGAATGATATATATACCTATAGTGTGAAGCATACCCAGCACATGCTATCATGGGAAGTTGCGCGATGAGGGTGAGCCCCTGGCTTAAGGAGGAGGGTGTGATTTATATTTTTGGGGATGAGAAGTCTTGGGTATGAGTCGTTCTCACTTGCAGGTTAGGAAATATGATCGCTTCCCATACGTTATGATTGATTTTGTTTCCATGGCGGTGTGATAATATTCTGATAGGTGGAGACCCCGGGAGAAAGTGAGTAATTCCTGGAAGATGATAACATGGTGCAGTATTTTGTTATCCTATAACCGTTTATGTTATGTGTATTACAAAGTGTACATTATGTGTGTTATGTATACGTGGTCATAGGAATGAAGGATTGCTTATATATTTAGAGTAAATATATATTTATATATCTTATAGGTGAAGAGGATGTGGAGTTTCTATGACGTACATCTTGGGTGATTTGGTGTACTAGTTTATTAGGGTAGAAAGATCGTACTTAGAGACAATTGCGATTATATCGACCTCAGGGAGATTAGATAGAGATTATATTTAAGTTCTTAGATATAATACTCATTATTTAAGTAGTTGCAGTAGTATGATATATGTAGGTGACATGATGGATCTGAAAAATGTTACTAAAGCCGTTTATTAAAAATAAACTATTTAAGTAGCTCCGATCTGTTTTTTTAAGAAACTCTTTTCATAAAAACCAAACTATTTGAACACAAGATGTGTTTAATAAATCAGTATGTACAAGATCTATTCAAGAATTGAATAACAGGTTTATAAAGTAGTTTAAAAATATTAAACTCAGCACAACCAAGAATGAGATGAGGATATGTAGAAAGATTATGTTCACGATGTTTTTTACGTGGTAAAACCTCACTAATTGAGGAAACATCCACGACTCCCTCTACGGAGTAAAATGAAAAATCCACTAAAACAAATATATGAGTTATAAACTATATAACTAACATGCAAACAACTCAGTCCTATATAAGTTTAGGAATGTACCCTCTGGTGTCCTTAAACTTCTCTGCAGTTCTAATTGTAGATGTAGGTCTCCCAGTTTGTTAACTTCTGATTTGTTCCAGCACTTTACGTCGACTCTTTGTTCTCAAGATCTTATTACCAACACTTTTCGTGTTGTAGGGTGAAAGTGTTTATGGAAGTGATTTCTAACACATGCATGCACACACACACACACACACTTATTAAGTACAAATTACAATAACATTATATGCTGTGATCTTTTCTTTTTCTTTCTTCTTACAAAACTTTTCACCTTATTTGACCTTTAAATCATTCCCAGAATCCACGGATACCTTGCTAGGAAGACAGACAAGGTCTTAATCAATCTTTGAATTTAGAAAAACTTTTCGAGATTGAAAACCTCCAAGTGAGATTCCAAACTAGGTCAAAGGTTTAGTTTTACAAGAACTAAAAACAGAAAACATTTATTGTTGATTTCAAAGTAAGCAAACATTTTAGGGAAAATAATCAACAATATATTTCTCAAGATGAGAAATAAAGAATGAACCTAAGTGTAATGTAACATGAATAACTCAGATCTAAAATTTCTATGAAATCAAAAAGCAGATCTGAATAAACGTTTAAGTTGAAAACAAGATCTAGTGAACACGAGGTTACAGCAACAAAAATAAACTCAACTCAAACTCTCAAACTCTCAAGAACACTCAGAGAAGTGTTTTGGATATGGAGGTATGAAGGTGTTTGAGTTTAATTGGAAGAGGTTTAGACGAACAGGGTTAGGGTTTCTAACTCTCTCTCTTCTCTCTGTGTTTTCTCTCTTCTCTCTCCTCTCTCTCTTATCTCTCTCAATTTCTCAGAAGAAATGAAAATGGCTAAAGTCTTCGAAGTCTGAGAATAGGGTCCCTTTTATAGGGTTAGGAGAAGGTTCGAGAGGCTGGCTCAGAACCAAGGGTCTGGATTAAGTAAAGATAAATTGACTTAGATCGTAGGGTTCTAATAAGGCGGTGATTAAACGAATCCTGATTGGTCTAAAGTGTTGTACTGGAATTCACCAAGATAACATGCAGATCGTTGATAGCTAATGATCCAAGGGCTAGGAACAAACGTTGTTTTAACTCAGTAAAGAAACACGACTTTAGCCAATCAAACGAGAACAGGTGTTGGTCAATAAAAGGATAACAAACGCGCGTCTAAAGTTAATTAAAACCACACCCTCAAGTTTACTCCGCTTTCGGATTCTACCCAAGGTAACATTAAGCCAATATAATCAACAAATTATATTTACAAATTGACCACAAAACTTTTTAAAACAAGTTTTAATTAAGAAAACCTTATTTTAAAAATGTTTAAAAAAATCCCAAAAAATTATTAAAATACCAATTTAGGAACTTAAACACACTCATCATATGTACACATATTATTATGCAATATGATATGAAATAATTGAATTCTACTGTGTGTGAGTGTTGGCAATAGGTTCTTGATCACTACAAGATAGAGAGATGAAGTAGAAAACCAACTTCTGAGGTTCTTTGGATTCTAGGTAGGACACAATTTTGTCACAATTTCCAAACTAGATGAGCACTTATACAATATAGACTCAAGTGAGTCAAAAGGATAAGGGCTTCAGGATCCCTATGATCGACATTGTCAAGGAGTAGTGTATCGAGGGGTTCCTTGTTTGGATTTCGCTTCACAAGACACCCCATGCATGAAACGCAGTGCAATGTTGAGAGTAGAGAGAAGTTTTGTCCTTAGTATTTGTATGTATGTTGTTTAGAAAATAAACTCTTATATTGAAGCCTAATCTTAATGTGTGACGTACTAAGACTTATGACTGGTTTAAGTTTATAATTGGAACCACTAGAGCCTAGTAAGGCATATATGTGCATATATTTAGTCGTGATTAGAATGAAAAGGATATTTTTTGGTTATGTTAAGATGGCGGGTCATGTGGGCATAGGCCATGTATACAGTGAGGTAGGTTGTCCTTAAATGTGTCGGGTAGCTTAATAAAGGTTCCAGGACACGATTAGGTGCGCGTTGTAGATGAGAGGTGAGTTGGGGGTTTCACGAGAGTGTGACTCCAATTTAATTATGAAATAGTGCATTTATATCTATTATGCACGGTTAACACACTTGCTAAACATTTTTTACACCTCGGGCTCTGACCCTTTTATATTTCTCTTTTTCCATATATATATTTATATTTCTCTTTTGCTATATATATATACTATTTACTATAGGTGTCCTACTGTATGGATACTGGATGCTTTCTACCCAGAGTTTTGGGAGCCGTAGCAGTGGCGGACTGTTACGGGATTTAGATTGTAGTCGCTTTCTACTCCTTTGAGAAACTAGGTAGGATTCATGTTGTATATCGGGTTTATACCCAAGGGTTATTTATAGTTGTTTATACTTATTCTTTATGGTTATTATATTGTCTGTGACCCGACAGCTTATTCGGGTATATTTTTTTATGTACTTATAATGTATTGAGAGAATGTTCTCTCTTCACGTTGAGAATGTATATTCTTTATTCATGTTATAGTCATTCTCATTGTTGGTTTGATGTACATTGTATGTTTTTTTTTAATTTTGGCATCCTCATTTATAGTTTCGGGTAGTTAGCCTTATCTATTTTAGTATAGTTTGTTAATGCTGAGAATGAGCCATCTGAGATTCCTGATTTAATGTAGTATAGGGCAGGCCACCCATTATTATTTTAAGCGGGGTGTCACAAATGGTATCAGAGCATCAGGTTCTAGTGTCTTTAGGATTTGTGCGGGTTTTCAGTGCTCCTCCACAAGTGTTCTTGATGTAGAGCCCTACTATTAGGATTGTTGTGTTCACTACGTTAATTTCCTTTTGCGAAGTGTACTCACTTGAACGAAGTTATGACGCAGTTTCTATCGTCTCAGACATCACCAATAATAAGTCATCCCGGAAGGGGAAAGATGAGAGATGCAATACCCATAACAGATTTTCGGTATGCTTTAACTGGAGGTATTTTCTTTCCGTGACTCAAGCAGAGATAATGAGGAGATTTTTAGCGGAGATTCAAGGTGATCTGACGGTGGTCGAGTGAGAAGGAGAATTTTTTGATCAATAAGGTAAGTAATGAGGATAAGCTAATAGTGAAGCCCGTGGGAGGTTTAGATTGATGAATTTGTTAGCATTTATTAGGGAAAAACCGATGTTGCTGAATTTTACTGAAATGAAATGTGGCATTGTTCCATTGTCAGGAGTTTAGTTTTCATTAAGAAGTGAGTGAGATATTTGGAGAATTGGGTCCATTGAGTTAGACTGAAGGAGTTTCCAGGGGTCGCAATAGCGCCTTGTCCTTCAGGATGGTTAGGAAGGATTTTCGGGAGGATGGAAAGTTAGGCCTTAGGAAGAAGGTCTTGTCCTGGGGGGGGGGGGGGGGGGGGGGGAGTAGAGGGACCTAGAGATGAAGTGAAACAATTGAATTATGGAAGTATAAGGTAGAATACCTTTCTTTGGGTTTATGTCACGCTTTGTGCGGTATTAGGAGCGTCGCATGTAAGGTATAATTAGGTATTAGCCTCCATAACCATAGTGTGTACATAATTTTTCCTTGGAGGAAGAAGCGAGTAAGTATGACCTTCGTATGGCATCTTTTGTGATAATAGATCGTCTCGTGAGGAGCTAGTAGATAGTTATGTTATTTAATTCCGGAAGTTCGGATTATTAAGGTTTGTTTAGTAGTGGCTATTATTTTATAGATAGGCTAGGGCAGGTAATTATAGTATTCCAATGAGGGGAAGACTTACCTTGCGGCAATGATTTAATGTAATGTCAAGGATTTGTATAACTGAGAGGTTCAGAGTTTGGTAGATCATTGTTGAGAAGCGAATTTAGCTCATGGTTGTGCTAGTTATGAGAACTAGGTATTGGTGAGAGTATTGTATTTGTTGGGGCCTTATGTCGAGAACATAAGGTGTTTGATTGGTGTGTCGAAAGACATGAAATTATTTTATATTATATTGTTATATAGGCCTCCAGGCAATATCTATGATTCGAAAATCTTTTACAAAACCTTAACCCTGGTTCAACTGATCTTAATCCCCGACATAGCTACACACTAGTGTATTGGGAGGGTTCCTTATTTGGATTTCTCTTGTGAGACCTACCCTGCACGAAAGTAGCGAATGTCAGGAATTGAGAAGAGTTCAACTATTGGAAATTTCAAACTTTTTATAGACTTAGTACACAATAATATAACTCCTTAATAGATTATTTTATAATTGAGAAGAGTTCAACTATTGGAAATTTCAAACTTTTTATAGACTTAGTACACAATTATAGAATAATCTATTAAGGAGTTATATTATGATTTGAGGCAAATGGAGTCAGATTATGTTTTTACGAGTGGAGCTCGGGTACAGGGTGTATGGGCGCCTTGGGTAGCTAGTTTGGTTTTATAGTTTAAATGTTTCGATGTGAGAAGTGGGAGAGGTAGTTATAATGATCTTGAGGGTAGACGTAAGAACTAGACGAGGTTCGGAGTCCTAGGCATAACATAAATTTCGAGGATGAAATTTTTGTAAGGGGGGAAGTATGTTATACCCCGTGACTTTGGGACTGAGAAATTAAATTTTTGAGAGAAATAAAATTTATTTAAATTGGGAAATTTTAAAATTTGGAAAGTGAGGTTCAAAAGTTGAGGACGTCATAAAGGATTCTGGATGATGATTCTAAGTGCGCCATTGGTTCCGGATAGGTTGAGATAGTCGAAATGACTCTCCTTGGGATTTATTTTCGTCCCAAAATATTTTTAAGTTAGTTTGACTCAAATTGGAGTAAAGGAGTCATTTAAAGTGTGTATTATAACTTAAGTTGAGTGTTTTGGGAAATTTGGCTTATAAAGCCTTTGGGAGATTAAAATCTCATTCTTGATATTTCGAGAGGGAGAGAGAAAATCCCTAGAAAAAAGAGAAATAAAGAGAGAAAGAAGAATAAAGGAAGAAAGAGAGAGGAGAAAGCTTGGAGCTTGGGCGATTCCGGCCCATACACGAATTTTGGGATGATTCAACCTCTATAATTCTGAGGCAAGTGTTCAATCTTGATAAATATTTCATTTGTGTATTTCATTTCATAATTGGATTTTGGGTATTAATATCAAAACCTAGATTTTGGATATTCAAATCTTGTATTTGATGTTCGTACTTGGGTTTAAGGGTGTATAACTTGATGAGACTAGATATAGGATGGGTTTTGGTGTTTGTAACTTGATTGGGTTAGAAATTTATGGTTGGAAGTGTAGGAATTGGATTTTGGAAGTTTTGGGTTTTGGAGAAATTAACTCAATTCGTGGCGTGCTGAACAGGCCGAATCGATTCGCCGGGTTGCAGAAGCATCAGGTCTTTACGGCCGAATCGATTCACCCCTAGCGAATCGATTCAGTATGTAGCAGACATATAGGTATAGTTGGGCCAAATCGATTCGCTGCTAGGACCGAATCGATTAGGAAACATGGCTATTTTTCTATATTTCTCTTGAGTGAGTTTTACACCACTTCGATTGGGTTCATTGATTTGGGACATTATTATATGATGTGAGAGATGTGTTTTGGATATTTATTGGGAGTTTTATTGCATGATGAGATCGCGGAGACGTATCGAGCTATTTTTGCGGACATATAAATGTATATATGTATTGGAGAGGGTCATATCGATATAGTGGGGTATCTCATTAGGGATGGAATTCTTTTTAGAGGTCATAAGTGAGCTTAGATATGACCTATGGTTTATAACTCTTTGGAAGAGTGGTGAGGGTATGGAGTGAAGTTGTAGGCCGACATTTGTGCCGAATCCTTATAGCGATAGGATTCTATTTAAATATGATTGGGAACCAAGGATATGGAGAAGTCGTGTATCCTTAGTGATGATAAACTCAAGGAAGAAATTTGTAATTACGTTAATGTTAAGGGTTCATAGGAGCAATTGAACCGTAGGCAAAATTGTGAGCGATTGGATCGTGTTATCAATTAAAATAGGTTGTGTTGTAAATGTTTTCGAGATAGTTACTATATATTTGTGAGTGAGTAACAATGGGGATTCCAATACTTGATGGGGTCATGGAATGAATTTAGGATTAAGCTTGAGGTTTGCAGACTATTAGTCATGTGTATACCTATAGTTGGGATTATTATTGGACATATCGATGTGCATTCGGATATAGATGGAATGTATAGTGATTATTACATACATTAAACTTTGGGTTGATAATCTTAATGTGGGATATATTGTAAGACTATTCATATCATATGGGTAATGGATGAATATGCTTCAAGTGAGGGATCATATTTATATGACGAATTAAGTTAATACGCTTAGAACGACAACTTGTATACTGAGGATTATTTATACTTATGGCCGAGTTTTTAAATTTCATACATACGGACGAGAGATGGTATATATATATATATATATATATATATATATATATATATATATATATATATATATGTGTGTGTGTGTGTGTGTGTGTGTGTGTGTGTGTGTGTGTACTTATGCCGTGAATATCTATACCGTGTGTGATAGTTTGATTATATGATATGATCATATGGATGTATATATATATAGTGTGAATGATATATATACTTATGGTTTGAAGCATACCCAGCACATGCTATCATGGGAAGTTGCGCGATGAGGGTGAGCCCCTGCCTTGAGGGTGTGGATATTTCTCAGGTCATAGTCGTCCATTTTTATTTGTGTGATTTTATATTTTTGGGGGTGAGAAGTCTTGGGTATGAGTCGTTCTCACTTGCCGATTAGGAACTATGATCGCTTTCCATACGTTATGATTGATTTTATTGCCATGGCGGTGTGATAATAGTCCGATAGGTGGTGACCCCAGGAGAAAGTGAGTAATTCCTGAAAGATGATAGCATGGTGCCGTATTTTGGTATCCTATAACCATTTATGTTATGTGTATTGCAAAGTGTACATTATATGTGTTATGTATACATGGTTGTAGGAATGAAGGATTGTTTATATATATTAAGAGTAAATATATATTTATATATCTTATATGTGAAGAGGATATGGAGTTTCTATGACCTACATCTTGGGTGATTTGGTGTACTAGTTTATTAGGGTCGAAAGATCGTACTTAGAGAGAATTGCGGTTATAACGACCTCAAGTAGATTAGATAAAGATTATATTTAAGTTCTTTGATATAATAACCATTATTTAAGTAGTTGCAGTAGTATGATATATGTAGATGACATGATGGATCCCTACGATCGATATTGTCAAGGAGTAGTGTATCGGGGGGGGGGGGGGGGGTTCCTTATTTGGATTTCCCTTTGCGAGACACCCCACGCACGAAACGCAGTGCAATGTTGAGAGTAGAGAGAAGTTTTGTTCTTAATATTTGTATGTATGTTGTTTAGAAAATAAACTCTTATATTGAAGCCTAATGTTAATGTGTGATGTACTAAGACTTATAACTGGTTTAAGTTTATAATTGGAACCACTAGAGCCTAGTAAGGCATATATGTGCATATATTTAGTCGTGATTAGAATGAAAAGGATATTTTTGGGTTATGTTAAGATGGCGGGTCATGTGGGTATAGGCCATGTATATGGTGAGGTAGGTTGTCCTTAAATGTGACGGGTAGCTTAATAAAGGTTCTAGAGCACGATTAGGTGCACACTGTAGATGAGAGGTGAGTTGGGGATTTCACGAGAGTGCGAATCCACTTTAATTATGAAATAGTGCATTTATATCTATTATGCAAGGTTAACACACTTGCTAAACATTTGTTACACCTCGGGCTCTGACCTATTTATATTTCTCTTTTGCTATATATATATATATATATACTGTTTACTACAGGTGTCCTATCGCATGGATATTGGATTCTTTTCTACGCAGAGTTTTGGGAGCCATAGTAGTGGCGGATTGTTGCAGTATTTAGATTTTAGTCGCTTTCTACTCCTTTTAGAATCTAGGTAGGATTCATGTTGTATATCGGGTTTTACTTATTCTTTATGGTTATTATATTGTCTGTGACCCGACAGCTTATTCGGGTATATTTTTGTATGCACTTATGATGTATTGAGAGGATGTTCTCTCTTTAGGTTGAGAATGTATATTCTTTATTCATGTTTTAGTCATTCTTATTGTTGGTTTGATGTCCATTGTATGTTTTTTTTGGGCATCTACTTTTATAGTTTCGAGTAGTTAGCCTTATCTATTTTAGTATAGTTTGTTGATGCTGAGAATGAGCCATCTGAGATTCCTCATTTAATGTACTATAGGGATGGAAACCCATTATTATTTTATGTGGGGTGACACATAGGGCACGTGAAAAGAAAATTCGAGAAAAGCTAGAATATGTCGAGGGTGAGAGAGATAGTCTTCGAGGGTTGATGGAGACTATGAAAAAGTAAATTCTTGAGTTTAAGAATTCTACGCGTTTACTTGAGTCAAGGATAGGTGAGCTTGAGGAGAAACTAAGAGATTCGAGTAAAGTTAAGTTTGATTTGTAGGCTTGGTCTGAAAAGCTTGGCAAAATCTTTGGCACCGTCGAAATCAAAGATAATCAGAGAGGTATTGGATTTAATCATCATATCTCACCTGCACCCAAAGACAAAACCATGAAAATAAGAGAGCCTCCTAGGAATTTTAGGTGAGAGCCACCTGGGAACGTGAGGTATAATCGGCCTATAGAACACGCTCCTCACTGTATCTATACTTGCACTCATTGCGGTAGGAGAGGTCATCTTAGACGAATTTTTTACGATCTTACGAACGCTCCTAGAAAGTTTAAAGCCATTCCGGTTCCCAATGCACTTACTCGTCGGTTCACACCTACTTGGGTTAAGAAGTCGGATTTAGAAGCGTTAGGTATTAGGCTTGGTGATTCTTGCGTCATTGCCCGTGGTTCTCCTCATGTTTCATCTTTTGATTGAGATTGTTCGTCGGTTTGTCATACTCTAGTATTTCCATCATGGGTTATATTTTGCTAGTGTTATGGCATGTTTCTAGTTTTTGTTATGTATTTGAGTCTTATCAAAAGTTCAAAAAGATTTTACTTTTTATAAAAACTTTTGAAAATACAAAAAGATTTTCGCTTTTTATAAAAACTTTTGAAAATACAAAAAAAAATTGGGTTTTGAGCCATGAGGGTACATGGTTGATGTGGGATATTAGGTGCTTGACCCCCCCCCCCCCTTTCTTTCATTATTAATGTGTCTAGGACATTTGGTCATTGTTATTGATACTTAGTATGTCTTAACCATTGTATTATGGAGATGTTTCGAAGTTGATATGCTTTTTTATTCGACTTTTCTTATGTGCCATCCTTTCACACATGCATGAGTTTATATGAATGTTTGACTTCTCTTGCATATTTGAGTTTGGTGAGATGTTTTTATCTCAATTTTGTCATCTATGCATAAGTAAACTTAAGGAGGAGGTGTGCTTGTAAGAACTCTTTTCCATGAGAATTGATATTAAAAAAAATGATGAGTGTTCACGGGAAAGAGATGCGAGAGTATAAAATTGATTCATCATGAAAGCCACCGTTTAAAAGAGCCCAAAAGAAAATCAAGGCAACAAAAATTCATATAGGACTTTCTCTAAGTTGAGGTTGATAAATATTTCTAAAGATCTTGAAAACTTCATATATAAGAGGGAGTTTGGTTAGAGATAAATTTAAACGGGTTTGCACCACGAATCCTACATTTAAACATCGTATCATGGCGCTATTATTTGTAGAATGGTCAATAATTCGGACTTGTGTGCATGTTGTTAGTGTAGTTCGTTAAACTCACACTTATTTTGTGACAAATGGCTTTGATGAAGTTTAATGATTTATTGCTAACAATTAGAACTTCTTGATTAGTTCGACGTATTGAAATGGTGACTCATTTGTTGTAGCTCATGCCCATTCAGTCAACATTCGTGTTTTGAGCACATTCGTCCTATGATAACATGTAATTCTCCTTGGTCTTTTTACTTTGTTTTCGGTTTTGAGACTATTTTAAGTCTGTTTTTGTGTTCCAGGTACTGTTTTGGGATAATTTTTTCATTGGGAAAATCCTTAATGTTTTGGGGAGTATTTCTGGGATTTTCATTTTCTCGTTCGAACAACATCATATGTCGCGCGAACATGTCGTTCAAGCGACATCCAAAATCATTCAAGATACTTTAAGCGAGATCAAGGTTTGACTTAACACAGCTCATTCACATTTTCAACCATTTCATTCTCTCATATCTCTCTCTGCACACAAGCGGCGACACCAGTTTGTTCAAAAACCCTCCATTTATTAGCATTTGAAGCTTTGGGTATCTTGATTTTCATCTCAGTCTTTACTCAAGTACTACACATATTCATCGTTTCTCTGTCTTGAGTGCGTGTATCTGTCCATATCATCCATTATTGCTCCTGAGCACTCCGACGACAGAACTAGTTCAAAAAGGATCATCGATAACCATTTTTTTGTTTTGATACTCCGGCGTTCTCAATATTAGTTCTCCGCCGTGTGTTCATCCAGATTTAGTTCCTCCGGTATCATTTTTCTCACTGTGTGCCTTCGACGAGTTTTCACGGTTCCCCATTTCCAGTAATTTTGAGGTATTTCTATGTTCTGATCATGACTGTTTTCTTTTGAAATCATTTGTTGAGAGGAATTAGCTGCTAGTTTTGAGTATATTTATCTGATTTTTTTTTCTGTTATTGTGGTTGGTGTTCGCGGTGGTTCGGTTGGATGTTTATACGGTGATAGGTTCTTAGGTGTATGTTCTTTGTGCCGGTACCCTTTCACACATCACATATTACACTCTTCCGTCATGCTACCTCGACATCGTGGTGCCCCTTTAGGGCGACTCGATACGCCACCACCCTCTGCTCGAGCTCAGAGAGGTCAGGACAGTAGGCCCCCATACTCCCTAATGAGATGGGCCACTCGTATTGAGTATAATCATTAATTCTTATTAGGTCTCCACATTCGGTCTGTTGTTCAAGAGAGGGTATTTTATTATTCTGAGTTTCAGGGGTTAGGCATTCAACACTGGTTGTCTTGTATGGGTTGAGATTATTTGTTTGAGGCTCGTGCGGTTGTCTATCCGGACATTGTTCTAGAGTTATTCTTTCGCGCTCTCCCCCAGGTTGAGGGGATCTTTTCTACTGTACGTGGCATTCCTATTCTCGTCACAGCAGATCTCATAGATGCTTTTTTGCACCTTCCACGTGTCATTGACGCTATGTTTCCTCGTTATTCCGATGATGGACCTACCTATGAAGATATTCTACGTCATTGCTTCTAGGAGATTCCCCAGGAAGGTACTATTATGTATCATCGTCAACTTTTCCCTGCCTTCTGTGTACTTAATAGGTTTATGTCAGCATCCATTTATCCTCGGATAAATCATACTCAGATCGGGTCTGACAATGTCTATTTCATGTATCATGTCTCTCAGAGGTGGAATATTGATTTACCGACTGTCATGCTACATGTTATATCCTATGTCACCGTTAGTGGTACCACCTATGTCCGTCCTGCTCTTCCTTATGGGATTCTCATTTCCATCATTTGCACTGCTGCTGGGGTTCCTATTTTAGAGGGTGATCAACGTCTCCCTTTGCCTGATATTATTGTTCATAATACTTTCACTCGTTTATAGAGTCATTTTCCACAAGCGGCGAGTGCTAGAGCTCCACCCACTGAGGAAGCCTTCTTCGATGTTGATCCCTATCAGCCTACTGATCATTCTGTCCTAAGCACATCTGAGTTTTCTCAGCCACACCCCTCCACACCTGCACCCACACGTCCTATTGAGGAGGAGGTTTATAATTTACATGCATAGGTAGCTGCTCAGTCCAGGATGTATGACTCTATCACTGCCAGATTTGATGCTAAATCTAAAGCACATGTTTGTGTTGAATCCAGGATGACAACATTCTTTGATGAGATGCGGCAGCGAGATCAGCTGAGAGGCGCAGGATCCTCTGGACTCAGCCATATTTCATCTACATACACTGATGATGCTGATGATAATGATGTTGATGATGATGATGATAGTCCTACTGATTTCTAGCTGCATTTTTTATTGTATCTGAGACATTAAGATTCCTGATGTATTTATTTATTCTCAGATATGATGTATTCTTATGGACAGTTGTATCACCATTGATTTTATTTTATGGCATGGATGTATAGTTTCGTTTGCAATTTTAATGATTCTCTTATTATGCGTCAATTACTACTATCTTTTTCTATCCATTATCATACTGATATTGTTTATCTAGCCATGTTGTTCATTCTCAAATATTCATACTAGATTTGGTGTGTCTGTCCCACCTTTTGTCTATTCCAGGAAAAAAAGGGGAGAGATATGTGACGTAGGGAGAGTATTTATTATGATATTATACTTGTTTTTATTCCTCCATACTTCACTTACGTATTTGTTTGTGTCTTCTGTGTGTGGGTATTGTTTTCAGAGATTTAGATATTTATTAATACATCACATTCAGAGACAAAATCAGATTCAGATGATTGCCATTCAGAGACAGAATCAGATTCAGGTGCTTGTCATTTATTCAGTTTCATTATGTCCTGTATTTTTTATATTTTTGAGTTTTGGGATAGGACATGTATTTGTTTACGGCATATAGCATTTCTGTTTAGTTTTGTCCCAAAATAGCCAAAGGGGGAGATTTGGAAGAACATAATTCTTACAAATTAAGAATTATCTTAATTTCTGTTTTAATTGTCTTAATTTCGGAAAAATAAATTAAGTCTAGGCTACTTTTATTATGGAGTTTAATTGAGCCTACGACAAAGTTCAAGTCCAAGAATGTGCAATTTAAAACTTTGAAGAAGATTTCAAGTCAAAACGTGTTACATATGTTCAAGATCACTCATGTATGAATACTTGTGAGCAATTTGTTAATTTAGTATGTTGATTAAATGCTAGGTAATTTAAATATTTGGGAATTAAATCTTTTCCTGATTTAAAAAATATTTCTGAGTTAAAACAGCCTAAGAAAATTCGAGAAATTATTTAAGAGAAGAATAATTTTTAAATCATTGTCGCTCGAACGAGATAGTGTGTCGTTCAAAAGATAAACCCATATCGCGCAAACGAGATCCACATCTCGCTCGAACGAGCTTGTCGCCTCGATTTTCGTATTTTAAGTTTCTTGGACTCCGTGTTGCTCAGTTATATAATAAAACGTCTCTGTGAAAGTTTTAGCAGCAGAACAATTTTGAAAAACTCATTCCCATACAGGTTTTCATCATCCGGTGTTTATTCAAGATCAAATTATTCAATTCCAAAGTTTGTGATCTTGAACGCGTTTATCGGAAGATAATTCATTCACTACATCGTTTTGCACTTTGTGGGTATAACTCTACAACCGGAGAGCAGTGTGCTATTGTGGAGGGAGTCCTTATGAAGTAACTTGTGGAGAAGCCATCTCTTTTCCATTGCTAACAATCTGGAGTTCGTGCGGGAGATTCCAGTCGATGACATCGGAACCGACACCTGTGGGTATTTCGTATGTCGCCCTATTTCGTTGTAATCCGTGTAAGTTGTATCTTAGAAATTATAGTGAAATAAAAAGGTTTTGCCCTTCGGGGATTTTTCCCAAAATTGTTTCTTTTACCGCATGCTTTATTCATGGAATTGATTTAATCACTTAGATGCATGTTTAGGGTATAAGAAGTTAAAATTAGTTTTAAACTAAAAATTGGAACAAAGTTGTTTTTACCTAAAGTACACACTAAAGGTCCTTTCAAAAACAAATAAGTAAAACCAAGAAATAGAGATGAACAGGATCACAGATTCATTTTTGGCCAAACTTCTCCTGTATATCATCCATTCCATCAAGCGCCCAACTTCTTTTATGAATCATCCATCATAATCAAAAATATGTTTTAACATGGACATTCCATAAATGAACCCATTGTGAACTCAAGAAAAAAACCTTAGCAAACAATTGAACCTCAAAAATCTGAACCCAAAAGTCTATATTATGAAGCGTGATATAACTAAACAACATTACAAGTAGTGTATCTACAAACCTAATAATTAAAATAGATAAATAGAGGTTTAACCTTTAAGTCCCCATTCTAGTGGCGTTGAGATTCATAAATATTACATTTGTCCAGAAGCATTCTGCAAAAAAGTGTTCAAATATTCTTCGAAATTATGAAAACATGAATATTCTCCTGTTAAGTTAGATACAATGAAGGTATTCTGTTCAGATCTTGGGTTTATGAAATATTTCAGCAAGAAACTATGCATCAAGGCTCATCTTCAATCATGCCATCGGCACATTACTTGTGAGAAACGTGGGACCAAGCAGCAGAAGAAAAACATCAAGCGACATATGAGCACTGATGAAGCAGAGGTCTCATTGGAGAGGATAAAATGCACCTTCAAGGAGTGTGTCCACACATTTTCAAATAGATCAAATCTCAATCAGAACATGAAAGCAGTGCACTTGGAAAAGAAACCTTTTTCATGTAGCGGGAGATTTTAGTTCAAGCATGTGAGAGATAACCATGAGACATCTGCATGCCATATTTATACCCGGGGAGAGTTGGATGAGTAATTTGACTTAGCGCCAAGGGGTGATCATAGTGATTTAGGTAATTAATCAAAATGATCGTGCCATGTTCATCACTACATTGAATCATAATGATTCAGGTGCTTAATTATTATTTACATCATAAGAAAATCTATACGATCAAGCTAAATACAAAGTAATAGATATGAGATATATTAATCGACTTGTAAGGAAAGAATTATACTATATTTTAAAATGATTCCAACGCCCAATTTGAGGAGGAATTGGTTCTGTCAACTTGTTGTTATGGAGATCCCTGGATATAGAAATAAGAATACAAACTTCAAATCTCTGATTGAAAAATAAACATTTGAAAGTACTACTAGTATATAAAATTAATAAGTTATGCCTATTAGTATACAAAATTAATAAAAAAAATATAGGCATAACTGATGTTACGTAAATAGTGCATACGTAAATCAGAAATTATCACAACTATATCCATAGATGCGAATAAAAAATTAACCCATAAATCAAAGCCTATTACCAAGAATTATTGGGGAAAACATGAGTGCTGCAAGAAAATACCATAACCATACCTGAAAACATCAAGTCATTTTACATAATCACAGTATTATTTCTTCTTATTTCTAATTTTAGTGACTAAGAAATCAACCAGTAGCCATCTAATGAGACCAATTAACACAATAAATTAAAATGAAAAAGCCTTAGTTCCATGCAAAAGTGAACAAAAGCCAAGTACAAAACACATAATAATAATTTTATTACAAAAAAAAATTATGTTAATACCTATAGATGTCAAATCTGCAAATCCAATATGGAAGAAAAATACTAGAGATCAAATATTTCCTAGCAAAAATATTGCATTCATAACACATTCAAGAAAATACTTAAGATAAATAACTACTTGGGCATTTTTTCAAACACGTGGTGTATGGACATATTAAAACTAAATAAAGTAACCAAATACAACTAAAGTTGTGCAATATCACAAACCAAAAACCACAACATTAGAGAATGAACTCCAAAAAAAAGATAGCTCATAGTAGAGCATGAACCCGAATGTTATAACAGTGAACATTTACGATTTTGAATTGAGTTTGACGGTTTTCGAGAGATTGAGTTGGTGTTATTGAGAGAAATATGGTGAGCTAGATACGTGAATGGAAGAGAATAATATATACAAATGGAAGATAAAAACATACACGAATGAAAAAATAACACCTATAGGAATGGAAGAGAAAAACATACCTAGATCTTGCTATGAATTTTGAGTGAGAGAGAGGGAGAGAGAGAAAGTTGCTAAATGATTTTCGAGATGTGGGTAGCCATTTGTGTTGTTAAAATTAAAGTTATGAACTGATTGGGTGGGACAAACTAAAAAAATCACATTCAATCACAACCCTTCATTTCCATTCATTTCTTACCTTGTTGGCTTAATTATAAAGCATTAACTATCTTATCATCTTAATAGTGAAAACACCCTTACTCCTTATTAGTTTCCCCTTCAAAGACATCTAATTGAGGAGCTCTGGTTGGTGATTTGTGAGTGGTGTTTGATGCATTTGTAATGAGATAAGATTCCAGAAACATAAAGAATCTGATGTTTTAACCTCTAGCCAACATATATTAGAGGGGATTTATTCAAACATCTATATCAAACTTTTGTATTTATTCAGAGACAAAATAATTGATAAAGACAATGATTCACTGGACTTGTCACACAAAATAATTCACTGGAATTATCACACGAAATAGTTCACAAAGATAATGATTGATACAATCAGTAAATGCATACGCACTCAGTAATAAACGGGCACTCACTTAGTAAATACATGAGCACTCAGTAAATACAATCAGTAATAAACAATCCAAATATAATATTAAAACCTTAGGGTATGAAAGACCTCACTTATGTATGTACTTATATATATGCATGTATAACTATTAAATTTATGAATCTTGTCAACAAAACGATACGTGAAGGTTTCTCCTCGGAGAATTGGACATTTTTCCACCCTTCGGTTCAATCAACCCATGGTGTTCCAATATGCAACCAAATTCAACTATAGATATTAGACAACAATCCTTCGTGTTATCATCGTCAATTGATATCAACTAATGGCCAGGTCACGGATGTACCAATAAATATTATTTTACTAACTAATGGTCCGGTTACGGGTGTATTAATGGTTAGGTAACTTTAGTTAGTCCCAAAATATAACTTCCTGTTAAGAAATGTGTTGATCATAGTTGGAGAATGATACCGCAACAAAAATAACAGAATACCACAATCACCTGAAATATTTAAAAGAAATCGTGATAAGAAATCAAAATAGTCCATCATTTTTAAACAACTAAAATCTTAGTCAAAACCATCTAAAGATGTGAGTACCTTAAGGAACCATGCTTGAGCCCAAAGCATGTGTTGAAACCCAGATCAGAAATTAAAGTTGAGATCAGAAATCAATGGTTGCTAAAAGGTTTACCAACAAAATTAATTAGGCATTTTTCTAAACACGTGGTATTCAACATTTGAAAAATCAACTCAAATGCATCATATATCTCCAAATTAAAGAGAATCCAAAATAAACACATGGGTTTCAACCAAAGACAAATGATTTTTTACCTAAAAAGAACCCGAAATCGATCTTTTAAACCAAAGACATGTTACCTGCAACCCAATTGCTTCCATGAAAGTACCTAAAAAATGAGAAACAAAAATAATAAGTTAGATAAAAAAATACCCCAACTTTATGTCAAACCATCCAAGCGCATAAAATGAAAAGAATTTACACTATAACCCTAAACAAGAAGATCGCATAGAAGAGAGAGTGATATAATACCTCTAGCTCTGGGGGAGGAAAAACGCAACATGGAGACAAAAAAAACGAAAAAGATGAAGAAGGGGGTCGGTCGACATTAGGAGAGAGATTTGGTTTCATGAGAGAGGGGAGTAAGATCGTAACCTTTTTGTTGTTTTACAAAAATAACCCTTATATTTGAATTAAAGTAAAAAAATTTAGAGTAAATGAGGGGGAAAGTAAATTTTAGTGGGATAAAATTGTAATTACAATTGGAGTATAAAATGAGGTGTGGTAAGGTACATAATGTTATTGTGTAAATATTGATCTCACCCTCCATCTAGTGCCTTGTTGGCAACGTCTCAACCGTTACTTGTCTTATGATTTACGTAATAGTTTCAACACCATTGCTTCTTATTATATATATATATATATATATATATATATATATATATATATATAACATACTTTATATAATAGGTATTATATATAAATGTGTATACTTATGTATGTATACCTATATATATAAGGGGAGTAAGTGATCTCACAGAGAAAGCCAAAATGATATTTTTAAGAGGCTCCTTAAAATGATCACCAAACCAAACGTCATTCAAGGTAGGAGGGTTGCAAATATATAAACACCAACTACAAACCAACAAGACTCAATAAGTTCTTTTATGCAACCCCCCGTGTTTTTATTTATTAATTTAATTAATTTATTGGAATATTCGAGAAAAATAAATTTTTGAATTTAAACTTTTTATTGCTTAAATATGTTGGTTATGATATTAGAAGAATAAAACTTCAAGAGGAATTGAATTCGGAATTAAAATGTATTTTTTAAAAGGATTTTATTATTTTTCCCTTATAGGCATTTTGTTGGGGAGTCGATCGATCGACTATGCCTAGATTTCGAGTCGGTGAGTTATATTTTTAGAGTTTGAGTTGGTTTAGGATTTTTAATTTGTATATAAGACTAATAATTCATGGGGGGACTTCTCATAATCACTTTTTCACATGTTTTTCACCAGAGAACTCTTACAAAAGTTTTTCCACTCCTCCATCATCATCAACCTCCTACATAATCAAGTTTTTGTCACATGTTTTGGAAGGCTTAATTGGGGTTTAACCAAGTTTGTCAAAGAACACTTCTTTGTTAATTTTTTGAGAGAAATTCAACCGTGCTACGAGTTTTTCTTCAACTTAATCTCAGGCATGAATAGTCTATTATTTTTCTCTAGTATTATGCATTTTAAGTGTCCCTTAAACCCTTAATCACGTGTTTTGATTGAAATAAATTAGTAACTTAATTAGAGAAAGTGGAAACTAATTATGGGACTATCTTTATTAAATCTTTTAATCTGAATAATATTCATAACCCTTGGGTACATAGGATTGATGAGTGGAATTTGGGTTTTATTGGTATAGGTTGCACGTAGAAAAACCTTGGTTTTGAATGAAATGAATTTTGGAGACATATAAATCATGTAAATTGTGTAGAGATAATGAAATTGGAAATATGATATATTAATGATGAAATCTCGGTGTATTTAATTTAAAATAATTAAATGTAATTAATTCGGTGTTTATGACGATATGATAATTAAATTAAGATTTAATTGAATTGGACTATTATGTGTAGTTTTATACGTTGATTAATTATGCTTGTATGTGCGACTTGTTGGTATTATTAAATTTCCATTGTGATGACGAGTTGTTGGGTATTTTTTCTCTCCCTGTATTTTAGGATGCCTTCTAGGTATGGGACTAGTGGGTAGGCCTTTTGATGATTTACACCTTCTAGGTATGGGACTAGTGAGGGTAGATTATTACGACTTTATTATGTCGGTGTGGGCTGATTTTTGATACTTTATCGTCGTTACGCTAGCCTAGGCATAAGACTAGGTCGAGATTTATGTTAGAAATCCATCCTATAAATAGGATATGATGTATTGGTGACTTAGGGACCCTTAGGTATTGGACTAAGGGATATTTTTATGATCTCACATCGATTAAAAGGGTGGGATAATATGTTAATTATGAAATTGAGAAACTGGGAATTAAGGACTAAGATAAAAACAGGTATTTAAATTGGTGGCGACATAATATGTCAGGGACCGACAATTTAAACGGGTCAGCTTGGGTGATTTATATCTTGTCATGTGTGGAACCTTGTCATATTGCGGGGGATCGACAATTTAAACAGATTCGGCTGGCTATTGACAAAGGGAAGTGTGACACTTTGGTGGATTACCACCCGGGGCGGAAGAATTGCTATAATAAAAAGTGAGAATAATAATAAATTTGGGTTAATTTAATTAAATTAATGCCTTGGGACTGTGGTATAATTAAAATGACATTGGTGTGTTTTTATGAGAATCTTTGGGGGTGGTTAGTTATTTATCTTTCCACGTTTATTTATCTTCGTAAGTAAAATACTCTATTGTGATATTATTGTGTATAATTCTATGGTCTGGGTTTACGGACCCTATTTGATAGTAGTAGTGTTGATTTATGCTCGAGACTCTGACCTCGTGCGTTGATTAATTTTTTGGAGGTATTAGTCATGGAGTACCTGCATATGATTTATTAGTTTTCGTTTGGAGATGCAGCAGGTGTTTATTCATTTTATCTCTTTATTTAGTTAGACTTTCTTTTTCAATCGGATTTCATTATGAGACTTCATTTGGATTTTATTGGGATATTCAGTTCCAAAGTTTTTAGAGGATTTCAGTTGGATTATTCACAGATGTTTATTACTCAGTTTTAATTAACTTATTTTTGGAGGTTGGAATTATTCAAAGTTTTAGCATGTGATGGATCTTTTAACGTTCAATTGATATTATCATTTGGAATTGATTCAATTATTTATCTTGTGGATTGATTTTATATGTCTCATATATGTCTCATGCTAAGAATTGTATTTTATTTACTCACGCCCGACATAGTTTTGGTGGCGACTAACGCTAGAATTTAGCGGGGTTTGGAAGATGGTATCAGAGCATGGTCTTAGGTCTCGTAGGTTGTGAGTCCTTTTATCTTTCGCATTAACGATTTTTGATTCCCTTTATTGATTTGTACTCCTTAAGGTAGACGTTCTAGCATACGTGTTAGATGTGTTTCTTGCAGATATATAATTTTGTGTTAAGGACGTTGTAGGAATTGAGTTTAGAATTAGTAAGATTGATGTGAGAATCCTTGGAGTTGATTTTGGAGACGTCAATTATTTGGAAGATCATTAGTAAAAATTTTGGGTATGACTTATATCGATGCAACGATTTGATTTGATTAGAGGATTTATGTGTTGCGAAGATTATTGTAAATAGAATCGAGTGGTGTTTTGCGAGAGCGCGTGGTATGCCGTTATTTTCATAGCTATGTATACATATATGGTAGGATATATGTATTATTTTGGTGTATGAGGGGTAGGTGTGTGTAGGATTGGGTGTATGGGAGCCCAACTGTGGCATTCTATGGGTAGGCAAATGTGAGCCTTATTTTTACGTTGCATGAATTTACGCGTTGATGTGTATGCTTCGTTTACTTTCGAGGATGAAATTCTTTTGCCAGTGGGGAAGTATGTAACACCTCTTGTTTTTATTTGTTAATTTAATTAATTTATTGGAATATTCGAGAAAAATAAATTTTTGGATTTAATATTTTTTATTGGCTAAATATGTTGGTTATGATATTAGAAGAATAAAACTTCAAGCGGAATTTAAATGGAGTTTTTATAAGTTTTTTATTATTTTTACCTTATAGTAATTTTCTGGTGGAACTGTCGCCATATCTGTAGGGTCGATCGATCGACGCTCTGAGTTGATCGATCGACTATGACTAGATTTCGAGTCGGTGAGTTATATTTTTAGAGTTTGAGTTGGTTTAGGATTCTTAATTGATATATAAGACTAATAATTCATGGAGGGACTTCTCATTGTCACTTTTTCACAAGCTTGTCACAGAGAAATCTTTAAAAAATGTTCCCTCTCCTCCATAATCATCAGCCTCCTACATAATAAAGTTTTTATCACAAGTTTTGGAAGGCTTAATTGGGGTTTAATCAAGTTTGTCAAAGAAAACTTCTTTGTTAATTTTTTGAGAGGAATCCAATCATGCTACCAGTTTTTCTTCAACTTAATCTCAGGCATGAATACTCTATTCTTTTCCTTTAGTATTATGCATTTTAAGTGTCGCCTAAACCCTTAATCATGTGTTTTTAATTAAAATAAATTAGTAACTTAATTAGAGAAAGTGGACACTAATTATGGGACTTCTTTTATTAAATCTTTTAATCTGAATAATATTCATAACGTAGGATTGATGAGTGGAATTTGGGTTTTATTTGTATAGGTTGTGTGTAGAAAAACCTTCGTTTTGAATTAAATGAATTTTGGAGATGTATAATTCATGTAAATTATGTAGAGATAGTGAAATTGGAAATATGATGTATTAATGATGAAATCTCAGTGCATTTAATTTAAAATAATTAAATGGAATTAATTAGGTGTTTATGACGATGTGAAAATTAAATTAAGATTTAATTGAATTGGATTGTTATGTGTAGCTTTATAAGTTGATAGATTATGCTTGTTTGTGTGAATTATTAGTATTATTAAATTGCCATTGTGATGACGGGTTAGTGGGTATTTTTGTTCTGCCTATATTTTAGGATGCCTCTAGGTATGGGACTAGTGGGTAGGCCTTTTGATGATTTAAGCCTTCTAGGTATGGGACTTGAGAGGGTATATTATTACGACTTTATTATGTTGGGGGTGGGCTGATTTTTGATAATTTATCGTCGTTACGCTAGCCTAAGCATGAGACTAGGACGGGATTTATGTTAGAAATTCTTCGTATACATCGGAGAGGATGTATTGGTGACTTGGGGACCCTTAGGTATGGGACTAAGGGATATTTTGAGGATCTCACATCGATTAAAAGGGTGGAATAATTTGTTATTTATGAAATTGAGAAAATGAGAATTGATGCCTAAGATAAAAACCGGTATTAAAATTTGTGGCGACTTAATGCATCAGGGACCGACAGTTTAAATGGGTCAGCTTGGGCAATTTATGTCGTGTCGTGTGTGGAACCTTACCATATTGTCGGGGATCGATAATTTAAACGGATTCGGCTGGATATTGACAAGGGGAGGTGTGACACTTTGGTGGATTACCACCCAGGGCGGTGTGACACCCCGCCTAATTAATCCCGAGTGATCATTCCTAAATTAAATTAGAACAGGTTTCTCAGTTGGTTCATTCTTAGCATCACTGTCGCCGTTTTAATTACTAACCACCTAAGTGACAAAATTAGACTGATGTCATGTTGTATCTTTCATTAACTTAAATGAAATACTCATGCGGAAACAAAATAATATAACCAATCACAATTTACTGAAAACAACCAGGCACAATTAATTAACAGGCCGAATAAACCATCGGTTCAAAATCGAACCAAAGTAAAGACAAGAAATAAATCTCAAAAGGTCAGACATAAGTACTGAATAAAACTATGAGCAACATGCTCGAATAACTAATAGGAAGTCTCTACACTATGAATGAAAAGAATGAGGCGCCTATCAAACTCCCGCAACATCCACACATACTGCAGCAACGGATCCCTAGAATGAGTCAAACCCGGCGTCCCTGTGGCTGGACACCTAAAAGATTTTTAAAAGTTTTTATAGCAAGGGTTAGTACCCCAAAACATTTCAAAAATATTTAGCAAATGATTAACTTGCAGTAATAAGTAAATATGCATGCTCTACATATTTTAGTTAGTGCCGCACTCCCTTGAGGACATCCTTACCCCTCATTTAATGTGCACTACTAACGCCTTGGTTTATTTACCTAGTTATTTATCTCATGACTATATAACTGATATAATCCCCTTGCAACCACCCTACTCTAACCGAGTATGTCATATTTATGATTTCTAAGTTATTATCAACATTAACTTAATTAATCATTTTCCTTTTTAAATTCATATAACTTTCACACCCATTATATGTAATATAATTCACGGCCTGTATTAATTTACCCATACATAATTATTTACCTCATTATATACGTATAGTCATATTACAACATTCACAAACATGCCAAAATAATAATTAATAGTAAACATCCTCCCGAGTAATAACTCACCGGATGTAAATTCTCTAAAGTGCTATCCCACTAGGTATATTCACATAACCTAGTTACCCCAAGTCAGAATCGCTCACTAACTTGGTTAATACATAAAAATTGGAGGCGGTCATATTTCTTTCCTGAAAGTGAGATGCCCCTCACCCATATAATGGACGCTATGACCTGGGAATATGCTCACCCTACTCCTCAATCTTGGGAATTCATCCACTACGTGGAACCTCCCCCTATAGCACTAGAGTATATAATAATATCTAACCACTGATATTATTGCACACACCATATATATATGCAATCGCATACCGTATATATATATATATATATGAATAAAAATAAACTATCCCGGCAATCCCGTGCACTCAGTCCGTAACACAAGCCTATTCAATTTTTTATAAGTTTATGGCCCAACTCTAATTATTAATTAATTCACACATTATTTAATTAAATTTCTTTATAGGTGTCTCCCCAACCAATATATTTGGACTTACTCTCGTGGCCCGAAATAAAATAATATCCGAGTCTAAATTTCCGACTCCAAATTATTTAGCTTTCACTTTAAATAAAATTAACGTCTTGGTATCACTCAACCAAAATACCCGGACTTGCCCACTCAATCCGTATTTAATTATTTTGAAATATTATTCCAAAATCTTAATCATGGTGTGACACGCATAAATTTCCTCCAAATCCTAATTAATTTTCCCTCATAGTTAATTAGATTGAAAATTCTATATTTATTTCTCATTAAATAAGGCATGGAAGGAATTTTAAGTAAATCTCCCTTATATATAAAAACTGGTTGATCTGCCAAAAATTATCGACCATCGATCGATCGTCCCCAACCCCCGGTCGATCGATCATACAGGTCATCGTCTTCTCCTGCTTATTGTTTCAGCCATGGATGAAAAGTTTAAAACCCTAACTCCTCCTACTATCAAATCCAAGCCTTCTCATCAATAAACTACACCAAAAACCTCATAAGGAACCCCAATAAAGCCCACAAACACCTTTTAATTCTGTTCTCTACTATTTTCATAAATTGGATAAAAATCCATTTTTAATCTTTAACCCATTTAAACATCAAATCATCATCTCAAATTCATTTCTAATTCATCCTGGTTTATGCATCATACAAGATATACATTCTAATTTGAAATTATATATGAATTTCTACACAATTTAGAAATTAGAATATTGGTTTACAAAAACCCCATGTTTGTACCCTTTAAATCCCAAAACGAATTTTAATTTTCTCACATCACATAAATATCAATCAAAATGAAAATTAAATGCTATAGCAAGTTAACCACTTGCCTTATGGTTCGTAGGGTCTAATTTGAGATTGTGAATTCCCAAGGTTGAAGATGAAACCCTTTCTCTTTAGCTCTTCCTTTATCCCCCAATTTGTCTTTATCTGCCTCTTAAGTTTTCCTAAACTTTAATCAGCCGTTTCCCTTTTCTCTTAATTAGGTAATTAGTCTAAATCCCGTTTTTGGCCTAATGGGCCAAGCCCAAGTAACCCAAATACCCCCGTGTGGTCCCGGCTATGCCTAAAAATGTATCGTGGCCCGTTTACTATCCCCGGGTACACTTTTTCGACTATCTCGGCCCATCTGGACTGAACCGTACACTCAGAAATTGCATCCGAATTAATTTATAAAAATTCTTATCTGACACCCAAATTAGTTTATACCGACTCCCGGCTGAGATAAGTACATACCCTGTCATTAATACCCGAAATGACGCAAATAAATTATCACTATTCACTTAGTAATTTAATTTCCCTAAATATTAACCATTCACTCCCCGATTAATATTTAAATATATATTGTCATAATTAATTAAATTAAAATTATGAGACACAAGTAATTTTGAATTCTCGAATTAATTAAATATTAAATGCACAAAAATACGGGGTGTTACATACTCCCCCCTTACAAAGGAATTTCGTCCCCGAAAATAGGTCGTACCTGTGGTGAATAGCTCTGGATATTGTTCCCGCATATCCTTATCCCGCTCCCAGGTAGACTCATCAACATTGTGATGACCCGTTGTACTCTAACTAGTTGAACAACCTTGGATCGTAACTTTCGCTCAGTACGGTCCAGAAAAGCCATCGGTCTCTCCTCATATGAGATGTCTGGCTGTAAATCAATCTCCTCGAGTGGAATGTGCCAGAAGGCTCTCTCGCTTCTTCGATATTTCTTCAGCGATGCCACATGGAACAAGTCGTGTATCCGCTGAAGGTGCTCTGGCAATCCCAGTCTAAATGCTACCGGTCCTACTCTCTCAATAATAGGGAAAGATCCTAAGTACCTCGGTTTTAACTTACCCTTCTTGCCGAACCTCATTACCCCTTTCATAGGGAACACCCAGACTAATACCTAGTCCCCAACCTCTTACTCTACATGTCTCCATGAAGCATCAACATAACTCTTCTGCCTATCCTGAGCTATCCGAATCTGCCCTTGGATCAGCTCTATCTTGGCAGATGTCTCCTGGAAAATCTCCAGCCCCAATAGCTTGCCACCTCTAACCAACAAGCGAGTGAACGAAAAGGTCTCACGTACAGTGCCTTGAACGGTGCCATGCCAATCATGAATTGGTAGGAGTTGTTATAAGTGAACTCTACCAAAGGAAGGTATTTCTCCCAATCTCCCCCAAAGTCTAAAATGCATATTCTGATCATGTCTTCCAGCATTTGATTAACTGTCTCAGTCTTCTCATCGGTTTGTGGGTGATAGGTTGTGCTCAAACGTAACTCCGTGCCCATGGCATCCTGGAAGCTCTGCCAAAAGTGGGCCACAAAAATTTTGTCTCTGTCAGACACAATATTTATCGGCACCCCGTGTAGCTTCAAAATCTCCGCTATGAATAGTTGTGCATAAAGCATCATATCAAAGTCCGTGCGAACCAGCAGGAAGTGGGCCACCTTAGTCAACCGATCCACAATGACCCATATGGAATCGTGACCCCTCAGATTCATAAGAGGGCTTGCAATCTTTGAGAATCCTATAATGAAATGCCTGTAATAGCCTGCCAATCCTAAAAAACTGTGCACCTCGGTCAGTGTCGTGGCATGCCCCCACTCCCTCATCGTCGACACCTTACTCGGATCCACCGTAATATCCCGCTCTGATACCACGTGGCCAAGAAACTGCACCTCTCGCAGCCAAAATCCACACTTCCCGAATTTGACATAGAGTTGGTGATCCCGCAAGGTCTGTAGAAACTTATGCAGATGCTCTGCGTGCTCTAATTTCGGGGATGAAATTCGTTTGTAAGGGGGGGAGTATGTAACACCCCGTATTTTTGTGCATTTAATATTTAATTAATTCGACAATTCAAAATTACTTGTGTGTCGTAATTTTAATTCAATTAATTATGGCAATATATATTTAAATATTAATCGGGGAATGAATGGTTAATATTTAGGGAAATTAGATTACTAAGTGAACAGTGATAATTTAAATACATCATTTTTGGTATTAATGACGGGGTATGTACTTATCCCATCCGGGAGTCAGTATAGACTAGTTTGGGAGTGAGATAAAAATTTTTATAAATTAATTCGGATACCAATTTTGAGTGTACGATTGAGTGAAGATGGGCCGAGATAGTCAAAAAAGTGTACTTGGGTGTAGTAAATGAGTCACGGGATGTTTTTAGGCATAGCCGAGACCACATAGGGGTATTTGGGTCTCTTGGGCTTGGCCCATTAGGCCAAAAATGGGATTTAGCCTAATTACCTAATTAAGAGAAAAGGGAAACGGCTCATTAAAGTTTAGGAAAACCTAAGAGGCAGTTAAAGACAAATTGGGGGACAAAGGAAGAGCCAAAGAGAAAGGATTTCATCTTCAACCATGGGAATTCACAACCTCAAATCAGACCCAACGAATCATAAGGCAAGTGGTTCACTTGCTGTAGCATTTAATTTGCGTTTTGATTCATATTTATGTGATGTGAGAAAATTAAAATTCGTTTTGGGATTTAAAGGGTACAAACATGGAGTTTTTGTAAACCAATATTCTGATTTCTAAATTGTGTAGAAATTCATATGTAATATGAGATTAGTATGTATATCTGGTATGATGCGTAAACTCGAAAGAATTAGAAACGTATTTGAGATGAGTATTTGATGTTTAAATGGGTTAAAGATTAAAAATGGATTTTTACCCAATTTATGAAAACAGTAGAGAACGGAAATTAAAAGGTGTTTATGGGCTTTATGGGGGTTCCTTATGAGGTTTTTCGTGTAGTTTATTGATCAGAAGTCTTGGATTTGATAGTAGAAGGAGTTAGCATTTTAATCTTTTCATCCATGGCTGAAACATCAAGACGGAGAAGACGATGACCTGTACTATCGATTGATCGAGGGTTGGGGATCGATCCATCGATGGTCGACAATTTTTGGCAGATCGACCAGTTTTTATATATAAGGGAGATTTACTTGAAATTCCTTCCATGCCTTATTTAATGAGAAATAAATATAGGATTTTCAATCTAATTAATTATGAGGGAAAATTAATTAGGATTTGGAGGAAATTTATATGTGTCACACCATGATTAATACTTTGGGAATAATATTTCAAAATAATTAAATACGGATTGAGTGGAGAAGTTCGGGTATATTGGTTGAGCGATACCAAGACATTAATTTTATATAAAGTGAAAGCTAAATAATTTGGAGTCGGGAATTTAGACTCGGGTATTATTTTATTTCGGGCCATGAGAGTAAGTCTGAATATATTGGTTGGAGCGACACCAAAAGCAATTTAATTAATTAATGTGTGGATTAATTAATAATTAAAGTTGGGCCATAAACTAATAAGAATTTGAATAGGCTTGTGTTACGGACAGTGTGCACGGGATAGCCGGGATAGATATATATATATATATATATATATATATATATATATATATATATATATATATATATATATATATATATATATATATATACACGGTGTACGATAGTATATGTATGTGTGGTGTGTGCAGTAATATCAGTGGTTAAATATTATTATTATATACTCTAGTGCTATAGATGGAGGTTGCGCATAGTTGATGAATCTCCTAGCTTGAGGAGTATGGTGAGTATATTCCCAGGTCATAGCGTCCATTATATGGGTGAGGGGGATCTCACTTTCAGGGAAGGAATAAAACCTCCTCCAATTTTTATGTATTAACCAAGTTAGTGAGCGATTCTGACTTAGGGTAACAAGGTTATGTGAATATACCTAGTGGGATAGAACTTTAGAGAATTTACATCTAGTGAGTTATTACTCGGGAGGGTGTTTAGTATTAATTATTGTTTCAGCATGTTTGTGAATGTTGTAATATGACTATACGTATATAATGAAGTAAATAATTATATACGGGTAAATTAATACAGGTCGTGAATTGTATTACATATAATGGGTGTGAAAGTTATATGAATTTAAAAAGGAAAATGATTAATCATGTTAATGTTGATAATAACTTAGAAATCATAATTATGGCATACTCGGTTAGAGTAGGGTGGTTACAAGGGGATTACATCAATTATATAGTCATGAGATCAATAACTAGGTAAATAAACCAAGGCGTTAGCAGTGCACATATAAGGAGGGTTAAGGATGTCCTTAAGTGAGTGCGGAACTAACTAAAATATGGAGAGCATGCATATTTACTTATTAGTGCAAGTTAATCATTTGCTAAATATTTTTCAATTGTTTTTGGGTACTAACCCTTACTATAAAAACCTTTAAAAACCTTTTAGGTGTCCAGCCACAGGGATGTCGGGCTTGACTCATTCCAGGGTTCCGTTGTTGCAGCATGTGTGAATGTTGCAGGTGTTTTATAGGCGCCTCATTCTTTTCATTCATAGTGTAGAGACTTTCTATCAGTTATTCGAGCATGTTGCTCATAGTTTTATTCAATACTTATGTCAGACCTGTTGAGATTTATTTCTTGTCTTTACTTTGTTGGGTTTTGAACCGATGGTTTATTTGGTCAGTTAATTAATTGTGCTTGGTTGTTTTCAATAAATTATGATTGGTTATATTATTTTATTTTCGCATGAGTATTTCATTTAAGTTAATGAAAGATAAAACATGGCATCAGTCTAATTTTCTCACTTATGTGGTTAGTAATTAAAAAGGCGACAGTGATGCTAAGAATGAACCAACTGAGAAACCTATTCTAATTTTATTTAGGACTGATCACCCGGGGTTAATTAGGCGGGGTGTCAAACACCCCATATTTTTGTGCATTTAATATTTAATTAACTTGGAAATTCAAAATTACTTGTGTGTTGTAATTTTAATTGAATTAATTATGGCAATATATATTTAAATATTAATCGGGGAGTGAATGGTTAATATTTATGGAAATTAAATTACTAAGTGAATAGTGATAATTTATTTACGTCATTTCGAGCATAAATGATGGGCTATGTACTTATCTCAGTCGGGAGTCGGTATAGACTAATTTGGGTGTGAGATAAGGATTTTTATAAATTAATTCAGATACCAATTCTGAGTGTACGGTTGAATCTGGATGGGCCGAGATAGTCGGAAAAGTGTACCCGGGTGCAGTTAACAGGTCACGGGACTGTTTTAGGCACAGTCGGGACCACATGGGGGTATTTGGATCCCTTGGGCTTGGCCCATTAGGCCAAAAATGGAATTATCCTAATTACCTAATTAAGAGAAAAGGGAAACGTCTGATTAACATTTAGAAAAACCTAAGAGGAAGTTAAAAACAAATTGGGGGACAAAGGAAGAGCCAAAGAGAAAGGATTTCATCTTCAACCTTGGGAATTCACAACCTCAAATCAGACCCGACGAATCATAAGGCAAGTGGTTAACTTGTTGTAGCAATTAATTTATGTTTTGATTCATATTTAGGTGATGTGAGAAAATTAATATTCGTTTTGGGATTTAAAGGGTACAAACATCGGGTTTTTGTAAACCAATATTCTGATTTCTAAATTGTGTACAAATTCATATATAATCTGAGATTAGTATGTATATCTGGTATGATGCGTAAACCCGGATGAATTAGAAATGAATTTGTTATGAGGATTTGATGTTTAAAAGGGTTAAAGCTTAAAAACGAATTTTTACCCAATTTATGAAAACAGTAGAGAACGGAAATTAAAAGGTGTTTGTGGGCTTTATGGGGGTTCCTTATGAGGTTTTTGGTGTAGTTTATTGATGAGAAGGCTTGGATTTGACAGTAGAAGGAGTTAGGGTTTTAAGATTTTCATCCATGGCTGAAACAGCAAGTCGAAGAAGACGATGACCTATACGATAGATCGATCGAGGGTTGGGGATCGATCGATCGATCGATGGTCGACAATTTTTGGCAGATCGGTCAGTTTTTAGAAATAAGGGAGATTTACTTAAAATTCCTTCCATGCCTTATTTAATGAGAAATAAATATAGGATTTTCAATCTAATTAATTATAAGGGAAAATTAATTGGGATTTCGAGGAAATTTATGTGTGTCACACCGTGATTAATACTTTGGGAATAATATTTCAAAATAATTAAATACGGATTGAGTGGGCAAGTCCGGGTATATTGGTTGAGCGATACTAAGTCGTTAATTTTATTTAAAGTGAATGCTAAATAATTTGGAGTCGGGAATTTAGACTCATGTATTATTTTATTTCAGGCCACGAGAGTAAGTCCGAATATATTGGTTGGGGCGACCCCAAAAGAAATTTAATTAATTAATGTGTGAATTAATTAATAATTAGAGTTGGGCCATAAACTTATAAAAATCTGAATAGGCTTGTGTTACGGACTGAGTGCACGGGATAGCCGGGATAGTTTATTTTTACTCTTATATATATATATATGTGGTGTGTGCATTAATATCAGTGGTTAGATATTATTATATACTCTAGTGCTATAGGGGGAGGTTGCGCGTAGTGGATGAATCCCCTAGATTGAGGAGTAGGGTGAGCATATTCCCAGGTCATAGCGTCCATTATATGGGTGAGGGGCATCTCACTTTCAGGAAAGGAATATGACCGCCTCCATTTTTATGTATTAACCAAGTTAGTGAGCGATTCTGACTTGGGGTAACTAGGTTATGTGAATATACCTAGTGGGATAGCACTTTAGAGAATTTACATCCGGTGAGTTATTACTCGGGAGGATATTTACTATTAATTATGACTTCAGCATGTTTGTGAATGTTGTAATATGACTATACGTATATAATGAGGTAAATAATTATATAAGGGTAAATTAATACAGGCCGGTAATTGTATTACATATAATGGGTGTGAAAGTTATATGAATTTAAAAAGGAAAATGATTAATTAACTTAATGTTGATAATAACTTAGAAATCATAATTATGGCATACTCGGTTAGAGAATAACTAGGTAAATAAACCAAGGCGTTAGTAGTGCACATTAAAGGAGGGGTAAGGATGTCCTCAAGGGAGTGAGACACTAACTAAAATATGGAGAGCATGCATATTTACTTATTACTGTAAGTTAATCATTTGCTAAATGTTTTTCAAATGTTTTTGGGTACTAACCCTTGCTATAAAAGCTTTTAAAAACCTTTTAGGTATCCAGCCACAGGAACGCCACGCTTGACTCATTCCAGGGATCCATTACTGCAGCATGTGTGGATGTTGCGAAAGTTTGATAGGTGCCTCACTCTTTTCATTCATAGTGTAGAGACGTCCTATCAGTTATTCAAGCATGTTGCTCATAGTTTTATTCAGTACTTATGTCAAATCTGTTGAGATTTATTTCTTGTATTTACTTTGGTTGGGTTTTGAACCGATGGTTTATTCGGTCAGTTAATTAATTGTGCTTGGTTGTTTTCAGTAAATTGTGATTGGTTATATTATTTTGTTTTCGCATTAGTATTTCATTTAAGTTAATGAAAGATAAAACATGGCATCAGTCTAATTTTCTCATTTAGGTGGTTAGTAATTAAAAAGGCGACAGTGATGCTAAGAATGAACCAACTGAGAAACCTGTTCTAATTTAATTTATTACTGATCACCCGGGGTTTATTAGGAGGGGTGTCACAGGCGGGAGGACTGCCATAATAAAAAGTGAGAACAATAATAAATTTGGGTTGATTTAATTAAATTAAATTAATGCTTTGGAACTATGGGATAATTAAAATAATATTGATGTGTTTTTATCAGAATCTTTGGGGGTGGTTAGTTATTTATCTTTCCGCATTTAATTATCTTCGTAAGTAAAATACTCTATTGTGATATTTATTGTGTATAATTTTATTGTCTGGGTTCACGGATCTTATTTTATGGGTGTAGTGTGTATTCTTGCTCGGGGCTCTGACTTCGTACGTTGATTAAATTTTTTTCGGTATTAGTGCTGGAGTAGCTGCACAGGATTTATTGGATATCGTTTGGAGGTGAAGCGGGTGTTTATTCATTTTATCACTTGATTTCGTTAGGTTTTATTTGTCAGTCGTATTTCATTATTAGTCTTCATTTAGGTTTTATTGGGCCATTTGGTTCCAAAGTTTTTAGAGGATTTCAGTTGGATTATCCACAGTTGTTTATTACTCAGTTTTAATTAAATCATTTTTTGAGGCTGGACTTATTCGAAGTTTTAGCATATGATGGATCTTTTAACGTTCAGTTGATATTATCATGTGGGATTGATTCAATTATTTATCTTATGAATTGATTTTATATGTCTCGTATCTGTCTTATGCTAATAATGGTATTTTATTTACTCACGCACGACTTAGTTTAGGTGGCGACCGATGCTAGAATTTGGCGGGGTGTGACAGATGGTATCAGAGCATGGTCTTAGGTCTCATAGGTTATGAGTCCATTTAGATTTCGTGTTATCGATGTTTGATTCCCTTTATTGATTTATACTTCTTAAGGTATATGGTTTAGCATACGTGTTAGATGTGTTTCTTGGAGATATATAATTTTGTGTTAAGGACGTTGTAGGCATTGAGTTTAGAATTAGTAAGATTAATATGAGAATCCATAGAGATAATTTTGGAGACGTTAATAAATGGAAGATCATTAGTATAAATTTTGGGTATGTCTTATATTGATGCATCGAAGTGATTTGATTTGAGGATTTATGTGCTGCGAAGATTATCGCAAATAGAATCGAGTGGTGTTTTGTGAGAGAGCATGGTACGTCGTTATTTTCATAGTTATGTATATATATATATATATATGGTAGGATATATATGTTATTTTGGTGTACGAGGGGTAGATGCATGTAGGATTGGGTGTATTGGCGCCCAATTGTGGCCTTCTACGGGTAGGCATATGTGAGCCTTATTTTTTACATTGCGTGAATTTATGCGTTGATGTGTATCCTTCATGTAATTTCGAGGATGAAATTCTTTTGCTAGTAGGGAAGTATGTAACACCCCATGTTTTTATTTATTAATTTGATTAATTTATTTGAATATTCGAGAAAAATAAATTTTTGGATTTAATAATTTTTATTAGTTAAATATGTTGGTTATGATATTAGAAAAATAAAACTTCAAGACGAATTAAAATGGAGTTTTTATAAGTTTTTTATTATTTTTGCCTTATAGTCATTTTGTGGGGGAACTGTTGCCAGATCTGTAGGGTCGATCGATTGACCCTGGGAGTCGATCGATCGACTATGCCTAGATTTTGAGTCGGCGAGTTATATTTTTAGAGTTTGAGTTAGTTTAGGATTCTTAATTGGCATATAAGACTAATAATTCATGGGGGGACTTCTCATAATCACTTTTGTAAATAAAACCTCTCATTTTTCGTAAATCTAATAAAAAAACTCAAAGAAGAATGGTTGTCCGTAAATCTAAGAGAGAAAATGAGAACAAAATCTAACAGAATTTCGGCTGACTTTTTTTAAATAAAATCTCTCATTTTACGAATACCCTAACACTCCTATTCATAGAGGAGATGGAAGGATCGAGAATAATGGCTGGGAAAACGGCATTACCCACAAATAACAAGGATAGTCACGACTTTCACCAGACCAATCAAAGGGTAAAAACGAGAAACACAAAATAGGGGTACATGCGTAAAAGGCCAACCAAGGAGAAGGGGCATAAGGGTAAAAAAACTAGGGGGACAAAACGATCAACTTCTCACACAAGTCAAGAGACACGTGGTCAAATCGCGTGTCTCAACACGCGGTCTCCCACTAGCCACAAAAGACTTGACACAAATTGAGCAAAGAAACACAAAATGGCTCAATCTCAGCCAATAGATCAAAAGATGAAATCTCAGCCTTTAAATTTAGATTAAACATTTTAATTAAATAAAATTGATTTTTTTAATAAAGAAATGTTTAAACAACCAAAATAAAATTTCAATAAATACAGAAAATATGGATTTAATTTAAACATTATTTTAGTAAAAAATAATTTAAACAATATTTTAATCATCACGGAACTGTATTACAAAATACATAAAAGAAAAAAAATATTTAAAATAATAATAAAAAGACCTAAAAGGCAAAATGATGTTGATAAATAAAATAAAACCATCTCAAAATTGAGACACGCATTGGGGACAATTTCAATAATATTAATAATACATGTAAGGGAATAGTTATATAAATAGTTAAATAAAATATAATTGTAAAAAAATATAATTATATATTACACATAAAAATTAAAGATAATCTATTAAGAAATATTTACATAATCACTTACTAAAAATCTGTTTGGAATAATCAAAATCAAAATATTATATTAAAAGAAAATGTATATTAACTATAATTGAGATAAATTAAATATTATTAAAGGGATTAATTACATTTTTTTAACACTAACGATGTATTTAAATAATACCAAAATGAAGTTGAGAATCAACTTTGTAAAAAGATAAAGGCTATTATGAGTGATAGAGGTAGGAATATGATTCTCCTTTTGAGGATTGTTCACCAAACTACTGCTCATTACTCACATTAATCAAATGGCATTACGGAATACAAAAATCTTACAATGAAAGAAATGATGAACTGTATGTTAATATGTTCTGGAGCACCATAAAACTTGTGGGGGGAAGCCTACCTCACAAGAAAACTCACAAAACACATTATGAATTATGGAATAGTTGAAGACCTTGCTATAAATATTTACGAATGCGGGGGTACTTAGCCAAAGTGATGGTTCCTAAATCCCTTTGATTATATTTTCATTGGTTATGCAATTAATAGTAGTGCATATCGACTTTTAGTTTGTAAATTTGAGATTTTGGATATTCATGTTAATACAATTATTGAGCCAAGGGATGATTCATTTTTTAAAAATAAACTTCCGTTTAACACGACTCGAAAATCTATTCCTATTAAAAGGACACATGACGCTACATCTAGCGGTAATCATTCATCCAAAGATCAATAATCTTTAACATATGAACCTAGATGTAGAAAAAGGACAAAAACATCCACTTCTTTCATTCCTGATTTTCAAACATACTTGTTGGAAAACGATCCTAAAACGTATAAAGAAGCTATATCTTCACCCGATGCTTCAAATTGGAAAGAAACAATTAATAGTGAAATTTAATCCAAAATGCAAAATCATATATAGGAACTAGTGGATTTACCACCAGGTGTGACACCCACCTATTTTAATCCTGGGTGATCAGTTCATAATTAAATTTAACAGGAATCATTAATGTTTTCATTCTTAATATCATTGTCGCAAATATTTTTTAATTACTAATCACTTATGTCAAAATAAGTTGGTGTCAAATTTTATCTTTATTATGAACACATGCGGAAGTAAATTAAATGACTAAACCATTCACACATAAATATAGTCTGAACAATCACACGATATATATATATATATATATATATATATATATATATATATATATATATATATGAGACCGAATAAACCATCGGTGCTCTAAGTACTCCAACCACAATAAGTAAAACTAAATTGAAATACAGTCCGGTGAATAACTGAATAAAACAAATGGACTGAAGGCAACACGCCTAAATGAACAGCTAACGAACCTCCTATCTAGAATGAAAGAGCTGAAGCGTCTAAAGAAACCTCCTTCAAGAATTCACACTCTGCTGCAGCTATGCGTCTCTCGATAGGATGTTTAGGCTTGGCATCCCAGTGGATGGACACCTAAAAGGTTTTGAAAATATTTTTGGCATGGGTTAGAGCCCAAGTAAAACATTTTGAAAATATTTTGCAAGTATTTAGATCACAATTTAAATCAATTCTTTATTACACATGTAATACTCGCGTGCACTCACTTGAGATCCTCACCTCTCAACTAATATGCACGCCTAACGTATTAGACCTAACTAGTATTCTCTTCCCAACTAGATAAGGTATCCGACTACTCTCGATAACTCGAATTCTCTCGTATATCCCCATACAAAACGATACTACCGTCCCAATAATAAATTATTTATTTATTATCATTTTTTATTGAGTTAATTATTTAAGTTTCACTACTTAAAGTATTTTAGATATACATCATATATCAATTCTACTATCTCACATAAGTAGATATATCATACCAGTATATATTCATCACATATATAATATATAAACAACTATAGCATCTCCGAAATGGCCCTTCGTGATACCGGCATACTATGTTATCAAGTCCATGTACCTCTCATAATCAATCAAGGACTATTGGTTCAGCATGTCTCCTCGAACCCAAAATAAATCAACATAACAATGGAGGAGAATATGGTTCTAAGACTTTGGGATATGTACCTACGTAATGTACCCAACCGACACATCGGTCCCACTAATACACGCCACATAGTGAGCCGCTCTAAGTTTCATGCTCTAGGGCAAAATTCAAACCTCATTGGAATCGTCAAGGTGGGATCTCCCTCTGCGCAAAAACCTAGGGATAACAGGCAACGTAGATATGTTCACACAAATAATTAAATCATATTTATAGGTATTCACGCAACCTATATACATATATTATTCAGTAGGTATCCACACAACCCAGTTATATCCACTCGTACGTAGTATACATCACTCTCAAATTCATCGTACCGTTAATTTTAATTACTAATCCAATTCTTAAAATTTTGAGAATTGCTCGCTACTCCAAGTGTCCTACTTATCCCTTATTTATTATGTAGTTATTACCATCTTATACTTCTAGTTGTAAACATAGATTCACTCATCACTATGTAACTCATCTTGAATTTCATTTATTTATTAACTATGGACATTTTCTCAATTACTCCAATACTTAACTCATCTCATTTTATATAAATATAAGTCCCATCATAGGCCTAGTGACATTTTCATACTCTCCTCTATAATTTAAAAATGTCCCAAAAGTTCCCTTACGAATTATCCAAAATTTTCGGGCTTAAAAAGAACAATCTTCAATTATGGGCAAAATTGAATCGATTCATCCAATGCACGAATCAATTCGCCCTGCCAAATCGATTCTACCTAACGAATCGATTCTCCCTTGGGCCGAATCGATTCGAAATGCATCAGGTCCCTTCTTCTTCAATTTTCTGTTATAGTTTTTTTACACCATTTCAATCCTCAAACTTTGATACAACAATCTGAAACTCCCAATTAACATAACTAAACATCAAATATACATGTAAGGATAATTTCTGACATAAATCATGTGTAAAATCCATAAAATTTCATCCAATATTCGATTAAATCTTCAATAAAAATTAAACCCTTCATTTTTGTGTTCTTCACATAAGTTCATCAAAATCCAAATTTATCCCATGATCTAAATCCCATAATTTCTTATTTCATTTTATTTATACAATTGGATTAATTCTACATGCAATCATAATCCAAATTATAAATTCTATTCATCATAATCATAAGAATATAATCAATTATCCTTAATTCAAAGGCCTTACTCTAGACATGTATTATAACTCAGAAAAAATTACAAGATATGTACTTGCCTTGCATGGGAGTGATCTGATTTCGTGCTCTTGATGATAATTCTCCTCTAATCCATCCTCCAAAGATGATCGTGATGCAAGAACAAGGTGAAAGGCTTCAAGAATCCTCTCATAAGCTCCAAGAATACTCTTCCTCTTCTCTCTAATGCCCTCCAAGTGTTTTCTATTCCATTTACCCTAGCCTCTCACAACTACAAGTTTATATAACCTTTGGAAATTCGTATCTCCCTTAACCCTAGACTATAAAATTACCAAAATGCCCTCTCGGGGTATCGATTTGGTCTAAAACTGTCCCGGGATCCAAACTATACACTCGAGTATACAATTTCTATTGTTTCGATCCTTCCGAACTCAACTGTAACCTCAAAATCATCCTCCGAGTTACTAAATATTAGTTTCCTATATTGGTCTCATATAGTCCACACACGGTGCTCGGTTGAGATAAAATATTGTCATGTCACTATCACTTGCCATGACATCAAATACGTAGAACTATTCACTCAAGAATTTTATTCGATAAACATTATTCATTTCTCTCCAATTAATAATTTAATTTACCCATAATATTTAATTTTCATTAAATTACGTCAAACGTGTAATTTAATTTTAAACCAATTAACCAAATTTTAATTTCTCAAAAATACATGTTGTTACATACTTGCCTCCTTATGAGGGAATTTTTTCCTCGAAATTTGAATGTACCTGTGGTAAATAACTCTGGATAATTCTCACGCATGTCATCCTCCCACTCCCATGTCGACTCATCCACATTGTGGTGCCCCCACTAAATTCTAACCAAGGGTGAACCTTTAACTGCAATTTACGCTCATTATGTTCCAGTATCGCCATCGGTCTCTTCTCGTATGAGATATCGGGGTGAGAGTCGATCTCTTTTAAGGGGACATGCCAAAAATCTCTCTCACTCATCTAGTATCTTTTCAGCGATGACATGTGAAATGCATTGTGAATCCTCTCTGGCTGCTCAGGTAATCCCAGTCTATAAGCTACTGGTCTCACCCTCTTTAATGATTAAAAATTATCCCACATATCTCGGCACCAATTTCCCTTTCTGTTCGAACCTCATAACTCCTTTCATAGGAGACACTCGCACCAGTACCTGGTCACCAACCTCAAGCTCTATGTGTCTTCAATCTGCATCAGTGTAACTCTTCTGCCTATCTTGAGCTATCTAGATGCTCCCTCGAATCAACTCAATCTTAGCAGTAGTGTCCTGAATCATCTTTGACCCCAATAACTTATTATCCCCCACCTCTAACCAGTGAGCAGGTGAACGATAAGGCCGATTTTAAAGTGACTCAAATGGTTCCATGCCAATGATGAATTGGTAGGAGTTATTATATGCAAACTCCACCAATGGAAGGTACTACTCTCGTCCTTCACCAAAGTCAAGTATGCACATCCTCGACATATCCTCAAGCATCTTATTAACCCTCTATGTCTGACCATCTGGCTGTGGGAGATATATTGTACTCAACCATAAATCTGTGTCCATCGCCTCCTGAAATCTCTGCTAGAAATGGGACAGAAAGATCTTGTCCCGATCAGACACAATATTAATTGAAACCCCATCTAATCGTATTGTCTTGGCTATAAATAACTGTGCATATTATTTTGTCCCAAAATCCGTATGAGCTGGAAGAAAATGAGTCAGCTTGATCAATCGATCCATGATCACCTATATGGAGTCATGACCTCTCTGTGATAATAGTATCCCGATAATAAAATCCATGGAGATACTTTCCCATTTCCATAAGGGAATCTCTAGTTACTGTAAAATTCCTATCAGTCTCTGGTGGTCTACCTTCACTAACTGGTAGGTAGCACACTGCGAGATAAACTTCGTTATGTCCGTTTCATTACTGACCACTAATAATCCCTACGCATATCCTGGTACATATTATTTCCATAGGGATGTACCGTAAATTGGGACCCATGAGCCTTTGACATCTCTGCATGCCTTAAGTCATCACCCTCAAGTCTCCCATTAAAACGTAAGCCACCTTTCGAACTGATCGAGTACCCCTCTGTCCCATAAGCTAATAACTGACGAACTCTGTCCTTGAAATATTGGTCCTTTGTCTATGCTTTTACCACCTTCATCATAATCTCGAGTGTGACAGCTAATACAGATATACAAGTCGTAATAATCTCTCATCATGGAAAAGATCTCTCCACTTCCCTTTCTAAGCCGCTATTAGCTCTCCTGCAGGCCTTTGACTTAACGCGTCTGCCACCACTTTAGCCTTCCTAGGATGATATTGAATATCAAACTGGTAATATGTCATGAACTCCAACCACCTCCTCTGTCTCATGTTCATATATTTCTGCGTGAACATATACTAAATCGATTTATGGTTCCTGAATAAGGTAAAGTTCTCTCCCAATAAATAATGTCTCCAAACCCTCAAATCAAATACCATTGCGGCTAACTCCAAGTCATGTGTGGGATAATTCTTATCATGTGGATTTAGCTTTAGATATGCATACGCTATAGCTCTTTTCTCCTATTGTAATACACCACAAGTACCTACAAAGATGCATCAGTGTAGATGCAGTACGCCACTCCTCCCTTAGGTAGTGAAAGTGCATGTGATGATGTCAATTTGTCCTTTAGCTCATCAAAAGCTAGATCATAATGGTCGTCCCAAATAAATAGTACCCCTTTGCTACTCAAATTTGTCAACGGGCCCATAATCTTTGAGAAACCCTTAATAAACCTTCGATAATATCTTGGAAATCCAAAAAAACTGCAAACCTCGATCGGTGTCATGGGTTGGCCCTACTCCATCACTGCCAATACCTTACTTAGATCAATAGAGATACCCTTCTCAGACATAACGTGACCCATAAACTTCATCTTTCAAATACAGAACCCACATTTACTAAACTTCTATTATAATTTGTGTTCTCTAAGTGTCTGTAAAACCCTGCATAAGTGCTCAGCATGCTCGTGCTCAGAACAAGAGTAAAGAAAAATATCATTGATGAACACGATCACAAACTGGTTTAGAAACTCCTGAAAAACCCTATTCATCAGAGCCATGAACACTACTAGCGCATTGGTGAGTCCAAATGGCATCACCCTAAACCTGTAAGACCCATATTATGTCAAAAAAGTGAACGTCCTCCTCCAAGACACGCAACTTATGATAGTCGGATCATACATCTATCTTGAATAAGTAAGTTTCTCTCGTCAGCCGATCGAATAGATCATGGATACGATACAGTGGATACTTATTTTGGATCGTGACCTTATTCAACTCTTTGTAGTCAATACACAACCGAAGTGACCTATCCTTCTTTTTTATGAACACCGGTACGTCCCAAGATGAAGTACTCCGTCGAATAAAACTCCACCCCAGGATTTGCTGAATCTGATCCCTTAATTCCCACATCTCAAATGGGGTCATGTGATAAGGTGCTTAAGATATAAGTCCTGTACCCGATGCTTTGTCAATAAAAATCAATTTCCTAGCTAGGTGGCAACCCGGGTATATCCAGGAATACATCCTCGAACTCCCTCATGATTATAATTGAGTCTAATAAAACAACTACTTCCTATGAGGTCTCCCCCTCAATGTAATACAAATATGCGCTCGACCTGCAGAGGAATCACCACTAAGAACATCTTATATCCAGGAATAAAGAATATAATAGTCCTTCCGAAACATCCACCATCGCTCAATATCTAGCTAACCAATACATCCCCAAGATAACATCACACCCCTCCATGTCTAATACAATAAGATCAACAGCTAAACATAGTTTACCCACATCGATATCCATACCCCAACAGATCAAGTGTATAAGAGACCCACTACCCATCGGTGACTACACACACATAAGGAGACCACCAGCTGTCTCTAATAGGTTGACAACTCATGAAAATCTAGTCACTATGAAAGAATGTGATGTTCTAGTATCAAATAGAATACTACCCATAGGCCCATGAATAGAAAACGTACCCATTACTGCTGTGGTGCTTGTTGTATGGTGGCATCTCAGACGTTATAGATATGCCCATACTGTAATTGTCCCTGTTATGGTGGTTTGGGTGGTGCTGGTGCCGTAGGTGGCCTCTGTGCCTGATGCTCCTACAGGGCACCCTACTGTCGAGGTGATCTCCCTTGCTGTGGGAAATCCCTCCTTTTGTAGCACGTTTGTCCACAAATAAAGCACTGGCCTGGAAACTCTCTCTGTTGCTGGCCCTCATTGCCCTAACGGTACTAACCCTGATGTTGACCTTGTTGGCCTTGACCCTACTGAGTACCTCTATTGTTCCCTTAGCCATGGTCGCCGTGAGGAAACTGATATTACTAAGGACCCTGTTGGCTCTGCCTGGAACCACCCTCAAGTCAAAAGCCCCTAGTTCTGAACTTCTTATCTTGATTCCCTTATCGAGAGTTTTTCCCCTAGTGTCTACCTAACTGATGTTACTATGGCACTCCACTAGCACCGCACCCTCATATCTTACCCTGCTAGCTGGGCACCTCCTCTCTTGTTTCCTTTAACATGGAAGCGATGATATTAGTAGTGTAATAGTGCGGGATTGACGACATCAGTATAAGTCGCTAATGTTAGATTGCCAATCAAATGCTACCTGATCCTCTAGGCTAAACCATCCATGAACTTCGCCTTCTTCCTTTCTTCATTGTTCACCTTGTCTGGTATAAAATTAGACAAACGAGTGAACTCCTCCTCATATTCGACCACATAATGCTCTCCCAGAGTCACCTCACTGAACTTCTTCTGCATCTAAGTCCTCTACGGCTGGTGGAAAGTATTTGCAGTCAAATCGCACCCAAAAATTAGCAATAGTCATAGTATCCTCTCTGCCACAATGGTCACTGACTCCCACCACTGTAACGCTACTCCAAATAACTTGAAAGTGGCTACCATCTGCTTCTGCACCTCACTATAGTCAACCATACGCAAGTGGTGTTGGATGTATTTCTTCCACTGACACGCAGCAATCATATCTGAACTCCCCTGATCCTTTGGTGGGTGGACCTTCTGCCACTCTAACGGTCCTAGGTGTGCCTGAACAACTGGTGCCACTAGTTACAGTGTATATTGTCCCTAAGGGAAATGCTGAGCCATGGTAGTCAGTGATGCATTAACTACATGTGCCATGATTGTTGCCACTTCTGCTACTGCCACTGACCCCTGTGGTGGCTGTGGTTGCGGTGCCTGTGGCTTTGGCTAGGGGTGGAAATTTTAGAGACGTCACGAAAACATGACATGACACGATAAAAAATTAACCCAAAATTAGCACAACTTTTCATGTTCGTGTCATGTTTGAGTTTATGTTTTTAGAACGAAGTTGTGTCGTATCATGTTCGTGTCAAAATTATGAGTCATGTCAGTCGTGTTATCGTGTCTTGTCATGTCAATCGTGTTTTATTCGAGTTATCGTATATATTTATGTTTAGTTTACTATAAATTTTAAAAAATCGTGTTATTCGTGTCATGATGTGTTGTGTCGTCTCTTATTTGGGTCGTGCTCGTGTCAACTAAAAAAAAGAATCGTGCAATGTCGTGTTCGTGTTCGAAATAATCTTGTGGTGTCATGTCGGTCTGAAACACGACACAGAAACACGAATTTCTACCCCCTAACTATAGCTGAGCCATACCTGTATTATCCCTAGTCGCTATTCTTACCGGCTATCTTCTCCAGGGTGGAATCTAAAAATAGAATCGATTTTTATGAGTTCACAGACAATACAATTATAACATAATAAGAACGAAACTCAAATGCATAATCATGAATACAATAATCCTAATAATGGGGCTCTATGTCAAAGAACACTACGCTGAAATCATAGTAAGCCGTACAGATCCTATAGAAATTAGAACCCGATGCTCTAATACTATCTGTGACACCTCACCTATTTTAATCCTGGGTGATTAGACCATTATTAATTTAAATAGGAATTATTATTGGTTTCATTCTTAGCATCACTTTCGCATAACATTTTAATTACTAATTGCATATGTCAAAATAAGCTAGTGTCAAATTTTATTTTTATTATGAACACATGCGGAAGTAAATTAAATGACTAAACCATTCACATATAAAATATAGTCCGAACATTCACATGAGATATATATAAATAAATGAGACCGAATACACCATCGGTGCTCTAAGCACACAATCCAACCATAATAAGTGAAACTATATCAAAATACAATCTGATGCATAACTGAATAAAAGAAATAGTTTGAAGGCAACACGCTCAACTAAAAGGCTAAGGAACCTCTTATATATAATGAAAGAGATGAAGTGTCAATATAAATATCTTACAATCCTCCACACTACTGCAGCTACGTGTCGCTGGATAGGATGTCTAAGCTTGGCATCCATGTGGTTGGACACCTAAAAGATTTTGAAAATATTTTTGACACGGGTTAAAGCCCAAGTAAAATATTATGCATGTATTCAAATCAAAATTTAAATCAGTTATTTATTACACATGTAATATCCACATACACTCACTTGAGATCATCATCTCTCAACTAATGTACAAGCCTAATGTATTCTACCTCACTAGTATTCCCTGCCCAACTAGATAAGGTATCTAAGTACTCTCGATAATTCTATTTATCTGGTATATACCCATACAACACGTTACTACGGTCATAATAATTAATTATTTATTTATTCCCATATTATAATTGAGTCGATTGTTTAAGTTTCACTACTTAAAGTATTTTAGATATACATCATCTATTAATTCTACTGTTTAACATAAGTAGATATATCATACTGATGTATATTCATCACACATATAATATATACACAACTATAATATCTTCTAAATGCCCCCTTGTGATGTTGGCATACCTTGCTATCATGTTCATGTACCTCTCGTACTCAATAAAGGACTGTTGGTTTGACATGTCTCCTCGAACCCAAAATAAATCAACATAAAAACGGAGGCAATCATGGTTCTAATCCTTTGGGATACGCATATACCTAATGTACCCCAACGACATGTCGGTCCCATTAATACACATCACATAGTGAGCCGCCCTAAGTTCCATGATCCGAGGCACAAATCCAAACCTCACTAGAATCATCAAGGTGGGATCGCCATCTGTGCAGAAACCTCTCGACAGCAGGCAGCGTAGGTATGCTCACACACATAATTAAATCATATTTTTAGGTATTCAAACAACCTATATACATATATTATTCGGTAGGTATTCACATAACCCAATTATATCCATTCGTACGTAATATATATCACTCGTATATTCAATGTACCGTTAAATTGAATTATTAATCCAATTCTTATAATTATGAGTATCGCTCACTACTCTAAGGGTCCTATTTATTCCTTATCTAGTATGTAGTTATTCCCATCATATACTGCTGGTCGTAAACATAGATTCACTCATCACTATGTAATTAGTCTTGAATTTCATTTATTTATCAATTATGGACATTTTCTCAATTATTCTAATTCTGAACTCATCTCATTTTATATAAATCTAAGTTCCACCATAGGCCTACTGACATTTACATATTCACCTCTATAATTTAATGTAAGGACATGATTTTATAAATGTCCGTTATCAATTTAGTATGTCAGATATCGATACACCGTCGAAGAATGTTCAAGATCAAATATGCATCGATATGGATTCGAATATCAATCTCTTCAACAATTATGCCCAACGAGGATGATTTTGGTAATATATGTTTAAGTTCCATTTACAGTTTACATTAAAAGTGTTGGGATATTTTTATAGAAGTTTAATGATTTTTTAAATGATTTTAAATGACTTTTATCATAAAAAGTTTTGGATAAACTTTGCTGATCTCGTAAACAGTCGTAGCTTTGAAGTTTCCAAGAATTGCAAAAGACTGAATGATTTTGGGAAACGCATATGATGTCGTTCGAATGAGATCAGATCTCGTTCAAACGGCATCGTATGTCATTCGAATGAGAAATTTTTCTTTGACACTCCACCTCCTTTAAAGTTATTATATAAAGGGTGTCATACATCTAAATTTCGTATGGAGAAAACACTGTTTCAATAAAAATACGTTTTTAGTGTTTTTTGGTTTATTCTCCATCACTTTGAGGGTTCAAACCCTTTTTTACAATTCACAAATCCCAGTGCTTATGTGTGAGTTATTTTATGGAACCCAAGAAAAGATCTTTGCTATTGTTCAACTCTTTGTAAAGAGGAAAAATCTACACCGGACTGAGGTCATTAGGGAGTGTTGAGGTATTCCTGGGCTGAAGATAGGACTGGAATTCTTATGGAGCTTCTTCAGTTGTTCCATTACTGATGACATCGACTGACACCTGCGGGTATTCATATGTCAATTTTATTTTCGGTGTAATCGAATTGTAAACCGTTCTTTTACAAATTATAGTGAAAATAAAAAGGTTTTTGCCCTTGGAGGATTTTTTTCTTGAAATTGGTTTCCTTTACATGCTTATTGATTTAATGCTTTCAAATCACCTAGATGCATGTGTTAGGGTTGAACTAAAATTTGGTTTTGATTAGAATTGGTTTATTTGAGAAGTTGCATTTATTCCGCTCTAGCACACTCTTTAAATTGGTATCAGAGCGGGTATCGCTAATTTATCGCGTTTGATCCTATTTTTTAAAAAATTATGTTTGAACCTGTTTTTCTTAAAAATGGCTTTTGGAGGTTTTGATGATTTTCTATGTTCACTTTTTGAAAAGTCTAATTGGAAAATTCACATGAACTCTCATTTTAAATCTTTCGTTGAAAACTATTGAGAGGTGTTCAGGTTCTGAGGGTGTAGGTCATATGATAGATGAGTGTCCCACAAATTTGAGGAGGAAATTGAATAAACTGACATCTATAAACCGACATCTCTTGGCTCCACACTTAGTGACAGTGATTCGGAAGAAGAAGTCTTTTTTGCTTCTAGACGAGAGTTTCCCACCCGTCTAACTAGTGATAAAAGTGAGGTGAGTGAGGATGACACGAGTGAGGATGAGAGTGACTTGCAAATTACTTTTAATGAACCTTATGCTGAAGCTTTGAAAATAAAGAAATCAAATTTGAAATCGAAAGCTCAATTGCAAGAGCGTGCCTTAAAAATGATAATGATGTTTTGGTTGAAGATCTTAGGTCACGAGAGAAAATTTTGAGAGAGAAGCTTGGGTATGTCGAGGGTGAGAGAGATGATCTTCGAGGCATGATGGAGGCTATGAAAAAGGAGCTTCTTAAGTTTGAGGATTATAGGTGCTTACCTGAATCTAGAATAGGTGAACTTGAGAAAAGTTTGAGAGATTCGAGCAAGGTGAAATTTGATTTGGAGTCCAGGTCTGAAAAACTTTATAATATTTTAGGCACTGTCAAGATAAAAAAGGATAAGGATGGGATTGGCTTTCAAAAACATGTTTCACCCATTCCCACACGTGTGAGAGAGACTCCTAGGATCATTAGGATAGATCCACCTAGGCAAATTCAGAGAGATCCACCTAGGAATTTGAGGAGAGCACCACCTAGGAATTTCAGGAGAAGATCGCCTTTAGGTAATACTCACTGCCCGTTTCACACTTGCACTCATTGCAGTAGGCAAGGTCATCTTAGGCGTTTATGCTATAAGCTTTTGAATGGTCCTAGGAAACATAAAGAGAGAGTCACAATGGTTACCAAAACCCCCACACCTCATTACACATCAATTTGGGTTAGGAAATCGGATTTAGAGGCTTATGGTATAATTGTTCACGACTCTCGTCTTCTTGCACACGATTCACCCCATGTGAGATATTTTGGTTAATTGTGTTGATATTTGTCATACACTAGTTGTTATCCATGATACATTCTTTCTAGTGTTATGACTCACTTATTGTAGTTTTCATTATTTTTTCTTAATTTTAGCTACTATTTTGAATCAGTCAGCACTTTTTAGGCATCCTTTACTGGAAATTTTTGTACTGAGCAACTCTGTTTAATATTCTGGACAAAATTATGAAAGTATTTTTTTCTCATTCGAGTGAGATTTAATGTCGTGAGAAGCTGTCATTTGAACGACAAACATTGTCGTTCGAGCGACATTATACTTTGTTTGAACGACATGTTTGGTTTTCTACACTTTTCTATTTATAGTACCTTGTGTTCATCTTCTTAGGCTTTTGGTACTACTGGTTGCTTCTGGAATAGTTTATATGCAATTATTCTTAGTTTTCAAGCTTAATTGCTAATACTGTATTGTTCCTTTATTCACACATGCTTTGACTGATGATTCATTTGTGTGATTTATGTTTGCTAGCATAGGATGAATTTCATGTTGATACTATGCCAATTGCTGATTGTACTATATTTGCCATATATTTTTTCGAAAAACCAAAAATATTTTCGGTTTGAAAATTTTTGAAAAAGCTAAAAAAAGTTTTGTATTTTGTTTACACCTTATATGAATTTACACTCAAATGACCATGTCACAATTTTATTCCATTTATCCATGTGACAATTTAATAGTGTTTTGAGATAATATATCATGTCATCCATGTGCTTTACAATGTTTGGAGTCATTGAGATGTTATTAGTTGATACTCCCTATATGTTTAACTCATGATTTTCTTTACTGCACACGTGCACGTATTTGTTTAATTATTGTTCTTGTCTATCACATGTTGGTCGAGTGTTTTCATCTTAATCTTGTCCTTAAAACGAAACCAAGTGCAATAATATGAGAGTAATAAAAGTAGTGCATGTAAAAGCCATTGCCCGTAAGGACTTTGTTTAAATTTGAAAAAATGATGACTGACATGGGAAAGGGGTGGAGTGAATAACTATCACGTCGTGAAAGCCAACATTCGAAAAAATTGAATGGCAATAAAAAGAATATTATGCCAATAATGGGCCAATAAGTTTTCTCTATGTTGAGAATTTATTACCTTATTACATATAAAAAAAATTATTTTATTATATATGAGGAAGTTTGGTTGGAAAGTAATCAATGGGTTTGCACGTCCTTTGAAAAGTTCTCGAAACGACACTAAAAAGTTTTTAACGTTATTGGTGTGAAAATCACTTAGGCTTTGATTTATTGATTTGATTTAGTCGATTTCATCTAAATTCAACAATTATACACCGAAGGATATTTTTGATGTTCAATCGATAGGAGTACACTTATGCATCGTGCACATATGCTTGATTGAGTTTTATTATATATTGAATTTGTTGATACACATACATTCCATATCCCCGATTTGGTTATCTTAGTAAAAATTCATGGTGTGTGATTTTTGTAACATCAAATTTTTATTTTTTATCTGAATAATTTGAAAATTCAAAAATAGTTTGTTTGTTTTGTTTACCGTGACACCCCATTTTGGTTTTTGTGGCTTTTTCTTTTCCTTGTCTATTTCGAACAAATAAAAAGGGAGAGAACGAATTATGATTTTATGGGGGAGTTTAAGTATGGGGAGATTTGATTATGCTTACATGATTTATGTTTATATAATTTCAAACTCGATATGTCATGAGGTTTTTGCTTTGTCTCATGCGTGTAGGTACAATTGAGGATCATTATGCTGCACACCATGATGAGAAAAGCTTGGAGTTTTGAAAAGTTGATTGTCGAAGCGAAGTTTGAAGACTTGTTCAGTTTATCTTTCTATGTTTGAGTTTATGGGGGTGTAGATTTGTATAGGTCATATTTTGATTGATAATTCGGATATTTTTATATTGTACCGGCATAGACATAGGGGAACATTTGTAAGTACATGATTTTATAAATGTTCGTTATCAATTTAGTATCTCGTATATCGATACATCATCGAAGAACGTTAAAAATCAAATATCCATTAAGACGGATCCGAATATCAAGCTCTTCAACAATCATGACCAACAAGGATGATTTTGGTAAAATATGTTTAAGTTCCATTTACATTTTACATTAAAAGTGTTGGGATTTTTTATAAAATTTTAAATGATTTTTGAAATGATTTTAAATGACTTTTATCATAAAAAGTTTTGGATAAACTTTGATGATCTCGTAAACAGTCTTAGCTTTGAAGTTTCCAAGAATTATAAAAGACTGAATCATTTTGGGAAATGTGTATATTGTCGTTCGAACGAGATCAAATCTCATTCGAACGACATCGTATGTCGTTCGAACGAGCAGTTTTGCTTTGACACTCCAACGCCTTTAATGTTATTATATAAAGGGTGTCATGCTTCTAAATTTCGTGTGGAGAAAACACTGTTTCAATCAAAATACATTTTTAGTGGTTTTTGGTTTATTCTCCATCACTTTGAGGGTTCAAAACTTGTTTTACAATTTACAAATCCCAGTGCTTTTGTGTGAGTTATTTTATGGAACCCAAGAAAAAATCTTTGCTATTGTTCAACTCTTTGTAGAGAGTATAAATCTACACCAGACTAGGGTTATTAGGGAGTGTTGCGGTATTCTTGGGCTGAAGATAGGACTACGATTCTTTTGGAGCTTCTGGAGTTGTTCCATTACTGACGACATCGATTGACACCTAGGGTATTCGCATGTCACTTGTATTTTCACTGTAATCCGATTTTAAACCGTTCTTTTAAAAATTATACTGTAAATAAAAAGGGTTTTGCGCTTTGGGGATTTTTTCCTTAAATTGGTTTCCTTTACATGATTATTGATTTAATACTTTCAAATCACCTAGATGCATGTGTTAGGGTTTAACTAAAATTTGGGTTTGATTAAAAAAAATTTATTTGATAAGTTGCATTTATTCCACTGTAGCACACTCTTCATTTAAAAATGTCCCAAAAGAACAATCTTCTTTTGGGACATTTTCACTCTTCATTTAAAAAAGTTCCCTTACGAATTATCTAAAATTTTCGGGCTTAAAAAGAACAATCTTCTATTATGGTCAAAATCGAATCGATTTGCCCAATGGACGAATCGATTAGCCTTGTAGAATTTATTCTCCTTTGGGTCTAATCGATTCTCCCTTGGGCCGAATTGATTCGAAATGTATCAGGTCTCTTTTTCTTCAATTTGTTGTTATGACTTTTTTACGTCATTCCAATCCTCAAACTTTGATACAACAATCTGAAACTCCCAATTAACATAACTGAACATCAAATATGCATGTGTGGATAATTTCTAACGTAAATCATGTATAAAATACATAAAATTTCATCCAATATTCGATTAAAACTCCAATAATCATTAAATCCTTTATCTTTGTGTTCTTCACATATGTTCATAAAAACCCAGATTTATCCCTTGATCTAAATCCCATAAATTCTAATTTTATTTTATTTATACAATTGGATTCATTCAACATGTAATCGTAATCCAAATTATAAGTCGTATTCATCATAATCACAAGAATATAATCAATTATCCTTATTTCAAAGGCTGGCCCTACTCTACATGGGTATTATAGCTCATAAAAATTTGCAAGATAAATACTTTCCTTTTATAGGAGTGATTTGATTTCGTGTTCTAAAAGATAATTCTCTTTTAATCTACCTTTCAAAGATGATCATGATGCAAGAACAAGGTGTAAGGCTTCAAGAATCCTCTCTTAAGCTCCAAGAATACTCTTCATTTTCTCTCTAATGGCCTCCAAGTGTTTTCTATTCCATTTACCATAGCTCTCACAACTACAAGTTTATATAACTTTTGAAAATTCGTAGCTCCCTTAACCCTAGGGTACCAAATTACCAAAATGCCCCTCGGGTGTCGGTTTGGTCTAAAACTATCGCGGGACCCAAACTAAACACCTAGGTATTTTTTATTGTTTTGACCCTTTCAGACTCAACCATAACCTCAAAATCATCCTTCGAGTTACCTACAATTAATTTCCTAGCTCGACCTCATATAGTCCACACACGGCGCACAGTTGAGATAAAATATTTTCACGTCACTATCACTCGCTATGACGTCAAATATGTAGTTACTATTCACTTAGTTTTTTTATTTGATAAACATTAATCATTTCTCTCCGATTAATAATTTAATCAACCCATAATATTTAATATCTATTAAAGTACGCCACAGGTGTAATTTAGTTTTAAACTATTTGATTTAAATTTAAATTTCTCCAAAATACGAGTTGTTACATAAGGTTCAAAACCTTTAGGTTACAAATGAATTTTCAAAAGGAAGATGAAAGCTGATGGATCAATTGATAAGTATAAAACAAGGCTTGTTTCTAAAGGATACAGATAAAAAGAAGGGTTGGATTACTTCCATATATACTTTCCAGGGACGAGAATCACATCCATTCGAATGTTGATAAGTATAGTCAAAATAAACGGACTTGAAATACATAAAATGGATGTGAAGATAGATTTATTCAATGGTGAATTAGATGAGAAATATATATGGAGAGCTCCCAGACAAGAAAGGAAAGTATGTAAGCTTGTAAAGTCACTTTATGGATTAAAACAAGCACCAAAGCAATGACATTGTATGTTATCAAATGATTTCAAAATTAATTAGTGTGATAAATGAGTTTATTGCAAAAGTACTCAAAATGGATATGTCATTGTATGCCTCTATGTGGATGATATTCTAATCATGGGTAGTAAAATTGACATTGTCAAAACAACTAAATGTATATTGAATAATCGTTTTGACATGAAAGACTTGGGTTTCGCCGAAGTTATATTAGGAATTAAAATTTTTAGAACATCTGATGGACTTATATTAACATAGTCTCATTACATAGAGAAAATACTTGAAAAATTCAAGAAATATAATATCAGTCCTAATAAGACACCAATATATGTAAATGTACATCTAGCAAGAAATAATGGTGATAACATATCTCAATTAGAGTACTTTCATATTATTGACTGTTTAATGTACATCATGAACTATACTCGACCATACATAGCATACTCGATAAGTAAGCTAAGTCGATATACAGGTAATCCAAGAAGTTACCAGTCGAAGGCTATTTTGAGAGTTTTAGGTTATCTAAAATACACTCAAAGTTATGGAGTGCATTATTCGAGATATCCACCCGTACTTGAAGGTCATGGCAATGCAAACTGGATATCTGATACAAAAGACTCTAAGTCAACAAGGTGCAACCATTTTTTGAAATCCTTAAAAAAACTTATATTGTTAGATAAACATTAGAATATGATTTCATTGATCAAGATAAAGCTGAAAAAGAAGATGAATGGCTTTGAAATTTCTTAGAGGATGTTCCAAGTTGGTCAAAACTTGTGCCCACAATATGTATACATTGTAACCGTCAATCAAAGATTGGACGGGCACAAAATCGTATGTATAACGAAAAGTCACGACATTGTCATCATAGGACACTTCTCCCAATGCGATAAATTTTTAGTTTTAGTCAAAGCATTGTCTGCATTATCATTAGGATGTTGTACATATAGCCCAATTTCATTCATGTGGGAGATTGTCGAAAATGGGTATTGGACAGAATTTTTGAGCAACTTTGAGATCAAATTTAAATGGGAACCACACAACGATATTAGTAGGACCAAATACGAACGCATTCCCATTCGAAAGGAGATTGATGTGGTATATTTACATGTCCAATTCCATAAAGTTATAAATGATAAATTTGTCTTCAAAGTGACCCATTAAACAATGAAAGTTAATGAAATTGGGAGTGTAATACTCTTGTTCTATATAGGTAGAATAGTGGGAATTTAAAGAGTTAATAAAACCTCAAATGTGCATTAAGGCTTGGATGCCTTTGGGGTATCCTAACTCTTTGAAGGGGAGATGACCTAGATTATATATGTGTTGGGCTTAGACCAAAATCCAACACGCGCGTGCGCCGTCTGTCCACCCGTCTGGCCGACTCTGCTCGGCTCAGTTCGGGTCGGTTCAGGCTTGGGCTTAGGCTTAGGCTTATAAAATTCATTTCATTTTTGGGCCAAGTAAATTAATTTTCTATGTCAGATTTTAACCCTTAATTAAAACCGTTTGGGTTGTTGGTTGGACCCAATAGTTACAACCGTTTATAAATGTCGACTGTCTGAATAGTCAACCAACTAACCTATATATATACAACACCCATGTTCATTTAATAATCACGAAAGTTATTTTTTCTCTCCTTCTTCATTTCAAAAATACGTCTTAGTCAGTCAGTTTGAGTATTACACAGAATTGAGTTCGTCAGAGTTGAACATTACAGTGGTGTTTGTTCATACTCGAAAAATCTATTTTATCTTGGGAGGCAATAATTCATAACCTTAACACCATAGAGGAAATTAAATTATCTTAAGGATACTATGGTTACATAGGGCTCGGATTTCTTTTCATTTTGTTACCTTCTAATTTTCTGTAAATTCATGTAAGTTTAACTGTTTCTGTAATTTCTGCTCAAGATAATACAATATAAATATATATATATATAGTGTTTAGTAAATTCGTTATAAGAATTTGTTGCTATTTTATTTCTATAATTACAACTGATAATAATTATGTATTTCTGTTTTTATTCTGTATGATTTATGAAAGAAAATTTTGACATTATATATACATGTAGCACATATGGGTTTGAGGATTACCTTATTTGCAGAATGTAAACCTCCGTCGAACACCAAGAAATCTGATACGCACTCTTGTTCTTCCTCCGTGTATGCTTTGCGACTCGTGAATGTCTGGGTTGGCTACGAGAGTTGCCCCTTTGATCTTCACGACCATAAATCCAAGGTTCTTGGATGATGAACCAAGAGAAAGAGAGAAAGACCCGTGAAATTTTAAGAGAGAGAAAGTGCAGGAGGAGAGAGAAAATTAGATTAATACTAAATTGATCGTCTATTGATGCACACCCATATTTGACTATCCTAATAGATATATATGTTAGAAAAACATAAGAGTCCTAAGACAACTAAAGTTGGACTCTAATTATCTAATATATTTATCTAATACAATAATTAATTATCCGATACAAAATAGATAATTCATATTTATCATGGGCGGATATCGGATCCAGGTAAAAACCCGACCCATATATTAACATCTCCCACTCGCCCATAAAAGGCGTGCTTTCTCTAACATATCTTCAACGACTTCCTTCACTCATCTCCTTATACAGGAAATGTGACGTGAGACCTCATGAGAAAAACGTACAGTCTCGGGAATGTAATCATTAAGTCATCATCTAACTAACGAAGACGCATCACTCGAAGGAATCTTGTATATACCTAGACAGTTTAATTTACACCGAATTTAGCACTCTTAATCCCTCAATAATGCATTGCTATACTCCAAATATGTAATGTACTCATGACTAAGTTGTGTATAAAACACGATAAAGTCGTCCGGACTATGATTCACATTATTATAATGTATAATCAAATAGTCTTCCTTAAGTCCTCATGCCAATTCAATTTGACTTAACCTCTTTCTTAATCGTGCCCGTTAGACGGTATCATCCATCGTCCTAGGTAAACACGCTAAAGGAGCATCATCAAGTCCTCTCTTCATGATATATTCTCAGGTCAACAAAAGGTATAGAGTGGGATTATAATAATCTATGTGGCTCACACAGCGATGAAGCAGGGATTCATTCATCGCTCCCACTATCGGATGGTAAATCACATACAATATGAAATGTATGCTATGATGTCATAACTTTAAAATGGGTATGTCACTTTTGAAATAAAAGGCTTCCATACGAATCTGAGTCTAGTTGCTATCTAGCGCCTAACCTGAGTTTCAGCCCAGTCACTCGCATAGTGTCTGCCTGAAATCTCACATTCGGCTAAAATAGGCTACATAGAGTTATGGAGATACTCTATGAGTGACCTCTATATATATAAGGTCTCATCTTAGTACTCAACTAAGGTGACATGTAGCATAATATGCATAATCGTATATATCTTGCTCGCCTTTTTGGCGCCAATGGTATAAATGTCTTAGCTCGCTGCCAAAGTGCCATAGACATAAATGTCTCATCTTGCTCGCTGTCAAAGCGCCATGGTGAATCACTCATGTGAGAGAATCGATTCAAGCCCGGTGACATATCTATAAGATGTGTATATAATGATAACAATTCATTTAATTAACAAATAAAAGAAATGAACACTATATCAAATAAAGAATAATAATGTCAATGAACAAGTGGGGTGTCAAATATATCAAATCCTAAGTAGCCCCATGCTCCTAACAGGAGAGAGGAAAAAATCTCGATCAATGGGATTGGTTAATGGATCAGCTACCATACAACCTGTGGAAATATGATTCAAGAGAACCTCCCTTTGCGCAATCATATCTTTAATGTAATGATAACGAATGCCAATATTCTTAAACTTCCCATGATACTTTGGATCCTTCGCATAAGCCATGGCTGATGTGCTCACAATAGACAAGCATAACCTCTGCAGCATGATCTGAAATGCCTAGCCTCTACAAGAATCTCCTTAGCCAAACAACTTCCTAAATAGCTTCTGAGCATGCCACGTATTATGATTCCATAGTGGATACACTACACCAAAAACAGGAATCTGGCACGGTTTAAAACCGTGCCAGATCAAATCTGGCACAATTTTGAACTGTGCCAGAATCAGGTGTTCCAAAATGACCATTTTTTCAAGCACGGTTTAAAAGTGTGTCAGATTTGACCAAACAGGAACACTTCTGGCACACTTTTAAACCGTGCCAGAATTTTATATCTCTGGCACACTTTTGGCACACTTTTGAACTGTGCCAAATTGAGCACATTTTGATAAAATTTGGCAGAGTTCAAAATCGTGCCAAAATTTGATACACTTTTGGCACGGTGTTGAACTATGCCAAATTTTGTGGATAAAAGAAAAAATTAATTTTTTGAAAACTAGAAAATTCAGAAATTTCAAATCTTGCACGTTGTTGATACACTAATGTACATACAAACTTCAAAATATTACAAGTCTTTAGTAGTTCACTGACCAAAAAAAAATTGGGCAGAGTTTTCTCTATTTTCTGGACATTCTAAAACCTGCTAATATAAAACCTGGATAACATAAGGCCCGCACGACCACAAAATATAAAAGATAATCTTACAAAAGCCCGAACGGTTATAAAAGTTTACAATAAAACTACAAAAGCCCGCACGACCATAACATAAAAAAATAGAATCATGAATAAACCCCTTGTTGTAAACCATTGAGTTCTCTATGTGTTCCCCGTGAATGAATGCTAACGATAAAATGTTATCTTGCAATAAAACAGGATACAAAAAAGATACGATATTAGTAACTAAGTAATTTATAAAAAAATCTTACTCAAGCTAAACAATTACATATAGGAGTGGCAATTATTATATTCTAAAATTGAAAATCTTACACAAGTTATGACTACCTGAGAGGCTCGGGACGACGATATCAGTTCCTATAAGTTACATTAGTCCTCGAGCTAGGTGTTCATGCCTCTTACGGGGACATTTGGGGGTTGGTTTGGGTTTTCAGCCTCAAACGGCTTATTTTCAAGCCTAATATACATATTTTCAAATTATCATCATATTCTCAAATCGGGAGACCTGTGACTACACGGTCAGTTCGTACAAGTTATATTAGTCCCGTGCGAGGTGTTCGTGCATCTTACGGGGTCGTTTGGGGGCTAGTTTGGGTTTTCACCCTCAAACGGTTTGTTTTTATAAGTCTTGATTTCTGAAAATTATAATTATTTTCTCAAACCGAGAGACCCGTGACTACGCAGTCAGTTCCTACAAGTTACATTAGTCCCGTGCGAGGTGTTTGTGCCTCTTACGGGGATGTTTGGTGACTGTTTAGGTTTTCACCCTTTAATGGCCTGTTTTTAAATTTAAGTGTTTATTTTTGCAAATTATAGTCATATTCTCAAACCGGGAGACCCGTGACTACGCGGTATGTTCGTATAAGTTACATTAGTCCCGTACGAGGTGTTTGTGGCTCTTACGGGGACGTTTGGGGGCTGGTTTGGGTTTTCACCCTCAAACGGGTTATTTTTAAGTCTAAGTCTTGATTTTTGCAAATTATCATTATATTCTCAAACCGAGAGACCCGTGACTACGCGATCAGTTCCTACAAGTTACATTGGTCCCATGCAAGGTGTTTGTGCCTCTTAAGGGGACGTTTGGGGGATGAGTTAGGTTTTCACCCTTTAACGGCCTATTTTTAAATTTAAGTGTTGATTTTTGCAAATTATCGTCATATTCTCAAACCGGGAGACCCGGGACTATGCAGTCAGTTCCTACAAGTTACATCGGTCTCGTACGAGGTGTTTGTGCCTTTTAAGGGGACGTTTGGGGGTTAGTTTAGGTTTTCATCCTTTAACGGCATGTTTTTAAATTTAAGTGTTGATTTTTGCAAATTATTGTTATATTCTCAAAATGGGAGACTCGTGACTACGTGGTCAGTTCGTACAAGTTACATTAGTCCCGTGTGAGGTGTTCTTGCATCTTACGGGGCCGTTTGGGGGCTGGTTTGGGTTTTCACCCTCAAACAGGTTGTTTTTAAGTCTAAGTCTTGATTTTTACAAATTATCATTATATTCTCAAATCGGGAGACCCGTGACTACGCGGTCAGTTCCTACAAGTTACATTGGTCCTGTGCGAGGTGTTTGTGCCTCTTACGGGGATGTTTGGGAGTTGGTTTAGGTTTTCACCCTTTAACAGCCTATTTTTAAATTTAAGTGTTGATTTTTGCAAATTATCGTCATATTCTCAAACTGGGAGACCCGGGACTACGCGGTCAATTCCTATAAGTTACATCGATCCCATACGAGGTGTTTGTGCCTCTTACGGGGACATTTAGGGGTTGGTTTAGGTTTTCACCCTTTAACGGCCTATTTTTAAATTTAAGTGTTGATTTTTGCAAATTATTGTTATATTCTCAAACCGGGAGACCCAGGACTACGCGGTCAGTTCCTACAAGTTACATTGGTCCCGTGCGAGGTGTTCGTGCCTTTTACGGGGACGTTTGGGGGTTGGTTTAGGTTTTCACCCTTTAACGGCCTGTTTTTAAGTCTAAGTGTTATTTTTGCAAATGTCCGCAAAGTGCCAGGCTTGTGTGTGTCCGTATCCGTTTGTGATCCATGTGTGGACACTTCACATCCAGTGAAGTGTCCGTGCTTCCTAGTTGAAGATTGAGTATGTATAATTGAAAATGAATGTTGTCCTCCCCTAGTGGTCCGTGTGTAATCTTAAATTTCATTTTAGTACTTAAAACTCATAGCATTCTAAAATATCTATCTAGATAAAACCTAAAAGTTTGAGTTGAAACCTAAGCCTTCAATTCAAAACATTAGGGTACTTGTTCTTCTACTTATATCCTTGTTCTTATTCAATTCAATATTTTGGCATTCACATGCTTGTGTGTTTACTGCTGCGTGCAACATGAATCATTGCATTTCTTGATGGGATTTACCTCCGCTATATCATAATTGTGAATTGATATCTAGTTGAAGGCACAATTTGCGTCAAAACATAAAGGAACATCTATAGTGAATGAATTTTACAGGACTAAACAAAAAAAATGATGAGGGTATACTGGTGCAAAAGATTCACAAGGTGTAAATATTTATAATTCCAATCTTCTTGTTAGAAATATTATTGAAACTCACAAATAAATTTCTATGAATTTATGTGAATGTACATTGATGAATTGTTACCTAGATGGATTACCATGAGAGGCCAATCATGAATCCACCATGAAGGCCCCAAACGCGTTGGCAATATGCCCCATCACATACGCCTTCTTCAACTATAACCCATCCAAGAATTCTACCCGTAGTGCCATCCTAATAAACACATGAATTCATAATGTGTTAATAAGATTATCAGAATTCACAGTGATAACTTTGATGGAACCTAGTGTGGACATTGAACAAGTGAGAATATAAATAGTCCCTCTACTTTCAACATGAAATTTAGGGAATAACATAGCAAACCAATAGCACTGCCTAATCAAAAGTAACACATCAACTTTCAATTTATGCAAAGTGACCTCATAAATTTCAATTGGGAAAGTTTTGGCATGTAGTTTAGGATGAGGTCAAAACTATGATCTTTTGTTGCATTAGTTACATTAGTTTGCATGTAGTTTTGAAATAGGCTCTTCGGAAGCATCATATTCAATTCCGCCTTGATTTTCACTATGTTATGCAAAATAAAAGACGTAATCAATTCAGCAAACAAATAAATCCAACAATTATCCAAGCTAGCATCAGTTCAGATATAATTTGATATATGTGAGATTAATCTTAACTAACATTAGTTCAGAATGCTAATCTATGTTCATATAACAAATTGAGTAGTTTTACAATCTAGCATCAGTTCAAATTGAAAATTTGATATATATAAAAGAGTAATCGAAGCTAGCATTAGTTCAGATAGGAAATTCAATTCAAAATGAAAATTCAGTAGTTATCAAAATGAAAATTCCGCAAGTATAAAAATGAAAATTCAACAGCTATCCTAGACTCCAATATATTTGGATTTGCTTGCTACCAGAACTGACATATTTAAAAACAAAAATGAAAATTCAGCAGCTATCCCATTCAGTTCAAAATGAATTTATCATCTGGAAAGCTTGCCAATTGATAAGCTTTCAATAAACCACAACAACTATCCTATTCAGTTAATTAATGACATGGCAATTAACAATGTTGTTTGAGAGAGAATTCATGACCATCAATAACTAGAAACTTAAAGCCTGTTGTGGAAATTTTGTATGCAAGAAGGGACAGTTATTTGTGTTTAATCTACTAGTAGTAATGAAGTAATCCGACATTATTTCATCGATTTTTAAATTGGTACAATTAAATGTATAGCTTATTTTTTAAGAAAAATGATTTTCCACCTTGTTTTCAATTTGACGTCTTGACGAGAATTATGATATTTGTACATGAATAAACCATTTTAGATTCTAAGAAAGTACAAAAATTCAAACCAAACAAGTACTTCTGGAACCACTTTTAGTAACTGAAACATGGAATCAACAAGCAACAGCAAACCTCAATCTTTTCGCAATTTTAGATGCCTCAACAACCTCTACCCCATCAACATAGTTAGATGCCCAGTCAAATCACACACTGATCCAATATTAAACTTCAGTGCAACATTGTAAAAAACTATAGTCCTGCTAGTGTTTCATCTCATGCCAGATAATCCAGGTAATTAATAAGAAGCTAACAGACATTCTTAGCCACGTCTAAGAATTTTAACCCCTATATCTAATCTTGATATTTTTAAATGAGCTCACATTAAATATTTGAGATGGATTAGAACATAACCAAAGGGCATGGTTGGTTGATTACTAGTCCTCTCCATATCATAAACAACATTGATGAGCAGAAATGTGGTGACTATTTCAATTTTCTGGAATTACAACCTCTATAAACTCCATAAAAATACCTAGAAAACACTGATACTTCATATTCGGGGGCAAGTGTTGGATACCAATATGCCACACAATATGCCTTGATACGTATTGGATACCCCTAAGAAGTAAAATAAAGATATCAGATTGCAATAGAATAGCCAGGTTGTTTCGACTTTTACAATATACTATTAAAATGGGAGACATGCTTATCTTCTAGATAACCTGTGAACCTAATGAAATTTATAAATATGGTCAAGCTCATAAAGAAAAAACCCTTAATCAATGGGACATTCCGTCCACCTAAAGCATATATAAGGTCCTGAACAAAACTAATAGTGAGGGAAAATTCTAATTGCTCGTTTGGTTAAATTTATGTGGTTTCCAAAATCCAAGATTGGTAAATTCACATATGAAGTATCATAATCCATGTTAAGAGTTTGAATTGCATAATGCCGATTTATTTCCCAATGCTCCAACCAGATGTGGCACATGTACTCTGAATATACCAGTGTCGCTGACGGAGAGAATGCAGGCCCAGCCTATCAGTGATCTCCGCAACATTCATGGCATTTGGAAGATCTTGCTTGTTTGCAAACATAAGCATCATATCATCTCTTAATTCATCCTCATTCAACATCCTATGCAACTCATCCCTGGCTTCAACGACACGGTCTCGATCGTTGTTGTCAACCACAAAGATAAGGCCTTGTGTGTTTTGGAAGTAGTGCCTCCACAATGTGTGGTAACCTTAATAATAAAATAACTACACATCATCATGTGTTTAAGCTTTTCCATGGAATTTCCATGGCCTTCTCAGTAGGAATTTTCAACTCTTCAAGTAGATGCTTAAGCCACATTTACAGCAACTGATTTCTTTTTCGAAAGAACTAAGGGCCTGTTTGATATAAGTCTTGGAATAGAGGTTGAATGAAAAGTTGATAAACATAATCTAGACTAGTGTCTTTGTGTATATTTAAATCAGTGTATAATTCAATGGGCTATAGCAGCGTATATAGCTGCTATATACACATCAGATAGTAGTGTATATAGCAGCTGCTATAGTAGTGTATATAGCTGCTATAGCCATCAGATATCAGGGTGCCTCTTTGTTGAAGTTTATCAGGGTGCAAATACAGTCTTGCTTTCTGATAAGCATTCTCCGCATGCGAGTTGTCTTTGAGGTTTGTTAGAGGGATTGGGTGCCATCCACTGTTTGTCCATAGAATTTATATTCAATTCATATAAACATTTAAATAATAGTTATTTGGCCATAGAATTCTCCGCATGCTCGTGTCAAGTTTTCAATGCGTGCAGGAAAAGAGAAGCATATTAGAGAAGCTACATGCATAATAGTTTAGCTCCTACTTCAAATAATAGTTATTTATCTCAAATCAGGTATATCAACACTTATTGTGTTTTTCTTTCTTTATGCGGGCTATTTATGTGATCTTTATGCTTGGATGAGAAAATAACAGAGGACCTCCATAATCCAAAGAGTTTAATGAAATAAAAACACCAGTTGTCTAATCCTGCACGCAATGAAAAACTTGAGTCTTCTTTGCCCACTTTGCAGAAATTCCATATACTTCTATTCAGAGAGTTGTCTCAAAAATTCCATATACTTCTATTCCACATTTTAAAGTAATTACAAAAGAAGAAAAAAGGCACAATAAATCAAAGGGCTTCAAGTATAAACAAAATTAAAAAATGCCATCAAAGTCGAAGAGGAAGAGTTATGACACGAGCTTTATAAACGGATAATAACATCACAATGACACATTTAAGCAATTCTTATACACTGCACTGAATACATACTGAATCATACTGAACTATATCGAACTATAAACTGAATGAAGAATTCAGAAGGCACAATTCTCATATTGAACCATAAACTGAAATTTAGAATTCAGAAGGCACATTTTGAACCATAAACTGAATGCAGAATTCTTATGCACTTAATGCCGAATTCAGAAGACACAATTCTTAGATTTTAGCAAAATGTCGTAATTGCATAATCCGATCAGAATTCAGATGGCACAATTCTTATACACTGAATGCATACTGAACCATAAACAACCTATGAAGACACCTTTTACTACTTATCTATCTATTTTTTTCACAAATGAACTTAAAATTAGAGTAGCCTCTCTGCTGCAAGTTCATAAGAAGACATAAAAGAGGAGAAAAATCAAAGATGAATGATTTATACTCACTTCTCAATATCCGACCTATGATCCTCCCGAGGATTAACCATATAAAGCAACAAGTTCACTTGCAGATAACAAATAGTAAACTAAGCACGAAAAAAGAAATATTAACTAATAAATAACAACATAAAAGGAATACCAATCAATTTCGAAATCAGTTGCATATGCTAGCTGACCTGGGTATTCCTAGCCTTGATGATGACCCCATTTTAGATATCCCGATCGTACAAACATTCAATCAATTTTTAGTACAAAACATATATTGATATTGAAGGGTCAAATACCAACAAAGAAGACGAAAAGACTAAATATACACAATTACTGTAATCCTTTAATCATTTCTAATATCTTAAAAAATTAAGAACCGAAAATAATGTCACCCCTTAAATATATGTAATGTTTTGTCAAAACATATATACTTACCCCCAAAATACAATCCAAGTATTTAGGGTAATCTTACACTTCTTGAAGTTAACCCTACATCAGCGACTAGTGACAACGAACATAACGTCTCTAAGAAGCCATTGGAACAAGAGCTTATGCTTGCTGCTAGAGTAACTATTGAGGATGGCCTATGTCTTCTTCTCGATGTTGATGATATTGATAGATTCCTACAATTCAGTCAACTCCAAGACAATGGTCAGGCAGAGGCGGCAGGTCCTGCTAGATGGATCGTTAGACATGGATGATTCTTAACACATTAGATAAAAGGAAAAATAAGTAATGAATCATTTATACAAACTTGACATAGCGCACTACATTGATAGGTAATGAATCATTATACAAAACAGGTAATGAATCATTAGACAAACTGGATATAGCGCACTGCATTGATAAGTAATGAATCATTAGACATAGCTCACTTCATTCGATCATTTGTAATTTCAAGCCCGATGTCGTGTTTTTTTTGCTAACACGAACACGACCCGTTAGTAACACGAGTCGACATGAGTAGAAAGATTTTAAGAAATCGTGCCAAATTTTGGCACAGTTTAAAATCGTGTCAGATTCTCCTTGTCCAAAATATTAATACTTCTTATGAGGTATACTTTCTTATGAGGTATATACCTCATTAAACTTCTATCAGAGTAACAAAAAACTTTTGTGAGAGTATTATACCCAACATTTTATTGGGCATACTGCATAGACAATTGCAACACTCATATATGTTTCTGTGATCAAGTCTTCTAAAGAAGATCTAAAAAAAGTGTTTCCAAGTTCATAAAGTGCTTTAAGGTTGTTGGCCAAGCTTGTTCGTGTATGCATAAGTGTATGTGTATGTGTGTGTGCATTGTTCATTGATAATATAAGAACCACAAAAGAGAGACGACAATGTTAGAAATGTTTTAAGTGTTTATTTATAACGAATGTTATATCCTTTTGGAATGCTATATTGACAAACATTGATATAATATAAACACACCCACCCACCCACACATATATGTATAGTTCTATATCAAATAAAATATTGTGGAGTGCTATATTGACAAACACTGGTCACTCTTACCTCAATATTGTTGTTAGGTCCAAATATGGGCTTGTAACTTGTTTTCTTCTGTGTGTACCTTAACAAAGAGGTGAAGAAATCAACAATTCATGTCAATGTTAATCTATGTGTACCTAAAAAGATAGGGCGATAAGGAAGAGATGAAACATGGTTGTTCTAATGCAACAATAGAAGACAGAGTGACTGAAATGGGCTCAAATACTACAAAACCAAGACAATTACTATGTGTATGTGAACTTTACCACAAAACCAAGAAAATTAATCAATATAATTACTCAATGAATACCCACAACTATTAGACAAGACCTATAACCAATTGTGATTTATTAACAATTGGCCAGAAAATGAGGATGCAAATTATGGATTCAAATCAAAACACATTACATTTTCGAAATAATCACATCCTAACATCAAATTAAAACACACATTACATACTCATTAACCTCATTAACATAGTGTTTTCATGTAATAAATCAAAAAAAATTTATTCATTTTTAATTTGATTCAAGTAAAATTTGTATGCATTTTTAATTTGATTCAAGTAAAATTTGAACATATAAAATTCACAAATGACAACAATTTGAACAAATATATTTTTTCAAGCTTTGCTACTAATCTGATTATGCTTAACAAATGTATTTTTTTATAAATAGAAAAATGCCAGATCAGAAATACTAGTTCAAACAGCAATGAGTTCAAACAACAAAAAACCGGAAAAAATTAGTTTAGTAACAAACTAAACAAAAAAAATCAACAGTTAAACAACGATGACTTCAAACATTACAAAAAAAAAACAGCAATGTAACAAACCTTAGATATCTTACAATCAAATTAATTAAGGTTCCATAGTGTGAACCCCAACGTGTATCACCAGAACCCTTCACACTAATTTCTTAGCAATGTAAAAATCTAATTGAACCATCTTAGAAAAAATCAATAAAATCCACCATCAACCACAACATCACAAGAAAATAATCTTACAACATCACAAACACAAACACAACCACAAATAAATCAGCAACTATGAATGAATTCAAACAAGAATAAGAACTGGACAAGATACCTTCATCAGTGATGGGGTTAGTAGCAAGCCTGATGGCTGAAAAGAATAGCCGAACAGGGGAGGTATCACCGGCCGAAAGAAGAGCAACAAGATCATGGGTATTGTGTTTTGTTTTTGGGTTCAGACGAGCAGCTAGGGCTGTTTTGTTTTTGGGTGGGTAAAGTTTTTGTGCAGTAGTACTACTGAGCTGTTTCGTATAGTGATTCTAACCTCTCTTTTTTTTGTAAGTTTGAGAGGTGCAAGTGAACCCCCAGTATTGAACTATGTTCGCCCCTAGGAGTGGAAGGCTATGGAGGAAGCTGATTTGGGGAAGATAATTTGGGGGGAGCGAGAGGTTTTCTTTCCCAAATCGTGGAGAGAGATCGGGGGATGGGATAGGAGGGAAAATATTGTGGGAAGATGAAAGAGGGAAAAAATAAAACTTCTGATTAAATTTTTTTTAGGGTATTTATATTTTAGTAAGTGTACTCAATTTTGGCACACTTTCAAATAGTGCCAAATTGATATTAAACCGTGCCAAAATCTGGCACAGTTTTAAACTGTGTTAGATTTTTAATATCAGGGTGTGCCAAATTTCTATTTTTGGTGCAGTGATAAAGTAATACACATTTGCTTCTTACTGCACCACGTGACATCTCCACCCCCGAGAATAAATGCATATCTTGAAGTGGAATTCCTTCCATCTCTATCACTAAACCAATCAGCATCGCTAGCCCCTAAGTCTCAAGTCCCTTCCATGGTAACATAGGATGAGATCAACAGTCCCACGTAGGTACCGAAAAATTCTCTTCACTGCTCTTAAGTGCGTGTGGCATGGGTTACTCTGATAGTAGCTAACTATACCAACTGCATAGCAAATTTCTGGACGTGTACACAATATAATGTACATCATAATCCCTATGGATGATGCATATGGAACTTTGGACATTTGTTTCTTTTTTTCATCAGTTCTTGGACAATCGTCTAGGCTTAAGTACACCCTTTCTCCATTAGAGTGTCAATGGGTTTGGAGTTATTCATGCGATACCTTTTCAGAATCTTCTTTATGTAAGTCTCCTGAGATAAATACAGGAGCTTCTTAGATCGATCTCACACGATCTTAACCCCTAGCACATAATTTTCTTCACCCATGTCCTTCATCTCAAAAGTTGAGGACAACCACTCTTTAGTGGCGACTATGGAGTCCAGGTTATGCCTAGCTAATAAGATGTCGTCAACATACAATGAAAGGACAAGAACACTTTTCTTGGATCGTTTAAGAAATACACAGTGGTCTTCTTCAATCATCTCAAAACCAACAGAGGTAATGGCATGATGAAATTGGAAATACCATTGCCTTGACGACTGCTTGAGGCAATATATAGAACGTTTTAGGTGAAAAACTTTGCACTCTTGTCCTTTGGATATAAAACCCATGGGTTTATCCATATAAATCTCATCGTCAAGTTCTCCATTGAGAAATACAGTCTTAACATCCATCTGAAATAGTTCTAAATTCATTTGTGCGACAATAGCAAGGATAAGGCAGATAGAGGCAAACCTCAACACTGGGGAGAATGTCTCTTCATAGTCTACACCCTCTCGTTGGGTATAGCCTTTTTCCACAAAGCGTCCCTTATACTTGTCAATTGAACCATTCGCTTTACGCTTGACTTTTAGAACCCACTTGTTCCCAACAGTCTTGTGCCCCGGTGGAAGGTCAACTAACTCCTAGACTTTGTTCTTAGCCATGGAGCTCAATTCTTCCTGTATAGCAACCATCCACTCATCCTTAGCACTTGAGGAAAGAACTTCTATAAAAGAAGTTGGCTCTTCCGCATCTAAAGCAACCCTTAGGAAAGTATTCCCCTCAATATCAAAATGACGACGTGGAATATTTCCTCGCCTACTGCGGAGAATTTGAGAGTCTTGAGTATCTAGTGGTGGTGTAATCACACTTTCTGGAATGCTCCCACTAGGCTGAAGACCACTACTATCTTTAGCGATTACAGGAGGAGGAACTAATCCCCCAGCTTTGCTTAAAGATGGTAAAATGTCTTCATCGTTCTCTAACTCATAGAGTTCGAGATCCTCTTTTGCATTGCCAATGCTTAGAAAATCCTTTTCTAAGAATTCGACATCGTGTGACTCTATTTCAGTCATTCTTCCATAAGGGTGTTCACTGTACATAACGTAGCCTTTTGAGCTCTCAGAATATCTTATAAAGAAATTCTTTCGAGCTATAGGGCCTAACTTCCCGAGCTTATAGGAATTTGTATGAACATAACCTGCTGAACCCCAAGGGCAAAAATGATCCAAATTAGGTCTTTCACATTTCCAGAGTTCATATGGGGTAGAGGAAACTGACTGAGAAGGCACTCTATTTAGTATGTACGCAGCAGTCAAAAGGGCATTCCCCCAGAAGGATATTGGGAGGTTGGCTTGCGCCATCATATAGCTAGTCATATCTAAAAGAGTTATATTCCTTCTCTCCGTAACACCATTTTATTGTAGAGTGTGAGGAATAGTTAATTGTCTGCGTATTCCCTTTTCTTCCCACGTTTCTTTGAACTGGTCTGATAAGTATTCACGTTCTCTATCCGTATTAAAAGTTTTTTACCTTTTCGATTGCTGATTCTCAACCTCTACTACATAACATTTAAAATAATTCAAATCTTCATAATGGTGAGTGATCAGATAGATATCTCTAAATCGCTATAATCATCTATAAATATGAGAAAATAAGAAGCACCATGACCTGCCTTTACACTTATATGTCCACATATGTCTGAGTGTACTAATTCTAGCGGTTTATTAGCTCTTAAAGCCTTACCAAAAGACTTTCTACATGTTTTTCATGCTAAACAAGGCACACATATAGGTAGGTCGACCTTAGCTAGTGGGCCTAACAGGCCTTCTTTATCTAATCGGTCCATTCTATCTTTCCCTATATGCCCAAGTCTAGCATGCCAAGTAACTGAATCAACATTAACATTTGCAATATATGATAATGAAGGAGAAGAAACAGAATCAAATAAATTCAATTGAAACAAATTATTCCATAAATATCCATGACCACAAATAATATTATCCAAAATAATATTCAAACCACTACTATTAAAACTGAAAGAAAAACCATAGTCTGATAAAGCTAAAACTAAAAGTAGATTATGCTGTATTCCAAGAACATATAGCACAACACGGAGAAGTATCTTGGTCTCAGTACTAAGATGGAGTTTGTACGAACCGACTCCTTCAACATCTTCACGAGCACCATTTCCCATGTAGACACTATGAGTACCAGCTGGAATGCAGCGATAGTTTACAAATCTTCCTTTATCCCTCGTCAGATGTCTTATTGCTCCTGTATCTACAATCCACATAAGAGTAAAATGAGTAACTAATACATGAGAACATACGCAAATATAGAGAGTGGAAAATAAAGAGAAATGGAAACAAGATACCTTCTTTGGCTCAGTGTAATTACGAGCAAAGTGTCCCTTATTCCCACAGTTGTAGCACTTTACTTTGGAAGTATCTTTCTTGCCACCTCGCTTGCCTCTATGGCTCTTTGATATCCTTTTCCCTTTAGGTCCATTTTCCCCAGCCTGCTTATTTTGCTTTCCATTTCCATTTTCCCTGGGTCTATTTCCCTCACGTTTGCCACTCTGGGCGATAAGGACAACAGAACAATTCGCCTCGTGGTGCTTCGCCTCGAGCTCAACATGATGAGATATATTAGAAAAATTCTTAATATTGTCAATGTGAGTCATGAATTATTTCATGTGCACCCATGAATCAGGAAGGGAATGGATAACAACCTAAACTTGTTGCTCATCAGAGAGAATGTGGTCAACTTCCTTAAGCTCACGTATCATAATGGATATCACTCGAAGATGTTCATTCATCGTATGCTTATTATCCTTACGATAAATTTCGAACTTCAGAACAAAATCCCTAAGTCTAGTAGTGGACGTACCACCAAAGTCGAATCGAAGTTGATCCAACATTTCATTGACTGTTTTGAAGTGATCGTAATGACCGATGAGGTCATCATTCATGTGGCTTAGCATAGTAAAGCCCGCAGCACGATCCTTATTTACCCAAGCCTGGAAAGCCTCATGCTGACGTCGGTTGGTGATAGTACTACCCTCAGTAGGCTCAACCATAATAGTGGTGAGACAGTCAAGCAACTCATGCTGATTGAGTAGATATTGGATCTTACGGTGCCATATATTGTAGTTGTTACCAGTTAGCTTATCCTCTTTAGTCATAGCGGCGATAACGTTATTGGTTGCCATTACTACATTAAATTTGCGTAAAAAATTGACATTAATATTATAGAACACATCTTTTTAATTTGTTTTAAAATCCAATTAGAAAATATTTTATTTTCTTACACATTAAAATCGAAAGTTTGCAAAGCTCGTAGTCATCTCCTAATGTTGTAAAATTAAAATATATTTTCCATTTGAGTTTTGAACAAATTTCCTGATTAATAAACACATCTATTAATCAATTCCACTCATTTATCACAATTTAAAATCACAACAGATATGATGTTAAGATAACCAATTTTGCGCCAAATAAAAAAAAATGCGCAGGATCTCACATAGGTCCTAAATTAATAGTTTAGAGCTTGTGCTAAGGTAATTCCTATGTATTGTTGTTCAATCAGATACCATCCCCTTATAATTGGTTTTCAAAACCTCTTAATCTGACCATTACATCAAATAAGAGAAGAATCCTATACAGAATATCTACTAAAAATCGGACGGGGTATGTCTGATTGCACATATACATAGGAACAACCTTAAAACAATAATAAAACAGGTAAACACAAGCTCATTTAACTATCAATTTTGTAAAATTGTCCATTTAATCATGAAAAATACATAACCTAGGCCTTTAAATGGACAATTATTGCCACACTCACCAACTTAGGGAGCAAGTAGGGTCAACATGATCATTGTATGAACTACGCAATTTTTGGAGGCAATAATCATAAATAAAAACATTTAAATGCAATTAAATACTGAATTAAATGAACCACTGAAGGTGCATAAAATTTTTCAGAATATTAAAAATACTCAAAAAGGGTCTAATTTTTTATCCACTAAGTCAGAAAAAATTTCTAAATTTTTTTAGGATTTTCTAGTATTTATTAGACATTATTAAAGTGTCCAAAAATGCACTTTGATTAATTTTTTTTTTTGCATAAACAGTTAGACATATTTTGACAACTTGAAAAATAGGTTTTGACCTACTGATTCCAAAAATATTTTTTTTACAATTTTATTTCATCATTAAGGCCTCCGTTTATTTAATTTAAAATTAAATAATTTAAATTTAAAAAAAAAAAACACTTTTCGTCTTCTTCAACAAGAAGGTTTTTCCAGAAAACGAGTTTCATGAGGCCAACTTTGGAGAGCTAGACCTCATTCGTTTTAAGTCCAAAAAAGGCATACGATATATGGTTGGAAAGCCCTTGCGACAAGGAACAATAATATGTAAAAATATTAATTTTTCATCGTCGTTAATGCTACTGTTTTTGGTCTCAAAGGTGGCCAAAAAAATTCAGAAAAAATTAGAACAAAACTAATTTTTTAATTTTCTCTTGAACTACGTGACGGAATGCGATGAAACTTAACGTGCATACTCCTCACATGTGCAAAAACATATTTATGCAAAAATTTTGGATTAATATCGGCTGATTTTTAAAACGAATTTAAATGGGTATTAATGAAGTTTTTGTACAAAATTAAGATCCAAAATATTTGCAGCCGATCAAATAAGTATGATGGATCTGATACCAATGATTTTTTTTTTTACATTATATATACACGTAGCACATATGGGTTTAAGGATTACCTTATTTGGGGAATGTAAACCTCTATCGAACACCGAGAAATCTAATACACACTCTTGTTCTTCCTTCGTGTACGCTTTGCGACTCGTGAATGTCTGAGTTGGCTACGAGAGTTTCCCCTTTGATCTTCACGATCACAAATACAAGGTTCTTGGATAATGAACCAAGAGAGAGAGAGAGAAACACGAAATTTTAAAGAGAGAGAAAGTGTAGGAGGAGAGAGAAAATCATATCAATACAAAATTGATCATCTATTGATGCACACCCATATTTGACTCTCCTAATAAATATATATATATATATATATATATATTAGATAACCATAAGAGTCCTAAACCAACTAAAGTTAGACTCTAATTATCTAATATATTTATCTAATATAATAACGAATTATCTGATACAAAATGGATAATTCATATTTATCATGGACGGATATCGGATCCGGGTAAAAACCCGACCCATATATAAATATAAATTATTAAATGAGTAGAAATAATACTTTTAACGATTTTATAGGACAATCTTTGGACCGAGTAGAAGGTACTATGATTTTGGTTTTATAAGTACTTCCGATTGAGGATTTATTTTTGGATTTTCCTTCCAGTTTAGGGGGCTCTTCAATCACCATCTGAGCTCTCGGAGATCTTGTTGTATCTTAGGAGCTTTGCCTCCTTCAATTGTAAAAAATTTGGGATTATATTCATTTGCCTCATAATCTTTCCTCTTGAGATTCAATGAATTTAACTAAATAGATATTACTCCATCTATTAACATGTTTTGTGTTGCATTCTAGTGCTTAGAGGACGAGAAAGAGTCGATGTTTAGAATAGGGTTGACATTAAAAGAAAAGGATTTATTTGGGTGACTCAGTTGCAAATTATATTTTTGGTTAGGGCCTAAATTTTGGGCGGTATGAAGATGTTATGTAGGGGGCTTTGTAACTGATGGGCTTGTTGGAGATTTTATAAAATAAGTGAGTAAGAGTTTTGGGTGTAAGAGCTTGTCCCACATTGGAAGTGTGTGGAGGAGGTGGGAAGCTAACCCAAATATAAAAGGGGATAGTGTCCTACATTGGAAAATGTACAAAGCTAAGTGTCACCACTAAGCTATAAGAGGAGTGGGCAACCTTTGAGTCCCACATTGGAAAAATATTAAGAATTTATGCACTTAATAAGTACAAATGGAAGACGAAGAGTTAATTCATCTAGCATTTAAGAGGCTATTCAAGAGACCTCAATACGGTGCGAAGCACCATACGCAAACGCGTGCGCGCGCGCGTGCGGGTGCGGGGCAGTGGGTTGTAGAGGCGCTAGTGGCGCACTTTGCACTTCGCACACCGCGTGTTCGCAGTGGTAGCGGGTTGCCAGGATTCGTCCAGGTCGGATCGCGGTAGCTTGGTCGCTGTCACTTTTTGGTTGACCCGTGCAAAGCGGATTCGGTATTAATTGTACCTGTTCGAAAATGACTTAAGACTGTTGGTAATTAACAGTCATACCATTTTGGAATTGATTAAGACTGTTAATCCAACAGTCATGACTCTTGAAGACAAAGCTTTTCATTATCTATAAATAAAGGCTGCCTAAAACAAAATTAGATTGATAACAAAAAACCAGTTTCAGATTTCCAAACCCTGCTATTACTCTCTTACAATTTTCAGGAGATACAAATTCTCTTATTCTGTTTTGTGCACATAAACAGAATAAGAACTTGATTGACTGTTCTTCGCTGCTGTATACAAGGGTTGTCTTCAGACATACAATTTGCAGATAGTGCAATTGCTTCATTGTATCTTGAGTACGGATTTGCTGATTCCCGTTTGTATACCGAAGTTATTCGTGTGGGGCAAATACTGTATTTAGGAAAGTGATATCACGCCTTGAAGATTCATAAAGTTACATCGTTGTATTAAAGTTGACATTGTTGTGATACAATAAAGAGTTCTATTTCTGCATTTGGTACATAATTTCCAACAATCTAAATACAGTAATTTCATAAATGGCCGACTCTTCCAAATCACTTCGATAAATAACAGAAGGCTTTGTCAAGTTGGACCATTTTGATGGTGGTAATTTTTTGCGTTGGTAGAAAAAGGTTCATTTTCTTCTAACAACATTGAAGATTGTATATGTCTTGTCACAACCCAAACCAAATGAAGATGAAGATGAAACCATGGAACAGACTAGGCAACGCACAAAATGGGAGACCGATGATTACTTATGTCGTGGTCACATTCTCAATGCACTTGCTGACAATTTGTTCGACTTGTACCAAAACGTTGGGACTGCAAAAACTTTGTGGGAAACTTGGAGACCAAATATCTTACGAAAGACGCTACAAGTAAGACGTTCCTTATCGGTCGGTTTTTAAGATTTAAAATGCATGATAATATTTGTGCTAGAAAAATTTCATGACATCCAACGCATCATAAATCATTGCAAACTGAAAAAATAAATATGGACGATAATGTAATTGTTGCTTCCATAATTGAAAAACTTCTTCCTTCTTGGAAAGATTATAAGAAAGAAATCAAACACAAAAAGGAGGATCTTTCACTTGAAGAATTAGAGACTCATTTAAGAATTGAACAAGAGTCTCGAATTCTAGAGGGTAAAGAGGAACAAGAAAATTCTGATTCTAAGGTCTATGTGGTGGAGGAAGGAAAGGAGCAAAAATATGGCAATCATGGAAAAAATAACAAGCGGAAGAATTTTTCAAATAATTATAAAGCAAACAAAAAGAAGAAAGGAAATTGTTTTCATTGCAACAAACCAGGTCACTTCAAGAAGGATTTTCGTGAGTTCAAGAAACTAAAGGAAAAAGGAGGGACATCAGACACAAAGAAAAAATTTGCTGCTATGATATCCGAGGCTAATATGCTTGGAGAAGACAAATCTTGATGGGTTGATTCTGGTGCCACAAGGCATGTTTGTAAGGACAAGAACTTGTTCTCTGCCTATGAAACAGTGGAATGAGATGTTATCTATATGGGAAATTCATCTACTGCTGCGGTTAATAGCAAAGGGACAGTGGATCTCAAATTCACTTCCGGAAAAATCCTTAGCCTCACCAATGTTTTTTATGTTCCTAATGTTAGGAAAAATTTAGTTTCTGGAAGTCTTCTTAACAAATTTGGCTTTAAGCTTGTATTTGAGTCAGACAAATTTATTCTGACTAAGAATGGTACCTTTGTAGGCAAAGGATATTTAGATGAGGGCATGTTTAAGCTCAATATCAATGAAAAAGATTCTTCGGCTTATATCGTTGATTGTCTTTCATTATGGCATAGTCGTTTAGGACATATTAATAAAAAGAAAATGCATTTCATGGTTAATTTAAATTTAATTCCTAAATATGAGAATGATATGAATGAAAAGTGTAAAGTATGCATGCAAACAAAAATAACAAGATTGCCTTTTTCAAAAATAGAAAAAACTATATCTTTGTTGCAATTAGTACATAGTGATGTTTGTGATTTGCATGGAACACCTATTAGAGGTGGTAGTAAATATTTTGCTACATTTATCGATGACTTTTCAAAATATTGTTACGTATATCTTTTAAACTCTAAGGATGATGTGCTTAATAGATTTAAGACATACAAAAATGAAGTTGAAAATCAATGTGATACTAAAATAAAATGTCTTAGATCTGATAAAGGTGGTGAATATCACTTTCCTCAATTTTGTGAAGATATGGGAATTATTCATGAAGTTACTGCACCTTATACACCACAACAAAATGGAGTAGCAGAAAGAAAAAATAGAACACTAACTGAAATGGTTAACGTTATGCTTTCTTATTCTGGTTTAAGTAAAGGGTTTTGGGGAGAAGCACTTTTAACTGCATGTCATATTCTGAATAGGATACCTGTTAAAGATAATCAGAATACTCCTTACGAATTATGGAAGAATAGAAAACCTAATTTAGGTTATCTTAAAGTTTGGGGTTGTAGAGCTATTGTAAGACTACCTGAAACTAAGAGAAAGAAATTAGGAAGCAAAGGTGTTGAGTGTATTTTCATAGGTTATGCACAACATAGTAAAGCCTGTAGATTTTTGGTTAGTGAACCTAATGATTCTGTTGAAGTAAATACAATAATTGAATCGAGAGATGAAATTTTTTATGAACAAAGGTTTTATTCTATTCCTAGAATTTATAATGAAAAAGAAGTTAGCACTCCTTCACAATTATCTGATACTCCACCAGTGGAACAAGAAGAGATTAGAAAAAGTAAGAGACCTAGGAAAGAAAAAATCTTTGGTCCCGACTTTGTAGTCTATCTTGTTGAAGGAACTAGAGACACATCTTGTAATTAATATGCTTTGACTCTTAGCGTTGAAACAGACCCACAAACTTATAGTGAGGCAATTAAGCCTGTAGATTCAGCATTTTGGAAAGAAGCTATAAATGATGAAATGGATTCAATTTTGGGAAATAAAACTTGGAAGTTAGTAGACTTACCTCCAGGATCTAAACCCATTAAGTGTAGATGGATTTTTAAAAAGAAAATGAAAATAGATGGAACAATTGATAAATTCAAGGCTAGATTGATTGCTAAAGGTTTTACACAAAAAGAAGGAATTGATTATTTTGATACCTATGCACCTGTTGCTAGAACTCCACTATTAGAATTTTGATTGCATTAGCATCTATATATAATTTTGAGATTCATCAAATGGATGTGAAAACTGCCTTTTTAAATGGTGACTTAGAAGAAGAAATTTACACAGAACAACCTGAAGGGTTTGTTATGCCTGGACAAGAAAATAAAGTATGTAAACTTATTAAGTCCTTATATGGCCTAAAACAAGCACCTAAACAATGGCATGAAAAATTTGATAAAGTCATTATTTCTTATGGTTTTAAAATTCATGAATCTGATAAGTGTGTTTATAGTAAATTTGCTAATGGTAAAGGTGTGATCATTTATTTATATGTAGATGAGATGTTAATTCTTGGTACTGATTTAGAAAGCATTAATAATACAAAGAGTTTTCTGTCTTCTAAATTTGATATGAAAGATATGGGTATAGTTGATGTCATATTAGGAATGAGAATAATAAGGAAAGATAAAAATATAATTCTCACTCAATCTCATTATGTTGAGAAAATTTTGAAGAAATTTAATCAGTTTGATTGCACACCTGTTAGTACACCTTTTGAACCACAACTAAAGATGATCCCTAATAATAGTAGAGCTATTTCACAATTGGAATATGCACAAGTAATTGGTAGTTTAATGTATGCCATGACATGTACTCGACCTGATATTGCTTATGCTATTGATAAATTAAGTAGATATACTAGTAATCCAAGTTTATTGCATTGGCATGCTGTCAATAGAATATTAAAATATTTGAAAGGAACTATGGAGTATGGTACATACTATAGTGGATATCCTTCAGTATTAAAAGGATTTTCTGATGCCAGTTAGATAATTGAGCTGGAGGATCATTCCTCAACAAGTGGATGGATTTTCACTCTTGGTGGAGGAGTTGTTTCTTGGGGAGCAAAGAAACAAACTTGTATAACTGACTCTACTATGGCAGCTGAGTTTGTAGTTTTAGCTGCAACTAGTAAAGAGGCAGAATGGTTAAGGAATTTATTAATTGAAATTCCAGTTTGGCCAAAACCAATGCCTCCAATATCTATACATTGTGATAGTGAGTCTACACTTTCCAGAGTTTATAGTAAAGTGTACTGTGGAAAATCTAGACATATTGGTCTGAGACATAGTTATGTCAGACAAATGATTACAGATAGTATAATCATAGTGGATTATGTAAAATCAAGTCACAATTTAGCTGATCCTTTTACAAAAGGTCTTGCAAGAGGACTGATGTCTAAGACATCAATAGGGATGGGACTAAAGCCCATTAATAATAATCACTCTTGATGGAAACTCAACTTGAAACTTGATATATTCAAGTCTCAAGTTCAATGATTAAATTACATCATAAGACGTGATTATAAGCACTATAAAATTTAACATCCAAAGGATAAGTGCTTAGAACATGTAATGAATAATGAAAGAGGATGAGTTTAACCGTAATAGATATATGGTGTTTTAAGTTACATGGACACCTATGATAATCTACCTATATGAGTGTGGAAGTGGTGCCGCTTCCTATGAGAACTGGGCTTGACTCTAAAGCACTCATGAAATCAAGGTACAGACACAAGGCCTAATACATGTGTCGGCTTATATGGATAATCAGTGACTAAAAGATTTGTGTGTGAAGACAAATCTAGCTGATCAATATGGATTGATAGTTCAAAGACAAGTCTACTATACTTTCATGGTTAGCCTTGACGAACCTTCACAGGGTATTGGTTCAAGTCGTGAGACACCAATGCTTATACACAGTCTTACAGACAATCAAAGATTTACAAAACTTATTTTGCAAATGGTGGAGGAATGTTGAAGATTTTATAAAATAAGTGAGTAAGAGTTTTGGGTGTAAGAGCTTAAAGAGCTTGTCCCACATTGGAAGTGTGTGGAAGAGGTGGGAAGCTAACCCAAATATAAAAGGGGATAGTGCCCCACATTGGAAAATGTACAAAGCTAAGTGTCACCACTAAGCTATAAAAGGGGTGGACAACCTTTGAGTCCCACATTAGAAAAATATTAAGAATTTGTTCACTTAATAAGTACAAATGAAAGATGAAGAGTTAATTCATCTAGCATTTAAGAAGCTATTCAAGAGCCTTCAATACGGTGCGAAGCACCGTACGCACACGCACACGCGCGCGTGCGCGGGCGCGCGTGTGGGTGCAGGGCAGTGGGCTGTAGAGGCGCTAGTGGCGCACTTTGCACTTCGCACGCCGCAGTGGTAGCGGGTTGCCGGGATTCGTCCGGGTCGGATCGCGGTAGCTCGGACGCGATCACTTTTTGGTTGACCCGTGCAAAACCGATTCGGTATTAATTGTACCTGTTCGGAAATGACTTAAGACTATTGGTAATTAACAGTCATACCATTTCGGAATTGATTAAGACTGTTAGTCCAACAGTCATGACTCTTAAAGACAAAGCTTTTCATTATCTATAAATAAAGGCTGCCTAAAACGAAATTAAATTGATAACAAAAAAAAAAGTTACAGATTTTCAAATCCTGCTATTAATCTCTTACAATTTTCAGGAGATACAAATTCTCTTATTCTGTTTTGTGCACATAAACAGAATAAGAACTTGATTGACTGTTCTTCGCTGCTGCATCCAAGGGCTGTCTTCAGACATACAATTTGAAGACAGTGCAATTGCTTCATTGTATCTTGAGTACGGATTTGCTGATTCCTGTTTGTATATCGAAGTTATTCGTGCGAGAGAAATACTGTATTTAGGAAAGTGATATCACGCCTTGAAGATTCATAAAGTTACATTGTTATATCAAAGTTGACATTATTGTGTTATAATAAAGAGTTCTATTTCTGCATTTGCTACATAATTTCCAAGAGGACTTTGGTCCTTTAGAGAGTGGGTTGAAAGACTTTTGTTGACATGTCGGCTTGGGCTTTGAGGAGATTCTGTTACAAACTAAGGAGTATTTGACTGACTAGGAATTGGATTGGGTCGGGTTGGGAGGGCGAACTACTGTAGCGTATGTTTGGGTCAGCAATATTGGACTGACTTGAAATTAGGTCGAACTGAGAGGGTGAAATACAAGAGGGTATGCTTAGGTCAGCAATGAGGTGTTTCTGTTTAATTGAACTAGAGTGGGACACGGGGGATATATAAGATTTTCAATTTACTCAATGAAGGGCCATTGGCAATAAATGCATCTAACCTTTGATTGAACTCTGCGACTAACTACCACATGTACTTGTAAAGTACTATTTTCCTTCTGACACATTAACAAAACCCGCATTTTCTGAAGGACCAGATGTCGCTGCAGTCCTCGGTGGTTATTTCTTTGAGAAGAGAAAAGAAACCCTCTCGAATTATTTGCATCCAACCTATTTCACCTGGGTTTCAAATTTCTTTTATCACGACAAAAACAAAATGTTTGACAGTCTTTCGTACAAGAAAGGAATCCACGTGCTATTTCCTTCCTCACCAGGGAGGTTAAAACCCTTTTTAATGGGTTTTGTAACATCAATTTCTACACTGATTCGAACATTACTACCTGAAAGAAGATATTTTTCTAATTTTAACTTCGTTGCATTTGATTCGGGTAAATTGGGTATGTGGACCCAAAGAGGAGAGCAATCAAAAGCATATGAATCCATTGAAATGGAATCATTCAATGTTAGATTTTAATTATAAGTTAGGAATTAGAATTAAACCCATAATTATGTGGTCCTAATAATATTTTGGAATTTAAAGAGTTTCATGAAATAATGAAAGATTTGTTTGGAAATATCAAGAGTTTGCCTTGATCACTAAGCAAAATAAAAGATAAATTAAAATACTTTTGGGTCCTCACTGTATCTTTAAATAAGTTGTAGTCTCTCTATTATTCTACACACTTTTCAACAATTTCGAAATTTAAAGGGGTCGGGGGAGAAAACTCAATTCTCAATTTCAACATACTTTGAGGGTTCAAGCCTATTCCAAATTCAAGATTGATTCGGGTAATAGTGCAAAGTTCGAGATTAAGACATGAGGCGATATGGAGTAAGGCACATGTCCTTATAATCCCTTATAGAATAAATTAAACGTTCATTTTTTTATTTATGTTTACATGTGGTATCAGAGCCTTGTTTTAATCTCATATAGTTTCGTTTTATATTCTGCCTTAAAGAGATCCATAAAACAATATGAAAAAACATGAATTGTTGATTTTTAGTGACAACATTAGTGATAATTTTCCAATTTTTATGTTTCAAAAGTAATTGAAAAGGACATAGTTTAACTGGAAACGACATTTCATAACAAACTCAGTAGCTACTGAAGAGCGTTATTTGTGCTGTTTGAGATCGTTTAGGCCTCCGAAAATCAGTTTTAGGCCTCCGAAAATCAGTTTTTTTAAATGATGTAAACTTATTATTTAATAATGATAAACGATTATGTGTTTTAAACCATTATTTGTTGAATATGCTCCTATGTATAACAAAATTATGGAAATTAGAAGCATACGCTAAAGATTTTCACATCGGTAATTTATATTATATTTAAATTACAATTCCACCAAAGTAGTCTAGTCTAAAAATTGTAAATACTGAACTTTGAGATAACATTAAAACACCGTGTTTAGGTTGCACTAAAGAGTCCATATATGATTTTCGAATGTTTGGATTAATACTTATTTTATTATGGTAACGATGCCACTGTGATTTGGTTGCTCCAAAGAGCAGGGCGGAGTTATGATGTTCCTAGGGGGTCAAGTGCCCACCCCGGGATTTCAGGAAAAATATTACTAGTTGTAAAATTTTGAGGGTAAAGACCTACTATTATGTTAACTTTTAGGGTAAAACAAGACATTACTTTCTTAGCCCCCCTTGACCCACAATAAATGCTCAAAACCAACTGATGATGCCCACTCCCTTTGAATCACAATCAGTCTTTTTTATAATCTATTATGACCACTGTTCTAAAAAACTCGCCTAGGCTCCGCCTAGGCATGCCTAGGCTTGAGGCTTGGGAGAAACGCCCCGCCTTAAGATTTTGATGCCTTATGCTTGGTAAAACCCTTAATGCGTACTTTTTCTCTAAAAACAACAATGCTTTAGTGAAACGATATCCCCTTTTAAAGATTTTTTTACAAACCGAACCATTATCTCATCCAAAATAATCAAATAGTATTTTTATTTGCAAATATTCAGACATATTTTTATGACATGTACAATTTTAGTATTTTAATAGCCTTGTTATGGTTAAAAAATATTAAAATATATTAAAAAGACCTAAACGCCTTTTCACGCCTTTTTACGCCAAGGTCCGCCTAGGCTTCTAAGGCTTAAGGCTTGGCCTCCACGCCTCGATCACGCCCCGCGTTTTTTAGAACCTTGATTATGACTATGGTGAGTCCAAGGTAACATAATTTATTTTAAGGTTGTATTTGGTGGTTTTTTCATTTAGGGTTTGATTTTATTTGATTTGGTTGTTGTTATGTTATATGAGTTGTGTTGGTTGTTGCTCAGGGTTTTGCAACTTATGGTGGTGGATTGGGTAAAATTTCCAATATCATGATCAAATTTTTATGAAAGATCCGTAAACAATTCCAAAATCACCACAAGGCTTTCACCTCCGAACTTTAGGAAAATGGTGCACCCATATATTCTCGAGTGCCCCACCCCAAAAAAATTTATGGCTCCTCCATTGCCAAAGAGTCCAGTCGCAACCATTAAACTAAATTAAGGAGCAATATATTTTGCCAATTAGGTAAATATATTAGTTGCCCTAAAGAGTATGTCTTTCCTTAATTTATAAACATAGTGCCTACTCATGATTTTTGAAAACCATTAATGTCTGTCGAAATTATTATACGATCCATAAAATAAGTCCCTTGAAAATTATCTCTCTTTTGTTTATTGCTAATTTTTAATAAGTAAGCATTATTTTATCACAATAATACCAGTTAGCATTTTTAATGCAGCTTCATTCATTCAAAAATTTGATGGAACCAATCTTTCTAATTGGAGTGAGCAAGTGCAGTTCACCCTAGGGATCCTTGACCTGGATATCTCCTTTCGTATTGAACAACCCGCTGCTATTACTCGTGAAAGTAACAACACTGAAAAGGAGTTAGATAGGGCATGGAAAAGGTCCAATAGGCTGCGCCTAATGTATTTGAAATTGATCGTTATTCCATCCATTAAAAATTCTCTACTCAAGACTCAATTTGCCAAGAAGTTGTTATGACACCCCACCTACTAAAATATTGGGTAGTCAGCCTGTGATGAAAATAAAACATTGGTCTCATATTGCTCATTCTTAGCCTCACCGTCGAAAATCTTTTTAAAGTTACTAACCACCTAGTAATTTAATTAAACCGGTGCCAAATTTTATCTTTCAATAATTAGCAACATGCAGAAATAAAATAGTAAATAAACCATTAAGACAACAGATAACTGAATCCAACACAAGTGAATAATATAAATAAAGATAACCGAATTAGCTATCGATTCAACAATAAAATACAACAGTAAACTGATACACAAGGTCACATAAATAACCAAATACTAAATCTGAGGGCGACATGCCTAAATGAGTACTGAAATAAAGTCCCTATACTAGGAATGAATGAATGAAGTGTTTATAGCAAAGTCCTTCAACTTCGACATGAGGTGTAATTGTGCATCTTTGGATAGAATCCTCAAATTAGGTGTCCCTGTGGTTGGACACCGAAAAGATTTTGGAGATTTTGACACCGGTCAGAGCCCAAGTAAAATATTTTGAAAATATTTAGCAAGCAGTTAAATTGCAATAATTAAATATTCATGCACACTCTTCATATTTAAGTCAGTGCGCACTCTCTTAAGGTATAACTCACCCCTTATATAATGTACACACCAAATGCTTTCCTGCTAACCTTCCTAGCTAATCTACCCCACCTAACTAGCCGCATCACACCTCTTGCCATCACACCACTCTAACTCGAGTATTCTTACTTTGATTATTTAGTTATCTACTCATTAACTTATTAATCAGTTCAAATATATTAAATCATATAACGTTCACACAAGTTATATAGGAAACCCCCTTTTTAATTTATAGAACTTTCACACTAGTTATGTAAGAAATTCCCTTTTAAATCATATAACTTTCACACTAGTTATATAAGAAATACATTCACACTTATGTATTAATACCACATATACTTATCTACTCATATTATATAGTACTAGTATACAACAATATTCACACACATGTCAAGTATAATAACCATTCGTTCCCAAGTAATAATTCACCAGATGTTTCTCTAAAATGATATCATATTCCCGATCTTCTCACTCTAACCCGACTACCTCAAGTCGAAATCACTCTCAAGCTTGAGAAAAATAATAAACGCGGTGGAGGCGATCATAGTTTCCCGGGTGTGAGACTGCATCATACTCAAGACGTCTCACCCCAAAAAGAATCACAACATATAAATACTGGACACTACGACCTGGGAGTTATACTCTCCCTGTTCCTCATGCATGGGAATTCACCCACATCGCTCAACCTCCTATGAGAGCACTTGAGGGGTATGTATTCCTATAAGTATCTTTCACACCGATATTTATAGAGCACACACACACACACACACACACACACACACACACACACATATATATATATATATATATATATATATATATATATATATATATATATATATATATATATACTATCACACATAATCGTATACATATATTTAATAAAGTTTTGCTAACCCGTGCCTAACACCCGTAGCACTTACCCAAAAATACTTAAGTCTATATTTCGACTTGTAATTTAATTAATTACACTTTAATTATCTTGTTATTTAAGTAGTGTCACCCAACTACAATACCGAGACTCACTCACTTTGTCCGTAACTTCATCTCTTAGAATTTGTTATACAAAATCCCACTATTTAGTTTAACACCTCTTGTTAAATTTAATATTCACTAATTTATTATATAACTCTATAATAAATTAAAGCGGCTACCTCGTGCCTAACTCCTGTAGCACCCAGCCTCAAAATAATCCGAGTTAAACCTCCAACCCATAATTAAATTAATTCCACCTCCATAAATTTTATCAACGTAGTGCCAATCAACAAAACTGCTCGAACTCCCTCATTTGGTCTGAATTTTTACCTTTTAGAATTTATTACACAAATTCCCACTATTAAGTTTGACCACTTATAAATTTTAATATTTCTTAATACCCATCTCTTCATCTTAGATATTCACCTCCATTTAATTTTTCTTAGTTAAATTCCATATCTCCACAATTGAACCCCAAGAAAAAATCCCAGGCCAAAAAAGAAACGCAATGGAAAAGTTTTCTCCACGTTGTTCGAATGACTCCTAAGGTCGTTTGAAGGACCGTCCGCTCCCCTTCCCACTTCGTCTTTGTAAGGACATAATTTTATAAATGTCCGAGGTAGAATCTAGGAATTTTCTATTTGTCCTAGATCACAGTATATATGTCTGATACCACTATATTCGGCACGTCAACCCAATTATCCACGACGGCCTTGATCCGAATCCATGCATCTACCATCTTTACACGTGCATCATGCTTCATGTGACGTGCTGATCAACTGTTCCCACTACTCCACTTCGCGTTATTAGTAAAATGATTTATTGGAGTTTTTAATATTTGCATAAATATTTAGGAATTTTTTAGAAAATATTTTTCGAAGTCTGATTTGTTTTTTAGCACAAAAGCAGAAATTTTTCTAAGGGTAGAAGCAGACTTTTTTTGGTCGTTAAGCTCATTCAAATGACATCACTCTGTCGTTCAAGCGACATGAGGATGTCGCGCGATCTCGTTCGAGCGACACGTGGTCTCGTTCGAGAGACATGCCTATGTCGTTCGAGCGACGGAGCCACCTCGATTTTCGTATAAATATTTGTACTCATTCTAAACATTTTTCCAAGTCTGTTTTGTACACATTTCTGCGATTTATAGCCCAGAAAACAGACTTAAATTTTTAAGGTTTAATACCTTTTGATTCACAAAACCATTCCTAAATATGTGTGTGAATCTTTAAACCTTCAAAGGATCATTTTTACTCATCTGGAGTAACTTATGGAGAAGCTGACTCTTTTTCATTGCTGCCCATCTGGAGTTCTTGCAGGAGATTCCAGCCGACGACATCGGAACCGACACTTGAGGGTATTTCGTATGTCACTTATGTTTTCAGTATAATCCGTGTAAACCGTTCTTTACAAATTATAGTGAAAATAAAAAGGGTTTTCTCCATTAGGGGATTTTTCCTCATTTGTGTGTTAGTTTGTGATTGAGTGTTCTTGCATTATTATATTGTCTGCAATCACAACTAGATGCATGTTTTAGGATTTATTTGAAAAAACTGAGTTTAATTAAATAATTTCTTTGTTTGAACAAAAGCGCACTCTCAAATTGGTATCAGAGCCAATTATACAATTATACCGTGTAATTTTTCGCAAAACTTTTTTAAGATATCAATTTTTTAAAAAATTGATTTTTGAATAAGGGCGTATTCAAAATGGAGAAATTATATAATAAAATACCAGTTTTTGACGGGACAAATTATGCTTACCGAAAAGCCCGTATGAAATCTTCTCTAAAAGAGATAAATGAAAGAGTTTGGGTTTTGGTTGAAAGAGGGTGGACACCTCCCTCCATCACTATTGACAACATGACAAATTTAAAATCCGTGACTTTATGGACTGGAGAAGAATTTAAATGGTCAGATTTTAACTCTAAGAGTCTTAGTGCTATTTCTGGATCCGTCACACCTAACGAGTTCCAGCGGATAATGATGTGTACCACGTCAAAAGAGGCATGGGATGTTTTACAGCTTACCCATAAAGGAACTAATGCCAGGAAAGAATGAAAATTGTAAAACATAAAAACTTAATTTAAAACTATCACCATACTTAAATCTGAATGTTTTGATGAATTCTATGCTAGATTATCTGATATTGTACATACTAGCTTTAATCTTGGTGAACACATTCCTAATGTTAGAGTTGTTAAAAAGATTCTAAGATCACTTCCTAAGCGTTTTATCCCTAAAGTCACTGTGCTAAATTCTATGGGTAATTTAAACAGGCTTAAATTAGAGGAATTGGTTGGAGACTTACAAACCTTTGAAATTGACATGTTTCCTAAGTTTGTTAAACCAAAAGATAAGGGAATTGCAGTTAATGCCTAGGATAGAAAGAGTGAATGGTCGGCAAGAAAGAGAGTAGAGTTATCTAGAAAAAGGGAGAAAGAAACGTCATATTCCGAGTGTGACCTTGACTTAGATGAATTGGCCTTGTTTGCAAAAAAATTCAAGAAAATTCTCAATTTCAAGAAAAATGGAAATTTCAAAGATAAATTTTTTTTGAGAAAAATAAGTTTGAAAAGAAAAATGAAAAAGATTTTAAAGACCCTCCTAAGAAAGACGGTGAAAGATATTATGAGTGTGATGGTAAGGGTCATAGAGCTTTTGAGCATGTTACCAGGCGGAGTAGACTTGCCAAAGAAAAGGGCAAAGTTGTCCTTAATGCTACCCTTAGTGACGATAGTGAGGTCGAGTCAGTGGACTCTGAAGACGAATCATCGCATGAGTGTAACTTCATCGCATTCATGGCTAGTCATGTGACTACCTCTAGTGCTCCTCACGACGATGAGGATGCTACTTCACAAGTACACCTCGACAGTGAGAACGAAGTGAGTGAGGGGGAGGATGCTGTAAGTGAGAGCGATAGTAATCTTCAACGCGCCTACGTTGAGTTATATATTGAGTCATTTAAAACCAAAAAGCATAACAAAGTGTTAGTTCTTAGGATCACCGCTTTAGAGGAATATTTAGAAGAAGGGAGAGAGAGAGATTCCTCCACCTGCACTACCTTGAGAGAGAGAGAGAGTCTGTCTGTGTTGAGAGAGAAAGTCTGTTTAGAGAAAGAGAGAGACTTTTTGGAGAGAGAGAGAGTTGTTTTGAGAAAGATAAAGGGTACTTGACTAAACAAGTGGCTAGTATTACGAGTGAGATCCATTCCTCCCCAGAGACTTAGAAGAAACTTGAAACCCTTGTAGCCCAGCTTACTCATGATCTTAAGAGAGCACGAGAAGCCAAGGTTTAAATCGAGGACATGTCTGGAAGGATGGTAAAGATGCTCCTCGATCCCACTTTAGGTTTTGGTGATAGGCAGGGAATAGGTTTGGATGGTGCCTCCATATCACAAATATCACCTGGACCAGTTCTTAAGTTTACTACAACTCCATATGGCCATTGTCAAAAACCATGAAGGAGAGTTCGACCAAGAAAAGCAAACCAAGGTCTGCCTAAGACTGTGTACTTTTGTACCTTCTACAAAAGAAAGGCCCACCTCAGGGAGTTTTGCTATAGTTTGGGTCAGACATGACGTACTACTTCTCCACCACATCGTACTGATGATTTACCGGTCTGATAGAGCGTGTTGAGTTTTTAGCCACCACATCACACAGTTTGATGGAAGAATTCCGATAGATGTCTTTGTCGTCAGTGAATGCTTCCCGCATCCTGGCTAAAACCAATAACAACAAGGGTAAATAAAAGGTTACCACTTCTTGGGTACCTAAGAAAGACAAAAGTCCCTTGTTGTTCATGTCTCTCTCAAAGCACATAATATCTCATAGTGGTATTTTGATAATGGGTTCTCCAGACATATGACCGGTGATGTCTCATTTTTTACCTACCTAGAGGATCAAAATGAAGGTAGAGTCACCTTTGGAGACGGGAGAAAGTCTAGCCTCGTAGGAATAGGTACAATGGAGTTACCAAGATTTCCTAAGCTATAGAATGTTTTGTACATCAAAGGTTTGAAAGCAAACCTTCTCAACATTAGCCATCCGTGCGACGCTGACTTTACCGTAAAGTTTAATCGGGACGCGTGTAATGTCTATAATCAAGCCGATAAAATTTTAGTGCAAGGGGTGAGTACAGAGGATAATTTCTATGGGAGTGTACCCAAGTCCTCACTTATCTGCAACAGCACCACGATAACTCCTATGGATCTGTGGCACCAACGTCTAGGTTACGTGTACTTTAGAGATTTGACGCGATTAACTAAAAAGGACCTAGTACTTGGATTACCAACACTTGGAAAGTCAACTTCCACGATTTGTGGACCCTATTAGTTGGGAAAGCAAATTCGTAGTCCCCATAGGAAGTTGCATTCCATTACCACCTCCCGTGTACTTGAGCTGATACACATGGATCTCATGGGTCCTACTCGTAAAAAGAGTCTGGGTGGTAAGAAGTACATCCTAGTGATGGTAGATGATTTCTCCAGATATTCGATTGTAGGTTTTCTGTGAGAGAAATTCAATGCTGTTGAGTTTCTGATGACCAAGTGCCATGTCCTACAAAACCAACACCGTGTCACTATCAACATAATGCATAGTGACAATGACACTGAATTTACGGAGCAAAAAGTAGATCTTTACTGTGATAGTCTAGGAATCAAACATGAATTTTCTGGTGTGAAGACTCCTCAGCAAAATGGGATTGTTGAGAGAAAGAACATGACGATTCAGGAAATGGCTAGATCTATGCTTCTAGGTCGTACAGTTGCTAGGAGATTTTGGGCAGAGGTAGTGTGTGCTGCATACTATACAGTGAATAGGGTTTACCTTTGTCCACACACTCTTAAAATGCCCTATGAATTGTGGACTGGAAAGAAGCTCAACCTTGCATATTTCCTTGTTTTGGGGAGTAAATGCTATATCCTACGGGATAGAGAGAAATTAGGAAAGTTCGACTCCCAAAGCGACGTTGGAATATTGCTAGGATATTCATTAAATAGTAGAGCGTAGAGGGTTTTTAACCTGAAGAGCTCTAAGGTGATAGAGTCAATAAACGTTACTGTACAAGATGACGAACCATCGATGTCTGTTGACTTCACCTATTTGAGTGAGGATGACACACTCCCTTTTGATGATCCCACTGTGTCTCCCACATCCAGGGTGGACACTACTCCTGTTCTAGGGGACACACCTGCTTAGGTTCGCAAGAGTCATAAACATACTTCTATCCTAGGAGATCCCACCTTAGGGGTCAAGACTCATGCTCAGCTAGAGAATGTTGTTAGCCATGTCTTCTACACATCTAAAGTCGAGACCAAGAATCACAAAGAAGCTCTTAAGGATGAATACTGGATATCTGATTTGTAGGATGAGTTGCTTTAGTTTAAAAAGAACAATGTCTAGGAACTTGTCCCCCGACCCAGTGAGACGAATGTGATAGGTACCCAGTGGATTTTTAAGAATAAAATGGATGAAAATGGTGCCATAATCATAAACAAGGCTAGGTTGGTCGCTCAAAGCTACACATAAATAGAGGGTGTAGACTTTGGGGAGACATTTGCTCATGTTGTGAGGCTTGATTCCATCCACTTACTACTCGCCATCACATGTCATTTGCGCTTCAAGTTATATCAGATGGATGTCAAGAGTGCCTTTCTAAATGACATTCTACAGGAGGAGGTTAACGTGGAACAACCAAAAGGGTTTGAAGATCCTAAGCACCCGGAGCATGTCTACTATTTGAGGAAAGCCTTGTATGGTTTGAATCAAGCACCTTGTGCTTGGTACGAGAGGCTTATTTCCAATTTCTTAGCCCGTGGCTTCAAGAGAGGGGGATTTGATATGATGTTATTCATCAGGAGAGATGACAGTGCTATTTTAGTTACCCATGTCTATGTGGATGACATAGTCTTTGGATCCACGTGCTCCCAGCATGCTCACCACTTTGAGGAGGAGATAAAAAGTGAGTTTGAGATGAGCATGGTAGGTGAGCTTACTTTCTTCCTTGGTCTCCAGGTTCGTCAGCTAGAGGATGGGATTCTCATCTCCCAATCCAAGTATGCTAGAGACCTAATGAAGAAATTTGGTTTAGACTCCGCTAAGCATGATCGTACACCTATGAGTAATTCTATCAAGCTTAGTAAGGACACTTCAGGCATTGACGTAGAATAAACCTTGTATCGGAGTATGATTGGTAGTCTTCTCTACTTGACTACCAATCGCTCCGACATAGCCTTTAGTGTTGGAGTATGTGCGCGATATCAGGCCTCCCCGAAAGAGTCACACTTACTTACTCTAAAACGTATTATCAAATATGTAAGTGGGACTCTCTCTTAAGGTATTTGGTATTCCTTTGATACCGATGACCATTTGCCTGCCTATTCAGATGCTGATTGGGCCGGGGATGTAGATGGTTATAGGAGCACTTCTGGTGCATGTTTATACTTCGGTTCTTCTCTTGTCTCCTGGCTGAGAAATAAGCAAAACTCCATCTCTTTATCTAGTACGGAGGCTGAGTACATCACCGCCGGGAGTTATTACATGCAACTCTTGTGGATGAAGCAAATGTTGGAGGATTATGGGATTTCACAGGACACCATGACCATCTCCTATGATAACACGAGCACGATACACATATCTCGTAATTCGGTCCAACATTCGTGCACAAAGCACATCAGGATATGCGAGCACTTTATATGTCAGTTAGTTGAGGAGAAAGTCATATCCCTGAGTTTCGTTCCCACGGACCTACAGTTAGCCGATATTTTCACGAAACCTTTAGATGCCCTTAGATTCGACAGTCTTAGGAAATCTTTAAGGATTTATCCTTGTCTAGGATAGGATGCATTGTCATGTTCATATCATATGATTCCTATTGCTAGTTTGTATCAGTTGTATTATTTTTTTTGCTTTGTATATTTTTTTTGAAAAATCCAAAAAGATTTTCTTTTTATAAAAATTTTAGAAAAGCACAAAAATATTTTTGTATTTTGTTTGCACCTCTTATGGATGAGCATTTAAGATAGTCGAGTCACATATTCCATTTCCATTTTTCACGTGACTATTTGATAGTGATTTGAGACGCTACATCATTTCATCCATGTGTTTTACATTGTTTGGAGTCTTTGAGATGTGATTAGTGATATCTTTCTACACGTTTGACTCCTTATCTCCTTTATTGCACACATGCATGGCTTTATTTGATTATTGTACTTGTCTATCACATATTGTCTTGAGTGTTTCCATCTCAATTATGTCTATACAATGAACCGTATGCAATAAAATTTGACAAGATTGGAATGCATCTAAAAACCGTTTGGTGAGATTGTGTGGTATTTTAAAATGGGGAAGCGCTGCGAAAGGTTCATTTGGCCTTTACAAATACTAAGCCACCATTATATCGAACCTAAAAAATTGAGGAATTTTTATTATCCGGGGTCCACAGAGGTTAAAAGAGCCCTAAAAATTTAAAGGTAATACATGCTGAATATGGCCCATCAGGTTTCACCATCAATTCTCTAATGTTTGAGAATTTAGATCACCTCTATATAAAATATAAATCTGAGGGAGTTTGGTTGGAGAATTTAAACAGGTTTGCACTTCCTTGAAAGTCCTGAAAACGCATTAAATAGTTTTGGATGTTATTGGCGTGGAAATTACTTTGAGCTTTGATTTGCTGATTTAATTGAGTCAATTTCTTATAATTCCACCTGTTTACACCTAAGGAAGATATTGAGTTCATTCGTTAGAAATATACAATATTCATCGTGCACATAGGTTATGTTTGCATGCATTGATTTTCCTATCAAATTTGCTCACACCCCTACATTTCCGCTATCATCGACTTGGTTGTTTCTGTGTTCTTTCATGGTGTGATTCTTTGTTGTATATTTTGTGCAAAAATTTTTGAAAAAATAAAAATAGAATGTTTATTACCTTGTGGCATTCTCCATTTACATTTATTTTTTCTTCTCATATCTGTCTATTTTGGGACATCATAAAACGGGAGAGAATGAATTATGGGGGAGAATTATTTGGTTGATTTATCAATGATTTGCTTAAGCTTAATTGATTCGATTTTTTCATATCATTATATTTCAAATGGTAATTTGTCAGCGGTATCTGCTTTATCTCAAGTGTGTAAGTACAAAATTGATGATTTTTGGATTGCACACCCCAATGAGAAAAGCTTTGAGAGTTTCTGAAGATTTGAAGATGTTGAAGTTTGATTGACGACATGTCAGTTAGTATTCTTAGTTTGAGGGTTTAATGGGGATATTATCTTATACGTCATTTGCTTTATGGAGATAGCATAATTCGAATTTTTTATGTATGTACCAGCATAGACATCGGAAGAGATTTGTAAGGACATAATTTTATAAATGTTCGGGGTAGAATCTAGGAATTTTCTATTTGTCCTAGATCACAGTATGTATGTCTGATACTGATACATTCGGCACGTCAACCCGATCATCCACGACGGACTTGATCCGAATTCGTGAATGCACCATCTTCACACATGCATCATACTTCATGCGATGTGCTTCTAAAATGTTCCCACTACTCCACTTCGCGTTATTGGTAAAATGATTTATTGGAGTTTTTAATATTTGCATAAATATTTGGGAAATTTTTAGAAAATATTTTTCGAAGTCTGATTTGTTTTTAACACAAAAGAAGAAATTTTTCTAAGTGTAGAAGCAGAATTTTCTTGATCATTGAGTTCGTTCAAACGACATCACTCTGTCGTTCAGTCTTCTTAACGGGTTAAGCTACTACCATTGATGTTTCCTCAAGCTCTTAAACTCTCCCAAATCCTCAACTAAATAATACCCCACTTTGAATATGATTCCTCCCATTTTTAATCATCCATTCACCATTCAACACTAACCAACCCCAAAGAAATTCCAACATATACCGAAAATGTGTCCGATTGGAGAATTATTACCGTTGGCGGAGGCGTCTCCAACTCGAAAGAGTTCCTCCACATTTTTTCCCAAAAGAATTGTGGTTCCTAGTCAATCCTAATTAATTCACCATAGGAATCATCAAACATCAACAATTCAACCACAGTCGATTTATTTATGGGTTTGGGTTCACAGGGTTACACGATCCCTAAATCTAAAATCGATCCCACACACAATTTAAATCAACAAAATGTCTCCTAGTTATGAGATCAGATCTTTAGTTCTAACAATAACACTTGGTTTCCTGAGATTTATTTGGTGATTTAACCACGCATAGACACTAATTAATTAAACCCATCTCGTATGAAAAATCCACCAGAACGTGGACTTCCATTAGACCTACTATGATATGAATTGAGATACTACAATTAAATTGAAAGAAAGTTTAACTACTTTCCTAAAAAAATTCATAGGGTATGATTTCCTTTGATGTAGACGAATATTTGACGAAGAGCACACCCATCCTCTTGGGTTGGCTCCCCAAAGCTCTCCCAATTTCTCCATCTTTTCTCCTCTATAAAATAGGCTTTTCTTATTGAGTTGTGTCTGCCAAAAACTCCCTAATGTAGCTTTTATATCACTAATTCTGAAATTAAGCCTATTGGACAAGCCCAAATGACCCGAACATCCCCGTGTGAGCCCGATTATTCCTAAAAATGCCCCGAGATCGAATTACTACCCCCGGGTACTCTTTTTCGACTATCTCGACCTATTCAAAATCAACCATGTACTAAGATTCGTCATTCGAGTTACTTTACTAAAATCTCCAACCTCGACCTGAAATTACGATACATGTGAATTTTAAATAAATAACCCAAAATGATTAATTCTTAATTCACTAATTTAAATAAATCCTCCAGATTAATTAAATCATATATCTCCAAATTAATTCAATTCTATATCTTCATAACTACAGGGTATTACATACTCCAACCGTTATAAAGAAATTTTATCCTCGAAATTAAGACGAGTCTAGTACTCCTAGCCTTGAATACTTCCCCACTCACATGCCCTTAAGATCTCTACACATATTTTTTCCCCTTTTAATCATGAATTATATTAATATTAAATTAATTACCCAGGGCGCCCATATGCCCTGTACCCACGCTCATCTGCATGAATGTTATCCGGATTTACTAGCCTTAGATCGTAATATAACTTTCAACTCACAGTAAAAAACACATATTTGTATAATAACCAAGGTACTAAACCCATGTACTAATGACCATACATATCCCCACTTCCAAAGTTGTGCTAAGTTTCATGCGTGGGACATCTCGCAAAGCGAAATCCAAATAAGGAATCCCCCCGATACACTACTACCTAATATTGTTGGTCGTTGAGATCTGCTAGGACCTCAATCCATAACACGTACCCCCAAATTCCCATCTCTTAACATAAAGTATACTCATCCACTCTCATGTTACAAAATACCTCATACAATATGGTACCCCTTACTATCGCTAGTTTCTTGCACGAATCAATCACGAGCAATATCTCCCCGCTCGATAAAAAGCTTATTCACCCTGAATCCCATTAGTAGACGTTCCTACTTTCCGGGATCAATTATAAAAACTCAACTCAACTCAACAAATCCTTTTTCCAATTATTTGGGGTCGGCTACATGAATCCTATTTTTCCATTCCATTCTGTCCAGTGCAATATCTTCGATTAAACCACATGATATCATGTCGTTTTTTATAATATCCCGCCAAGTTAATTTAGGCCTACCTCTACCCTTTGGGTTACCATCAATACCAACTAAATCACTCTTCCTTACAGGAGCATCCATTGGTCTACGCTTGACGTGTCCAAACCATCTAAGTCGATTTTCTCTCAATTTATCTTCTATAGGAGCTACTTTTACCGTTTCACGAATTTGTTCATTTTTAATTTTATCCTTTCGAGTTTTACCACAAATCCATCTTAGCATTCGCATCTCCGCCACACTCATTTTTTGCACATTTTGTTTCTTGGTTGCCCAACACTCTGTCCCATATAACATGGAGGGTCTAATGGCCGTCCTATAAAATTTTCCTTTTAACTTCAAAGGTATAAGCCTATCACACATAACGCCGGTCTCACTTCTCCACTTAACCCAGCCTGCTCTAATCCTATGCATAACATCATCACTAATATCTCCATCTTTTTGTATAATCGATCCTAAATAACGAAAATGATCATTTCTAGGTATTTCTTGGCCCTCCAATTTCACTACATCTCCATTTGTCCTCCTATTACTACTAAAATTACACTCCACATATTCTGTTTTAGTTCTGCTTATTTTAAATCCTCTTGTTTCTAAAGTTTTTCTCCACAATTCCAACCTAGCATTTATCCCCATCTTAGTCTCATCGACTAAAACAATATCATCTGCAAATAGCATACACCATGGCACCTCATCTTATATTTGTCCAGTCAACTCATCCATAACAAGAGCAAAGAGATAAGGACTTAATGCTGAACCTTGGTATAGCCCTACCGTAATTGAAAATTCACTACTTTCTCCAGTTGATGTTCTTACTGTAGTCATCGCACCATCATACATATCCTTGATCACGTCAATATATCTGCGAGTCACTCCTCTTTTATGTAGAACCCACCATATTATATCTCTGGGTATCCTATCATACGCCTTCTCCAAATCTATAAAAATCATATGAAGATCCTTCTTTTTCTCTATATACCTCTCCATTAATCTCCTCAATAAATAGATTGCTTCCATTGTTGACCTCCCAGGCATAAACCCAAATTGATTCTTAGATACTGTAACATTTTCTTATAAGTCTATTATGCAACACACTATAACATATATGCACGTATATATAGACTAGACCCTCTTTTAGGTGATAACTAAAATAAGTAAATCATCCCTTGGAACAACGAACACACAGTCTCACCATACTATATACTATAGCCCAAACATCCCATCATAAATATCGCTAATGTCTCGTACGTAACATACTTATCTCAAGCTCATCTCCACACTCTCGGCGTGGCTATATCATATATGTATCCTCGATTACCCCATACTTTTCAATTAAATTCTTCTCGACACTGCCCCACCCATCAACTTGTGGCGTAAAAAATTTCTCAGTGCTTCCTTCATAGCACTCCCCGGTTACATTGGCCATATATTGTAATGGCTCTCAGTTTAAAGTGTTTCTTCTACCAGTTCAATAATTTATCATTTTTAAATTAATGCACTATCATCCAAAAATGTCTCACTACTCCCAACCTTTATTAAGTTCCATGCGTATAACATCATGCAATGAAGCTCGAAATAACTTTCCCCAATGCACTATCCCCTAGCATTATCGATCATCGAAATCTGTGGGTCCAAAGCACATACTAAGATATCACAAATTTGGTCTCCCGACACATAAATCAAATCATCTTTGCCCATGCCTCTTCAGGCATCACACGATACGATGCTCTCACTATCATTAAGTTTTCTCACTACGTAAATAATAATGAGCTAAATCTCTCCGCTCAACAGTAAACCCGATATACCTTGAATCATATCAGTAAAGTCCCTACGCATCGGGATTCAATATAACTAGAAAATTATACTCTCTGAAGTCTACTTCCTAAAATATCGTCATGGGCTCGATTCTCTTTTAAGTGAGACATCACAAAAATATACATCATGTCCGGGAATAGTAGACATGATAGTCTTGCTGTAATCGTCCACCATCGCTTAATTGTCCATACCCAGGATAAAATCATATCTCGAATATCATCTCTTAAACGATTTATCCTCATAAAATATATCCTCTCATTGTCCACACCTGGTCCCTTATAGATGGAAAAGAGAGCCCTACAACTGAACGGTGCATATATACACACCAGTAATATTAACGATACCTCTATTAAACCTTCTTCTCATGTGAATCTAGTGCTAATATATTATCGTGACTCGCTCGTGTCACACAACACCGACCCCAACCATCCCGAGATAAAACTCATACTTTCAATTGCTAATAACACTAGTGGTTCAAATGGTTCCTGTACATAACACCCTCCTTCCAACCCAAATAAAAACTTCTTATATCTGTTTCCCCTACTGGGCATCGTGTCCTTGTCCCCCAATTCACTGCAGACAAGATCCATACATGTGTTCCTACTCTTTACAAATAAGACACCTTCCTGTTACATTCCCCTTTCCCTGGGCCCACTGGCCATATTGGGGTTATCCTTCTCACGAACCTAGAAGACTTGACCCTGATTGCTACCCTCATTTTCCCTTTGGTTCCACTAGCCCTATGGGACTCGTTGTCGGCCTTGATGGACCTGACTGAATCCATCGTCACTTGGTAGGAATTATATTTATTTCAATTATTAAAATGAGTCCTCTACTGGGTATACCCTTCTATAGTGCCCCGCCGGCACTGTTAAATCCAGTATTTCCCTTCGTTAAGATTCTCCAACTCTCTTGGATCCTTTCTCATAACATTGATAATAACGTGACCCATCTTCTATTCGCATTTCCCCATTCATTCTTTTATATTCTACCCACGAGTCCATTATTAACTTATGGACCTTTTTGATTCTCCGTACGCACTTCGTCGGGTACGAAGTTTGCTAAACATGTCAACTTTCCTTCATGACTGATCACCATATGAACTTTCTCAAACAAGATTGAAATCTCCTTTACCTCTCTGTTTAAATAGATGATGAGAGGATTTGCGATCAAACCACACTCCAAATTCCTCATTATTCATGGTATCTCTCCATGGTTGTAGTGACTGACTCCTATCACTACAACGCCGCTCCTATGAGGAAAAAGTTGCCTAAAATTTAATTATGGGTGTCACAGCACTCCACCCTACACAATTGCCTTTTGATTATCTCCTTTCATTGACCCATCACACTACCTCTCTTCCCGAATTCTTATGGATGGCTCTTCGAAAGAGTTTATCTGACTCCCCCCCCTTTACTGACCATGGTGGGTGAGTCTGAACTTTCATTACTTCTTTCTATGATGGTGCTTAGGGAAATTACTACACCCTAGTGATTATTCCAACATTATTTTCCTTAACAATAATCATGGTGAATTTTATTGCGGTCCTAGTTACCAGAATATTCCATGTCGTCTGTTGAGCCTCGCCTTCTGCAATCCTTCTAACGGCCCCCGATGGTCGTCCAAAGTTGTTCGGTGTTCAAAGCCCAACCGAACACGTATATGAATCGCATTAACCATAGTTAATAGTAGGAGAACATTAGTCGCACACGTGAAGGAATACAACAATCCTATAACAAGGTTCTATATCAAAGAACGCTACGCTGAAATGTAATAAGCCTCATCGATCCTAAGGAATCTAAAACCCGATGCTCTGATAGCATCTATGACAACCCTCATATTAAAATACCAGGCGACCAGCCTGTGATCAAAATAAAGTGTTGGTCTCATATTGATCATTCTTAGCATCATTGTCGAAAACCTTATAGTTACTAAGCACCTAGTAATTTAATTAGACCGGTGCCAAATTTTATCTTTCATTAATTAGCAAATAAACCATCAACACAACTAATAACTGAATCCAACACACTTGAATAATATAAATAAATATAACCGAATAGACTATCGATTGAACAATAAAATACAACAGTAAACTGAATCAATAACCTGGATAGACAAGGTCACATAAATAACCGAATACTAAATTTGAGGGTGACATGGACAAATGAGTATTGAAATAAATTCCCTATAGTAGGAATGAATGAATGAAGCGTCTATAGCAAAGTCCTGCAACTTCCACATGAGTTGTAGTTGCACATCTCTGGATATAATCCTCAAATTTGGCGTCCCTGTGGATGGACACTTATAACGTTTTGGAAAAGATTTTGACATGGATCAGAGCCTAAGTAAAACATTTTGAAAATATTTAGCAAGCAGTTAAATTGTAATAATTAAATATGCGTGCACACTCTTCATATATAAGTTAGTGTCGCACTCTCTTGAGGTATAACTCACCCCTCATCTAATGTGCACACCTAACGCTTGCCTGCTAACCTTCCTAGCTAATCTACCCCACTTAACTAGACGTATCACACCTTTTGCTACCACACTACTCTAACCCAAGTATTCTTACTTTGATTATTAAGTTATTTACTCATTAACTTATTAATCGATTCAACTATATTAAATCATATAACGTTCACACTAGTTATATAGGAAAACCCCTTCTTAATTTATATAACTTTCACACTAGTTATGAAAGAAATTACCTTTTAAATCGTATAACTTTCACACTAGTTCTATAAGAAATATATTCACACTTATGTATTAATCCTGTATATAATTTTCTACTTATATTATATACGTACTAGTATACTACAACATTCGCACACATGTTAAGTATAATAACGATCCGTTACTGAGTAATAACTCATCGGATGCTTTTTCTAAAATGATATCATATTCCAGGTCTTCTCACTCTAACCCGGATACCTCAAGTCGGAATCACTCTCCATCTTGAGAAAAATAATAAATATGGTGGAGGTGGTCATAGTTCCAAATAGGTCGCGGAGGGAACTTACTACAGCCCGCTTCTCGGTCCAAACAGGTCGCGACCCATACTCTTATTAAGATTGCTTTGCCAACCTTGGATAATCATTTGCCATATCATGGGGACAAACAGGCTGCGACCTCCTCTCGATAGGCTATGAGTTAGGATCACACAGGCCTCAACCTCATGCCATACCTATTTTACTTCCATGCCGCACAGGCCGCTACGTGTGTACAGACAGGACGCGACATATACATTTTATGCCTGGGCTCATACAGGCCATGGAATGTATGCTTCAGATTCCAGTCCAAGTCTCTAGAAGGACTATATTCGTCTGCTTATCCACCTGTCATGTTTTTTGGGAATGTGATGTCACCTCTATTACTCCTATAAATAGATGTACTCACCACATTATGATTTTTTTTAGAAAAGATCAAGGCGAAGCCCTGCTCCACTCCTCTCTCACGCTAGAGACCACCAGACTTGGGTCTAACCCCCTGCCACAGCCGCACCGATCTCAGACCACTCACAATATATCAACACCGCTTCTTACATGTTTTCTCTTCCCTTTTCTCATATATACGACTCTTAAGGCATTATAATCTTGTATCTAACAACTCAAATAATGAGAATGGAGCAACAAAGTGGACGTAGGCCCATTTTTATGGCCGAACTACTCTATATCTTGTGTTTTGTCTCTTTTCATGTTTTATGTTTATTCTACACTTGATTTGCTGGTATGAGAAGGACATGTGTCCGATTTATCGTATCAACAATTTGGCACCGTTTATGGGAAACGAGGTATTTCAATCTTGTTTCTCTATATTTTGGGGCTCTTAACACCTCATTTCATTCACGGGGATCTTTTGGGTCATCACCTCATGGGTGAATTTTGGTTATTGAACTCCTATTTTGTATATACACCTTTAAATGGGAATCTCATATATTCAGATCTTTCCACGGGTCTGCTTTTTATGACCTTAGATCTATTTTTACATACCTCGATGACGTTACCTTACCAAGATAAAGCTGAAAAATGCAAAGGGAAATAGCTTTGCAAAGGTGGGTAACTAGGGATGAGATCTATTTGCTCGTTTTTTACTTTCTCAATCTATGATCTAGGGTTTTCTACCATGATTGTGCCATTTTTGGAGCACTCGAAGACTGATCTGTCCCAGGTAGATCCCTGGGAGGCTTATTTTTCATGATTGTTAGATGGTTTGAGCACAGATTGAGGGTCATTGGAATCACATCACTCGGTAGGAAACATGATGTGACCTAGAAAGAAATTTCCTGAGTGTCGCAACCCTTATGGAGAATGCTGCATAGCTACATTACATCACCTGAGAGGGAACAAAAAAACTGTCCTTGGATTCAATTCTAGTACTCTTGGAGAGGCCGCGACCATAGTAGCATAACTTAGCAAAAATTATCGCAGTCCATACCCTTATTGTAGTTTGTTAATTCTAAGTTTCTTTCATCACTCACTCTTGCTAGTTTTGTCTCAGAACATATATATTTTAAAGACTAACAAGCATAAATGGAAGGCGAATCCACTCAAAGTGCAGAGATGAGAAATGAGATTGCTCAGCTGTACAACCACCTCAACCATCTGTATGATAGAGATGCCTCGCTCAAAGCTCAGGTCAACTTCTTGACTTAAAGGGTTATAATGCTAGAAGCTGCAGCAACACCAAAGGCAGTTGTCCCATCCATCTCGGCCGCGGCTATAGAGTCCTTCGTAACACAATTGGCCAAGTAAAGGAGTTAAAAGAGGAAAGTGGAAAAAAGGGGCTTTGAATCCTACACTCCAAAGATTTACGAAATTAAAGAGGTGTTAGAACTCATCAAAGAAGACAAATTGCTTTGTTGGCTGAGAAATTGAAGTCCCCTCCTCATAAGAGGGACAAAACCAAATATTGTAGCTTCCACAAAGACCATGGGCATAGCACCGACAAATGTTTTGCACTGAAAGATGAGATTGAAAGACTTATGAGGTAGGGAATGCTGCAGTGGTTCCTGAAAGATGCATAAGGGATGCAACTTAATCTAACAGGCCGTATACCTCGTATCTGCCTGTGCTTAAGATTCACGCTATGTTTATGTTTTCTATTTGAAAAACTCTATTTGAATAGTTCCTTTTTAACTTTGTATCATCCTAGCAAAGCCATTAATATATGAATATATGAAATTATGCTTGCTTAAACATATCTTGATTCATTGATTTCATTAGTTGTTATCTTATAAAATATCTTTTGTCCTAAACAAATTTTATAGGAAAGTTGGCAAGTTATCTCAGAAGACTATTTATTTTGGGAATGATCCAATGGTTCAAAAATGACAACCTTAATTGGATTACAATGCCACACATGGTGCAAGGATATATTCTTATATTCATAAGGCCAACTATCCTTCGGTATATGCTACTATCAACTTTTAGTGCTCAAATTTCTCCCACTCAGCTTTCAGGATGTGTATCTCAGCCTGGGGATGCTTGAAAATGTCCCGTATATTAGCCTGGGGAGTCTTGAAAATGTCCCGTATATTAGTCTAGGGAGGCCTAAAAATATCCCGTACATTATCCTTGGGAGGCCAGAAAATATACTGAACATGAGTCTGGGGAGGCTTGAAAATGTCCCGTATGTCTACAATAGTGTAATTAAAATGAAGGACGCTGCAGCCTTATCAATATGGCTACATCCATTGGGGATTCATTCATTCATTCAAGGGGCAGTGGAAAGGAAGCATGCAGTCTAGTTAAGTATATTGATTAAAGCTACTATGGCAGAAACGGAAGCGGTGGAACCGAACCGCAACCTTATTTGGAATTATATCAATGGCCTTAACCTCAAAATTACTACAAGGCTTGGAAAAATTGTGGGCAAGTTAACTAATGGGATAAAAGAATTAATTCGCAGTCCTAAAGTCATTTTCCTTTGGCACCGTGGCTTGGGGGATAACAAGGTACAAATATGGAATGAAAGATCTCAAAACAAAAATTAAGTGGCTGTAGTTCATGTGTATTCCAGAATAAAATGCAGAAGGCAAATCAAAACAGATGACATGCCAAGTACTAAAGATGCAGACAAATGATATTGATTAGTGACCGCAACCTAGAAATATATGGTTGCAGCCTATGTGTAGTTTTTAAGATAAAAAATATGTTTATATTAGGACGCATCCTAATGAAGCCAAATTATAAAAAAAAAATTACAAGTCGAAATAGGGACACAACCCAATGTTTAGAATTACAAATAAAAAAGGTTAAGTGGTTGCATTGTCTTCATTATATCCATCTTCACCCTTTGCAAGATGTTCAGTCTTCTTATCTATCTTAGCCTCTGCCTCAAACCTTTGCCTCTGTCTCTGCCTCTCCTCTACTACCGCCTTTATTTCAATCACGCACTCTAAGTGCTCAGCATCACCAAGACCCCATGCAAGGATTATATCCTTGTATTCTGGGAAGTTTTTCATAACCCTGTACCTAAGCTCTTAGAATCCGTAGAGGTAGGCTCTATTATTAGTAAGGAAGAATTCTCTTGAGCCCTTTATGATGCCACAACATTATCAAGGCCCATTGAAGCGCTATAGCATGTTCATCACCTTTTTTTATAACGTCCATGTTATGGTCATCTTGCAGCTTGTGGATGGTTGCAGGATGCTCTGAGGCCTCCCTCGAAGATTTTTTCTCTAGTTCAGTGAACTTCCTTTGAAGAAGTTCAACTTTATTATTACATGAGTTCGTAGCTACAACAGCCTCAACAGCCTAAGATTAAGAAATTTTGAGAGACTTCGCGACCTCTTGCTTAGCTTGGACAGCATCCCTTATGGCAGATGACTGCTTGTCAGCTTGAAAAGTGTCATTTCTATCCTCCTCCAAGTCATCAGCATGCACACGTTCCGTAGCCTGCTTCATCTTATAGAGGCCCTCATACTTAGCAGTTTGAGATAGTAAAACCTCGACAGATTGAAAAATTGTTATATGGTCAGTAAGAAGAAATAATTACAATTTTAAGTTTAAACAAAAGTTCTTACCCTCAGCAGACTATGGAGTCCATAGTCTTTCCAGTTCTTATGATCCTCCTCCACCAGTCGGTCCAAATCAATACCGTCCGTAACCCTTTTCATCTTGTATGCAACCCTGGTAGTTGTGTCCCAGGAAGAGTGAGGATTGGGTAATCGTAATTGAGGCCATAGACGACCATCAGTTCCTACCCTTGGGTGACTTGGTTGCGGAGCAGCTAAGTTTTCATTCACAGTAATTACCATCTGCAGAGGGGGAGAAGAAAGGGAAACGTGGATAGGGCTATGTCCACTAAGGCTTCCTTACAATGGCATTAAACCTGCCGCAACCAGGTTTTCTACTATGTCATCATCGAAGTTTCCCTCACGTATGTGGCAGGCTACGACATTCTCAGAATGTACCTCAATTTGGGCCTCAACATCAATTTGGGCTCCTGGAGTGGCTACAGTACCCTTAATAACATTCTGCCCCTTATTGTAGTAGTATCAGTAACAGCCTTGGCAGTAGGGGCTTTAAACCTTTTCCTCTTATTTCTTTTTTTTGGCGATATTATTGAGGATGATTGCGTCCTCATCCATCTTTAAAAGATGGGCAGCCAAAAGGGATCGATCAATTTCTTCCCCTGAGAAGCAAAGTCAAAGTTGAGAAGCTGAGAAACTAAATCAATGGGGATTGCAGCAAACATAAATAAATAGAGGAATGAAGTTACCTTCTACGACCATGGGTAAAAGTTTACTTAGGAAATACCCAAACTTTTGAAAGTTCATCGAGGTGGCCAACACCGAAAACCTTTTTTCATCGTTGCTGAAATAGACCACGTCCTCATCTCTCATTTTAGCCATACTGTTGAGACTCAAGCTATCAAGGGCTGAGCACACGATTTATGTCAGTAAATATCACGGCATAGTTAAACTAAAAGGGCAAAGAAAATCAAGGCTGCAGAAATAAACACAAGGGTAAAATGCAACACATGTTGCATCCAAAGTAAGATACCTTTTCTTGAAGACCTCCCCTATTGCCGCGGTAGCCTATAAGATTTCTCTCTTTCAGACTCTTCTGGGTGAGCCTCCCAATTTTCCCTAGAAATAAAAAAATACTTGCCTTTCTAATTTTTTACACTGGAGGGCTTCTCAGTGTATAGGTACTCATCATTATCTTAGAGGGTGAAATAACAGTACCAAGCAAACATTACAGAATCATCCTTCGACCTATAGAAGTGGAAGAATTCCGCGGGAGTTATGTCTCTGCCGGACTTTTCTTACTAAAAAATCATTGAGGCAAGTAAAGGTCTCCATCCATTCAGATCTAGTTGGGCCGAGGCTAGGTTCATGGCTACAAAGATTCTCCTAATTGGGTCTGGCACACGCAGCCGCATCCCTTAAACAAAAGCGTGAAGGGGGAAGCACAATCCGTCATTGGGTACCACAGAGCATGGCCTTTGGTCCGAGGTAGGAAGGGTGCATAGCACTGCATCTGGGAATTCAGAGGTCAAGACAACCTCTTCGATCCACTCTTTGGTCATGATGCAACAGACGTTTAAGGCTACTGGGGATCTCTCGGCCCTGTTAGATGGACCATGTGGTGCATCTATGGCTTTGGAAGGAACTCCTGTCACAGCCATGATCCTAAGGGGGGGATTATTACTTGAGTTGATGTCTTTATCCATTATTGTAGTATTGTAAAAATCCCTACAAGTATTGGGGCCCACAGAGTCAGAGTCAATATTAAAGAAATTGGAGCAATCTTTGAGTAGACAAGGCCCAAATCTCTTCAAAGAATGCACGAATTGAATTTCAGGAGGAGACGTGCCGAAGTGCGTGCTCCAAAAGTCCCTAAAAAAATTGCCAGGATTCTAACTCATATGGCTGTGGCAAAACCTAAAAAGTATAACAGACTTCGTAGTTAGGTGTCGCAACCAACATGGTTAGAAAATTCTATTAGAGGCCACATCATAGAAGGCATAAAGTGAGAAAAATGGGTGCAGAAATTCCGTCTTAATATAAGGTCGTGACCTAAAGTGGGCCATCCCTAAACCTACAAAGGCTGCCACAAAATGACAAAAACTAAATGCTGTAGATAATGTAGCTGTGGAAGGTTAGTGAAAACTATGCGGCATGTCAGAAAAACATTTATTTTAGTCCTACTTACTCAAGGATTGAAAATCCAGAATTTTGGGGGTTTTTCCAAGAACACCAAGAACACATTATTGGTGGTCTTGGCCAGAAATCATTAACAGAGGGCAGTTTCTCCCCCAAAGGTTCTCTATTCATATTTATAATCAGTCCAGACACCTTAAACTACTCAGGAATCACAAAACTCAAATCAACAAAGGGCTGTATCACATATTAATTGATCGATTTTTAATTTTTTCTACCCAAATTAGAAATTGGGAAGCTGTATATAATATCAGAAATTGGAAGCAAGAGTTGAACAAAAATGTCATGTAATGGAGATTTTATTGGAAAAGTTACCTGGAAATTGAAGAAAATGTGGAGAAATTGGTTGCTCAACCTTGCATACACCATTCACTGCCTTGGAAAGTTGTGGAAAACTCAAAGAAGAAGATTCACAGAGTTCAGCTTTCAATATGCCCTCAAAGATTTGGAAAACATAATGAAGGCCACGGCCGGATCCATTTATATAACAGGGAACGGGAAGTTGAAATGACACATAGTAGTTTCTATGGTATGAGCATACTTAAACTGCAACCCCACTCGCCATCTCTTGGCACTAGGACTTTGGGCCTTGTTGATATGCCCAAATTAGTCCCCATGGTCGTGAAAGGAACTTACTGTAGCTCGCTGCCTGGGTCCAAATAGGGCGCGACCCATACTCTTATTAGGCTTGCTTTTCCATCCTTGGATAATCATTTACCGTAGCCTGGGGACAAATAGGTTGCGACGCCCTCCTGATAGGCTGTTACCTGGGCTCCAAAGGCTACAGCCTCATGCCATACCCATTTTACTACCGTGTCGCACGGGCCATTGCATGTGTAAAGATAGGTCGTGACACATACATTCCATGCCTGGGCTCACACAGGCCACATAATGTATGCTCCATATTCTAGTCCAAGTCTTTAGAAGGATTATATTCATCTTCTTATCCACCTGTCATGTGCTCTGGGCACGTGATGTCTCCTCTATTACTCCTAAAAATAGAGGTGCTCGCCACATTATGAATTTTTTATAGAAAAGATCAAGGTTAAGCCCTGCTCAACTCTCCTCTCTCACGCTAGATACCACAGGACTTGGGGATAACCCCCTGTCGTTGCCGCGTCGATCCCAGGCCACTCACAGTATAGCAACGCCGCTTCTTACATTATTATCTTCCTTTTTGTCCCATGTACGCCTCCTAAGGAATTATAAACTTGTATTAAACAACTCAAATAATGAGAATGGAGCAACACAATGGACGTAGGCCCATTTTTATGGCTGAACCACTCTATATCGTGTGTTTTGTCTCTTTTCATATTTTCATTTATTCTACACTTAATTTACTGGTATGAGAACGACAGATGTCCTATTTTTCATATCAACATGCAATTCAAATGGCAATATTAAGTGACATAAAGCAAGACTAGTGGCCTAATGTTTTAATTAGAATAAAAGCATTGATTATAATGAAACATTCTATCTTTTTCGTAATGAGGACTAATTCATAATTATTTTGGCATTAGTATCTCATTTTGATTTAGAGATTTATTAGATGCACGCCAAACGAATTTTCTAAATGGGAGTTTAGATGAGCAGCTCTATACCGCACAACTCGAAGGCTTAATTATCGAGGGTAAATAAGACATGTTATGTCTATTGAAAAGTCAATATATGGACTTAAACAAGCTTCTCGACAATGGTACCTTACATTTCATAATACCATTACCTCTTTTGGGTATAAGGAAAACACTATGGATTGATGTATATACTTTACGATCAGTGGGATCAAGTTTGTATTCTTGGTTCTATATGTTGATTATATTTTGATAGCCAGTAGTGATCTTGGTTTATTATGGGATACTAAGAACTTTTCTTTCTTAAAACTTTAAAATGAAAGATATGGGCAAGACAACCTAAATTCAACTTGTTTTTAGTTTTATTTTATTTCCTCTATTTCTCTTTATTGTATGGATAATTCTTGCTTGAGATGGCCTTTGATCTTCTATGTATTATCGGGTCTAGCTCTAGCCAACCACGTCAACAGTCCAAAATGGCTGATGTGGCAGTGGTGCTGAGATCCCTTATGGCAAGTTAGCAAAAAATGAAACAACAGTTCTTAGACTTTAGCCAAGACATAATGAGAAAAATTCCAGATGATCTTACTACTAACTTAATATCTCTGGTCTCCAGGGAGACGACAAATCCGACAGCAGGAAGACCACCTTAAGATCCACCAAAGGAGGCACAAGACCACCTAAGGCGTAAGGACGTTGCTAATCCAAGGAATTTCTTACTTAGAAAGAAATTTCAAGAATGTCCTGATGACTTTCCCTACGACGAGGAAGGCTACTAGGAAAGGTATAAAGTATCTAACACCTCTCATCGGCCTAGGGTTACCCCATCACCAACTTACTAAGGAAAAAGTATACACCACACTCCTCAGATCCATAAAAGAGTTTTGATATTTGATAGGCTTAGCAGAGGATATGATTTTCATCATCTCGACCCCAAAGATGAAGTCAGTCTAGACCAACACTCTTGTTCTCATAGTGTGGGTGGCATATGTGCTACAGGTTATCATAATAATGAAAGGCCGAGACATGAGTAATAAATGTAGGATCACAAAGAAGTCAATAGCAGGCAAAGAACTATTGATCGAGAGTGGATCCCTGAGGTGGTAGTGGTTAAAGGAGTTGGAGACAATGTAGTGCAAGAGGAAAAGTCCTTGAACAGTTCGATTCATAGGCTAGAGGACAAGATCGACAATCTGATCAAAATTTGAGACCCTATATGCAAGGGATATATGAAGGGATCTCTATTTGTGTAGAAGATCATTAGTTACCCCACTCCTTCTAAGTTAAAGCCGTCGAGTGTGACACCCAGACATGATGGGAGCACTAACCACGTCCACCATATTGAGATGTATCAGTCAACTGCTGACATCTACTTAACTCTTGACAAAATGAGGTGCCAATATTTCTCTAGAACTCTCACAGGCGTGGCGCATGTGTGGTTTACTAGCTTGTCGAGAGGATCTATAGATAATGTCAACCTACATAAAAATTTATCCACAAATTTTATTTTTACATGAAGCCACCGAAATGAGTGACTCACCTGCTGAATGTTAAACAAGGGAAGAATGAACCTCTCATAGTGAATACATTTCTCGCTTTAATAAGGAGAAATTAGAGGGGGAAGATTATAAAGAGAATATTATAATGACAACCCTCATCACTGGGCTACAATCGAGAAAACTCCTATGGAACCTCTTCGAGGATCCTCCAAAGTCCATGACAGAACTTCTGGCCACGACCGAGAGAATCATGAATGCGAAGGAGGCCATAGAGGACGAGGGACACTACACCAAATCTTGTGCATGGTCATGGCTTGGGGGTCATGTCCCGAATCTATGATGAGCTAGTCACGGCTTTCGACAGTGACCACATCAAACTTTATCATGACCATGTCCACGACCGAGTGAGGTCATGGATCCTCTAAAAGTTGGTCATGGCCCAAGTTCGTGACCACCCAGGGTCATGGACCATAGTCGTGACATATGCATGACCATTATGGCACCAAATTCGCGCCAAAGTTCCCTCCAATCTGGTCTTGGATATGGTCACGATCTAAGTGTGTGACCACCAAACAAAATACACACTTCCTTGGTTACGATGTTGGACCGTGACTATCCCAATTTAGGAGTTACGACTTTGGGCCATGATGATGTGCTTATTTCCAGGCTGACGTTGTAAATTTTAAAGGGGTCATGGCATGTGGTCACGACTCAGGGCCGTGACCAATGTCTTTATACTAAAATCCCCACACTAGTTTTCATATTTCAATCAAAATTTCCAAAACCTTCAACTTTCCCTCTCTTCGGCGATTTTGGTAATTTCCAAACCTAAAACCCTAATTTCAATCTCAATCTCAAATGTAACACTTCCGAACCCTAATTTTTTGTATAGAAATCTTTATGTATGTGTGTATTTTTGTATCTGTATTTCTGTGTGTATTTCTATGTATATGCATGTGTATATGCATGTGTGTATATGTGTATACACATGTGTGTGTGTGTATTGTGTATGTATGTGTGTATACTGTATATGTGTGTGTGTATTGTGTATGTATGTGTGTATACTATGTATGTGTGTGTATTGTGTACTGTGTATGTGTAAGAGACAATTATAAAAAAATAAATAAATGGAAAAGGAGGTATATATAATTATTTGTGTAAAAATTAAAATAAATACAAAAGTAGGAATACACACGGACTGTATATATTGTGTGTGTGTGTGTATTATTATGTGTGTGTACTGTGTATGGTTTGATATGCTATTTGGTTTATTAGAATTTATATGCGTATGGTTTGATATACTATTATTTTTTCGGGATAATTATTAACATAATATTTGTACATACTTTGTGCGTATACTGAGTGTTGTCATTTTGAAATATTAGCATGGAAATAAGATAACCAAATCATACAGTTCAATTTTAAGTCATATATAGGGAGTTTTATTTGGATTTCACATCGGTGAGATCCAACATGCACGGACTTCATGCCGTCGTACATAATAACTAATAAATTAAATAGCAAAGTACTCTTAGGTCCCTCGGAATTAAATTTTGAAAACTAAAGGAATTTTGACAAATTTTAAACATTTAGGTCCACTAATAGTAGTCCCTAAATGTTTAAAAATTGTCAACAAGAGGTGTAATTATAATCCAGTCAAGATTTGTGGAGTTAGTCGTTGGTGGAGAAATCTTAGGCTTAAGAATTTTCGTAAGGGAGCATCGGGCTCTAGCATTTTAGGTCTCAAAGATAAAATCCTTTCGAACGTTGAGATACAAGTCGATCAATGGAATGATTTTTTGGAAAATGAGGCGCAGGACTCGATAATGCTACAAAGGGAGAAAAAATAAGCATAATAGAGGAAAAAAGATGATGTTCACCGGCTTGGATTGAAATCTTATGAAGATTTAAAGATCGAGTGATCGAGCAAGAAAAAGGAATCCCAGATGAAGGAAATATACTAAATCGGGTCGACTTTTATGTGCCTGCAAGACGAGACAAAGATATTAAATTCCCTCCTCACTTGGATAAAACTGTTAATAAGTTTTTCTCGTCCAACAATGAACGTCATTCTAGGACCGAAGGGGATGTAATGGGGCTTCGAAATGAATTGGGAGGCGTGAATGAGAAATTTTTATAAATTGTGTCCCTTTTAACCAGTCGTATGCCCCTGCAAGCCCCAATGCATCCCGATTCCCTTTACCTTCTCAAAATCTTCCTCCTTCTCCATTCCCCTCACATATGCCAGTTCCTTCTTCAACATTCCTCTTCTCAGTGCCTCATCATGTCACAGGTCTTGGATAATCATCAATAATCCACCGTGACTATGGTGAGAAATACTATATGAAGGAGCTACGTGGTAAAAATGTCGTTGGGGTGTGAAGGCTCATCTCCATTCAAGTAGGAACTTTAGTATATAGTCGACCTTTGTAGGAGGGTGAGTGTCAGATGATGGTTGATAAAATATATGGCGGTTTTGGATATGCTCCAGTGCACGTCAACAGTGGATAAGGGAATGGGTTAAAAAAATTATTTAACTCTTTTACCCCTTGGCCAGTTTCTCGTTTGATGAAGATGTAGTAATATTTTTCTTATGTTGTAATAATATCACTACACAAATTTATTTAATTTGAGTTTAAGTGGCTGTGTAGTATCATTGATTGGTTCGTTCTTGTATTTAAGTTATTGGTGTGTTGTTGACACTATATTAGTGCTTTACTTTGATTTACACTATATTATTGCATAGTTTGTTTAATTGGTGCATTTTTGACACTATATTAGTTCTTTAGTATGAAAAATGATATTTACGCAACATGATATTTATTTTATCATGTTAACATAGGACTACAATTTGAAGATTATTAAATGGATTTTCCATAATATAAAAAGTGGATGAGGGAGACTGACCGAATAACTAATAGTTATGTTAAAGGAATTCAAGAATTTATTAGCTACGTTTTTAAGAACCTTAAAATAGAGAAGATTCGGTGTCCGTGCACCCATTGTATGAACGAAAAATATAAATATTTTGAAGATGTTGAGTTACATTTAATAAAGTGGGGAATTTGACAAGATTATAACAAATGGACAGACCATGGTGAAAAACATGTACCTTATGTTCTCGAAGAATTACTGGTAATCGACCACGTAAGAGAACACCAACGAGTTGAAGTGGTAAATGTTTCTCCAACACATCGTCCATTGACCGACCTAATTAACGATGCTTACGGAGTCCACCACGACTAAAATCACCAACCTATGGAGACAAATAATGCGCACAATGAACAATTTGATATTGAACTACCAGGAGACCAATAATATATACGGTTAAAAGCCGATGCGACTAGATCGTTGTATAAATATTGCGATGAAAATCACTCGGTATTATATGCAATGATTGGTTTGCATAATTTGAAGAGTCATTTTAGTTTGTATGGGAACAACGTAACCGGAATTCTTAATGGGGTTCAATAAACTCTCCCAAAAGAGAACACATTACCACACAATTATCCTACAATGAAGAATATCTTGAAGGGTTTGGGATTGAAATACAAAGCTATACAAGCATGCAAGTATGATTGCATATTGTACTAGAATGAGCACAGGGAGAACGAGGAATGTCCAGTATGTGGTGAGCCTAGATATGTAATTTGTGAGAAGTTAAAGGACAAACCTGTAAAATATCAAAAGTGCTTGCAAGTCCCACAAAAGGTTTTGAATTATTTTCTACTTAGTCCACGGTTAAAATAATTTTTTACTGTACCGTGGATAGCGGAGGCCATGACATGGCACGCTCGATGCGAGGTGGGTGGGAATTTGATGCGTCATCTGATTGATTCACTCATCTGGAAAATTTCAAATGCACAACAACATGAATTTTCAAAGGAAACACACAATGTTCGTCTTCCAATCTCAATCGATGGGTTTAACCCTTTCGGTAATTTAAGTACTACTAAGATTTATTGGCCAGTTCTCATGGAGCTTCAAGTCTCCCTCTAACATTGTGCATGAGAAAGGAGTTCACATTATTATCTTTGTTGATACCCAAGACCAAGTCTCCAAGCAATGATATTGATATATTTTTAGCCCCATTAATCGAAAAACTTAAAGAGTCGTGGGATAAAGGGATGGCGATGATCGAGTGGAAAAACCGAGCGTCCGTGTAATACGCTAGTCATTGTTATCGGGTTCCAACCTCAATACAGAAATCTTAAACTTGTAACTACACTCTTAAGGAGTATACTGGTGATTCTGGGTATCGAATCCACAGGGAGTTAGGGTGTGTGAACGTGACGACAAAGGTAAGGTAGTTTAATCCTAAAATTGATGTTAAAAGAAAAGAAAAGAAAAAGATGAGTGATTTTTGGATTTTATCTATGAATTAACTAAATTCAATTAAATTAACCTATGCATGCAAAATTAACTAACTAAGAAGGAATTAATATGAATGAAGAAATGGGTTAAGAATACACTCCCCCAAACCCTAGTGTGTATGCCAGTACAAAATTAGTCATAAATTAGATAACTGATCAGACCCAGTCTTTAGCACTCCAAAGCATTACATATATGAGGTTCAAGCCCGCATCATACATAATCAAAGAATGAATAAAGAAGTGTTGAAAAAGTTCACACGCGTTGCATCCTTAAGAACACCGGTTACCTAGGGCAAACGAGGTCAAAAGGTCTATAATGGTTTTGAAACTATACAACACGATCTAATCACTTATTTAATTTAGAGGACAAATTTTATGTCTATGTATACCACATCGGGTTGGGTTCATACATCCCCACCCTTAAAAACTTAGCTTAACATGATTAAAATAAAAGAAAACTTAAAACTGAAAGTGTAGGAATTCATAACTAAATCTAGAAAATTGAGAACATGTCTTGAATTGGGATTGGAATACTAGAAAGCAACAATTAATTAAACTAACTATGAAAGAAGTAAAAGAAATAAATTAAAATTACTTGAAATGGATGAATGATGAATCTTGAATAGATCTTTAAATCTTGAATAGTAGCCAAACTTCAAAACTAGGGTTCTTGGTACAAGAATCCTTTAAAAACTAACTACTAGCCTCCTACAACGTGAAGTAACAAAACCTCCTTCTCTTCCTACTAGGGTTTGCCCTTTTATATATCTAAAAAATGACTCTTCCCATGCCTCTGCATGTTTTATAACTAATAAAAAGGAATTATACAAAAAATTTCAAGAGTTGAAACTCTTCAGCTTCCAGAATTAATTTTAACTTTTGACTTTCTGTCTCAACTTTAAATGGGCATAACTTCTTCACCGTAGCTCGGATTGGGGTTTCGTTTTTTCCAATTTTCTTGTAATTTAGAGATCTTAAACTTTCTAGCTTTCCCCACCACCAGAATATATATGTAAAATTACGAAAATGCCTTTCAACTTCCTGTTTCTTTGTTTCTTTCACTGTTTTGCATTCTCTTTCGCACTAATTTGCATGATATACCTGTAAAATTCATAAGAGATACACAAAATACGAAATAATTGCCCAAAAGGGTTAGTATCATAAATATAAGATAAATCCAAGCTATTTACAATGCACGGGATCATAAAAATACCGAAATTAAGGTGATAGATATGAAGAATTTATGCATAATCAATTCCCCCTAACTTAGAATTTTGCACGTTTCGAGCAATGTAAGAGAAATGAGTTGACTTTTGAAATTCCTTTTATTAAATAAAATTCCACTTTCGTAGACAAGAGATTGCATTGAGCATATGCAATATGCCTTTAAACCCCTAGGTTACCCTAGTAGGACGAGTTTTGTCTCATGAGGGTTTGTAGTGAATACACCCACAAAATTCTTTATTGACTCAAATAAATATCAAAATACTTAAAAATTGTACAATTTAAACTTTTCAAAAAATAATCACCATAAATTCATATTCAAATGTCTCAAACCATTGTGTGTGTATGTGTGTGTGTGTGTGTGAAAAGCTAGAAATTAAACCTCAAATTTCCACCGATTGAGCATTATGTTACTTTTCAAAAATTCGTTTTGATTCAAATTCTTACGGATGCACTCACAAACAAATCACTTGGATTGTGGTTTTTTATCTCGGTATGCATGATATAAAGAGTAAATATAATGGACACAATTTCACGCATACAAAATTGAAAAGAAGGAAATATATGGTGAAAAGATCTCATCATCGGAATACAGTTATTAGGAAGTGGGAAACATCATCTCTTAATCACACCATTTTAAGCTCTTTTATTATCTTTTCATGTCTTAGCTCTCCATGCAGTAATTAATTTCTCCATTCGAAATCGGTTAGGACTTTTCGGGTTAAAAAGTGTAAAGGGTAAAAATGAAAATGGACGGAATGTTCAGAATTGGAAAATGTCCTTATGACATCCATTAGTGCTTTTTCGGGCATTTGCTCATTTTTCTCTTTCTTTTACTATTTTTCTCTTTCGTTTTCTTTCTATTGTTCATTTCTTGCACTTTTTGTTGCACTTTTCAGACTTAAATTCTTACTTTTACCATTTTTTTTACAATTTTGAGCCAATTGGATTTTTGGGTTATCAAACGAAAAGGAAATATTTTATCAGGCTCAAATTGGGTTGCAAAAGGATAATTTTTTTACAATTTTGTTATGGATAATATTTTTGGGTTAAATAAATGAGGGCATACTTCATTGTCCAAATTGCTAATCACATTACCATATGAATATCGAGATTAATTAAGTTTAGAGATATCTTTAGCACGAATTTCGAGATAACATTTCACATATTTTTCATAACCGATCAAAACAAAGGATTGAGATCATCAACGACTTATTAAAACGCTGAAAAGAACTTTGAGTTAATCATGAACTCGGATTGGTTTAAAAACTCATAAAAAATTGAAAGGCTCAAAATCTCACCAAGTTTGATCAATCTCCACAGTTATTCGTTAAGTCGTCAATTTTCTTTCAATTTCCATCTTCGGTCAATTTTGGCTTAGTGCATTTTGATTGTTAACAACTTCAGACTTTAAATAGAATAAAGGTGATATTTTTGAAAAATTTAAATTCCAATTTTTATTTATTTTGAAGAAAAATATTTTATGCTTTTTTCAAAATTTTTCATTTTTTTTGAAATTTTTGAAATTTTCTAAAAAAAACACACTTGAAAAGAACATGTGATCAAATCAATGAATCAAAATAATAAACGGGAATGTGATCGAATCAACGAATCTAAACAATAAACGGGAAGAATATCCCACACCCCCTAACTTAAATGTTGCATTGTCCTCAATGCGAATCAAGAACACAACATAAAGAGAGGAAAAGAAAGATATTCCCCAAAAGGAGCGATTCTCAAAATATGTTAGAACCAAGCATAACAAAAAGAACAACAAAAACTTCAACTATTTACTCTAAACTATAAAAAAAAAAGAAAAAAGGAAATGCTAATTATGTACAACCTACGATTTGAAATTCTAATAACTCATATACTAGAAGTCAAAATATTTGAGGGTCCACCCAAAACACGATTAACTTTGAGGGATAATCGGTGTACCCTCATTAGGATGCATGCCTCCCAAAAAATAGGATTTCCATTGGAAAAACGGAAGGCATGTGCAACGCGGAAGAAATGAACCATCAACTATTAAAAAATTTGGGGGGATAATGAAGGATTTGGGTGCATAGGGGGACAAGTCCCATTGGGATCTAAGAAAAATAGAATCACCTCCCATAGATTTTTCAAGTAGTATGGGAAGCGGGTCACACAAACACAAAGAGTCCATCTTGGAAAATAATTCAAGCATAGAGTCATTGTCCTCAAAATCTTCTCCCCTAAAATTTTCAGTTGGATCTGGTGGAGTGACACGTCTAAGTGTATGGCCCGTAAGATGAAGCATCTCAAAATAACATTCCCATAAAAGAATCGGATCAACATCCTCAAGACATTCATATAGTTCTTGTGATGGATTTAATGGTTCGATAATAGTGGGTACACAAGGAGACAAATAATCTTCATCCTCAGTAGATTTTGCAATAATTATAAGAGGTTGATATTCAAAAGAACTTGGATCACTCTCAATGATTTCATCCTTAAAAGTGTTAGGTGAAGCGCAAGTCTTGACCTTCTCTAAGCTGTCCAAACAATCATTAAACTCCTTGCAAGTTTGTCTAATTTTTAACTTTGTAGCATCAAGGTCATCAGATTGTTTTTTTTTCTAATAATCAAGAGTTCTTCCAAAGTAGGCTTCCTTGGTTCTAGCACCTCGGATTCCTCATTTGGTTGAAAAAATTCTTCAACTTCAAAAATATCAGAAGAAAAATCCTCATTGGGTTCAAATAATGCATCTAACTCTTACTCCCAATAACGATTTTTTTCTCGATATTCTTTTTCAGGGCTTTTTTCTTCAAGCAATTCATTTTGATAAATTTGGATGGCCTTAGCACTGGGCTTGTATTTATGAGACTCATCTTTAGTGATATTGATCCAATGTTCATAAGTCTTGAGCACCTCCTCCTCACTATTATCATAACAATTAAAGCCACCAAAAGACTTAAAGTAAGACATTTCAAATTGGTAAATTCAAGAACGTGATACCCATATATTTGTTTTTTGTGTATTTTTTTTTCCAAATAGTAAGTCAAATATAATCTATAACAAACAGTCCCCGCCAATGGCGCCATTTTAATCGAGTGGAAAAACCGAGCGTCCGTGTAGTATGCTAGTCGTTGTTATCGGGTTCCAACCTCAATACTAAAAACCTAAACTTGTAACTACACTATTAAGGAGTATAGTGGTGAGTCTGGGTATCGAATCCACAGGGAGTTAGGACGTGTGAACGTGACGACAAAGGTAAGGTAGTTTAATCCTAAAGTTGATGTTAAAAGAAAAGAAAAGAAAAAGATGAATGATTTTTGGATTTTATCGATGAATTAACTAAATTCAATTAAATTAAACTACGCATGCAAAATTAACTAACTAAGAAGAAATTATTATGAATGAAGAAATGGGTTAAGAATACACTCCCCCAAACCCTAGTGTGTATGCCAGTACAAAATTAGTCATAAATTAGATAATTGATCAGACCCAGTCTTTAGAACTCCAAAGCATTACATATATAGGGTTCAAGCCCGCATCATACATTATCAAAGAATGAGTAAACAAGTGTTGAAATAGTTCACGTGTGTTTCATCCTTAAGCACCCCGGTTACTTAGGGCAAACGAGTTTAAAAGGTCTACAATGGTTGTGAAACTATACAACACGATCTAATCACTTATTTAATTTAGAGGACAAATTTTATATCTATGCATACCACATCCGGTTGGGTTCATACATCCCCACCCTTAAAAACTTAGCTTAATATGATTAAAATAAAATAAAACTTAAAACTGAAAGTGCAGGAATTCATAACTAAATCTAGAAAATTGAGAACATGTCTTGAATTGGGATTGGAATACTAGAAAGCAAAAATTAATTAAACTAACTATGAAAGAAGTAAAATAAATAAATTAAAATTACTTGAAATGGATGAATGATGAATCTTGAATAGATCTTTAAACCTTGAATAGTAGCCAAACTTCAAAACTACGGTTCTTAGAGACAAGAATCCTTTAAAAACTAACTACTAGCCTCCTATAACGTGAAGTAACAAAACCTCCTTCTCTTCCTACTAGGGTTTGTCCTTTTATATATCTCAAAAATGACTAATACCATGCCTCTCCACGTTTTGCAACTAATAAAAAGGAATTATACAAGAAATTTTCAGATTTGAAACTCTTCAACTTGCAGAATTAATTTCAACTTTTGACTTTCTATCTCCAACTTTAAATGGGCATAACTTCTTCACCGTATCTCGGATTGGGGTGCCGTTTTTTCCAATGTTCTTGTAATTTATAGATCTTAAACTTTCTAGCTTTCTCCCCCACCGGAATATATATGTAAAATTACGAAAATCCTCTTCAACTCCCCATTTCTTCATTTTTTTTCACTATTTTGCATTCTCTTTTGCACTAATTTGCATGAAATACCTGTAAAATACATAAGAGATACACAAAATATGAATCCAAGCTATTTACAATGCACAGGCTCATAAAAATACCGAAATGAAGGGGATAAATGTGAAGAATTTATGCCTAATTAGACGACGTTCGACCCTCACAAAGGTGAAGAGTTCACACTTAAAGCAATGGTGATGTGGGTGATCCTCAACCTTTCATCTTATGGGGCCTTGTTCGGTTATAATGTTCATGGTTATTATGGATGTCCCATATTTGGGGAGGAAACTGAAGCCAGTTGGCTACAACATAGTAGTAAGATAAGTTACACGGGTCATCGTAGATTTCTGCTGACTAGTCACCCTTTCAGGAATGATAAGTCTAACTTTTATCCTATTGGTCACCTAAAAGTCTATCTTTTATCCTGTAGGTCATGAGCATCGGATGCCACCTGCTCGGCTTTCTAGTCAGCAGATCGAGGAGAAGGCGACAACTGCAACTGCGGGGAATAGGTATGCAGGAAATCACTCGATGTTTATAAACCCGAAGTGTAAAGCAAGGCGTGATCCCCCCTAGTAAAGAAAAACCATGGTCCAGGCGATTAATATTTTTTAATTTTCCGTATTGGAAAGATCATCGTGTAAGGCATGTAATTGATGTGATGCCCATAGAGCAGAATGTTACAGAACATCTGATAGGAACATGTCTGAGTGGATCTCATTCTAAAGATGGAGAATGGATCTATCGAGATCTACGAGATATGAATATATAGTAAAAACTATAGTTAAAAAATGATCCTACAACAGGAAGTATTTCCACCCCTCTGGCTGCTTTCACTTTGTCTACTAGTGAGAAGAAGATCCTCTTAGACACATTATTCAACTTGAAGACTTCAACGGGTTATTCTAGTAATTTACGTAGGGTAATAAGGTACCAAGAAAATGGCTTATAATAGTGCAAGTCTCACGACTGGCATGTAATCATTCATTTAGTCCCTCAGTTATTTCGTCAATACTTCTCCGAACATAAAAATCTCCCACGGGCAATTATGAAAATTAGTTTGTGTTTTACCCTACTTTATGAAAAAGTGGTAAACAGAAGGCACATTAAAGATGCAAAATGAACTTTAGCGAAGGAAGTTTGTGTATTAGAGAGATATTTTACTTCGTCATTCTTCGATATCATCATCCCCTTGTTAATGCATTTATGATTACCAACCTAGGTTTGTCCCACAAACCTAACTAGTTCGTTTTCATCGGATTCTTCCATGGTTAGTGATGACTCCACTCTAACTAATACCCCCATAACTAGCGAGACTGCGCATGGTGTTTACTTGGGGAGATATTCCCCATACGTTGATGATACGATAAATGGTACCACCAAGTCAATATGATAAGTAAGCTCAAACCAGGACAACAATGGAGCATTAATAAGTATAAAAGTATAGAAAGAGATGAGGAAACAGAGAAGATAACACCAGGTATAAGTGGTTCAGCCTAAAAATGGCCTACGTCCATTGTGAGTGTGTGAGAATTGCACTAAATATGGGCTCTAAGGGCCATAGATACAACCCCTCAAGGTTTATCTATCTTATGTGTGTATTTTAACAAAGTAAAAGTAGGGTTTTGAATCCTCCCTCGACAATGTAAAAGATGAATCATATATATAATGCTTAGGGGATATAATGCATGTTGTTTGCATGGGTGTGTAGCTTTTAGCCAATCCAGCGTGGACACCTGGCTATGCCATATGTAGATCATGCTGATAAAATATTCCCTCTCATGAGGGGATAATCATGTTATAACGAATTTGCCTGCAAACTCCTGGTCTCCTTTATATTTGCATATGCGCGGATTACTTCATATCATCCAATGGAACCTCAGCCTGGACAAGTATAAAGTTGTTGACTTCGACAAGACTATTGAGTTTATAATCATAAGTAGAACTTCGACTAAATAGGTTAGCCGAGGTTAGGTAACTGCGATCACTCTTGTTGTTAGCCGCCTAAGTATATGAGACTGGTCCTTGTGAGCCCATATAACTCATGTTACTATCGGCTTATGATGAGGCCGAGGGTAGGGGTGGCAATTCGGGTTAGTCATGTCATTTTTGGGTCGTGATGATTTTGATTTTACTTCGTCATTCTTCGATATCATTCTTAGATGCATTTATGATTACTCAAGTGGATGCATTAACCCTAATTTGGTGATATCGAAGAATATTGAGTATCAAAATATTATTTTATACATCAACTAAAAGATCCTTCAAATTAGGGTTATCATCAAGATTTCATAAAGTAGGCTTAAACAATTAGACTTAGGAATAAAAACATGCTGTCAAAGGGTGCAAATGTAAAACATCCACAAAATAGCCCTGTAAGAGGTATAAATAGCTTGCACGGGCCTAATGTAACCTGCAAGAACCGACCGCGTAGTCACAGGACCCCAAGTTTGAGAGCACGACCAAAATTTGCAAATTTTTAGACATAGGTCAAAGGGTAGTAACATAAAACAACCATTAAACGGCCCCATAAGAGGCACGAACACCTCGTACGGGACCAATGTAACTTGCAAGAACTAACCGCGTATTCACGAGACCTCCGGTTTGAGAGCATTACCAAAATTTGCAAACTGTTAGATTAGGGCTTAAAAATATGCTATCAAAGGCTAAGAACAGAAACAAGCCACTAAACGACCACGTAGGAGGCACGAACACCTCGCACGGGATCAATGTAACTCGTAGGAACCGCTCACATAGTCATGGGACTCCCGATTTGAGAGCACGACTAAAATTTATAAAATGTTAGACTTAGGCTTAAAAACATGCCTTTAATGGGTGAGAGCATAAAACAATCACAAAGCGGCCACGTAAGAGGCACGAACAACTCACATGGGACCTATGTAACTCGCAAGAACCGATCGCGTAGTCATGGAACCCCGATTGGAGAGCACAACCAAAATTTGCAAACTCTTAGACTTAGGCTTAAAAACATGCTGTCAAAGCCACTAAATGGCCCCATAAGAGGCACGAACACCTCGCACGGGACCAATGTAATTCGCAAGAACCGACCGTGTAGTCACGGGGCCCCTCGTCTGAGAGCACAATAAATATTTGTAAATTCTTAGACTTAGGCACCAAAACATGCTGACAAAGGGTGAGAACCTAAAAAATCCACTAAACGGCCCCGTAAGAGGCACGAACACCTCGCATGAAACAAATGTAACCCGCTGGAACCGATCGTGTAGTCACGGGACTCTCAATTTGAGAGCATGACCAAAATTTGCAAACTGATAGTGTTAGGCTTAAAAACATGCGGTCGAAGGGTGAAAATATAAAACAACCAATAAACGGCCCCATAAGAGGCACAAATATCTCACACGGGACCAATGTAACCCACAGGAACTGACTGCGTAGCCACGGGACCCCCAGTTTGAAATAATGACTAAAATTTACAAAATGTTAGACTTAGGATTAAAAACATGCCTTCAAATGGTGAGAATATAAGATAACCATTAAACCTCCTCGTAAGAGGCACATACATCTCACATGGGACAAATTTAATCCGCATGAACTAACTGCATAGTCACGGGACCCCTACTTTGAAAGGATGCCAAAAATTTACAAACTGTTGTACTCAAGCTTAAAAACATGCCGTCAAAGGGTGAGAACGTAAAGAAGGCATGAAACGGCCCAGTAAGAAGCACAAACACCTGGAACGAGAACAATGTAACCCGCGGGAACTGATCATGTAGTCATGAGACCCCAAATTTAAGAGCATGAGGAAAATTCGCAAACTGCTAGAATTTTACTTAAAAACATGCCATGAAAGGTGATAACGTAAAACATCCACAAAACAACCCCGTAAGAGGCACGGACACCTTACACGAGACCAATGTTAACCCACAGGAACCGACACATAGTCACAGGACCCCTAATTTGAGAGCACGTCCAAAATTTGCAAACTATTAGAGTTTGGCTTAAAAATATGCCGCCAAAGCGTGAAATCATAAAAACTCAACTAAACAAACCCAAAAGAGACAGAACACCTCCCACGGGACCAATGTAACTCGTAGGAACCGAACGCGTAGTCACGGGACCCTCGGTTTGAGAGCACAACCAAAATTTGCAAACTGTTAGACTTAAGCTTGAAAACATGTCGTTAAAGGGTGAGAAGACAAAATAATGACAAAACGGCCCCTGAAGAGGCACGAGTACCTCGCACAGGACCAATGTAAATCGTAAAAACCAACCGCATAGTCATGGGACCCCTAGTTTGAGAGAATGACTAAAATCTGCCAACTGTTAAACTTATGCTTAAACGCAAGCTGTCAAACATTGAGAATGTATAACAACCACTAATTGGCCCCGTAAAAGTCACTAACACCTCGCACGGGACCAATGTAACCCGTAGGAACTGACCGAGGAGTCACGGGACCCCCGATTAGAGAGCGCGACCAAAATTTGTAAACTGTTAGACTTAAGCTTCAAAACATGCATTCAAAGGTTGGGAATGTAAAACAACCACTAAACGACCCTGTACGAGGCATGGACACCTAGCAAGGGACCAATGTAACTCGTAGATGTCTAACGTATAGTGACGGGACTCCCGGTTTGAGAGCATGACCAAAAATTGCAACCTATTAGACTTAAGCTAAAAAATATGATGTGAAAGGGTGAGAATGTAAAACAATCACAAAATAGCCCCATAAGAGAGACGAACACCTCGCACGGGACCAATGTGACCCGTAAGAACCGACCGCATAGCCACAGGACTCTCGATTTGGAAGTCGGACCAAAACTTGCAAACTACTAGGCTTAGGCTTAAAAATATGTCATCAAATGGTGAGAACATAAGACAATCACTAAACGACCCTGTAAGAGGCACGAACATCTCAAACGGGAAAAATGCAACTTGTAGGAATTGATCACGTGGTCCTGGGACCCCGGGTTTGATAACACAACCAAATTTGCAATGTGTTATACTTAGGCTTAAAAATATGTCGTCAAAGGGTGACAACATAAAACCCCCACTGAACCTACCTGTAAGAGGAACGAACACCTCGCATGGGAGAAATGTAACCCGCAAGAACCGACCACGTAGTCACTGAACCCCCAGTTTGAGAGCATAACCAAAATTTACAAGCTACTAGATTTAGGCTTAAAAACATGCCTTCAAAGGGTGAAAACATAAAATATCGACAAAATAGCCCTGCAAGAGGTACGAATACCGCCCACGGGACAAATATAACTCGTAGGAATCGATCGCGTAGTTATTGACCCCCAATTTGAGAGCACGATCGAAATTTGAAAATTGTTAGACTTAGGCTTAAAAACATGCCGCCAAAGGGTCTGAACGTAAAACAACCACAAAATTGCCTCATAAGAGGCACGAACACCTCGCACGGGAGCAATGTAACTAGCAGGAACTGACCGTGTAGTCACGGTACCCCCGATTTGAAAGCACAATCAAAATTGAAAATTTATTTGACTTACGCCTAAAAACTTTTCGTCAAAGGTTGAGAACATAAAAAGGTCACTAAATAGCCCCGTAAGAGGCACAAACACCTCACATGGGACCAATGTAGCCCATAGAAACAAACCGCGTAGTCAAGGGATTCCGATTTGAGAGAACGAACAAAATTTGAAAACTATTAGACTTAGGATTCAAAAGTTGCCATCAACGGGTGAGAACGTAAAAAAATGATAAAACATCCCCGTAAGAGGTACGGACATCTCGTATGGGACCAATGTGACCAGTAGGAACCAACCGCATAGTCGAAGGACCCCCGATTTGAGAGCACGATGAAAATTTTTAAATTGTTAGACATAGGCTTAAAAACATGGAGTCAAAGGGTGAGAACATAAAACAACCACTAATAGGCACCGTAAGAGGCACGAACACCTCGCATGGGACCAATGTAACCCGTAGGAATTGACTGTGTAGTCACGGAATCCTCTGTTTGAGAGCATGACCAAAATTTGCAAACTATTAGACTTAGGCTTAAAAATACGTTGTCAAAGGGTGAGAACCTAAAAACTCCACTAAACGGCCAATAGGAAGCACGAACAACTTGCACGGGATCAATGTAACTCGTAGGAATCGAACACGTAGTCACAGGACCCTCGATTTGAGAGCATGACCAAAATTTGTACACTGCTAGATTTAGGCTTAAAAACGTGTTGTCAAAGCGTGAGTGCGTAAAAAAGTAACAAAACGGCCCCGTACGAGACACGAACACCTCGCATGAGACCAATGTGACCCGTAGAAAAGGACCGCATAGTCACGGGACCCCCGATTTTAGAGCATGCCCAAAATTTGTAAACTATTGGACATAGGCTTAAAAAATGTCATCAAAGGTTAAGAACATAAAAAAGCCTCTAAATGGCACCGTAGGAGGCACAAACACCTCGTACGGGACCAATGTAACCCACATGAACTGACCCTGTAGTCATGGGACCCCAGGTTTGAGAGCACGACTAAAATTTGCAAAATGTTACACTTAGGCTTAAAAATATGCCGTCAAAGGGAGAGAACGTAAAATAGCCACTAAACGGCCCCGTAAGAGGCACGAACACCTCACATGGGATAAATGTGACCTACAAGAACCGATCGCCTAGTCACGGGACCCCCTAGTTTGAGAGCACGACCAAAATTTACAACTGGTTGGATTTAGGCTTAAAAAATGCCGTCAAAGGAGAACATTAAACAGCCACAAAATATCCCCAAAAGAGGCACGGACACCTAACACAGGACAAATGTAACCCTCAGGAACCGACCGCGTAGTCACGAGACCCCCGATTCGAGAGAACGACAAAATTTTGCAAATAGTTAGACTTATGCTTAAGAACATGCCATCAAAGGGTGAGAACTTAAAACAACCACTGAATGGTCATGTAAGAGGCATAAAACCTCGCATGGGACCAATGTAACCTGTAGGAAATGACCGTGTAGTCACGGGATCCACGATTTGAGAGCATGACCAAAATTTGCAAACTGTTAGATTTAGGCTTAAAAACATGCGAATAAAGGGTGAGAATGTAAAACAGCCACTAAATGTCCCGGTACAAGGCATGAACACCTCGCACGGGACCAATGTAACCCGTAGGAACCGACTGCGTAGTCACGGAGCCCCCGATTTGGGAGCACAATCAAATTTTGCAACCTATTAGACTTAGGCTTAAAAACATGGCGTCAAATGGTGAAAACGTAAAATAACCACTAAACATCCCCGTTAGAGGCACGAACACCTGGCACTGGACAAATGTGACCCGTAGGAACCGATCGCATTATCACGGGACCCCCGATTTGGTAGCATGACCAAACTTTACAAACTGTTGGACTTAGGCTTAAAAAACATGCCACAAAAGGGAGAGAATGTAAAAAAGCAACTAAATGGACTCTTAAGAGGCACGAACACCTTGTACAAGACCCATGTAATCCACAAGAATCGACTGCATAGTGACGGGACCCCACTTTGAGAGCACGACCAAAAATTGTAAACTGTTAGACTTAGGCTTAAAAATTTGCCGTTAAAGGGTGAGAATATAAAATAAAATTTGAATGGCCCCGTAATAGGAATGAACACCTCACACGGAACCAATATAACCCACAGGAACCGACCGTGTAGTCACAGAACCCCCCAGTTTAAGAACACGACTGTTGATGTAAAAAATTAGATCACTCTAATAATTCAATCGCAGATAAATAAATGAGACAAAAGATTTTTAAGTGGTTCAGCCTTATAAGAATGGCCTACGTCCACTGTTGTGTTATTGCTGAATGTTTGGGAATTCTCGATTACAAGAAATTCCGTTCTAGATTCGATCCTTCTACAATGAGGATTGTACAATGTATTTATAGCCCTGAGGCTGTAATGTGAAAGGGTAATACATTAAATGATATACATATGAAAGGGTAATACATTTAATGCCCTTTTTGCGTGTGCGTCTGAATGATAAGAATTTAATGAATCAGTTGAACTGTTGGTTATCCAGCTATTAATGCTTTTTTCGAGATACAGCTGGGACCGCCTGAGTTGGTCGGACCGCATAAGCTTCTCGGTACTTAAGAGTTCCTCGGAGCGTGTGAGTTCCTCGGGTAAGCCGTGTTCCTTGGGGAACTAGCCTTCCTCATTGTAGTCTTGTTCCTCGGAGCGCGTGGGTTCCTCGAAAGTGTTTGTTGTTGCCATGTAGATAGCCACATGTCTTCATATGATTGTTCCAAGTCAGCAGATTAAATTTGGTATCAACAGAAGCCCCGAATGTTTCATAGTTCGAAATTTGAGGAGTATGGAACATTCTTTCTCGGAATATGGTAGCTTTAAATAGTCTTCCTGATTTGTAGGAGCATTTCCCTTGTATTTATTTCTCCTTCCCAATTTGTAGAATCATGTTTTTTTGGCATTTTCTGCGTGCTTCGATTCCCACATCACTTTTCATCTTTTTAGCCGCTGTTGTCCGCTTTGATTCCCGTGCCACTTTTCATCTTTTTAGCTGCCGGTAACGTAATCATCCTTTTTTGTAATCATTACTTCACCATTTCCCAAGGCAAGGTATTTAAACTTCACAGACACTCCCATCGTCTTCTACCTTTTCAAATTTTCATCTTTTGAGTTTTACGTCGTCTCTTCCTACTCTCTTGTGCGCTCATCTTTTCCGTCGTTCGTTGTCAGCAGATCCATTTTTTCCCTGTAAGATCTTCTTCCTTCTTGTTTATTTCTTTATTCACCATGGTTTAACCTGTTGAGTCTCTTGAGAAGTTTCGTTCTGATTTCTCCATTCCCTCTTGGGTTGTCTTGGAAGAGCTTTCTGAGCCTTCTAATTACTTCCATTTGGTTGAGGGACATTGGTTCCCCAGTCTCTTTTTTGCTGAGTGTGGATTTTCTTTTCCACCAAATTCCTTGTGTCTGGAATTCTGTCAGTACTTTGACATTGTTCCTGCATGAATAGCCCTCAACACATGGAGAATAGTTAATGGGGTGCATAGGTTAAATCAAGTGCATGGAACTCGTATAGGAATTCAAGAAATCATGTACTGTTATAGATGGGCAGTTAATGATAATATTTATTATTTAAAAACTAGATTTTTAAATAGATCCTTAGTAGTCAATCTCCCCGATGCCAATAGGGATTATTTTGAACACGGGGTTGTCATAAAAAATTGGCAACACTCTCCATTAACTGGAGATGAAGTTTACCAGGGTCCCAGATGCCCTCCTTATGGCAATGGGATAGGTTATCTTTAGTTCATTTTATTTATTTTAAAATCATGTTTCTTTTGTGTTTGATAAAATGTGCCACTGATAACAAATGTTTATTTATTTGCAGTTGATAGCAAGAGAAAGTGCCCAAAAGAAGCAGATGTCAATATAAGGCATTTGAAACTTATCTGGAGTCTGCATCAAAGTGTTGCCGACGAACACATTATATCAGCTTCGTATTTTCTCCAGTACAAGAGCTACACTACTTCTTTCACTGCTCGTCCAGTGATAAGTGAGTCAGAGCCAGTACCAGCCTCCACCAGCTCATCGCCCGAATCCCATATTCCTTTAAGTGAAAGGATGAAGAAGAGAAGACCTCCTACCCTATTTGAGAAGACTGCCTCCGGTTCTGGGGAGGAAAAAAGGAGTAGGATTGATGTCCCAAGGGATGGAGCAAAGAAGACTGATGAAGCTCCTCCAGCTGCTCTTGCTAAAGTTGCCGAGAAGGTTGATGAGAAGCCCGCACTAGCTCCGAGCAGGTCTGCTTCTCCTGGAGAGGTGATTGTGATATCACCAACCAGGGGTTCTTACTTGGTTGAATCTGTACCTGTTCCCCCGAGGAGGCTAAAGAAGAGCTCCTCGGTCAATTTGGCTGATACCATCACTCAGCCCCTAGTTGTTGGGACTGGAGTTCTCACCTTTGTTCCCCCGAGCTCTGACATGAGCTCGGTAAAGTCCTTGATCATTCCTGAGGTTCAAGTTACTGAAGAAAACCTTACTCGGGATATGGTTACCTCACTAGCTTCTCGTCACCTTGCTTCTGTAAGTCTCTTTACTTAGAATTTTTCACATTTCCTTTGTCATTTCTGTTTCTAACTTGCTTTCTTTTTTTGTTCATAGTTGACGAGCTGCTTTAATATAATCTTGAAGAAGGATGAAGCGATTAAGGCTTCTTGCTCCTCGTCCAGTGTGGTGGGAGCTTTGGAAGAAGCTACCAAGTCTCTGGCAGATTCTCGCCAGAAATATGCTGATGACAAAGCTGTCTGGGAGAAGAAACTTGCCTCCTCCGAGCAAGAAAAATCTCAGACTGTTGATGCCTCCAAGGAGTTGGAGAAGAAAAAGAATGCCTTGGAGAAGGCAAATAAAGAGCTCGAAGAGAAGCTCAAAGCTGCTGGAGAGCTTGAAGATAAGCTCAGGGTTGCTGAGGAAAGGTTGGGCCAGCTTCAAGAAGTAGGTCGGCAGAGGGAGGAAGAAGAAAATAAGTTGAAGGCTGCTGAGAACCTACTGTCCGAGAAGCTATCCTCGGAGAAACTGAAAAGGAAAGTTCCTGTGAAGAAGTCCTTCAGCTCTGACTAGGACAAGGGGTGGAATAAGGGGTTGGCTGCCATGGTGTTGCAAGTAGACAATGTCAGTCTTAAATACTTTAGGGATGGATGGGTTGCTGCCCTTCAGGAAATGAAGGTTGACGAGTCTTCTGAGCTCTTCCAGAGACATATCCCTGGTCCCCCTCCAACTCCAGAAGAATTAGAAGAGGACGAAGCTACCTCTGAAGAGTCTTCGACGGTGATGGGAGATTGTGCTCTAACCATCCAGCCTGCTGTAGAGGAAAATCAGCACATCGTTTCTTCCTCCGAGCAACTGCCTACTCTACCCGAGCAACTATCTCTTCCCTCTGATCAACCTACCTCTTCATCCCAGCCTTTTGAGAAGGTTTTAGGAGATAAGGAAAAGTTTTAGTGTTGTTCGGGTTTCTCTTTATTTTGTTTCTCTTTATCAAATGTAACTCAGAAGATGTAACTCTGAATTATGATCTAATAAAACTTGAACTTTTTGCATACTGTTGTTTATCTTTCATTCATACTCTGCTTATTCTTCTTATTGATGATTGCTCTTATTTCTCTGCTAGTTTTTGGCTAGGATGGATCTGCTATCTGCACATGATACAAAGTTGCTGCAACAATGTAATGAGTACTTTAAGTCTGGTCACACAGACCTAAGTGCTGCACAAGTTGTCGACATCCTCGGCCAGGATGCTTCAGAACAGGTAATTGAAGCATATCAGTTAATGAAGTGTCTTCTTGACCGAGTAGTGGCCAATAATGTGGCTTACTATGAAATGATCGAGGATCTCCAGTGCACCCTTTAAGACCTTCAGAATCAATACAAGGAATCAACTGCCTTGTTGCACGAGGGTTACGAGAAGAAATACAAGCTGATTATGGCTGACAAGGGCTACGAGAAGCTTTTTGCTGGGTATGATCTGAGGGAGAGAACTTTGAAGGGTGAGGTCGAGGAATGCAGACAGATTGCCAAGTTGCTGGAGCAAGAGAACAATAACTTGCAAAAAGAGCTATCATAATTGAAGTCTGCAGCCTCCACTTCCAGTGCCTTGATCCCAGTGACCGACGAGGGATTCTCATTCTTAGAGGTTGAGAATGCCAAGTTGAAGGACGAGTTGGAGACTTTGAAGAGTTCTGGCACCTCTACATCTTCTCGCGGTCGAGCAAGAGCTCCTCGGGGATGAGGAAGAGTAGCTCGGGTTCTTGTCGAGGAACAGAGAACTCAGTCTGCGTTAGAGAACCAGGCTTTCCAATTAATGGCGAAGAACCAGGCTTTGTCTGATATGTCAAAGAAGATTAGGGGCCTGGAAAAACATCTCTCTGCGCAGAAGTCAGTCTTGGAGAATAAGGAGCTTTTCATCAAGAATCTCCATGAGCAGCTAGAAAGGCTAACATATCAATTTCACAAACAGCCCAGGGAGTTCTGGATGGCTGGATACAACGAAGCACTATTCCACTTGGACGATCGTATCTAGAATGCCAACAATGAGGGCTACAAGCAAGGCTGGCTGAATGCCTTAGGTGTGTTGAAGCTCGAACAAGGTCATTATCTGCGGGACTAACATGATCCCGGGTTGCTCGACTTGCCTGTGCCACCATACAATTTGGAGATGGATTGGATCCCTGATCGGGCCATTCCTCGGAGCTTAATTTCAAAATATCTCGGTGATTATAATTTACATTCTCAAATCGAGGTATCTCGTCCCGAGCATCTTTTAGATCGACCATCCGTGATGAATACAAGGATGTTGAAAGATCTTAATTTCATCAATTCTCCTCTGTCTTTAAATGATCCGCCTGCTGGCGAGGAACCTGTGTCAAAAGCAGAGGGGAAGAGACCAGTAGAATAGGAATTTTTTATGTAATAGTTAATATACATTTCAATATCAATGTACTTGTAATTTATTTTGAATTTAATGAAAGACTTTCATTTTGTTTGCAAATCTTGATTGCCATTGTCTTGTAGTTATCAAACACTTTATATTTGAGTATATCTGTTAAAAAGATAACAATATTGTGTTGTTTGTCAACCAACTCAGTAATAATTAAAAAGTTACAAGTATCAATAATGTTGGTCGATCATTTAATAATAAAGTCACGAGTATAAAAATGTTTAAAATTTTTCCAACCAACCAAGGTCATTAAATTATGCTTGTCGACCAACTACAGTTAGTGGGTTTTTATCCCCGACCAGCCATACTTGGTAGATTTTTCTCTTAAATGTTTTTGACCAACCAAGGTCGGTGAATTTTCCTTTGTTGACCAACTACAGTTGGTGGGTTTTTATCCCCGACCAGCCGTAGTTAGCAACTTTTGCACTTTTTGGAATAATCTTACCTCCCGACCAACATAAGTTGTCATTTTCGAGAATGTACGTACCTTCCGACCAACATAAGTTGGCATTTGCGAGCATATTTTGTTTCCTAGCCAAACAAGTTGGCATTTTTAGGAATATTTCGTTTCCTAGCCAAACATGGCATTTTTAGGAATATTTCGTTTCCTAGCCAAACAGGTTGGCATTTTTAGGAATATATTGTTTCCTAACCAACCGAAGTTGGCATTTTTAGGAATATCTTGTTTTCTAACCAACCGAAGTTGGCATTTTTAGGAATATTGTTTTCCTAACCAACCGAAGTTGGCATTTTTAGGAATATTTTGCTGAGCAGTCTGAGCTTTGCCGAGTCTTGCCGAGTAGTGTGTAACACTAGTATTCCCCGAAAAATTCTCAATAAAAAGGAGAGACTTTGGCAGAATATCTTCGTTTTATTCATACTGATGGAACTGTGTTACATATACATCATTGATAATACTTGCGCAGGTGCTCTGCGTTCCATGCATTCTTAAACTCCTCACCCTTTAAAGTTGTTATTCGATAAGTTCCTGGTTGAACAACTTTTGTAACTCGGTATGGTCCATGCCAATTTGCCACCAGTTTGTTGTGCTTTTGGATTACTTTCTTCAGCACATAGTCTCCTTCTTTCAAGTCGCATTTCTTCACCCTTTTGTTGTAGAACAAAGTTGTTCGCTGCTGGTAAGCAGCATTTCTAATGGCTGCTTCTTCTCTGACCTCCTCGAGCATGTCTAAATCCAGTCTTCTTATTAAGTCGCTGATAGGGGAATTGAAATTTAGTACCCTGTGTGTTGGGAGGCCCAACTCGGCAGGTATGACAGCTTCACTTCCAAACGCCAGCATGTATGGTGATTCTCCAGTTGCTACTCGGGGAGTAGTTCGGTAAGCCCAAAGTACTTATTGTAGCTCGTTAATCCAGTTTGCTTTTGTATCATCCAATCATTTTTTCCAAACCGTTCAGCAGCGTTCTGTTTGTCACTTCAGTTTGTCCATTGCTTTGAGGATGGCCTGGTGCTGAATGAACCTTCAAAATGTTTGACTAATGACAATAGGCGGCAAACTCCTCGTTATCAAATTGTGTTCCATGGTCTGTGATGAAGCCATGAGGGAGACCATATCGGCAAATGATGTTCTTCCAAAAAAATTAGTACACCTTCTCGTACGTCATGTCAATGAGAGGCTCAACTTCAACCCACTTAGTAAAATAATCCACTGCGACGACGAGATACTTGAACCTTCCTCGGGTTGTTGGCAGTGGGCCAACCAAATCAATTTCCCACATGGCAAATGGCCAAGGGGAACTTATGGGTGTCAACGATGCTTGTGGAGTTCTTTGAATGGAGGAGAAGCGATGGCACTTGTCACACTTCTTGGCATAGGCTATACAATCATCCCTCATCATCGGCCAGTAGTATCCCTGCGTCATCACCCTTTACAAAAGCGTCCGACCTGCTACATGTACTCCATAAGACCCTTCATGGATCTCTTCGATCAATTCTTTCACCTCGGAGGGATGTACACAACTCTGCAAACCTGCCATAATTCCTCGTCTATATAAAACACCATTATTTAATACATACCGAGCAGCTTTAAACTTCAATTTCTTGGCTGCGAGCTTGTCAATTGGCAATTCTCCCTCCTCGATATATGCCCTGATGGGATCCATCTAAGATGGTCCTAAATCAAGGGTGATAAAGTTCATTGTCAGATCTTTATCTATACTCCGACCAGCTAACACTTCAATTGGGATTGTTCGTCATAGCTTGGTGAGAGTAGCTGATGCTAGTTGAGTTAGTGTGTCTGCTCTCGCATTCTCCATTCTTGGTATTCTGACCAGCTGAATAGCGGCAAATTCTGACACCAACTCCTTTTCTTTTACATGATATCTGATCATTAATTCTCCTCTAACTGCATATACTCCCATCATTTGTTTCACGGTTAATTGAGAGTCACTAAAGATCACAACCTGCTGCGCCTCCATAATTTTTGCCAAATTAAGCCCTGTAATCATGGCCTCATATTTAGCCTCATTGTTGGAAGGTTTGAATTGGAAACGCAAAACGTATTCTATGTCTACCTCGTCCGGGGTGCTCAAAACTATCCCCGCGGCACATCCTGCAGTGCAAGATAAGCCATCTACATATAGCCTCCATATAGATAACTCGTCTACAAATTTCGAATCAGTCAGAGTTCCTCGGTGAAAAATTTGTTGCTTCCTTTCATCCTCCCCGGATTTTTCTCGCTCCTCGTCGATCATCTTTTCTTGCCCTTTTACCAACCGAAGTTGGTCTGAGCTCGAATTTAATGATCCTGTAACATCCACTTGCCCTTTTACCAACCGAAGTTGGTCTGAGCTAGTGTTTGTCGATCCTGTAACATCCACAGGTTGATCAGCGAGCAACTCTTATTCCTCATCCGGAGTCCTCACAACTATCTTTGCATCACATCCTGTAACATCCACACGCCCTTTTACCAATCGAAATTGGTCTGAGCTTGTATTTGTTGATCCTGTAACATCCACAGGTTGATCAGCGAGCAACTTTTGCTCATCGGGGGTATCAGGATAGGTGAACTATGCTAAAAAATCTGCTACAGCCTGCCCTTTTAATGATGATTTGGGTTCATAAATTGTATCATATTCACCGAGCTCTATTGCCCAGTACATCAATCTCCCTAATTTTTCTAGCTTATGAAGGGCTTGTCTCAATGGCACATCGGTATATACTACAATAGTATGAGCCTGGAAGTATGGCCTCATTCTCCTACTCGCATCAATCAGTGGCAGTGCTAATTTTTCCAGCCTTGGATATCTGATCTTTGCTCCTCGGAAGGCCTTACTTGTGTAGTAAATTGGTTTTTGCACTCCATTCTCCACTCTGATCAACGCCGAGCTAACTGCATTCTCGGACATTGCAAGGTACAAATACAATTTTTCTCCCATCACCGACCTGGACAATAGAGGAGGTGCTCCCAAGTATTTCTTCAAGTCTTGAAAAGCCTTCTGACATTCATCATTCCACTTAAAAGTCTTTGTGAGTGTCTTGAAGAATGGGAGACATCTATCAGTTGCTCGCGACACAAATCTGTTGAGTGCCGCTACTCGTCCTGTGAGACTCTGTACCTCCTTTTTCGTCGTTGGAGATCACAGCCCTAATAGAGCTTTGACCTTTTCAGGATTTGCTTCAATGCCTCGTTGATTGATAATGTATCCGAGGAACATGCCTTCTCGTACTCCAAATATGCACTTCATCGGGTTCAGCTTCATTTGATATTTATCTAGTTGATCAAAAGTCTGACTTAAGTCAACTAGATGATCGAAAACTTTCTTGCTTTTCGTCAGCATATCGCCAACATAGACTTCCATATTGTCACTGATTTGTTCAGCAAAGACCTTGTTCATCAGCCTCTGATATGTCGCACCTGCATTTTTCAAACCAAAAGGCATAACATTAAAATAATAAGTTCCCCTAGGGGTAATAAAAGAAGTACTCTCCATGTCTTCAGGTTTCATTTTGATCTGATTGTAACCAGAATAAGCATGCATGAAGCTCAGCAACTCGTGTCCCGAGGTAGCATCCACCAGTTGATCAATTCGGGGCAATGGAAAGTGATCCTTTGGGCATGCTTTGTTGAGGTCGGTGAAGTCTACACACATCCTCCACTTGTTATTCTTCTTCTTTACCATCACCACATTAGCTAACCAATCTGGATATTTAACATCTTCAACGAAACAAGCTTTCTGGAGCTTCTCGACTTCCTCCTGTATAGCTTGATTCTTCTTGGGACTGAATACTCTTCTTCTCTGCTTCACAGGCTTGATTTTCTTATTCACATTGAGCTCGTGACATAAGAAGTTTGGGTCTATCCCAGGCATATCTTCATGACTCCACGCAAAAGTTTGTCTTCTGCTTCTAAGGAAAGTTATCAATTCTTGTTTTAATGAGTCTTCCAACGATGAACCTATTTGAGTAGTTCGCTCAGGGTGCTCGTCGTCTAGAATGATGTTTTCAGTAGCTTCCACCACTTGACCCTTCACGAGTTGTGACTCATCTCGAGGATCCAATGTTTCAATTTTTGCACCTTCATCCACTTGATAGGTAGTAGTCTTTTTCTTTGATTCTTCCAGTTCTTGCTCGGCGGATGAATAATAGCATTCTCGAGCTACTTTCTGATCACCTTTCACAACTCCTACTCCAAAGTTTATTGGAAACTTTAGGCACTGATGCACTGTAGACGGTATAGCTTCGAACTTCTTCAATCCTACTCTTCCCATGATTATATTATATGATGATTGGACATTCTTATCCATCACGAAGAAGAGTATTCTTTCTGTCCGACAAGCATGCCACGTACCAATGAATATATCCAACTTGATCGTCCCAAGTGGAAATACTTTCTCGCCAGTAAAATCGATGAGGGGTCTGTGGTAAGGCTCCAGTTGAGATAGATTTAGATTTAAACTATCAAAACACGAGTAGAACATAATGTCTGCCGAGCTACCATTTTCGACCAGCTCTCTTGAAATCATTACCCCCTTCATTCTCATCTTGATCACCAGTGGATCATCGTGAGGATATAAAACACCTGCGAGGTCATTTTTTGAAAAACCGATGACCAATTTCTCCTTGTTCACCTTTCTCGGGCGATCTTCCTCGGCTAGATTTATTCGTTGAATGTACGAGCAAGCTTGTGCCTCACCGAGGTAAGCTTTTCTTTCTGCAGTAAGGTCTCCTCCTCCTGCATCTCCTCCTGTAATAACATTACAATCAAATGACCCAAAGCGTATTGAAAATACCTCTCGTTCTGGCTGCCTTGGTTTCTTGGGAAGATCGGGGTCATCCTCTGGATCAACTTCATAGTTTCTCTTCTTGTTCTCCTTTGCTCGACGAGGAGATCTAGACCTCTCTCTAGTTCGGTTATTGTTTCTTCTTTCGCCTCCCCGATCAACATACTTTGCTAGCTTTCCTCGTCGGATGAGTGTTTCAATCTCATTCTGAAGAGCTATGCAATTTTTAGTCATATGTCCATGATCCTTATGGAACTCGCAATATTTTCCCCTATTCCTCGTGTCAGGGTCTGCCTTCATTTTCTTTGGCCAGTTTAACTCCTCGCTGTTCTTAATTTCTTCCAGGACGTGGTTGATATTTGCCTTCAAAGGTGTGTAATTATCAAATTTCCTCAAGACCTCCCATGACGATCTATTTTTGGATTGTTTGTCACCACCATTGTTCTTATGTTCTTTCTTCTTAGCTTTATCACCTTCCACCTTGGTTTCTTTGGCGTCCATATTCTTCTTTGCAGACATAGCCTCCTCGGCATTCATAATCTTGGACACTTTTCCCATCAGGTCTGACATGGTTCGAGGTGGATCTTTAGTCAAAGTGTAGTACAACTTGTTTGGCAGCAGTCCACTCATCAAAGCAGTAATCGTTGTCTTCTCCTCATAATCAATGACTTCGAGTTTTTCATTATTGAAACAAGTTATATAATCTCTGATACTCTCACCAGCTTTTTGTCTAACACTTAACAAATGTGCTACTCGTTTAACTGACTTTGCGCCAAAGCAGAAAATCCCAATGAATAACTTGACCAGTTGAAGAAAAGTTAAAATCTTACCCCGAGGAAGATTATCATACCATATCTGAGAAGATCCGGTAAGAGTTCCCGAGAATGCCCTGCATCTCATCTCGTCTGGGACAGCATAGATGTCGGCAGCAGCTTGATATTGTTCTATATGAAGTACAGGGTCAGTCTTCCCATCATACTTGGGAGTCACAACAGGTGCTTTGAACTTTGATGGTGTTGGAAAATCAACAATGTCCAGGACAAAAGGTGTTCCTCGAACAAAGGTTCATTGTAGAGGGTTCTTGGTCTTAGCTATTTCCCCTAATCTATCCTCCAGCCTCTGGATAGATCCTTTCCATGCATCATTTCCTTCCTCGGGCCTATGGGTTCGAGCAACTGATCGCATTGAAGTGGATTCCTGGGATTTATCTTGACGAACAGCTGGTCGCGACTGGGCAGATCCTTCCCTTAAATATGATGGTCGTCGAAAGCTCCTCGACGCAGCATTAAGAGGGCTTTTGTTCCTCATAGGGCCTAATCGGTTGAAAGGATAAACCCTACTTAATCTTTCCAATGCGCTAGTCCTTTCCGGGGAGAGGGTGACACGTTGTTCAGTATCTGTGGCTCGCACTGACGAAGTTCATCCTGGTTGATAAGAAAAATCTTCAGATTCCTCATTACGATATGAATTAGTTCGCCTAGTACGCGAAGAAGGCGCACCAGTATTTCTTTGAATGCTTCGTGGTCCGGAATGGGCTGATGCACTGCCATGGAGGGTTTGGATGAGTTGTCGCATCGTTTCTTGCATGACGGTCTGACCCTGAGCCAGATTTGCCATTATTCCAGTCAGATCTATAATAATTGGTGTAGCAGACGAATTTGGAGGGGTTCCAGCATTTCGATTGTTGGATTCAGGAATATCAGCCATTGGTAATGGATTGTGTTTGATTGAGAAAATGATATTACCAGTCGTTTCCCACAGACGGTGCCAATCTGCTGATGTAAAAAATTAGATCACTCTAATAATTCAATCGCAGATAAATAAACGAGACAAAAGATTTTTAAGTGGTTCAGCCTTATAAGAATGGCCTACGTCCACTGTTGTGTTATTGCTGAATGTTTGGGAATTGTCGATTACAAGAAATTCCGTTCTAGATTCGATCCTTCTACAATGAGGATTGTACAATGTATTTATATCCCTGAGGCTGTAATGTGAAAGGGTAATACATTAAATGATATACATATGAAAGGGTAATACATTTAATTCCCTTTTTGCGTGTGCGTCTGAATAATAAGCATTTAATGAATCAGTTGAACTGTTGGTTATCCAGGTATGAATGCTTTGTTCGAGATGTAGCTCGGACCGCCTGAGTTGCTCGAACCGCCTAAGCTTCTCGGTACTCAAGAGTTCCTCAAAGAGGCATTGTTCCTCGGAGCGTGTGAGTTCCTCGGGTAAGCAGTGTTCCTCAGGGAAGTAGCCTTCCTCGTTGTAGTCTTATTCCTCGGAGCGCGTGGGTTCCTCAGAAGTGTTTGTTGTTGCCATGTAGATAGCCACGTGTCTTCATATGATTGGTCCAAGTCAGCAGATTAAATTTGGTATCAACAATGATCAAAATTTACAAATTGTTAGACTTAGGCTTAAAAATATGTCGTCAAATGATGAGAACCTAAAACAACCACAAAACAACCCTGTAAGAGCCATGAACACCATGCACGAGACCAATGTAACCCACATGAAATGACCGCATAATCACGGGAACCCCATTTTGAGAGAATGATTGAAATTTGCAAACTATTAGACTTACGCTTAAAAACATAATGTCAAAAGGTGAAAATGTAAAAATCCACTAAATGGCCCCCTAAGAGGCACGAACCACTTGCACATGACCAATGTAACCCGTAGGAACTGACCGCATAGTCATGAGACCCCCGGTTTGAGAGCACGACAAAAATTTGCAACCTGTTAGACTTAGGCTTAAAAATATGCCTTCAAAGGGTGAGAATGTAAAACAACCACTAAACAACCCCGTAAGAGGTAGAACACCTCGTACGGGACCAATGTGATCCGTAGGAACCGATCGGGTAGTCATAGGACCTTGAGTTTGAGAGTACGACCAAAATTTGCAAACTCTTACACTTAGGCTTAAAAACATGCCATCAAAGGGTGAGAACGTAAAACAATAACAAAAAGGGCCCAAAAGAGGCACGAACACCTCACACAGGACCAATTTCACCCGTAGGAATCGACCGCGTAGTCATGGGACCCCTAATTTGAGAGCACGACCAAAATTTACAAATTGTTAGACTTAGGATTAAAAACATGCCATCAAAGGGTGAGAACATAAAACATCCACAAAATAGGCCCGTAAGATGCACGAACACCTCACAAAGGACCAATGTTACCCACACTTACTGATCACATAGTCATGGGCCCCCGATTCTAGAGCATGGCCAAAATTTGCAAACTGTTAGACTTAGGCTTAAAAACATGTCGTCAATGGGCGAGAACATAAAACAACCACTGAACGTCCCCATAAGGGGCACGTACACCTCACACGAGACAAATGTAACTCTTAGAAACTGAGCGCATAGTCATGGGACCCCCGATTAGAGAGCACGGCCAAAATTTGCAAACTTTTAGACTTAGGATTAAAAACTTGCAGTCAAACGGTGAGAACATAAAAAAACCACAAAATGGCCCTATACGACGCAGGAATACCTCACACGGGACCAATGTAACCCGCAAAAATCGATGTGTTTTCACTGGACCCCTATTTCGAAAGCACGACCAAAATTTACAACCTGCTAGGCTTAGGATTAAAACTTGTCGTCAAACGGTGAGAACGTAAAAAACCACAAAATAACCCCGTAAGAGGCACGAACCCCTCGCACAGGACCAGTGTAACCAGTAGGAACCGACTGCGTAGTCACGGGACCCCCAGTTCGATAACATGACCAAAATTTACAAACTGTTTGACTTAGGCTTAAAAACATGCCATCAAAGATTGAGAATGTAAAAAAGCCACTAAACGGCCCCATAAGAAGCGTGAACACCTCGTACGGGACCAATGTACCCACAAAAATCGATCGCATAGTCAAGGGATAGCGGGTTTGAGAGCACGACCAAGATTTGTAAAATCTTACACTTAGGCTTACAAACATGCCGTCAAAGGATGAGAACATAATACATCCACTAAATGACCCCATAAGAGGCACTAACACCTCGCATGGGATAAATGTGAACTGCAAGAGACGATCGCGCAATCACGGGACCCCTAGTTTGAAAGCACAACAAAAATTCGCAAAATATTAGATTTAAGCTAAAAAAACATGCCGTCAAAAGGTGAGAACATACAAAAGCAATAAAACGACCCCGTAAGAGGGGCGAACACCTCACACGAGACTAGTGTAACCCGTAGGAATCGACCGTGTAGTCATGGGACCCAGGTTTGAAAACACGACCAAAATTTGCATACTGTTACACTTAGGCTTAAAAACATGCCGTCACATGATGAGAACATAAAATAGTTACAAAATGACCCCGTAAGAGGCACAAACACCTCGCACCTGACCAGTGTCACCTGCAGGAACCGACCGCGTAGTCACGGGACTCTTGGTGTGAGGAAGTTGAGAATAGTTTTCAAGAACTTAAGAATCGATTAGTAACTGCCCCTTTTAACTACCTTTCATGACAGGAGGATTTGTGATTTATAGTGATGCTTCTAAAAATGGTTTGGGATGTGTGGTAATGCAAAATGGAAAAGTAGTAGCTTATGCCTCGAGATCAAAATTATCCAACCCATGACTTAGAATCAGCAGTTGTAATTTTTTCTCTTAAGATTTGGAGACATTAGTTGTATAGTGGGACTTATGAGATTTATACCGATTATAAGAGTTTGAAATATATTTTTACCAAAAAAAAATTGAACATGAGACAAAGGAGGTGGTTATAATTAATGAAGGATTATGATTTGAATATTTATTTTCACCCGGGAAAAGCTAATATAGTAGCTGATGCATTAAGTAGGAAGTCTAGACCAAATTTAGCGTGTCCTTTTACAAGCCAGGAAGCACTATTGAAGGATTTTAGAAGTGTGGAAGTAGATGTACGTATTTATAGTAAATGAGGAATAATCACAAATTTACAAGTACAACCCATGTTGATGGAAAGGATTAAAATTGCACAAGTAAATGGCCCACAACTGAAGAAGATCAGAGAAGAAGTTATTGAAGAGAAGAGGATTGAATTTGTGATACGAGATAATATACTGAGATTTGGAAATAAAGTGTGTGTGCCATCTCATGCCCAATTAAAGAGGCAAATTTTGAAAAATGTCATTACTTGAGATTCACATTTCATCCTAGATGTACAAAGATGTATAGGGATCTTCGAGAAGTATTTTGGTGGAATAACATGAAAAGGGAGATAGAAGAATTTGTATCTCAGTAATTGGTTTGTCAACAAGTAAAAGTTGAACATCAGAAACCATCAGGATTACTACAACCCCTACCTATCCCTGAGTGGAAATGGGAACATATTTTTATGGATTTTGTGACAAGTTTACCAAGGAGTTCAAATGGTAATGATTCTATTTGGGTAATTATTGATCAAGGTGCTAAAAGGCGCGAGGCGTGGTCGAGGCGTAAAGGTCAAGCCTTACGAGCCTAGGCATACAAAGGCATTTTTACTTTTTTTCTATTATTGTAATTATTCTAAGGCTAGAAATATAATAAAATACTACATACCTTGAATTTTGAAAATATATCCATATGTTTGGTAGCCATCTTTCTCATATTCATGCTCCATAATGAATATTTGTCAAGTAATCCTTTGTTTTTTTTTTAAAAAGTGTGCCTTAAGCCTCTTACCATGAATAAGGCATAATAAGGCGTAGGTGATGCGCTTCTCTCAAGCCTCAAGCCTAAGAGGGCCTAGGCGGGACTTTTAGAACACAGTTATTGATAGGTTAACTAAATCTGCTCATTTTCTTACCATTAATATTAACCATTCTTTAGAAAAGTTAGCTAAGTTGTACATGCAGGAAATTATTAGGCTTCATGGAACCCCAGTTTCAATTATTTCTGATCGTGATCCTAGATTTATGTCTCGATTTTAAAAATGCCTACAAGGATCCATGGGAATACAATTGAATTTCATCACCAATTTTCATCCTCAAACAGATGGACAATATGAGAGAACCATTCAAACCTTAGAGGATATACTTAGGGCGTGTGTACTTGATCTAAAGGGGAATTTGGATGGTCATTTACCGTTAATATAATTTGCATATAATAATAGTTATCAAGAAAGTATTCAAATGGCTCCGTATGAGGTACTCTATGGAAGAAGGTGTTGTTCCCCTGCGTGTTGGGTAGAAGTTGGAGAAAGAAAATTATTGCGACCAGAATTGATCCAGATCACAACAGAGAAAGTGAAATTGATACAAGATCGACTTCAAATAGCTCAAAGTCATCAAAAGCATTATGTTGACAATCGCCAAAAATAGTTGAAATTCCAAAGAGCAGATTATGTGTTCTTATGAGTATCACCAACAAAGGGAGTAATCTGATTTGGGAAGAAAAGGAAGTTGAGACCAAGATACATAGGACCTTTGAAATCCTTGAAAGGATGGGAGCTGTTGTGTATTGAATAACCTTACCCCCTGAACTCTCTAGTGTGTATAATGTGTTTCATGTGTCAATGATAAATAAATACGTCCCAGATCCAACATATATCCTAAGTCATGAACCTCTTCAAGTTAGAGTAGATTTAACCTACATTGAGCATCCAACAAAAAATTTGGACAATAAAGATCAAATATTATGAACCAAGCTAATTCCACTGGTCAAAGTATTATGGAGTAATAATTCCATTGAAGAATGAACATGGGAGAGGGGAGGTTAAAGAAAGGAGCGATATCCATACTTGTTTGAAAATTAGTGTAAGTAAAGTTTGGGGACAAAACTTTTTATAAGGAGGGTAGGATATAATGACCCCACTTTTATATGTTCATATATAGTTTTAAATTTTTTATTATATAATATGTGATGTGGATAATGTTAATTTATTATTTTAGTCAAATCCTCCCTTCATAAATCATGAAATATCAAATTAGTTACAAACATAAAATTTTAAAGTTTTCGGTAGGAATGTTCATATTAGAGACTAGTTTTGACCATTATAATATAAAACTTGACCTGAGGCAAAGACTAAAATGTTGTGTATATATGAATTAGGTTTGTAACACAACAAACAGTGTGTTAAACGGAGGTCCAAGAAAGAAGTTATATCGAAATTATGAAATAAGAGCAAATTAGTCCATCCTTTAAGTCGTATTTTGTCTTATTACCACACCATGTGCTATATTTTGACTGGTTGGAAGACGAGGCTGGTTTGGCCGACTTAAATACTTTGAAATAACCTCCTTCTTCATCAAAATGGATTAAATCAAAGTCTTATATCCTAAGCTAAATGATAAGTTTTGGGGTAGAAAATGTAATTTTATGAAACTTTGGGGACTTAATTTTAAATAAAGAAAGTTTTAGGGACTAAATTGAAAATATAAAATAGACCATTTTGTAAATAAAATATTTTCACGGACATATAAGAAATATTGAAAATGTATGGTGTAAAATTACTAAAATACCCTTCATGTGTAGAATGACCCTTATACCCTTAATAACTTTACACCTCGTGCTTGGTTTTGACACCTCCACCGTACACGTGTATACTTTAAAGGAAAGGACAAAACACATGTCATGCAATCAGAGAAATACAATACATGTGTCATTTTTCGGTGAATTAAGACTGCAAGACAGCTCCGTTACGCGACACGCTAACGCCGACTCACTAAATTGAATGCTTAGTCATCGGGACACATGTCATCACCCAGATAACTTTGAGAAACTATAAATAGAAGCCTCAGGATCAGTTCTTACACGAAATTCATTCCAGATATAAAAATAAATAGTGAGAGAAAGTGTGAGGAAGTGTAAGAAGAAGTTTCGTCTTAAGATTAACGAGGGATCCAAGACTCTGTATCTGTAACTTTAGATTTTTATTATAGGTGAGTACTCTATGACATTCCTTGTGTATTTTGATTATATGATATTATTCAAGCTACATATATTTTGTGACATGATTTTATTCTCAAATTCATTTGATACCGATGATTCCGTCGTTTGTTATATGTCTATATCTCTCGATATAAACATTTGATTTGAATTATGAAATTATTGATTCCGCCTATGGAAACTCTTTTACTATGTTGAACTTGACTATCGGGTGGAAATATTTGGGTGCTACCTTTCCAGCTGGTTTATCGCTCGTGTGCCCTAAATAAGGCGTTGTTCCTGAGATCATGATTTTCTGTCTGTGTTGTTACCGGGTGGAAACATTTGGTAACGCTATCTGTTTATCTGGGTATTAGAGCGTACATGGCCATCAAAATAAAATTGAATAATTAAAATATTGCTCAGTTGTTTTATATGTTATTTTCTGAACCGTTTATTCCGAAAATATATACTGTCAATTTACTTTATATATTTTACTGCAAATTCCTGTCCATATATGTATATGCCTTATGTTGTAAATTGAATAGGTATCAATTTTTCGAAAAAACATGGAATGTCTGGAGATTAAATCTCAGTCGGTTTTTAGCTGATGTTTTATAAATAACCATTTTTCAGGAAACAAGTAGGTTCGCTGAGGGAACGAAAAAGGACTATGTTAAAGATTCAACTTTTAGATCTCTTTTTGTTATTGTAAATAAAATATTTGTTTTATCATTTTGAGCATGTTTGTCTCTTTTGTAATAAGATGTAACTCATTGTCACTTTTAATATAAATGAAGTTTCCTTTAGGAAGCTCTAACGACGTAATTCCTTTAATTTCAGTATTTTACGATTCATAACCATGTGATTGTATTTCCATTGCACTTATTTAAGGAAATAATTTAAGTCAGAATATATGTTGCCTTGGTGGTGTCAAGACACTCGTTCCCTACTACTAATTTGGGTCGGGGTCATGAAAAAGGTGGTATCAGAGCATAGGTTATGAACCCGTAGACTACTTAACATAAGTTTCGAACCACTACACCAAATCTGCCCATTTGTCAAGGTCATTGACCTTGACAAATCCAACTTGTCAAGGTCAATGACCGTGACATTTCGAGGCGAGACAAATTTTTTTGTCACGGTCGTGACACGGTCATTGCCCTTGACACAAAACTCGCGTTTTGTGTCACGGTCGTGTCGCGGTCAATGACCGTGACACGTTTGTCACGGTTTATAACCGTGACAAAGCCGTGACCCTTTTTAAAAAAATTGTCATGGCCGTCGACCGTGACAATTCTGGGAAGAATTTAAGAAAAATCTGCTGGGCAGTATGGTCACTGCCACTTCCCAGCAGTATATTTGTACCTGTTATAGCAATGTTGTACCTGTTCCAAACATCATATATCCAAACAAACTAAAGAGAATGCAAATATATATTCATGAAGATATAATCCAAATATTCAAAATAGAAATAATATACATGACGATATAATCCAAATATAATTAAAATGGACAAACTTAAAAATAATGTTACTACATGTCTTGGGTAAAACTAAGGAGGTGAGTAGGCCACACGACATACGAATTGACGCACCCAGTAATATACGTTGTGCCGCATTGTTCGTGCAACCACAATAGGAAGTTCTCCTTCCCGGGTATGACATGCGTGACGATCACCCTGGACTCCATCTCTTGAAGATCAAGTCCATGAACTATTCCACCCTCGACGATATTCGGGTCCCTCAACCCCCGCCCTATCCGTTGGCCATCAAATACGTCCAATATGAACACGCTCGGCCAACCAAGTGTCGACATTGGTCTGTTGAACGGAGCCAAATAGGGAAGTGGATCATCGAAGTACGAACGTGTCGGTGATGAAGCAGCGAGGTCCACATCCTCGTCATCCTGCGCCTCGTCCTCCCGCACCTCCTTCTCCACTGCCTTCTCCTTCCCTTTCCCTTTCCCTTTACGGTCTCCGCCCAACATACGCTTCATGAATTCATACATATCTTGGACCATCGCCTCCAAACGGGACAGCTTCGCGTCGTGTGAATCCACCGTTCGAGCCAACCCGGTGTCGCTCGTCTCCAATCCGATGATCCTAGATTTGGCCACCCGCGAGCTCACCCCCCTTGTCCTCCCCTTGCGATCAGAGCCAAGCACTTGGCTGAGTGCATCTATGGACAAAGATGCCTTGTCGGAATCAGACTGCGACTCATGCACTTCCTTAAGCTTTGCCTGAAATGACAAAAAGCACATGATTAGTAAAATAAGTAAACTAAAAAATTATAACGTAATTAACAAAAATTAAACTGTCGGATTACTTACAATCGTGGCCGCGATGCTCGGGGACACCTCCTTGTCCTTCCCCTTCTTCATCCGAAGAGCCACATAAGTATCGAGCCTATGTGGCTTACCCCCTGGCCCACTCCCTACCCCCTGAAATAAAATAAAGTAAAGTAAAATTAGTATCGGCCCCGCAAAGTAAAATAATGAAGAATAATATATTTCTGTAGTTATAGAAAAATTAAATCTTACATGCATCCTATGCTCCACCTCGGCGTAAGAGGTCTGGCCGGAGTAGTGCACGTTCGTCTTTTTTGCCCGATTTTCCCTCCCCGATTGGCGAGATGCCAATTGTCGATCCTCGATCTCATTGTCAATGAACTTCTGCCATTGTGCCAATAAGATCGGCTCCTTGGGGGGGGGACAGATTCACGCCATTGGATAATCGACTCTCGTGTTTTCCCAAAGTACCGTGCCCGAATATTTTTTTCCACGACTTGAGTTGCTCCCTAATCTGCTCCAACACGGGATCGCGTAGCTTTGGATCCAAGTTGAATTGTTCCTGTCCAACAAATATAATGTTAGTTACGAATAAATATAAATATAAATATAAATACAAATATGAAATCGAAATTGAAATTGAAATATAAATATTCATATAAATATAAATATAAATATATTACCTGTAGTGCCGCCCAAACAGCTAACTTGAGCTCATATGGCACCTCCTTCCAACTCATAAACCCCGGGCCGATGACCGTCTTTAGCAGCTCGAGGGATCTCGTTAATAGCTCCGATTTGTTCTCGACGGTAATCCCAAATTTTCTATATTTGGGGAGCCTAGGGGCGGAGGAGCCCTCGTCGCCTCCGCTACCACCGAGCCCAGACGACATCATCATAAACAGCATCATCATCTTCGCCTTAATATCTGAAGGATACATTTTTGCTGTAAAAAAATGTTATTAGTACAGATAAAAAAAATGTTAATAGTACACATACACACACCCCTACCCCACCCCCACCACACACACGCACACGTCATGCCACTTTTAAAACTAACCAACCCAACATTTCATCAATTAAACTAACAATTAAAGTATACAATTATTAATTTACTAATTTACAATGAGGGACAATCCTACTTTCATATGAAATTGACACTAATTATTAATTTACTTTCATCTAAAACTATACAATGAAAATTACAATTAAAGCTATACAATTTCTTAATTAAAGATCTACAATTGTTAAAATTTCCCCTCCACACCCCCCACACCCCACCCCCACCCCCACCACACCCCTTGCCTCCCTCCCGCCCCCCCCCCCCCCCCACCATGCACACACCTACGCACACACACACACACCCCACCCCCACCACCCCACCCCCACCCCCTCCCCCCATCACGACCGTGACAACTACATTTATTGTTTATCAATAAAATTATGACATGAGATAATTATAATTGGAGCATAAAGGGATAAATCCAACCAAGTACATAGATTCTACAAATTAAAGTGAGAATTAAATTTAAGACTTTCTAACAACATGCATGTGTATGGATTCTACATAGTTGGGCACGAAAGTAACTAATGATATTACTAAAAACATACAATTGGCAACATTTTGTGAATTTACTAAACTTTATATAATATTATCAAATTCTGTTAAAAAATTATCTAGGATTTTACCTAATTGAATTAATTTCATGAATAAAATTATTATCAATTTAAATATTTATATAATTAAATTTAACATATGAATTCTAGAACTTTTATAACATTTACAAAATTCTAACTATCACTAACCTTGCATTCATATGTTATTTTTAACATATGAAATTTGTAGAAAATTACTTATTTATTTTGAATAAAAATAAATTGTTATCCAATATTTTAGGATATTATTTACATTTACATTTTTGGATATTATTTTTGGATATTATTTACATTTACATTTTTGGATATTATTTTTGGAAATTTATAGAAAATTTCTTATTTTTTTACATTTTTAACCCCTACCCCCACCCTGCCCCACCCCCCACACACGCACACACACACGCACATATATACACACATACACATATATATATATACACACAAACATATATATAAATGGAAGAGAGAGAGAGAGAGAGAGAGAGAGAGAGAATTAAACCTGAAAGTAGAGAGAGAGAGAGAGAGCAGCGTCGAGAGAGAGAGAGAGGGAGGGAACGACGGTAAGGGAAAAAAGAAGGGGGAAAGGGTTTTTGCTGTAAACATTATCACGGTCGTGTTAAGGTCATTGACCGTGACAATTATTTAAAGAATTGTCACGGTCATTGACCGTGACAATTCTTTGTCACGGTCGTGTCAAGGTCAATGACCGTGACATAAAACACGTGTTTTTTGTAACGGTCAATGACCTTGACAAGGGTGACCGGCTGAAAGGTGACAATTTGGCCATTTTGGTGTAGTGAACGTTATCGATTTTAAGTCACCATACATAGGATAAAAGATTAAATATTCGACTTATGTGATAACCCTCCACATGTCTTACAGTCTACATATAATTGTTCTTCTAATTTGCAATCTTGAGTTAGTATAATACGTCTTATGTTTGGCCATGACTGTAGAAAATGACCAAGCCAAGATCAACTGCGAGAACAAGTGGTTCAAGTATAGAAGGACTGAAAGGTGCATACAAGGCGATTGAGAGTCTAACAAAGATTGTGGAGCATCAAGTGAATAATGGACCACCAAGGAATCTGGAACTAACTAGCTATACCATTGAACATTTCAAGAAGTTGAACTCGCCTTCTTTTAAAGGTACTCCTAACCCCACTAAAGCAGAAAGTTGGGTGATGTAGATGGAAAAGATGCTCAATGTTCTTAAATGTAATGATGAACAAAGGGTTTCATTTGCAATATTTATGTTAGAAGGTGAAGCTGAACATTAGTGGAGACTGACTAAGAGAATACACGAGGACAGAAATACTTATAGGTTGGAATGACTTCTTGGTGATCTTTTATGAGAAATATTTCCCTGAAACGGTGAAGAATGAAATGGCAGCTGAGTTCATAAGTCTAGTTCAAGGGAATATGACGTTTAGTCAATACGCGGAAAAGTTTACTGAGTTATCCCATTTTTCACCTTATGTTGTGATAATTGATGTTTTGAATGGCAAAAAGTTTGAACGTGGGTCAAGGTTGAGTATTCGTAGTAGAATTTCCATCCTAAATTTGACATTGTATAGTGACATTGTGGCTAGGGCTATGTAGCCGAAAGGTATGGCGAGGAGTACAATCAAATTAGAGATGGTAAGAGGAAGTTTGGGGAACAAATAGGGAAAAGCCAAAATAATAGAAATAATTTTAGGAGTACATATAATGTTGTGGGAGATTGTGCTAACAAACAGTTTAATAATAAGATATGTCAGCGATGTGGGAAGATGCATGGAGGATGGACTTGTTACGAGGATACGGGAGCTTGTTTTGAATGTGGACAAAAGGGACATCAGATAAAATGCTGTCCAACCCCAACAAGGATTCCGATACAACCTTTAGGTGAAAAGAAGGACCATGGCAGACAAGGTAGAGTTTTTGCACTTTTCGATACCCAAGCTTCTAATGCAGAAGTGTCAAGTACACTTTCTTTATGTGAAAAACCTTTTCAAGTTTTAATAGATACTCGTTGTACCCATTCATTTATTTCAGTGCATTTTGTTAATCGCTTTCCAAATAAGCCCGAACCCTTAAATCATAGCATGCACATTTCTACTCCTTCGGGTGAGTTATTGATGGGGACATTAGTATATTTGTATTGTCCTATAGATGTTAGTAGTCATAAAGTATTCGATGATTTGATTTTTTTAGATATAAAAGACTTTGAAGTCATTTCGGGGATGGATTGGTTATCATAGTATCATGCTAAAGTAGATTATTTTGAGAAGAGAGTTACTTTCCAAATCCCTAACCAACCAAAATTTAGTTTTGAAGGAATTGGCATCTAATATCCCATGCATATTATCTCTACAATGCAATATGGTAGTTTTCTTAAGAAGGGATGTCAAGGATTCCTTGCAAGTTTCATTGATTTGTGAACAAAGAGCTTATTTTAGAAGATATTCCTATAGCTAAACATTTTCCAGATATTTTTCCTGATGATTTACCCAGTCTTCCTCCTAGTAGAGAAATAGAGTTTACGATTGACCTTATTCCTAGAACTATATCATTCTCCAAACCACCTTATCGTATGGAACCGTTAGAATTAAGGGAATTAAAAGTTCAATTACAAGATCTATTAAATAAGGGTTTTATTAGACCAAGTGTATCCCCTTGGGGTGCTCCAGTGTTATTTGTTAAAAAGAAGGATGGGACGATGAGGTTATGTATAGATTATCGCAAACTAAATAAGGTGACCATTAAGAATAAATACCCCTTACCTCGTATAGATGATTTATTTGACCAACATCAATGTTGATGTAAAAAATTAGATCATATCTAATTATTCAATCACAGATAAAATAAATGAGACAAAGAGTTTTTAAAGTGGTTCAGCCTTATAGGAATGGCCTACATCCACTGTTATGTTATTGCTGATTGTCTGGGAATTCTCGATTACAAATTCTATCAACAAATTCCGGTCCCCTTACAATGAGGATTATACAATGTATTTATAGCCCTGAGGCTGTAATGTGAAAGGGTAATACATTAAATGATGTACATATGAAAGGATAATACATTCAATGCCCCTTAAGCGTGTGCGTCTGAATGATAAGCATTTAATGAACAGTCAAACTGTTGGTTATCCTGCTATTAATGCTTTGTTCGAGGTGCAGCTCGGACCGCCTAAGCTTCTCGGTACTTAAGAGTTCCTCAGAGAGTTCTTGTTCCTCAGATCGTATGATTTCCTCGGGGAAGCAGTGTTCCTCGTTGTAGTATGGTTCCTCAGAGTGTGTGAGTTCCTCGGAAGTTTTTATTGTTGCCACGTAGATTGCCATGTGTCTTCACTCAATTGAGCCATGTCAGCAGACTAAATTTGGTATCAACAGAAGCCCCTAATGTTTCATAGTTCAAAATTTGAGGAGTATGGAACATTCTTTCTCGGAATATGGCAGTTTTAAATGGTCATCCTAAAATTTAGGAGTCTTTTGTATTTATTTCTCCTTCCATCTTCGTAGTATCAGTATTTTTGAATTTTTCTACTTGCTTCGATTCCCGCGCCCTTTTTGTCTTTTTAGCCGCCGGTAACGTAACCATCTCTTTTTGTAATCATTACTTTTTCCTTTTCCCAAGGTAGAGTATTTAAGCATCACAGACAATCCCATCGTCTTCTACTTTTTCAAATTTGTATCTTCGAATTTTCCATTGTCTTACTCTCTTGTGCGTTCATCCTTTTCATCGTTCGTTGTCAACAGATCCACTCTTTTTCTGTAAGATCTTCTTCCTTCTTCTTCATTTCCTTCTTTCATCATGGTTTATCCTGTAGAATCGATTGATAAATTTCGCTCTGATTTCTCTATTCCCTCCTGGGTTGTTTTGGAAGAACTTTTTGAGCCTTCTGACTATTTTCGTTTGGCCGAGGGACATTGGTTCCCCAGTCTCTTTATTGTTGAGTGTGAATTTTCTTTTCCACCCAATCCCTTATGTCTGGAATACTATCAATACTTTGACGTTGTTCCTGCAAGAATAGCCCCCAATACATGGAGAATAGTTAATGGAGTTTATAGGCTAAATCAAATCCATGGAACTCGCATAGGAATTCTAGAAATCATGTTTTGTTATAGATGGGCAGTTGGTGATAACAACTTTTATTTAAAAACTAGATTTGTAAATAGGGCCTTAGTGGTCAATCTCCCGAATGCCAATAGGGACTGTTTTGAGCACGGGGTTGTCATAAAAAATTGGCAACATGCTCCTTTATCTAGAGATGAAGTTTATCAGGGTCCCAGATGCCCTCCCTATGGCAATGGGGTAGGTTATTTTTATTTCATTTTATTTATTATTCTTCCTCTATGTTTGATAAAATGCGCCACTGATATTTTAATGTTTATTTATTAGCAGTTGATAGTAAAAGAAAGTGTTCAAAAGAGGCAGACGTTAATATAAGGCACTTAAAACTTATCTGGAGTTTGCATCAGTCTGTTGCCGACGAGCACATTAGGTCAGCTTCATATCTGCTGCAGTACAAGAGCTACACCACTTCTTTCACTGCTCGTCCGGTGATAAGCGACGCAGAGCCAGTACCAACCTCTACCAGTTCTTCGCCTAAGTCACACGTTCCTTTAAGTGAAAGGATAAAGAAGAGAAGACCTCCCACTCTCTTCGAGAAACCTGCCTCTGGTGCAGGAGAGGCAAAAAGAAGTAAGATTGACGTCCCAGGGGAGGGGACAGAGAAAACTGATGCACCTTCCTCGGCTTCCCATGTTGTGAAGGTTATCGAGAAGCCCCAGTGGCCCCGAGTAAGGTTGCTGCTCCAGGCGAGGTGATTGTCATATCACCGACCAAGAGTTCCTCTTTGGTTGAATCTATCCCTATTCCCCCGAGGAAGCTGAAGAAAAGTTCCTCGGTCAATTTGGCAAAAACCATCACTCAGCCCCCAATTAATGGAACTGGTGCTCCAACTTTTGTTCCCCCGAGCTCTGCCATGAGCTCGGTTAAGACTTGGATCAATCCCGAGATCCAAGGTATTAAAGAGAACCTTTCTCGGGATATGGTTACATCCTTGGCTGCTCTCCATATTTCTTCTGTAAGTCTTATTATTTTGAACTTTTCATCTTTCCTTTGTTCTATCTATCTCTAACTTGCTTTCATTTTCTTTTCACAGTTGGTGAGCTGCTTTAACACAATTTTGAAGAAAGATGAAGCCATTAAAGCTTCAAGCTCTTCGTCAGGTGTAGAGGAAGCTTTGAGGGGTCTGACACGATCTTTGGAAGATTCTCATCATAAGCATGATGCTGACAAGGCTATCTGGGAGAAGAAACTTACCTCCACCGAGCAGGAGAAAGCTCAAGTTGTTAAAATCTCCAAGGAGTTGGAGAAGAAAATAAAGGACTTGGAGGAGAAAAATAAAAAGCTTGAAGGGAAGCTCAAGAATGCTGAGGATTTTGAAGATAAACTCAAGGTTGCTGAGGAAGAATTAATCCAACTTCGGGAAGTAAGTCGGCAGAAGGAGGAGGTTGAAAATAAATTGAAGACTGCTGAAAAACTTCTGTCCAAGAAGCTTTCCTCGGATAAGTTAAAGAGAAAAGTGGCTGTGAAGAAGTCTTTCAGTGCTGGCTGGGACAAGGGGTGGAACAAAGGCTTGGCTGCCATGATGTCTCAAGTAGAATATGGCAGCCTTAAATTCTTTAGAGATGGGTGGGTCGCAGCTCTTCAAGAGATGAAGGTTGATGAAACCTCTGAACTCTTCCAGCGACACATCCCTGGTTCCCCTCCAACTCCTGAAGACGAAGAAGAGGACGAAGCTGCCTCCGAAGAGTCTTCTATGGTGATGGGAGATCAGGTTTCTCTTCCCCCGACTATCCAACCCGCTAACAAGGAACTTCAACTACCTGGAACTTCCTCCGAGAAACCTCCAGCACTTCCCCAACTATTATCTGCTCCATCCGAGCAACCTACTTCCTCGTTGTCCTCCCGAGAAAGTTTTGGGAGACAAGGAAAAGGTGTAGAGTTGTTCGGATTTCTTTATTTTATTTTTCTTTAACAAATGTAATCCTGAATATGTAACTCTAAACCTTGTACTTCTGACCTTTATGATATAATAAAACTTGAACTTGTGTTTATTCATACTGTTGTCTCTTCTTCATGCTCTGTTTTGATTATTGATTACTGCTTTTTCTTCCTCTACTAGTTTCTGGCCAGGATAGAATTACTGTCTGCTCATGATACAAAGCTGTTGCGGCAATGCAATGAATATTTTAAGGTTGGTCACACAGATCTGAGTACAGCACAAATCGTCGACATCCTCGACCAAGATGCATCGGAACAGGCAATTGAGGCCTACTAATACTTGAAGTGTCTGCTTGATCGTGCCGTGGCCAATAATGTGGCTTATTATGATATGATCGAGGATCTCCAAGGCACTCTTGAAGACCTTAATCAACAATACAAATAATCCACTGCCCTTTTGCAGGAGGGGTATAAAAAGAAGTATCAGCAACTCAATGCTGCAAAGAGAGTTGTCACAGTTGAAGTCTACAGCTTCCACTTCAAAATATTTGATCCCAGTGACTGATGAGGGATTCTCATTCTTGGAGGTCGAGAACGCCAACTTGAGGGATGAGTTGGAAACCTTGAAAAGGTCTGGTCCTTCTTCTTCTTCTGCTCGTGGACGAGCAAGAGCTCCTCGGGGACGAGCAAGAGCTTCTTGGATTGCTATCGAGGAATAGAGGATTCAATCTTCCTTGGAGAACCAGGCCTTCCAATTAATGGTGAAGAACCAGGCGTTGGATGAAATTTCAAAGAAGATCAGGGACCTGGAAGAGCAGCATTCTACGCAGAAGTCTGTCCTGGAGAATAAGGAACTCTTCATAAAAAATCTCCACGACCAGCTGGAAAGATTGACATATCAATTCCATAAACAGCCTAGGGAGTTCTGGATGGCTGGGTACAACGAGGTGCTCTACCACTTGGACGATCGTATCCAGAATGCCAATAATGAGGGATACAAGCAGGGGAGGTTGAATGCCTTAGGTGTGCTGCAACTCGAACAGGGTCATTACCTGTGGGACTACCACGATCCTAGGCTGCTCGACCTACCCGTGCTACCATTCAAACTAGATATGAGTTGGATCTCTGCTCGGGCCATTCCTCGATGCTTGATTTCCAAATATCTCGGCGACTACAATCTCCATTCAAATGTCGAGATATCTCATCCCGGGCACCTCCTAGATCGACCATCCGTGATGAATATCAGGATGTTAAAAGATCTCAACTTTATAAATTCTCCTATTGCTTTAAATGATCCGCCTGCTGGCGAGGAACCCGTTTCAAAAGAAGAGGGGAAGAAACCAATAGAGTAGGAATTTTGATGTAATAGTTAGTATACATTTCATTCTCAATGTAATTTGTTTTTTATTTTAATGAAATACTTTAATTTTTGTTCTTCATTTTTGTTCGCAATCTTAATTTCTATTGTCTTGTAAAACACTTTACATCTGTGCATGTGTATCTGTTAAAAAGATAACAATATTGTGCTGTTTGTCGATCAACTTATTATCGACTAGCTTGAATTTGTGGTAGTCATTTGGAAAAAATGAAGTTTTGTTTCTCGACCAACTTAATAATTATTAAAAAGTTACGAGTATAAAAAATGTTGCTCGATCACTTTCTCGTCTTCATAAAATGTTTCTGACCAACCAAGGTCGGTAAATTTTCCTTGTCGACCAACTACAGTTAGTGGGTTTTTATCCCCGACCAGCCATAGTGGATTTTTTCTCTACGAGCAACTTTGGCACTTATTGAAATAATTTTACCTCCCTACCAACTCAAGTTGGCATTTTCGAGAATATATTTACTTCCTAACCGACATAAGTTGGCATTTTTAGGAATACTTTTATTTCCCGAGGAACATATAGTTTTATTTCCCGTAGGAATACAAGTTTTACTTCCCGGAGTAATACAAGTAGCTTTACTTCCCAGAGGAATACAAGTAGCTTTACTTCCCGGAGGAATACAGGTAGCTTTACTTCCCGGAGGAATATAGGTAGCTTTACTTCCCAGAGGAATACATGTAGCTTTACTTCTCGGAGGAATATAGGTTTCTCGACCAACCTTAGTTGGCATTTTCGAGAATAAATTTGAGCGAGTAGTGTGTATCACTAGTATTCCCCGAAAAACTTTCAATAAAAGGAGAGAATATCCATCACTGATAATACTTGTGCAGGTGCTCTGCGTTCCATGCATTCTTAAACTCCTCCCCTTCTAAAGTTGCTATTCGGTAAGTTCCTGGTCGAACAATTTTTGTAACTCGGTATGGTCCATGCCAGGTTACCTCCAATTTATTGTGCTTTTGAATTACTTTCTTCAGCACATAGTCTCCTTCTTTCAGGTCGCACTTCTTCACCCTCTTATTGTAGAACAAAGATGTTCGCTGCTGGTAAGCAGCATTTCTAATGGCTACTTCTTCTCTAACTTCCTCGAGCATGTTTAAATCCAATCTTCTCATTAAGTCGCTGACAGGGGAATTGAAATTCAGTACCCTGTGTGTTGGGAGACCCAACTCGGCAGGTATAACAGCTTCACTTCCAAATGCTAGCATATATGGTGATTCTCCAGTTGCTACTCGGGGAGTAGTTTGGTAAGCCCATAGTACTGATTGTAACTCGTTGATCCAATTTGCTTTCGCATCATTCAGTCTTTTCTTCAATCCATTTAGCAGCGTTCTGTTTGTCACTTCAGTTTTTCCATTGCTTTGAGGATGGCCTGGCACTGAGTGGATCTTCAAAATGTTTGACTGATGACAATAGGCAGCGAACTCCTCGTTGTCAAATTGTGTTCCATGGTCTCTGATGAAAGCATGAGGAAGACCATATTGATAAATTATGTTCTTCCAATCAAATTGGTACACCTTGTCGTATGTCATATCAATGAGAGGCTCAGCTTCAACCCATTTAGTAAAATAATCCACTACGACGATGAGGTATTTGAACTTTCCTCTGGTCGTTGGTAGTGGCCCGACCAAATCTATTCCCTACATGGAAAATGGCCAAGGGGAAGTGATGGGTGTCAACAATGCTTGTGGAGTTCTTACGATGGAGGAAAAGCGCTGGCACTTATCACATTTCTTGGCATAGGCTATACAATCAGCCCTCATTGTCAGCCAGTAGTATCCCTGCGTCATCACCATTTGCAAAAGCGTCCGATCTGCTACATGGGCTCCACAGGACCCTTCATGGATCTCTTCAATCAATTCTTTCACCTCGGAGGGATGTACACATCTTTGCAAACCTGCCATAATTCCTTATCTATATAGAATACCGTTAGTTAATACATACCGAGCAGCTTTAAACTTCAATTTCTTGGCTGCGAGCTTGTCAATTGGTAATTCTCCCTCCTCAATATATGCCCTGATAGGATCCATCCAAGATGGTCCTAAATCAAGGGTAATAAAGTTCGTCGTCAGATATTCATCTATACTCCGACCAGCTAAAACTTCAATTGGGATTGTTCGTCTTAGCTCGGTACGAGTAGCTGATGCTAATCGAGCTAAGGCATCTCCTCTCGCATTCTCCATTCTTGGTATTTTGACCAGCTGAATAGCAGCAAATTCTGACACTAGCACCTTTTCCTTTGCATGATATCTGATAATTAATTCTCCTTTAACTGCATATACTCCCATCATTTGGTTTACGATCAATTGAGAATCACTGAAAATAATAACCTGCTGTGCCTCCATAATTTTTGCCAAACTAATACCTGCAATCATGGCCTCATACTCAGCCTCATTATTGGAAGCTTTGAATTGGAAACGTAGGGCGTATTCCATGTCGACCTCGTCCGGAGTGCTCAAAACTATTCCCGCGCCACATCCTGTAGTGCAAGATGAGCCATCTACATATTGCCTCCATATAGGTAACTCGTCTTCAAATATCTGATCTGACAGAGTTCCTCGGTGAAATATTTGTTGCTTCCTTTCATCCTCCCCTGATATTTTTTGCTCTTCATCGATCATCTTTTCTTGCTCTTTTACCAACCGGAGTTGGTCTGAGCTCGAATTTGATGATCCTGTAGCATCCACTTGCCCTTTTACCAACCTAAGTTTGTCTGAGCTTGTGTTTCATGATCCTGTAACATCCACAGGTTGATCAGCGAGCAACTTTTGCTCCTCAGAGGTATCAGGATAGGTGAACTCTGCTATAAAATCTTCTACAGCCTGCCCTTTTAGCGATGATCTGGGTTCATAAACTATATCATATTCACCGAGCTCTATATCCCAGTATATCAATCTCCCTGATTTTTCTGGTTTATGAAGGGCTTGCCTCAATGGCGTATCAGTATATACTACTTTGGTATGAGCTTGGAAGTATGGCCTCATTCTCCTACTTTCCTCAATCAGTGCCAGTGCCAATTTTTCCAGCCTTGGATATCTGATCTCTGCTCCTCGGAAGGCCTTACTTGTGTAGTAGATTGGTTTTTGTACTCCATTCTCCACTCTGATCAACGCCGAGCTAACTGCATTCTCGAACACTGCAAAATATAAGTATAATTTTTCTCCCATCACTGTCCTGGACAACAGTGGATGAGTTCCCAAATATTCCTTCAAGTCTTAAAAAGCCTTCTCACATTCGTCATTCCACTCAAAAGTCTTTCGGAGTGTCTTGAAGAATGGGAGACATCTATCAGTTGCTCATGATACAAATCTGTTGAGTGCTGCTACTCGTCCTGTAAGACTTTGCACCTCTTTCTTCGTCGTTGGAGATCGCAGCCCTAACAGAGCTTTGATCTTTTCAGGATTCGCCTCAATGCCTCGTTGATTGATAATGTACCCAAGGAACATGCCTTCTCCTAATCCAAATGTGCACTTCGTCGGGTTCAACTTCATTTGATATTTATCCAGTTGATCAAAAGTATGACTTAAGTCAACTAGATGATCGGCATCTTTCTTGCTCTTTGTCAGCATATCGTCAACATAGACTTCCATATTGCAACTGATTTGTTCAGCAAAGACCTTGTTCATCAGATCCTGATATGTCGCACCTGCATTTTTTAAACCAAAAGGCATAACATTATAACAATAAGTTCCCCTAGGGATAATGAAAGAAGTACTCTCCCTGTCTTCAGGTTTCATTTTAATTCGATTGTAACCAGAATAAGCATCCATGAAGCTCAGCAACTCGTGTCCCAAGGTAGCATCCACCAGTTGATAAATTCGGGGCAATGGAAAGTGATCCTTTGGGAATGCTTTGTTGAGGTCGGTGAAGTCTACACACATCCTCCATTTGTTCTTCTTCTTTTTCACCATCACCACATTTGCTAACCAGCCTGGATATTTAACATCTTCAATGAAGCAAGCTTTTTGGATCTTCTCGACTTCCTCCTGTATAGATTGATTCTTCTCGGGACTGAATACTCTTATTCTCTGCTTCACAAGCTTGATATCCTTATTCACATTGAGTTCGTGACATAAGAAATTTGGGTCTATCCTAGGCATATCTTCATGACTCCACGCAAAAGTTTGCTTTCTGCTTCTAAGGAAAGTTATCAATTCTTGTTTTAGTGAGGTTTCCAATGACAAACCTACTTGAGTAGTTCGCTCAGGGTGCTCGTCGTCCAGAATGATGTTTTCAGTAGCTTCCACCACTTGACCCTTCACGAGTTGAGACTTATCTCTAGGATCCAATGTTTCAATTTCTGCACCTTCATCCACTTGATATGTAGTAGTCTTTCTCCTTGATTCTTCTAGTTCCTCTTACTCGGTGGATGAATAATAGCATTCCTGAGCTACTTTCTGATCACCTTTCACAACTCCTACTCCAAAATTTATTGGAAATTTTAGGCATTGATGCACTGTAGATGGTATAGCCTCGAACTTCTTTAATCCTACTCTTCCCATGATGATATTGTATGATGATTGAACAATCTTATCCATCACGAAGAAGCGTATTATTTCTGTTCGACAAGCATGCCACGTACTAATGAATTTATCCAACTTGATCATCCCAAGTGGAAATACTTTCTCGCCAGCAAAACCGATGAGGGGTCTATGATAAGGCTCCAATTGAGATAGCTTTAGATTTAAACTATCGAAGCACAAGTAGAACATGATGTCGGCCGAGCTACCATTGTCGACCAGTACTCTTGAAATTATTACTTCCTTCATCCTCATTTTGATCACCAATGGGTCATCATGAGGATACAAAACTCCTGCGAGGTCATTCTTTGAAAAACCAATGACCAATTTCTCTTTGTTCACCTTTCTCGAGCGATCCTCCTTAGCTAGGTTTATTCGTTGAATGTACGAGCAAGCTTGAGCCTCACAGAGGTAAGCTTTTCTCTCTGCAGTAAGGTCTCCTCCTCCTGCATCTCCATCTGTTATAACATTACAGTCAAATGACCCAAAGCGTATTGAAAATACCTCACGTTCTGGCTGCCTTGGTGTCTTGGGAAGATCGGGATCGTATTCTGGATTGACTTCATGGTTTCTTTTCTTATTCTCCTCTGCTCGACGAGGGAATCTAGACCTCTCTCTTGTTCGGTCATTGTTCCTTCTTTCTCTTCCACGATTAACATACTTTGCCATTTTTCCTCGTCTGATGAGTGTTTGAATCTCATTCTGAAGAGCTATGCAATTTTTAGTCATATGGCCATGATCTTTATGAAACTCGCAATACTTCACCTTATTCCTCTTGTCAGGGTCTGCCTTCATTTTCTCTAGCCAATTTAATTCCTCATTGTTCTTGATTTCTTCTAGAACATGGTTGATATCCTTCTTCAAAGGTGTATAATTATCAAATTTCTTCATTACGTCCCATACCGACCTAGTTTTTGAATGTTTGTCATTACCATTGTTATTATGCTCTTTATTTTTAGCTTTATCACCTTCTACCTTGGTTTCTTTGGCATCCGTATTATTCTTCGCAGCCATAGCCTCCTCGGCATTCATAATCTTGGACGCTTTTCCCATCAGATCTGACATGGTTCTAGGTGGATCTTTGGCCAAAGTGTAGTACAACTTGTTGGGCAGTAGTCCACTCATCAAGGCGGTAATCGCTATCTGCTCCTCATAATCAATGACTTCTAGTTTCTCATTTTTAAAACGAGTTATATAATCTCTGGTGATCTCACCAGATTTTTGTCTAACACTTAACAAATGTGCTACTCGTTTAACTGGATTTGCTCCAAAATAGAAATTCCCAATGAATAACTCGGCCAGTTGAAGAAAAGTTGAGATCTTACCCCGAGGAAGATTATTATACCACATTTGAGCAGATCCGATAAGAGTTCCCGAGAATTCTCTGCATCTCATCTCACTCATCTCATCTCATCTCATCTCATCTCATCTCATCTCATCTCATCTCATCTCATCTCATCTCATCTCATCTCATCTCATCTCATCTCATCTCATCTGGAACAGCATAGATGTCAGCTACAGCTTGGTATTGTTCTATATGAAGGACAGGGTCGGTCTTTCCATCATATTTGGCGGCCACAACAGGTGCTTTGAACTTTGATGGTGTTAGAAAATCTATAATGGCCTTGACAAAAGGTGTTCCTCGAATAAAAGTTCGTTGTAGAGGGTTCTTGGCTTGAGCCATTTCCCCTAATCTATCCTCCAGCCTCTGAATAGAGCCTTTCCATGCATCATTTCCTTCCTCGGGCCTGTTGGTTCGAGCAACTGATCGCGTTGATGTGTATTCCTGGGATCTATCTCGACGAGCAGCTGGTCGCGACTGGGCAGATCCATTCCTTAAATCTGATGGTCATCGAAAACTCCTCGATGGGGCTCTAGGAGGACTTTTACTCCTTCTAGGTCCTAATCCATTAAAAGGTGATACCCTGCTTAATCTTTCTAGCGCACTGGTCCTTTCTGGGGAGAGAGTGATATGTTGTTCAGTATCTGTGGCTCGCACTGACGAAGTTCATCCAGGTTGATAAGAAAAATCTTCAGACTCCTCATTGCGATATGAATTGGTACGCCCAGTACGCGAAGAAGGCGCACGGGTATTTCTTTGAATACTTTATGGTCCTGAATGGGTTGGTGCACTTCCATGGAGGGTTTGTATGAGTTTTCGTATAGTTTCTTGCATGACGGTCTGGCCTTGAGCCAGATTTGTCATTATTCCAGCCAGATCTGGAATATTTGGTGGAGTAGATGGATTTGGAGGGCTTCCAGCATTTCGATTGCTAGATTCTGGAATATCAGCCATTGGTGATGAATTATTTTTGATGAAAAACGATGTTACCAGTCGTTTCCCACAGACGGTGCCAATCTGTTGATGTAAAAAATTAGATCATATCTAATTATTCAATCACAGATAAAATAAATGAGACAAAGAGTTTTTAAAGTTTTTCAGCCTTATAGGAATGACCTACATCCACTGTTATGTTATTGTTGATTGTATGGGAATTCTCGATTACAAATTCTATCAAGAAATTCCGGTCCCCTTACAATGAGGATTGTACAATGTATTTATAGCCCTGAGGCTGTAATGTGAAAGGGTAATACATTAAATGATGTACATATGAAAGGGTAATACATTCAATGTCCCTTAAGCGTGTGCGTCTGAATGATAAGCATTTAATAAACAGTCAAACTGTTGGTTATCCTGCTATTAATGCTTTGTTCGAGGTGCAGCTCGGACCGCCTGAGTTGCTCGAACCGCCTAAGCTTCTCGGTACTTAAGAGTTCCTCGGAGAGTTCTTGTTCCTCAGAGCGTATGAGTTCCTCGGGGAAGCAGTGTTCCTCGTTGTAGTATGGTTCCTCGGAGCGTGTGAGTTCCTCGGAGCGTGTGAGTTCCTCCAAAGTGTTTGTTGTTGCCACGTAGATTACCATGTGTCTTCACTCAATTGAGCCATGTCAGCAGACTAAATTTGGTATCAACATTCAAGGTGCACAAGTATTTTCAAAGATTGACCTTAGGTTAGGCTATAACCAATTGAAGATTAAGGAAGATGATATTTCAAAATCAGCTTTTCGTACTAGATATGGTCACTATGAATTTCTTGTGATGCCATTTGGACTAACTAACGCATCAACCGCTTTTATGGAAATGATGAATAGGGTGTTTAGGAAGTATTTAGACCAATGTAAACTTCAGGAACCGACCGCGTAGTCACGGGACCTTGGGTTTGAGAGCATGACCATAATTTATAAACTATTACACTTAGGCTTAAAAACATGCCGTCAAAGGGTGAGAACGTAAAATAGCCACTAAACGATCCTGTAAGAGGCACGAACACCTCGTAAAGGACAAATGTGACATGCAGGAACTGATCGCGTCGTCACGGGATCCCAAGTTTGCAAGCACAATAAAAATTTATGACCTGTTAGATTTAAGCTAAAAAACATGTCGTCAAAGGGTGAGAATGTAAAAAATCCATGAAACGGCATCGTAAGAGGCACGAACGCCTCACAGGGCCCCGTAGGAATCAACCGCGTAGTCAAGGGACCCCCAATTTGACAGCACAACCAAAATTTGTAAACTGTTAGACTTAGGATTAAAAACATGCCGTCAATGGGTGAGAATGTAAAACAACAAAAAAAAGACCCGTAAGAGGCACAGAAACCTTGCATGGGACCAATGTAATCCATGGTTACAAATTGCGTAGTCATGGGACCCCTGTTTTGAGAGCACAATCAAAATTTTGCAAACTTCTAGACTAAGGCTTAAAAATATGCCGTCAAAGGTTGAGAATATAAAATATCCTGTATACAGTCCCGTACGAGGCACGAACACCTCACATGTGACCAATGTATCACATTGGAACTGATTACGTAGTTACGGAACCCCCGGATTGAGAGCACGACCAAAATTTACAAACTGCTAGACTTAGGCTTAAAAACATGTCGTCAATGGGTGAGAATGTAAAACAACAACTAAACAACCCTATAAGATGCACAAACACCTCGCACGGGGACTAATGTAACCTGTAGGAATTGAGTGCATAGTCACATGACCCTTGGTTTGAGAGCATGACCAAAATTTACATTATGTTAGACTTAGGATTAAAAATATGCCGTCAAATGGTGAGAACGTAAAAAACCTTGAAACGACCCCGTAAAAGGCAATAACACCTTGCACGAAACAAATGTAACCCGTAGGAACTAACCGCGTTGTCACGGGACCCCCGATTAAAGAGCACGACCAAAATTTGTAAACTTTTAGACTTAGGATTAAAAGCTTGTAATCAAAGGGTGAGAATGTAAAACAACCACTAAACGGACCTGTAAGAGGCATGAATCCCTTACACGAGATAAATGTAACTCACTGCAACTAATCGCATTGTCACGGGATCCCCATTTTTACAACACAACCAAAATTAGCAACCAATTAGACTTAGGCTTAAAAGCATGCCATCAAAGGATGAGAACATAAAACACCCACAAAATAACCCTGTAAGAGGCACAGACACCACGCAAGGGACCAATGTGACCCGCCGGAACCGACCGCATAGTCCCGGGACCCCCCCGCCCCGATTTGAGAGCACGAACAAAATTTACAAACTGTTGGACTTAGGCTTAAAAACATGCCGTCAAAGGTTGAGAACGTAAAAAAGCCACTAAACGGCCTCGTAAGAAGTATAAACACATCGTACGGGACCAATGTAACCTGCAAAAACCGACCGCATAGTCGCTGGACCCTGGGTTTGAGAGCTCGACCAAAATTTGCAAACTATTACACTTAGGCTTAAAAATATGCCGTCAATTTACAACCACTAAATGGACCCGTAAGAGGCACGAACACCTCATATGAGACAAATGTGAACTACAAGAACCGGTCGCGTAGTCACGGGACACCCAGTTTGAGAGCACGATTGAAATTTGCAACTTTTTGGATTTAGTCTAAAAACATGATGTCACAAGGTGAGAACGTAAAACAATCACACAATGGCCCCATAAGAGGCACGAACACCTAACACGGGACCAATGTAACCTGTAGGAATCGACCATATAGTCATGGGACCCCCAATTTTAGAGCAGGACCAAAATTTGAGAACTATTAGCCTTAGTATTAAAAACATGCCATCAAAGGGTGAGAATGTAAGACGACCACAAAACTGCCCCGTAAGAGGCACGAACACCTCGCATGGGACCAATATAACCCACAGTTACGGATCGCGTAATCACAGGACCCCCGGTTTGAGAGCATGACAAAAAATTGCAAACTAGTAGACTTTGGCTTAAAAACATTCAGTCAAAGGGTAAGAACATAAAAAAACATCTAAAAGGAATCGTACGAGGCATGAACACCTTGCACGTGACTTATGTAACCCACAAGAACTGACAACGCATTCCTGGGACCCCCGATTTGAGAGCACGAATAAAATTTGCATCCTGTTAGACTTAGGCTTAAAAATATGTCGTCAAAGGTTGAGAACGTAAAACAACCACTAAAAGGCCTCGTAGGAGGCACAAACACCTCGCACGGGACCAATGTAACCTGTATGAATCGGCTGCGTAGTCACGGGGACCCCTAGTTTGAGAGCACAAATTATTTTTACGAACTGTTAGACTCAGACTTAAAAATATTCCGTCAACGGGTGAGAACAAAAAAAAGAAACTAAACAACCTCGTAAGAGGCACAAAAACCACGTGCGGGGCCAATGTAACCTGCAGGAACCGACTGCATAGTCATGGGACCCCCTATTTGAGAGCACGACCAAAATTTGCAAACTGATAGACTTAGGATTAAAAATATACCATCAAAGGGTGAGAACGTGAAAAAACCACTATATGGAACCGTAAGAGGAATGTACACCTCGAACGGGACAAATGTAACTCGCAGGAACATATCGGGTAGTTACGGGACCCCCGATTAGAGAGTACGACTAGGATTTACAAACTTTTAGACTTAGGATTAAAAACTTGCAGTCAAAGGGTGAGAACATAAAAATCCCACTAAACGGCCCCATACGAGGCACGAATAGCTCGCATGGGACCAATGTAACTCGCTTAAACCAACCGCATTGTCACGGGACCCTCACTTTGAGAGCACAACCAAAATTTGCAACCTGTTAGACTTAGGCTTAAAAACATGTCGTGAAAGGGTGAAAACGTAAAAAAATCACAAAATAAACCCGTAAGAGGCACTAACACCTCGGACGGGACCAATATGACCCGTAGGAACTGACCGCGTATTCATGGGTCCCCCGGTTTGAGAGCACGACCAAAATTTTCAAACTGTTGGACTTCGGCTAAAAAACATGCCGTCAATGGTTGAGAAAGTAAAAAAGCTATTAAACAGCCCCGTAAGAAGTACGAACACTTCGTACGGGACAAATGTAACTCATAGAAACCGACCGCATAGTCACGGGACCCCGGGTTTGAGAGCACAATCAAAATTTACAAACTATTACACTTAGGCTTAAAAATATGTCGTCTACCTACAACATCTAAATGAACCCGTAAGTGGAACGAATACCTCACATGGGGCAAATGTGACCTGCTAAAATCGATCGTATAGTCAAGGGACACCTAATTTGAGAGCACGAATAAAATTTACAACTTGTCAGAGTAGGCTAAAAATAATGCCGTAACAGGGTGAGCACATAAAATAGCTATAAAATGGCCCCATAAGAGGCACAGACACCTCACACGGGACCAATGTAAATGGTACCAATCGACCATGTAATAATGGGACCCCCAATTTGAGAGCACGAACAAAATTTGCAATTCGTTAGCCTTAGGATTAAAAACATGCCGTCAAAGGGTGAGAACATAAAACAACAACAAAACAACCCTGTAAGAGGAAGGAACACGTCACATGGGACTAATGTTACTCGCAGTTATCGATCGCATAGTCACGGGACCCCCAGTTTGAGAGCACGACCAAAATTGGCAAACTATTAGACTTAGGCTTACAAACATGCTATCAAAGCGTGAGAACATAAAATAATCACTAAAAGGCCTCGTACGAGGCACGAACACCTCTCACGGGACTAATGGAACCCACAAGAACTAACTGTGTAGTCACGGTACCCCTGGTTTGAGAGCATGACCAAAACTCGCGACTTGTTAGATTTAGGCTAAAAAAATGCCGTCACAGTGTGAGAACATAAAATAGCCACAAAACGGCCATGTAAGAGTAATGAACACCTCACACGGGACCAATGTAACCCGAAGAAATTGAACACGTAGTCATGGGATCCTTAATTTGAGAGCACGATTAAAATTTATAAACTTTTGGACTTAGAATTAGAAACAAATCGTCAAAGGGTGAGAACATAAAATAACTACAAAACAGCCCTATAAGAGGCATGAACACCTCGGATGGGACCAATCTAACTCGCAATTACCGATCGAGTAGTCACGGGACGCCAGTTTGAGAGTACGAAAAAAATTTGCAAACTGTTAGACATAGGCTTCAAAATATGCCGTCAAAGGGTTAAAACATAAAAAATAAACTAAACAACCATGTGAGATGCACGAAAACCTCACATGGCACTAATGTAACCTACAGGAACCGACCGCGTAGGCACGTGACACCTTATTTGAGAGCAAGACCAAAATTTGCAAATGGATAGACTTAGGATTAAAAACATGTTGTCAAAGGGTGAGAACGTATAAAGATCAATAAATATAACAGTAAGAGGAACGTACACCTCGCACGGGATAAATGTAACCTATTGGAACTAACTGCATAGTCACAAGACCCCTGATTAGAGAGCACAAACAAAATTTGCAAACTTTTAGACTTAGGATTAAAAACTTGCAGTAAAGGGTGAGAACCTAAAAAACCACTAAATGGCCCTGTACGAGGCGCAAATACCTCGCATGGGACCAATATAAACCGCAAAAATCGACTGCATTATCACGGGACCCCAGATTTGAGAGCATAACCAAAATTTGCAACCTGTTAGACTTAGGGTTAAAAATATGGAGTCAAAGGGCGACAACATAAAACAGCCACAAAATAACCTCGTAAGAGGCACGAACACTTCACACAGGACCAATGTGACCCATAGGAACCGGTCGCATGGTCACGGTACCCACGATTTAAGAGCACGGACAAAATTTTCAAACTGTTAGACTTTGGGTTAAAAACCTTCCATGAAAGGTTGGGAACGTAAAAAAGACACTAAACAGCCCCATAAGAAGCACGAACACGTCGTATGAGACAAATGTAACCTGCAGGAATCGACCACGTAGTTACGGGACCCCGGGTTTGAGAGCATGACCAAAATTTACAAAGTGTTACTCTTAGGATTAAAAACATGCCCTCAATGAGTGAGAATGTAAAACAATCTCAATGAGTGAGAATGTCAAACAATCACTAAACGCCCCCTAAGAGGCACAGACACCCCACATGGGACAAATATGACATTTAAAAACCGAAAGTGTAATCCAGTTTGAGAGCACAACCAAAATTTGCAACTTGTTAGATTTAGGCTAAAAAATATGCCGTCAGAGGGTGAGAACGTAAAATAGACACCAAATGGCCCGTAAGAGGCACGAACACCTCACACGGGATCAATGTAACTCGTAGGAAGAAATCGCGAAGTCACGGGACCCCCAATTTGAGAGCAGTACCAAAATTTACAAACTGTTAGACTTATGATTAAAAACATGCCGTTAAAGGTGAGAACGTAAAATAGCCACGAAATATCCCCGTAAGAGGCACAAACTCCTCACTTGGGACCAATGCTACCATCAGTTCTCGATCGCGTAGTCACGGGACCCCCACTTTAAGAGCACGACCAAAAATTGCTAACTATTATACTTAGTCATAAAAAATGCCATCAAATGGTGAGAGCGTAAAACAAGCACTAAAAGGCCCTGTACGAGGCACGGACACCTCGTACGGTACTAATGTAACCCACAAGAATTGATCGCGTAATCACAGGACTCCCGATTTGATAGCACGACCAAAATTTACAAACTATTAGACTTAGTCTTAAAAACATGTCGTGAAAGGGGGAGAATGTAAAAAAATCCACTAAACGTCCCCAAAAGAGGCATAAAAACCTGGCACATGACCAATGTAACCCATAGGAACTTGGAACTGATCGCGTAGTCAAGGGACCCTCGGTTTGAGAGCACGAACAAAGTTTGGAAACTTTAGAATTATGATTAAAAACATGCCGTAATTCGTTGAGAATGTAAAAAATCCGCTAAGCGGCCCCATAAGATGTACGAACACCTTGCACGGGACCAATGTAACCCACAGGAACTGATTGTGTAGTCGCGGGACCCACTGTTTAAGAGCACGACCCAAAGTTACAAACTTTTAGACTTAGCCTTAAAAATATGGCATCAAAGGGTGAGAAAGTAAAACAATCACAAAAGGCTCTGTAAGAGGCACGAACACCTAGCACGACACCAATATAACCCGTAAGAACCGATCACTTAGCCACGGGACCCCCGATTTGAGAGCACGACCAAAATTTGAGAACTATTAGACTTAGGCTTAGAAATATGATGTCAAAGGGTGAGAACCTAAAAAATCCACTAAAAGGCCCCGTACGAGGCACGAATATCTCGCACGGGACTTATGTAACCCACAAGAACTAACCGCGTAGTCATGGGACCCTCGGTTTGAGAGCACGAAAAAAAATTTCAACCAGTTCGACTTAGGCTTAAAAATATGTCGTCAAAGGGTGAGAAAGTAAAACAACCACTAAAATGCCCCGTAAGAAGCACTAACACCTTGCACGAGACTAATGTAACCTATAGGAACCAACTGCATAGTCACGGGATCCCCATTTTGAGAGCACAACAAAAATTTACAAACTTTTAGACTTAGGCTTAAAAACATATCATCAAATGGTGAGAACATAAAAAAGCAACTAAACAACCCCGTAAGACGGATGAAAACCTCGCACGGGACGAATGTAACCCGCAAGAATCGATCGCGTTGTCACGGGACCCCCTGTTTGAGAGCACGACCAAAATTTGCAAACAGCTAGACTTAGGATTAAAAACATGCCGTCAAAGGGTGAGAACATAAAAAAACCAATAAACAGAATTGTAAGAGGAACGTACACCTCGCACAGGACAAAAATAACTCGTAGGAACTGATCGCATAGTCACGAGACTCCTGATTAGAGAGCATGACCAAAATTATCAAAATTTTAGACTTAGGATTAAAAACTTGCAGTCAAAGGGTGAGAACTTAAAACAACCACTAAAAGGCCCAGTACGAGGCACGAATACCTCGCATGGGACAATGTAACCTGCAAAAACTGATCGTAATGTCACGGGATCCCAGGTCTGAGAGCATAACCAAAATTTGCAACCTGTCAGACTTAGGGTTAAAAACATGGCGTCAAAGGGTGAGAAAGTAAAACAACCAGAAAATAACACCGTAGGAGGCACGAACACTTCGCACGGGACCAATGTGACCCGTAGGAACTGACCGCGTGGTCACGGTACCCCCGATTTGAGAGCACGACCAAAATTTTCAAATAGTTTGACTTTGGCTTAAAAACATGCTGTCAAAGGTTGAGAACGTAAAAAAGATACTAAATGGACCCATAAGAAGAATGAACACATCGTATGAGACCAATGTAACACGCTGGAATCGATAACGTAGTTATGGGAGCCCAGGTTTAAGAAAATGACCAAAATTTGCAAACTATTATAGTTAGGATTCAAAACATGCCACGAATGAGTGAGAATGTAAAACAACCACTAAACGGCCTCGTAAGAGGCACAAAAACCTAACATAGGATGAATATGACCTGTAGGAACTGACCGCGTTGTGACTGGACCCCCAATTTGAGAGCACAACCAAAATTTGCACCTGTTAGATTTAGGCTAAAAAATATGTGTCAGAGGGTGAGACCGTAAAAATGACACGAAACAGTCCCATAAAAGGCACGAACACCTCACACGGAACCAATGTAACCCATAGGAATAGACCGCATAGTCATGGGACCCTAAATTTGAGAGCATGACCAAAATTTGCAAACTGTTAGACTTAGGATTAAAAATATGCCGTCAAAGGTGAGAACGAAAAATAGCCACAAAATAGCCCTGTAAGAGGCACGAAATCCTCGATTGGGACCAATATTACCTTCAATTTTTGATCGCATAGTCACGAGACCCCCACTTTGAGAACATGACCAAAATTTGAAAATTGTTAGACTTAGGCTTATAAACATGCCGTGAAAGGAGGAGAATGTAAAAAAAGCCATTAAATGGCCCCATAGGAGGCATGAAAACCTAACACGGGACAAATGTAATCCGTAGGAAATGTTTATGAAGTCACGGGACCCCCGATTTGAGAGCACGAGCAAAATTTGCAAACGATTAGACTTAGATTTAAAAACATGCCGTCAAATGTTGAGAAAGTAAAAAGCCACTAAACGGCCCCATAAAAGGTATGAACACCTTGCACGAGACCAATATAACCCACAGGAACTGATCGCGTAGTCACGGGACCCTCGATTAGAGAGCATGACCATAATTTGCCAACTTTTAGGCTTAGGATTAAAATCTTGCAGTCAAAGGGTGAGAACCTAAAAGAACCACTAAACGACCCTGTACGAGGCGCGGATACCTCGAACGGGACCAATGTAACCCGCAAAAACTGTAAGGACGCAAATTTCTAACTGATTCCTTTATAGTTTTGGCTCAATTCTGAGAAAAAACATTTGAGTCATAGGATAGTGTTCATGTGTATCCTTCAAGCCTATGACACGTAAAGTTAAAGGCATAGCGACAAGCATTTCAAGTGGATATCATTTGTCGATTTCTTGTGCCTTGTTTATACGTCATCAACATCATGCTGTTCAGTGGTCTCCAAATGTATGAGTGCTATTAAATATATTTAGGACCTTAGATATTTTCATTGCGTGTATTTTATTATGTGTTTTAAATAGTCTTAACGACTTTAATTTACTCAGAAAATATTATTTTAGAACTTTATATAAAAGTGTTGGGGCTTAAAACGAAGTTTCATATTTTATGTAAAGTCATTCCAACAAATTTGAGATCTCGTTCGAACAAGATTCCCAGGTCATTCGAACGAGAATTATAGAAATATTTTCATTTTCTCACTGACTTATCATTAGTAAAGTCGTTCGAACGAAAATGTCATTCGAATGAGATTTCAGGCGGGAACAGTTTTTGGCAGTTTTTTTCCCATTTTCCCAGTTTTTGTCCCCACTACCTTTTGTCAGTTTAAAATGATTTCGGGACAACATTTTTTTATGGAACTTTTTCTATCTCTTAGAGAGTTTTAGAGATATTAATTCTTCCATAAAAATTTCCCTTGGTATTTGTTATTCAAATTGATTTATTCAAAGAACAAAATCAAGTATACACCCCATAGTTTGTTAAATCGAAGTATCCTACATATATATATATATATATCTTGCTTGGAGTCTTTTTGGCAGCGGGTTCTACTCTACCCTTTGAATAGTTTGTTTGGCTTTGCTTCTATATCCCACAACGAAGAAGACATTGTTTTCTACGGCGTTTCCACTCGAAGAAAGGCTTCAGGTGCGGGTTGACGGTTGTCCATAAGCCACATTGGTGGATTCCAAGATTTTGGTGGAGTCTGGGATTATCGAGTAGGCCGAGGTTGGTACAAGAAGATGCGTCAGGGGCTTGATGGAGTCGAGTCGAGTAATCTATGTCATATGTCATGTATTTGTAAATCCATACTTAGTGGACTTAAGGCTAGGTCCATCCTAGGTTTTTTCCATTTGGATTTTCCTCGTACATCGCCGTGTAGTGGTTTGTGATTTATTTTATCTTACTATATCACATAGATGCATGCTTAGGACTAAAAGATAAAATATGATTTAAATCACTACTCATGCTTAATTTCCTGCAAAAATTAGTTTGGGTGAAATTTTAGATGAATTTAGTTCAAGTCAATATATTGTAATTTGATAAAATTTGGTTTGGCGTATGTAGAAAAATGAAATAATCTATTAGGCAAATTTTAGGACATGGATTGAGGTAATTTATTTAAGTGAAATTTTGTGTTGGATTAACTTTATCTCACTTTTAGTTTAGTTTAATTTTTATTTGAAAGAAATTTAAATTTGAAATTAGAGTTTGTAGTTTGTATTGTGTTGAACCATCCTATTCCGCATTAAAGGAATGTTAATTTAAAAGAATTTTTAAAATTTACGGGCTTCCGCATTAACTTGTGGTATCAGAGCTAGGACCACTAAATTATTGCGTTTAAGATCCTTTTGAGTTTTTAAAATGGAAAATATACCTTTTTTGAAATTTCTAATTTTTGGTGGTTCTCGTATGCTTGCACACGACTCTTCACTTGCTATATCTTATGAGTAATTGCTTTCATGTTTTATATACACTAGCTTTTGTTCTGCATGCTATATATTATTACTAGTTGTATGTTTGTTTGTCATTTTCTAGTCAATACCCCATGCTTAGTCACATGCTAGAATTATGATTTGTGTATATCGTTTGTATCTATTTTTATTTGTTTGTGTCATATTGAGAAAAATACAAAAAAAAATTCTTTGTCTCTTTTGAGTTGAATTTTTTTTGTTTGGTGAAATTTTTTGAAAAACCCCAAAAGATTTTTTTTGTTTTGTATGTATTTTAGTTTGACACACTTTATGTAGCATATACTTGTGTTTGAATCCTTTTCTTTTCACTTTCATGTGGCTAGAACTTTTGGTTAAGATTGTCAATCCTTAAAATGTTCTTTGTCATGCTTGCATGGAGTAGTTGAATTTTGTGTTGCTTAATGAATTCTATTTTTATATGCCTCTATTCACACATGCACGAGCTCATTTGAATTTTAATTTTCCCATGTATATTTGATCTAAGTGAGATGTTCTCCTATCAATTTATTCATTTATTTTTTCTATGACTATGGAGGATTTGTGCATGTAATAACCATTTCCTGAATTTAAGAAAATAGAAAAATATTTATCTGGTGTTGTTATTGTTTATCAATGGAATTCGGCTGCGAAAGACAAAATTACTTTGCGTGAAAATCCACCGTTGAATGTTAGGCTTTAAAAATCATGGCAATAAAAAGAATATTTGCCAAGGCAAAAATTAGCTTAGTTAATATGTTCTATAAAAAGGAAAAATAAAATTATGAGAAGTTTGGTTGGATGTATTAACGGGTTCGTACAATGGCTTTGTATCCTTGTTATGAGTTTATTGTCATAACCCTATTGGTTTGTAGAATCATCGAAATTATAATCTTGTGTGCATTGTGTATGTTTCTTCATGGAGTTCAATTTATATTGTCACATGAGGCTATATCTAGATGTGATAAAGTTTTGCAATCAAATGAGAACTCCATGAACATATTTTAAGTGATTGGGTCAAAATTTAATTGTAACTAGTTCACACCCCTACACTGCCGTTTACCACATGTATTTGGACACATTTTTGCGATACGAGTGTGAAAAACTTAATGTATTTTTTGTCATTTTGTCATGTGTGGTGTCTATACCTATGTATATGTGTGTGTACGTTAGTGATATTCAGTGTGTGTGTGTGTATATATATATATATATATATATATATATAGTGTTTTTTTTGGTTTTTGAGTCTTTGCCTTGCTTGCTAGTCCATTTATGCTTTTAATTCATAATTGGTATCTATCTTGATGTGCATTTTGGTTGATATCCCATGCTTGTGTTGAATACATTTTAGTTGGTATCATTTGTTTCATCGTATCATAAGTCGGTTTCTATTTACCCTTGTTGTGGATTAGTTCTTATTATTATAGCCCATAAGGGGAGAAATGGTACTTAGTTAAATTGGGGGAGAAATGAGTATTTAATTAATTCTATCACCTTTGTCTATTCGTTAACAAAAAGGGGGATAAGTGATATCTTAACCTTTAGTTTAGGAGATTTAACTTGGGGGAGATGTCTTTCTAAGTAGGTCATTATTATATAAAAAGAGGAGAACTAATTTAGGGGGAGTATTTATTTTCATTGCATTTCATATTTTGATATTCCCTATTCGTTTAATGTTTAGCCTAAATGTGTAGGAATTTTTCTAGGGGCAACTTTATATCGGCAAAGATATTCATCCTTGCGTTTTGAGCCAAGCTTTATATGTTTTTATTTTTTAGTGGGATTTTTTTTAGTCTAGTTGAGCTTGACAAACCTTTAGGATTTTTATTTGGTTTTTATCCCGGAAGAGCCAAAGGGGAAGATTTGTAAGGGCACAAATTTCCAATTGAGTCCTTTATATTTTTGGCTAGTTTTCATGTGTATCCTTCAAGCCTGTGACACGTAAAGTTGAAGACGTAGCAGGAAGCATTTCAAGTGGACATCATTTATCCGTTTCTTGTGCTTCGTTTATACGTCATCCACATCACATTGTTCAATGGTATCCAAAGGTATGAATGCAATTATATATATTTAGGACCTTGGATATTTTAATTGGGTGTATTTTATTAAATGTTTTAAATAGTTTTAATGACTTTAGTTTACTCAGAAAATATTATTTTAGAACTTTACATAAAAGTTTTGGGGCTTAAAATGAAGTTTCATATTTTCTGTAAAGTCGTTCGAACGAATCTGGGATCTCGTTCGAATGAGACTTCAAATTATATTTCATTTTCTCACTGACTTATCGTTAGTAAAGTCGTTTGAATGAAAAAGTCATTCGAACGAGGTTTTAGGCGGGAACAGTTTTGGGCAGTTTTTTTCCCATTTTCCCACTTTTTTTGTCCCCACTACCTTTTGTCAGTTTAAAATGATTTTGGGACAACATTTTTTTATAGAAAATTTTCCATCTGTTAGAGAGTTTTAGAGATCTTAATTCTTCCATAAAAAATTCCCTTCGTATTTGTTATTCAAATTGATTTATTCAAAGAACAAAACCAAGTATACACCAAATAGTTTGTTAAATCCAAGTATTCTACATATACATAACTTTCTTGGAGTTTGTTTGGCACCGGGTACTACTCTACGCTTTGAAGAGTTCGTTTGGGTTTGGTTATACATCCCACAAAGAAGAAGACTTTGTTTGCTGCGATGTTCCCACTCATAGAAAGACTTTGGGTGCGGGTTGACGGTTTTCCACAAGCCTCATTGGTGGATTTTAAGATTCTGGTGGAGTCTGGGATTGTCGACTAGGCAGGGGTTGGTACAAGAAGATGCATCAGGAGCTTGAAGTAGTCGAGTTTAGTTGAGTAAATCATATGTCTTGTATTTGTAAATCTGGACTTAAGCCTAGGGTTGTCCTAGATTTTTCTCATTTGGGTTTTCCTCGTACATCGCGGCGTAGTGGTTTGTGATTTATTTTATCTTGCTATATCACTTAGATGCATGGTTAGGACTAAAAGATAAAATTTGGTTTAAATAAATGCTCATGCTTAATTTGGTGCTAAAATTAGTTTGGGTGAAATTTTAGATTAATTTAGTTCAAGTCAATATATTATAATTTGATAAAATTTGGTTTGGCTTATGTAGAAAAATGAATTAATCTTGGTAGGCAAATTTTAGGACATGGGTTGAGTTAATTTGTTAAGTAAAATTTTTTGTTAGATTAACTTTATCTCACTTTTATTTTAGTTTAATTTTTATTTGAAAGAAATTAAAATTTGAAATTAGAGTTTGTAGTTTATGTCGTGTTAAACCATCCTATTCCTCATTATAGGAAAGTTAATTTAAAAGAATTTTTAAAATTTAGGGGCTTTCGCATTAACAAAAATCAATTGCGTTATCACGGGATGTCGAGTTTGAGAGCATGACTAAAATTTGTTACCAGTTAGACTTAGGGTTAAAAACATGGCTTCAAAGGGCGAGAACGTAAAAAACCCGCAAAATAACCCCGTAAGAGGCACGAACACCTGACACGAGACCAATGTGATCCATTGGAACCGATCGCGTACTCACTAGATCCCCGATTTGAGAGCACAACTAAATTTTACAAATTGTTGGACTTAGGCTTAAAAACATGCTTTCAAAGGTTCAGAATGTAAAAAAGCCACTAAACGGCCTTGTAAGAATCATGAACACATCGTACAGGACCAATGTAACCCTTAGGAACTGACCGCATAGTTACGAGACCCTGGGTTTGTGAGCATGATCAAAATTTGCAAACTGTTACACTTAGGCTTAAAAATATGCCATCAATCGGTGAGAATGTAAAACAACCACTAAACCACCTCGTAAGAGACACGAACACCTCACATGGGACAAATGTTACTTGTAGGAACCGACCGCATAGTCGCGGGACCCCCGTTTGAGAGCATAACAAAAATTTCCATCTTATCAGATTTAGGATAAAAAATATGCCGTCAGAGGGTGCGAATGTAAAATAGCCAAAAAACGACCCCTTAAGAGGCACAAACACTTCAGACGGGACCAACGTAACCCGTAGGAATCGATCGCATAGTTAAGGGACCCCTAATTTGAGAGCACAAACAAAATTTATAAACTGTTAGAATTAGGATTAAAAACAACTCGTCAAAGGGTGAGAACTAAAAAATCCACGAAATAGCCTAGTAAGATGCACGAACTCCTCGCATGGGACCAATGTTACTCTCAGTTATCAATCGCGTAGTCATGGGACCCTCTATTTGAGAGTACGACCAAAATTTACAAAATGTTAGACTTAGGCATAAAAACATGCCGTTAAAGGGTGAGAAGGGAAAATAATCTCTAAAAGCCCCCGTACGAGGAACGAACACCTTGCACATGATTAATGTAACCCACAAGAACAGACCCCGTAGTCACGGGATCCTGGGTTTCAGACCATGACCAAAATTTGCAGACTATTAGACTTAGGCTTAAAAACATACCGTCAAAGGGGTAAAATGTAAAAAGCCATTAAACGACCCCGTTAGAGGCACAAAAACTCACACAGGACCAATGTAACCCATAGGAACTGATCGCGTAGCCACAGGACCTCAGTTTGAGAGCATGATTTTTTTTCAAACTGTTAGACTTTGGATTAAAAATATTCCTTCCAAGGGTGAGAACTTAAGAAGGCCATAACACTGCCCCGTAAGAAGTACAGACACCTTGCATGGGACCAAGGTAACCCGCAAGAATTGATCGCATTGTCACGGGACCCCTGGTTTAAGAGAACGATCAAAATTTACGAACTGTTAGACTTAGGATTAGAAACATTATGTCAAAGGGTGAGAACATCAAACAAGCACTAAAAGGCCCTGTAAGAGGCACGGACAACTCGCACGAGATCAATGTAACTTGTAAGAACCGATCGCTTTGTCACAGGACCCCCGATTTGAGAGCATGACCAAAATTTGCAAACTATTAGAGTTAGAGTTAAAAATAATCCGTCAAACGGTGAGAACCTAAAAAATCCACTAAACGGCCCCGTAGGAGGCAAGAACATCTCACACGAGATCAATTTAACTTGTAGGAACCGACCACACTGTCTCGGGACCCCTAGTTTGAGAGCACGATTAAAATTTCCAACATGTTAGAGTTAGGCTTCGAAATATACCGTCAAAGTGTGAGAACGTAAAACATCCACTAAAATTCCCCGTAAGAGGCACTAACACCTCGCATGGGACCAGTGTAACCTGTAAGAACCGATTGCGTAGTCACAGGACCCCAGTTTGAGAGCACGGCCAAAATTTACAAACTATTAGACTTAGGCTTAAAAATATGTTGTCAAAGGGTGAGAACATAAAGAAGCAACTAAACAACCCCGTAAGTTGCACAAAACCCTCGTACGGGACCAATCTAACCCGTATGAATATACTGGGTTGTCACGGGACCCCCGATTTGAGAGCACGACCAAAATTTACAAACTGTTAGACTTAGAATTAAAAACATGCCGTCAAAGGGTGAGAACTTAAAAAACCACCAAACGGCAGCTTAAGAGCAACATACACCTTGCACGGGACACATGTAACTTGTAGGAATTGACCGCGTAGTCACTGGACCCCCGATGAAAGAGCACGACCCAAATTTGCAACCATTTTGACTTAGGATTAAAAAATTCTAGTCAAAGGATGAGAACCTAAGTAAACCTCTAAACGGCCATATACGAGGCATGAATACCTCACATGGGACCAATGTAACCAGCAAAAATCGATCGCGTTGTCACGGGGCCCCAGGTTTAGGAGCATGAACAAAATTTGTGACCTGTTAGCCTTAGGGTAAAAAATATGGTGTCAAAGGGTAAGAACATAAAACAACCACAAAATAACCTTGTAAGAATCGTGAACACCTTGCACGGGACTAATGTGTCCGGTAGGAACTGACGGCGTAGTCACGGGACCCCCGATTTGAGAGCATGACCAAAATTTGCAAACTGTTGGACATAGGCTTAAAAACAAGCCGTTAAAGGTTGAAAACGTAAAAAATCCACTAAACGGCCCCGTAAGATGTAATAACACGTCATACGGGACGAATGTAACCCCCAAGAATCGACCGTATAGTTACGAGATCCTCAGTTTGAGAGCACGACCAAAATTTTCCAACTGTTACACTTAGGCTTAAAACATGCTATCCAAAAGTGAGGATGTAAAACAACCACTACACATCCCCGTAAGAGGCACAGACACCTCACATGAGACAAATGTGACCTGTAGGAACCGATTGCGCAGTCACTGGACCCTAGTTTGAGAGCATAACAAAAAATTTCAACCTGTTAGACTTAGGATAAAAAATATGCCATTAGAGGGTAAGAAGATAAAACAGTCAAAAAACGGCCCCAGAAGAGGTACGAACACCTCACACGGGACCAATGTCAACCGTACGAATCAATCGCGTAGTCATGGGACCCTCAATTTGAGAGAACAACCAAAATTTGCAAACTGTTAGACTTAGGATTAAAAATATCTCTTCAAAGGGTGAGAACTAAAATAGACACGAAAAATCCCCATAAGAGGCACAAACACCTCTCATGGGACACATATTACCCTCAGTTATCGATCGCGTAGTCATGGGAACCTCCGTTTGAGAGCATGACCAAAAATTTGCAGACTGTTAGACTTAGGATTAAAAACATGCCATTAATGGTTGAGAAGGTAAAACAATCACTAAAATGCCTCGTACGAGGCACGAACACCTTAGACGGGATTAATGTAACCCACAAGAATAGACCCCGTAGTCACGGGACTTCTGGCTTGAAAGCATGATCAAAATTTGCAAACTATTAGAATTAGGCTTAAAAACATGCCATCAAAGGGGGAGAACATAAAAAGCCACTAACCGGCCCTATTAGAGGCATGAAAACCTCGAAAAAGACCAATGCAACCCGTAGTAACTGGTCGCGGAGTCATGGGACCCCCGATTTGGGAGCACGAGAAAAATTTGTAAACTATTAGACTTAGGATTAAAATCATTCCTTCAAATGATGAGAACTAAAAAATCCACAACATAACCCTGTAAGAGGTACGAACACCTTGCACAGGACCAATACAACCCAGAATAACAGATTGCATAGTCACGGGACCCTCGATTTAAGAGCACGACCAAAATTTACTAACTATTAGACTTAGGCTTAAAAACATTTTGTCAAAGGGAGAACATAAAACAAGCACTAAAAGGCCCTGTAAGAGGCACGAACACCTCGCAAGGGATTACTGTAACCCGTTAGAATCGATCCCTTAGTCACAGGACCCCCGATTTGAGAGCACAACCAAAATTTGTCAACTGAAGCACCTTATACTCTTGACTCACTTGAGAATATATTGTATAAGTGCTCATCTAGTTTGGAAATAGAAACAAAATTGAGTCCCATCCTAGAAACCAAAGAGCCTCAACCCTTCTTTACATTTTATTCCTCTTGATCTAAGGTATATTTACCAACAGTCACACACATTAGTATTGCATTCATACATTGCATATTTCATATAATTAGTTATGTGTGTATTGAGTGTATAAATTTCCCTTAATTTGAATTTTAATAATTTTTTGAGAATTTTGGAATGATTTTTAAACATTTTTTTTAATTTAAAAAAATGGAATTAAAAGTCTTTGGGGTCAATCTACAACTTTGTATTGGTGATTTTATCTCTGGAAGTTCATTGGGGTAGAAACCGAAAGCGCTACAGACTTCAAGGTGTTTGTGTAATTATTTTCAAAACAGGCGTCTCAGCCTTAATCTCACCCTAACACCTGTCAGCCAAATATCGGTCAGTTTTGTGTTTCTTCTGAGAGACATAAGCTTTGCTCATTACCTGCCCTTGGATTGTTTTAATCAACGATCTGCATGCGTTCTGGCTTAATCCCCGTGCACCTCTATTAAGCCAATCAAAAGCGTTTTAATCCACCGCTTCTCTTATATTGTTGGATCAAAGTCAACTACTAAAGACTAGATCGTAGCCCATGATTTTGAACTTCATTCTCGAACCTTCTAAGCCCCCATATAAGGAGCCTTACTCTGAGCCATTTAGAATCTTTTTCCACTTCGTCATTTCTAGAGTGAGAAGAGAGTAGGGAGAGAAAAAAGTAGAGAGAGAATAGAGAAAAGAGAGAGAAACCAGAGAGAGAGAGAGAGAGAGAGTTATAAACCCTAACCCTAAATCGTCCAAAACACCTTTCAAACCCTAACCTCTTTCCAAACTAGTTATATACCAAACACAACCTTGAGCATTTGAGAGTTGGTTTGTTAAGTTGTTTCGTGATGGAACCTCTTTGTTTTAAAATCTTGTTTTCAACTTAAACATTAAGTTTCAATCTGTGTTTCTTATTCATAGAAATCATAGATCTGAACAGTTTATGTTATATCTCACATAGATATGCATTTATAGTTTCTCATCTTGAGAAAACTGTTGTTGATTTTTTTCTCTAAATGTTTTCATACTCAAAATCAACAATAACATTTTTTGTTTCTAGTTCTTTTGAAACAAGACCTTTGACCTAGTTGTAATCGCACTTGGTGGTTTTCAATTTTAAAAATATTTTCAAAACCCTGAGATTGATTAAGATCTTAATATGTCTTCTGAGCAAGATAGCTGTGGATTCGGGGGTTAATCTTAAAGGTTAAATAAGGTTCAAAGTTTCCTAAGAAGAGAGAAACTGAAAATCACAGCATATAGATCTGATTTGTAATTTTCTAGGACTGTTTGTAAAAACAAGTGTGAGTGTGTGCATGCATGTGTTAGATCACCATCACAAACACTTACACACTAAAAGTGTTGGTAACAAGATCTTGAAACAAGAGTCGACGTAAAGACTGGAGCAAAGTGAAGTTAGTAAACTGGGAGAACAACATCAACAATCGGAACTGCAGAAAAGTTATAAGGACACTAGTGGGTACATTCCTAAACTTGTATAGTTCTGATTTGTGTGCATGTGTGTTATATAGTTTGTAACTGTTATATTTGTTTTAGTGGATTTTTCTTTTTACTCCGTAGAGGGAGTCGCGGATGTTTCCTCAGTTGGTTGAGGTTTTACCACGTTAAAAATATCTTGCCATTAATCTTTCTACATCTCCGCATCCCTTTTTGTTTAGTGTACTGATTTAAAACTATCTTAGTTTTGTTTTTCAAAACTTGTTAACAAATCTTGAACAGATCTCGTGCATATTTTTAAACACATCTTGTGATTAAACTGATTTGATTTCTAGAAAAGAGTTTCTTCAAAAAATAGTTCGGAGTTACTTAAATAGTTTAATCTTGTATTAAACGGCTTTAGTAACAATTTTTCAATTGGTATCAGAGCTTTGGATATATTTTTAAAAGATCTTGTGTTTCTGAAATTGTTTTCTTAAAATCAAAACAATGGATGAGAAAAATGAAAGATTTGGTAACTTGACGAGACCCCAACTCTTTGATGGAAACAACTTTGCTTACTGGAAGGTAAGAATGGTTTCTTTCATACAAGGAACCTTGGGAGATGATGTCTGGGATATTGTTGAAAATGGATACACTTATCCTACTAAACCAACCACTGAAAGAAGTAATGAGAGGGTTAGGAAAGCATTAAGTGAGTTCACATAAGAAGAGAATCAAACTTCTCGAAACAGTAACAAATGCAAGAATTCCATCTTTATATCCATAAATGAACATGAGTTCAAAAGGATCTCATCTTGTGCCACTTCTAAGGAAGCTTGGGATACATTGATCACTGCACATGAAGGTGACACTAGAGTTACGGCTGCTAAAAATCAAATGCTTGTTCAGTAGTATAACTCACTAATTATGTCAGATTCTGAAACCTTTGATAACTTATACATGAAATTAACTAACATTGTGACCAAACTGCATGCTAATGGGATAACTTATGACAAACATGAAATTATATCTAAAATTCTAAGGTCATTACCACAGAAATTTGATAATAAAAAATATGCTATTGAGGAAATGTGTGATCAAAATATCACTCCTGAATTACTCAGTAGTAAACTTCGAACTGTGGAAATGGGATTTGAATTTAAAAAACAAATGGCCCAGTCCCATAGGAAACAAACTAGTTCCAACTTGAGCTTTTCCTCTAATTTGATAAAACCTGAGTTTACTATTCCCACTGATGATTCTGATGAGGAATGTGATATAGGTAGTTTGGATAATCAAATTGCCTTGATGTCAAAACAATTTTAAAAAATTGCCAAATTTAGAAATAAATTGGCAAACAAACATGGCAAGCCAAATTATCCAAGTCAGTCTAACTACAAACCTCATGAGAAAGGTCAAGACAAACATCACAAGGACATGAGACCCAACAAAGACTTCAAGAACATTGAGTGTTTTAGATGTGGAAAACTAGGACATATAGCACAAGACTGTAGAGTGAAACTGAACACTACTAATAAACATACTAGGGCCAACATTTGCAAAACGTGGGATGATTCAAGTGATTCTGAGAATGAGGAACCTGAATCTTATGAGGTTTTTTATCCTTTGATGTCTATCTTTGCTAAGATAATATACAATGATGATATGCCTATGTATGAGAATGATGATATTAACTCTATTCCTGCTGTTGTGAATCATGCCGCTACTAGTTTAGATGATTTACTTTATGAGAATATTGTTAGTTCTACCACGGGGTGTGTGAGTCAAAGGGAATGCGATAATGACGATGTACATGGGTGCTTGAGTTCAAGAAATGAATCCTTAGGGGTCACTTCACACACTGCACTTAATGAATCAGACACTGAAGACCTCCCTGACATTCACACTCTTTATACGAAAACTCTCAAGAAAAGCAATAAACTAGAAAAGATAGTGAAAGATGTCACTAAGAAATTAGAAGACCTAAGTCTAATTGTTAAACTTAATGCTGAAGAGTATACTACCCAATGTCTAACTCATGAAAATGAAGTTAAAAATTTTGATCAAAAATTAAATAATTTGATCGAAGAAAATCAAACCCTGGAGAAAAAAATATAATGGGACATTATTAGAATTGGAACAATCTAAAGAAAAGGTAGCAAGAGTTTTCAAAAAATTTGCTAAATTTGAAAATAACTCAAATTGTATTTGATGGATTTGTTGCTGATTCCAAAAGCAATTCTGATGATCGAACTGGAATAGGATTTTGCCCCAAGTTGAAGACTCAAACTAAAATCTTTGAACCAATTAAGTTTGTGTCAGGAGGCAAAAGACCCGTAGAAACTTGTCCAGACTTTCATTCTTTGAGAAATGAGTTTGACAAAAACTAATCGAAGTTTGATATTGGGGAATCAAGTTACTCTAAGTGTGAAAGTTCGCCTAAGACTAAATATGTCTTCCCCCCATTAGAAAGAGTGATTCTGTCTTTCAAACTGTACTCCCTAGGAATAAGGTTCAACCTAAAAAATTCATCAAGCCTACGCTTAGAGACTTTCCTAAAGAGATACCAACTTCGAGCAACTTGTTTTTCTCTTACTGTGACTTATATGGTCATTCCTTTGAAGGATGCTACTCTATACGTTTATTCAAACCTGTCTCTATTACCCCTGTGTAGCAAAACTTTAACTATTCTAGGAAAAATCGTAATAATTATGTTCTTCTTAGATAACCAGACAAAAACTCTAACTATAGAAGGAGAAAGACTAAACCTAAAAGATCATTTCCAAGAAGGATTCCTAAAGACTTTTCTAAACCAAATGCTCTCACTTTCCATAAAATTCAGCCTCATGCGGAAAACATTTTTCAACAAAAATTTAATGCTCACAAATTTTATCAATTAAGAGAAAATAAACGCAAAATGAAAAAAAGAGTTGTTTAGGTTAGAAAAGATGAGCTATGACCCCAGATGAAGTGTAATATTGTTATTACTGCTTTAAAAGTTGAACACACTCCATCTGGTTGGTATTTAGACTTTAGATGTTCAAAACACATTACTGGGGATGATACCAAACTTTTAAACAAAACCATCTTTGCTGGAGGAAAAGTTATTTTTGGTGATGGTGTATCATCTCAAATCATTGTTAAAGGAACACTCCAAGAAGAAGGATTACCTTTAATTGAAAATGTTCTTCTAGTAAAAGGTCTTAAGCCAAACCTACTCAGTATTTCGCAATTTTGTGACTCAAACCGTACTGTCACCTTTTCAAAGAATAATTATAAAATTTTAAATGAAAAATGTGAGTGCATAATTATAGGACTCAGGAGTCTGGACAATTGTTATACTGTTCAAAACAGTGTTGAGGTCTGTAACATTGCCAGAATGGATGACAATGAGATATGGCATAATCGTATGGATCAAAAAATTTACAAAAATCTTAGTAGACTGTCGTCTCAAGAAATAGTTAAACGGATTCCTAAGATCAAACCTATTTCTAACATTGTCTGTGGTTCTTGTCAAGAAGGAAAAATTATTAAGTCTCCTCATAAGAAAGTCAAAGATATTATTACCTCTAAACCTTTGGAGCTCATCCATATGGACCTTATGGGTCCTTCTCGAACTGTTAGTCTCTGTGGACACAGTTATATTCTTGTTTTGGTTGGTGACTTTACCATATTTACTTGGTTAGCTTTCTTAAACTAAAATTTTGACACATTCAAAACCTTTTTGAATATTTTACTTCGAATTGAAAATGAGAAAGACTCTCAGGTAAATAGAATTCGTAGTGATAGAGGTGGAGAATTCATAGATACTGGTGTTATAGAGTGTTGTAACTATAATGGTTACAAACATGAATTTAGTGCTCCTAAGACTCCTCAACAGAACGGTATAGCTGAGAGAAATAATCGTACCCTTTAAGAGATGGTACATGTTATGATTCATGCCAAGAGTTTACCTAAGTATTTTTGGGTAGAAGCCATTCGTACTGCTTGTCACATTATCAATAGGGTCTATCTTATAAAGAATTCTAAACAGACTCCTTATGAACTTTGGTATGTGAAAAAGCCCAGTCTTAAGTACCTGAGAACCTTTGTTAGTACGTGTTATGTCTACAAAGACAGAGAACATTTATCCAAATTTGAGACTCGAGGAGATAAAAGCCATCTTTCTAGGATATTCTCCTAACAGTAGAGCTTACCGTGTTTATAACCTTCGCACTAAGACCATAATGGAATCCATAAATGTAATTGTAAGTGACACTACTATAGAGAGTAAGACTGGAGAACCAACTATTGTGGTAGAGTCTGAAAATATTTTAGAAAATGACTCACCAAAAATAGATGGTTCTCTACCAATTGAGACCCCTGAAGTACCTAATTGGGTGGCTAAAGACCATCCCATAGACAACGTTGTTGGTAATCCTAGTGAGCCTGTTCGTACAAGATCTCAGTTAAGAAACTATGCTCATTATGCATGTTTTGTTTCCCATGTGGAACCAAAGAATGTAAATGATGCATTAGATGATCCTCATTGGATTTCTGCAATATAGGAAGAACTTCTTCAATTCATCATTCATGATGTTTGGTATCTTGTAACTAGGCCTGATCACAAAAAGGTTATTGGCACATGTTGGATATTTAAAAATAAATCTGATAAATATGGGATAGTCATTAGAAATAAAGCCATATTACTATCTCAAAGATACTCTCAAATAGAGGGATTAGATTTTAACGAGACTTTTGCTCTTGTTACTCGATTAGAATCTGTTCGTCTTCTCTTTGCTATAGCTTGCTACTTACATTTCACGCTTTACCAAATGGATGTCAAATCTGCCTTCCTTAATGGAATATTGACTAAGGAGACCTATGTAGAACAACCAAAAGGGTTCATTGACCCTAAATATCCAAATCATGTCTTTCGTCTTAAAAAGGCTTCGTATGATCTAAAATAAGCGCCAAGAGCCTGGTATGAGCGCCTTTCCAACTTTCTCTTAGTCAATGGTTTTAAGAGAGGTGGAAATGATCAAACCCTTTTGTCAAACATTTTTACAAGCATATCATTATATCTCAATTTTGCGTAGAAGATATCATCTTTGGATCAACTTCCCCTTCAGAAGTTAAATCCTTTTCTGAAATTATGCATTAAGAATTTCAAATGTCTCTCACGGGGGAGTTGCAATTTTTCTTAGGTCTTTAAGTCAAAAAAAATTCAGAAAGATTATTTGTCTCGCAATCAAAATACGCATTAGAGATTATTAAAAAATTCGGCCTTGAGAGTGCAAAAGATGCTAAAACTCCCATGAGTACTACTGTCAAACTGTCTAAGGACGACAATGGAAAATCCAGAGATCCAACCCTTTATCGTAGTATGATTGGAACCTTACTATATCTTACTGCCTCGCGTCCTGATGTTATGTACGCTGTTTGCATTTGTGCTCGTTACCAAAATAATCCTAAAGAGAGCCATTTAACTTGTGTTAAAAGAATTATTAAATACATTAAAGGCACTCTAAATTTAGGATTATGGTACACTAATGATACTCCTAACACTATAATAGGTTACACTGATGCTGATTGGGAAGGGTGTACTGACGATAGTAAGAGCATGTCAGGCGCATGTTACTATATTGGTAATAATTTGGTAGGTTGGAGTAGTAAGAAACAAAACTGCACTTCTTTATCCACTGCTGAACCTGAATACATAGCTGCTGGCAGTTGCTGTGCTCAATTACTTTGGCTTAAGCAAATGCTAAGTGATTATGGTATTAAAGAAGAACAATTACATATCTACTGTGATAATCAAAGCGCGATCCACATATCTAAAAGTCCTGTTCAACACTCGCGAACAAAACACATAAAAATAAGGCATCACTTTAATCGCGAATTAGTTGAAACTAAGGAATTAGAATTTAATTATCTTCCTACTGATTTGCAACTTGCAGATATGTTTACCAAACCTTTAGGTTATAATAGGTTTATTGCCTTGCGCAAATCAATTGGAATGGTTGTGCTGAATAAACTCTAGGATTTACCTAATTTTTCCCTTTGTCCATTTGAGACAAAATGGGGGAGAAATTTGAGTGTTGTAAGAATTCATTCTTTTTGCACATATTCTAAAGAGCTTGCTCTTAGTGATTATTTGCAGGATTATGTACAGTTATTCTCTACTATGTTCAAAGTTGTAACATGGTATTAAATTATATTTAGTTGAGTTATGTAATTTTCTTGTTCTAGGAAATGGGTAGATAGAATTTTTGTATAGGAATAGTTTTTTCCTTTTCTTTTTGTTTCCCTACGAGTCCAAGATGACTCAAAGGAGATTTTATCTCATATTTTCAAAAGGGGAGATTGAAGAACCTTATACTCTTGACTCACTTGAGCCTATATTGTATAAGTGCTCATCTAGTTTGGAAATAGAAACAAAATTGAGTCCCATCCTAGAAACCAAAGAGCCTCAACGCTTCTTTAGATTTTTTCCCTCTTGATCCAAGGTATATTTACCAACACTCACACACATTATTATTGCATTCATACATTGCATATTGCATATAATTGGTTATGTGTGTATTGAGTGTATTAATTTCCCTTAATTTGAATTTTAATAATTTTTTGGGAATTTTGGAATGATTTTTTTAAAAAAAATTTAATTTTAAAAAATGGAATTAAAAGTCTTTGGGGTCAATCTGCAATTTTGTATTGGTGATTTTATCTCTGGAAGTTCACTGGGGTAGAAACCGAAAGCGCTAGAGACTTCAAGGTTTTTGTGTAATTATTTTCAAAACAAGCGTTTCAGTCTTAATCTTAGCCTTACACCCGTCAGCCAGATATCGATCAGTTTTATGTTTCTTCTGAGAGACATAAGCTTTGCTCATTACCTGCCGTTGGATTGTTTTAATCAATGATCTGCATGCGTTCTGGCTTAATCCCTGTGCACCTCTCTTAAGCCAATCAAAAGCGTTTCAATCCTCCGCTTCTCTTATATCGTTGGATCAAAGTCAACAACTGAAGACTAGATTGTAGCCCATGATTTTGAACTTCATTCTTGAACCTTCTAAGCCCCCTATATAAGGAGCCTTACTCTGAGCCATTTAGGAGATTTTGCCACTTCGTCATTTCTAGAGTGAGAAGAGAGTAGGGAGAGAAGAGAGAAAAGAGAGATAAACCAGAGAGAGAGAGAGAGAGAGTTAGAAACCCTAACCCTAAATTGTCCAAAACACCTTTCAAACACTAACCTCTTTCAAAACTAGTTATATACCAAACACAACCTTGAGTGTTTAAGAGTTGGTTTGTTAAGATGTTTCGTGCTATAACCTATTTGTTTTAAGATCTTGTTTTCAACTTAAACATTAAGTTTCGATATGTGTTTCTTATTCATAGAAATCATATATCTGAACAGTTTATGTTATATCTCATATAGATCTGCATTTATAGTTTCCCAGCTTGAGAAAACTGTTGTTGATTCTTTTCTATAAATGTTTTCATACTCAAAATCAACAATAATATTTTTTGTGTCTAGTTCTTTTGAAACAAGACTTTTGACCTAGTTGGAATAGCACTTGGTGGTTTTCAATCTCAAAAATATTTTCAAAACCCTTAGATTGATTAAGATCTTGATACGTCTTCTGAGCAAGATAGCCGTGGATTCTGGGTTAATCTTAAAGGTCAAATAAGGTTCAAAGTTTCCTAAGAAGAGAGAAACTGAAAATCACAACATATAGACCTGATTTGTAATTTGCTAGGACGGTTTGTAAAAATAAGTGTGAGTGTGTGCATGCATGTGTTAGATCACCATCATAAACACTTACACACTACAACACTGAAAGTGTTGATAATAAGATATTGAAACAAAAGTCGACGTAAAGACTACGGCAAAGTGAAGTTAGCAAACTGGGAGAACAACATCAACAATCAAAACTGTAGAAAAGTTATAAGGACACCAGTGGGTACATTACAAAAGTTATATAGGTCTGATTTGTGTGCATGTGTGTTGTATAGTTTGCAACTGTTATATTTGTTTTAGTGGATTTTTATTTTTACTCCGTAGAGGGAGTCGTGGATGTTTCCTCGGTTGGTTGAGGTTTTACCAGGTTAAAAATATCTTGTCATTAATCTTTCTACATCTCCTAATACCTTTCTGTTTAGTGTGCTGATTTAAAATTATTTTAGTTTTGTTTTTCAAAACTTGTTAACAAATCTTGAACATATCTCCTGCATATTTTTAAACACATCTTGTGATTAAACTGATTTGATTTCTAGAAAAGAGTTTCTTCAAAAAACAGTTCGGAGTTACTTAAATAGTTTAATCTTGTGTTAAATGGCTTTAGTAACAGTTTTTGATCAACTACTGGACTTAGACTCAAAAATATGCTGTGAAAGGGTAAGAACCTAAAAAAATCCACTAAACGGCCCCGTAAGATGCACAAACACCACCCACGAGACCAATGTAACTTGCAGGAACCAACCACGTAGTATCAGGACCCCTAGTTGGAGAGCACAACCGGAATTTACAACCTGTTAGACATAGGCTTAAAAATATGCCATCAAAGGGTGAGAACGTAAAACATCCCCCAAAAGGCCCCGTAAGAGGCATTAAAACCTTACACAGGACCAGTGTAACCTGTAAGAACTGACTGCGTAGTCATAGGACCACTAGTTTGATATCACGACCACAATTTACAAACTGTTAGACTTAGGCTTAAAAACATGTCATCAAAGGGTGAGCATGTAAAGAAGCAACTAAATAACCCCGTAAGATGCACAAAAACCTCGCACGGGACCAATGCAACCTGCATGAACTGATCGCATAGTCACGGACCTCCTGTTTGAGAGGACGATAAAAATTTGCAAACTGTTAGACTTCGGATTAAAAACATGCCATCAAAGGGTGAGAACGTAAAAAAATAACCAAATGGCACTGTAAGTGGAATGTACACCTCGCACGGGGGGATTGTAACCTGTAAGAACTGACCGCGTAGTCATGGGACCCTCGATCAGAGAGCACGACAAAAAGTTGCAAACCTTTATACTTAGGGTGAAAAAATTGTAGTCAAAGTGTGAGAACCAAAAATAACCACTAAATGACCATGTAGGAGGCACGAATACCTCGCATGGGACCAATGTAACCCGCGAAAACTGACTACATTATCACGGGACCCCAAGTTTGAGAGGATGAACAAAATTTGGAACCTGTTAGAATTAGGGATAAAAACATGGTTTCAAAGGGGGAGAACGTAAAAAAACCACAAAATAACCCCATAAGAGGCACGAACACCTCACACGGGACCAATATGACCCGTAGGAACCGACCGCATAATCAGGGACCCCTGGTTTGGGAGCACGACCAAAATTTATAAACTGTTGGACTTAGACTTAAAAACATGACATCAGAGGTTGAAAACAAAAAAAACCTCTAAACTCCCCCCTAAGAAGCAGGAACACGTCGTACGGGACAAATATAACCCACAGGAACCGATCGCATAGTCACGAGACCCCGAGTTTGAGAGCACGACCAAAATTTTCAAACTCTTAGACTTAGGCTTAAAAACATGCTATAAATGAGTGAGGATGTAAAATAGCCACTAAACGTCCCCGTAAGAGGCACGCACACCCCACATGGAAAAAATGTGACTTGTGGGAACCGACCACGTAGTCACGGGACCCTAGTTTGATAACATAACCAAAATTTGCAACCTGTTATATTTTCACTGAAAAATATGTCGTCAGAGGGTGAGAACGTAAAATAGTCCCAAAACGGCCCCGTAAGAGGCACGAACACCTCACATGGGACCAATGTAACCCGTAGGAATCGATCGCGTAGTCAAGGGACCCCCAATTTGAGAACACGATCAAAATTTACAACTAATAGACTTAGGATAAATAACATCTCGTCAAAGGGTGAGAACTAAAATAGTCAAAAAAATAGTCCCGTAAGAGGCACAAACATCTCGCATGGGACAAATGTTACCCTCAGTTATCGACCACGTAGTCACAGGACCCCCAGTTTGGGAGCACGACCAAAGTTTGCAAACTGTTAGAATTATGCTCAAAAACTTGTTGTCAAAGGTTGAGAAGGTAAAACAATCACTTAAAGGTCCCGTACGAGGCACGAACACCTCACACGGGATTAATGCACCCCACAAGAAGAAACCTTGTAGTCACGGGACCTCCGATTTGAGAGCATGACCAAAATTTGCAAACTATAAGACTTAGGCTAAAAAACATGACGTCAAAGGGGGAGAACGTAAAAAAGCCCCTAAATGGCCTCGTTAGAGGCATGAAAACCTCACACATGACCAACATAACCCATAGGAACTGATCGCGTACACACGAGACCACCGGTTTGGAAGCACGAGAAATATTTGCAAACTATTAGACAGGATCAGAAAATTCCTTCAAAGGGTGAGAACTAAAAAAGACACAACACACCCCCGTAAGAGGTACGAACACCTTGCACAGGACCAATGTAACCCGCAGGACCTGATCGCGTAGTCACGGGACCCCCAATTTAAGAGCACAACCAAAATTTACAAATTATTAGAATTAGTCTTAAAGACATTTCACCGAAGACTGAGAACGTAAAACAAGGAATAAAAGGTCGTGTAAGAGGCATGGACACATCACGCAGAACCAATGTAACCCTTAAGAACCGATCGCTTAGTCACGGGACCCCCGATTTGAGAGCATGACCAAAATCTGCCAATTATTTGACTGAGACTTAAAAATATGCCGTGAAATGGTGAAAACCTAAAAATTCACTTAACGGACCCGTAGGAGGCATGAACACCTCACATGCGACCAACGCAAGTTGCAGGAACCGACCACATTGTCTCGGGACCCTTGGTTTGAGAGCACAGCCAAAATTTGCAACCTGTTAGACTTAGGCTTAAAAATATGCCGTCAAAGGGTGAAAACATAAAACAACCACTAAAAAGCCCCGTAAGAGGAACTAATAACTCGCACTGGACCATTATAACCTGTAGGAAGCAATTGCGTAGTCACGGGACCCCCAGTTTGAGAGCACGACCAAAATTTACAAACTGTTAGACTTAGGCTTAAAAATGTGCCGTCAAAGGGTGAGAACATAAAGAAGAAACTAACCCGTAATATGCAAAAAAACCTCCCATAGGACAAATTTAACCCGCATGAACCGACAATGTAGTCACGGGACCCCCTATTTAAGAGCACGACCAATATTTGCAAAATGTTAGACTTAGGATTAAAAACATGCCGTCAAAGGGTGAGAACATAAAAAACCACCAGATGGCAACCCTAAGAGGAACGTATACCTCACACTGGAGAAATATAACCTGTAGAAGCTGACTGCATAGTCACAGGAACCCCGATTAGAAAGAAGACCAAAAGTTGCAAACTTTTAGAGTTAGGATTAAAAACTAGAAGTCAAAGGGTGAGAACCTAAAACAACCACTAAACGACCTTGTACAAGGCATGAATACCTCGCATGGGACCAATGTAACTAGCAAAAAATGATCGCATTGTCACGGGACCCCAGGTTTGAGAGCATGAACAAAATTTCAACCTGTTAGACTTAGGGTTAAAAACATCGTGTTAAAGGGTGAGAACGTACAACACCCACAAAACAATCTCGTAAAAGGCACGAACACCTCGTACGGGACCAATGTGACCCGTAGGAACCGATCGCGTACACATAGGACCCCCGATTTGAGAGCACGACCAAGATTTTTAAACTGTTGGACTTATGCTTAAAAACATTCCGTCGAAGGTTCACAAGGTAAAAAAGACACTAAACAGCCCCGTAAGAAGCAGGAACACGTCATATGGGACCAATGTAATCAACAGGAACCGACCCCAAAGTTATGAGCCCCGAGTTTGAGAGCACGACCAAAATTCGTAAACTGTTACACTTAGTCATAAAAACATGCCATCAATGAGTACGGATGTAAAACTGCAACTAAATGTCCCTTTAAGAGGCACGAACACCTCACATGGAACAAATATGACTTGTATGAACCGACCGTGTATTCACGGACCCCTAGTTTGAGAGCATAACAAAAATTTACATCCTGTTAGATTTAGGCTAAAAAATATGCCATTAGAGGATGAGAGCGTAAAACAGCCACAAAATGGCCCCGTAAGAGGCACGAGCTCCTCACACGAGACCAATGTCCCAAAGGAATTGATCGCATAGTCATGGGATCCCCAATTCGAGAGCACGACCAAAATTTAGAAACTGTTAGACTTAGAATAAAAAATATGCCGTCAAAGTGTGAGAACGTAAACTAACCACGAAATAGCCCAGTAAGAGGCACAAAAACCTCTTATGGGACCAATGTTACTCTCAGTTATCGATCGCGCAGTCAAGGAACCCCCAGTTTGACAACACGACCAAAATTTGTAAACTGTCAAAACTTAGGCTTAAAAACATGAAGTCAAAGGGTGAGAACATAAAAGAACCAGTAAAGGTCCCCGTATGAGGCACGAGCACCTCGCACGGGACTAATGTAACCCACAAGAACTGACCTCGGAGTCATGGGAACCCCGGTATGAGAGCACGACCTAAATTTGCAAAGTATTAAACTTAGTCTTAAAAACATGCCGTAAAGGGGGAGAACATAAAAAGACACAAAATGGCTCCGACAAAGGCATGAAAACTGCGCACGGGACCAATGTAACCTATAGGAACTGATCGTGTAGTCATGGGACCCCCGGTTTCAGAGCACGAGAAGAATTTGCAAACTTTTACACTTAGGATTAAAAACATTCCTTCAAAGAGTGAGAACTAAAAAGGACACAACACGGCCCCGTAAGAGCTACGAAAACCTTGCACGGGACCAATGTAACCCGTAGGAACTGATCACGTAGTCACGGAACCCCCGGGTTAAGATAACCACCAAAATTTACAAAATTTTGGACTTAGTCTTAAAAACATGCAGTCAAAGGGTAAGAACATAAAACAACCAGCAAAAGGCCCTATAAGAGGCATGAACACCTCGCACGGGACTAATGTAACCCGTAAGAACCGATCGCTTAGTCACGAACCCCCAATTTGAGAGTACGACCGAAATTTGCCAACTTTGTAAGGACACAAATTTCCAATTGAGTCCTAATGTAGTGTTGGCTCAATTCCAGAAAAAAACATTTAAGTCATAGGAGAGTGTTCTTTCGTATTCCATCCAAGCCTATGATGTGTTAGTTGAAGACGTAGCAGCCAAGTTTATAAATATTCATTATATGCCGAGTTTAGTGTGCCTCATTTCTACGTCAACAACACTGTTCCAATTCTCCTAAGGTATGAATGCAATTAAATATATATATATATATATATATATATATATATATATATATATATATATATATATAGGAGCTTGGACATTTATTGGGTGTATTTTATAAAGTTTTTATAAAATAGTTTTAACGACTTTGTTTTACTAAGAAAATATTTTTTAGAACTTTCCATAAAAAGTTTTGGGCTTAAAAATTAATATTTTATTTTCTGACATGTCGTTCGAACCTCCTAGAATCTCGTTGAAACGAGATTGCCATGTCGTTCGAACGAACTGGAATCTCGTTCGAACGAGATTGCCAAGTCGTTCGAACGAGATTTCTGACGAACTTTAATTTTCCTTTCTTGAACCTCGTTAGTAGAGTCGTTCGAACGAAATATGGCGGGAACAATTATTTTGGGCGTTTTGACAGTTTTCCCACTTTTCCCACTTCTTTTCCCCACTCTCTTTTTACAGAACTACTTAGTGCGGAAACTAACTCTTTTGAACCAACTTTTTCACTATGCTCGATCTCCTAAGAGAGAGTTTTAGAGAGTTCAACTTCAAAAGAAAAAGTTCATGTTTTGAGTGTTCATTTCTTCAAGAAAAATTCCTTAAACACTTTTACACCCATATTGTTTATTCCAAGTTTTAATATATATATCATTGCTTGGAGTGTTTGGCATTGAGTTTTTCTCTACCGAGTTGAAGAGAAGTTTCGGTTTTCTTCTAAATCCCACAAAGAAGAAGTTCATTTGCGTTGACTTACCCACTTGGAGAAAGGCTCCTTGTTCGGGTGGCAGTGACCGAAAAAGTCCGATCGGTGGATTTCGAGACCGCGGTGGAGCTCCGTAATTATTCGCTAGGCGGAGCTGTGGACAAGAAGAAGCGTCGGGTTTTGGACGGAGTCAAGTCGAGTGTTGTAAGTCTTTCGTGTCCTGTACTTGTGAAACCATACTTAGTGAATTTGTGGCTAGGGTCGTCCGAGGTTTTTTCCCGTTGTGGGTTTTTCGTCGTACATTGTGGCGTAGTGGTTAATTGTTTATTTTATCTGTTGCAAAATCACCTAGAACGCATGCTTAGGTAAAAAGATAAAATTTGTTTAAATCACTACTCATGTTTAATTTGGTGCTACATAATTATTTGGGTAAATGTTAATTTGATTCAAGTCATCATTTAATTTGATAAAATTTTGTTTGGCCTAATTTGCAAAAATGAATTATTATTGTTAGGCAAATTTCTAGGACTTGAGTTAAACTAATTTGGTTTAAGTGAAATTAAAATATGTGTGGATTTAATCTTATTTCACTTGGTTTAATTTAATTTTAAAGAAATTAAAATTTGGTGTGTATTTGTTTAATTGAATCATCTCGCTTCCGTATCTTTAAAAGGAAATTCCAAAATTGACTTTTGTTGTAAGATTTTAAAATTGGGGTTCTTCAAATTGGTATCAGAGCATTGATTTAGAAAGCCTCATGTTTTCAAATTGGTATTAGATCATTGATTTAGAAAGCCTCACATTTTCAAATTGGTATCAGAGCGGGATTGCTAAATTATTGCGTTTAAGATCCTCTAAATATTTTTCCTATAAATGGAATTTTCCCCATTTTCAAAATTTCCTATTTTCGATGGTTCTAACTATGCGTATTGGAAAGTGTGCATGAAATCGGCACTAAAATATATCGAAGATAGAGTTTGGTTATCTATTGTTAACGGGTGGTCTCCACCTACATATTTAGTAGATAATGAGCGCGTTCCCAAACCAGTCGATAGATGGAGTGAGAATGAATTTAAACTTGCTAATTTTATTTCCCGAGGGTTAAATGCCTTGTTTAATGCTGTCACACCGGATGAATTCTGACGCATTATGATGTGTGAAACCGCTAAAGAAGCTTGAGATGTTTATAACTCACTCATAAAGGAACTAGTGTCGTAAAATCTTCGAAACTCCAAAATATCACCACTCAATTTGAAACCATCCAAATGAATGAAAAATAAATTTTTGATGAATTTTATGATAGACTATCCGATATTGTTAATTCATCTTTTAATTTGGGAGAGAAAATACCCGACAACCGAGTAGTAAAGAAAATTTTAAGGTCCCTACCCGATAGATTTATTCCAAAAGTGACCATTTTAAATTCTTAGCCCACTTTAACCTCTACGAAATTAGAAGAGCTTGTAGGTGATTTACAAACCTATGAACTAGACATGTTTCCTTCCAAAATTGAAAAGAAAGAGAAAAGGGTGTTGCTTTCAAAGCCCGAAAGAAGGAAAAATAAGTAGTAGAGAGTGAAAGTTATAGTGACTCAAAAAATATGGCTATGTTTGCTAGAAAGTTTTGAAAATTTCGTAAATTTAACAAAGATAAATTTAAAAATGATTTTAAGAAATTTGAAAAATCTACGCATGACAAAGCCGAGAAGATCCCTAAAATTATTAATGAAAACTTGAATAGGGACGCATCAAATAGGTGTTATGGTTGTGAAGGGTATGGACATAGGACAAAAGAGTGCGCCACCAAACTAAGGAGATAGGGTAAGTAACCAATTTCCTACAATGAAACCGTTAGTGATAGTGATAATGAAGAGGGACCTGATTCCCCCACCGAGCCCAACTTTGTGGATTTTATGGCTAGTCATGTGAATGATAGTCAGCACTCTTCTATTGATGAAATTTTAACACTTGACACTTCCAAGGTCAAAGTTTATGATTCCCTTATTTTTTATGGTAGTGGGAGTGGAGAAGAAAGTGAGGGTGAAAATTAAGAAGAAGTTGATGTGAGTGAACTTAAAAATGCTTTTCAAGAACTTTATGAAGAATCTATTAAATTATAAAAAAGGTAATTTGAAGTTTGAAGCAAATTTAAGAGAGCGTGTCAAGGTCATTGATGATAGTGTGTTGGTTGAAGACCTTAGGACACATGAGAGAACTATTGTAGAGAAGATTGAATATATAGAAGGCGAGAGAGATAGCCTTAGAGATTTAATGGAGTCAATGAAAAAGGAGCTTCTCGAGTTTGAAGAGAGAAATGTTTTATTAGAGTCTAGAATCTTAGAATTAGAAAATAAATTACAAGACTCTAGTCAAGCCAAATTTGATTTGGAGTGTCGTTCGGAGATATTAGATAAACTTTTAGGAATGGTCCAAATTAAAAATGACACTTGTGGTTTAGGCTTCGATACTTGTAATGAATCTACTCATAAAGCCAATACCCATGGTTTAGGAGAATCACCTAGGAAAGACTTTAGAGATCAATCCTTGGGTACTAATTTTCGACGGGTTTTTACTTGTGCACATTGTGATCGAAAAGGTCATCTTAGGAAATTTTGTTTTGATATTAAACGAGGTTCTAGAAAATCCCAACGTAAGGCAACCAAGGTAGCCAAGATTCCTACACCCTGAGATCGTCATTCATCATTAGTTTGAGTTAGGAGATCCGACTTGGTCGCTTTGCAAAATAGGATTTTTGATTCTCATTTACTTTCACATACTTTCTCTCTTGCTAAATCTAAAGGTTGAATGTGTTAGTTTTCTTTGCATACCTTACCTTTTGTAATTCATGCTATATTATCATGCTAATTGTATGCTTGTTTAATCATTTTCTAGTCCGTGCTCCATGCTTAATCACATGCTCGAATAATGATTTTTGTGTATCTTTTGTATTATACTTCTTTCATTTTTGTTTGCATTAAATGAAAAATACAAAAATATTTTTGTTTATCATTTGTGTTTTACCTTATTAGTAATTTAGGCTTTATGAAAAATACAAATGATTTTTGTGTGTCTTTTGAGTAAATATTTTTATTTTTGGTTAAAAATTTCAAAACCTCAAAAAGATTTTTATTTTGTGTGTAGTTTAGTTTGACACACTCTATGTGGCTTATACTTGTGTTAGAATCCCTTCTTTTTCGCTCCCACATGGCTAGAACTTTTGGTTAAGATTGTCAATCCTTAAAATATTCTTTACCATGATTACATGGAGTAGTTGGATTTTGTGTTGCTTAAATGGATTCTATTTTCATATGCATCAATTCACACATGCACGAGCTCTTTTGAAATTTAATCGTCACATGTTATATTTAAGTTTTGTGATGTGTTCTTCTACCAATCTCGTCATCTACATATTTGTGACCTAGGAGGAATAGTGCATGTCAAAATTTGTTGCACGTGAGATTTGTGTGAGACATAAAAATTATGTATATATATATGTGCACGGGGAAGGGCTCCGAAAGGAATAATCATACTTTGCGAGTAAGCCACCTTTTGAAATGGACTTAAAAGAAATATGTGGTCCAAAGGCCTAAAAGAAAATATGTCATTAAAAAGAAAAATAATTGCCAAAGCCTGTTTTATTGATATATTCATTCAAATAATATATGAAAATTGAGTGAGATTGGATGGTATATCAACGGTTTGCACAATATCCATTTATCCTAGTTGTAATTTAAATGTCATGACTCTATTGGTTTGTAGAATCATCAAAACTCCAGGCTTTTATGCATTGTGTATGTTTATTCATTGAGTTCAAATTATATTGTCACATGAGGTTATATTCAAATTTGATGAAGCTTGCAATCAAATGAGAACTCCGTGAACATGTTTTAAGTGATTGGGTCTAAATTTAATTGTTACTAGTTCACACCCCAACACTTCCGTTTCCATATGACACATTTATGCTATAAGAGGGTGGAAGACTCATATTATATTTTGTGTGTGTCATTTTGGTGTTTATAGCTATATATGTGTACTCGTGTCTATTTGGTATATATTATGTATACATTTATTTGGTTTTTTTGGTCTTTGACTTGCTTTCTAGTCCATCTATAATTCTACTTCATGATTGGTATCTATCTTGTTGCATTTTTGTTCATGTCACATGCCTAATATTTCACTTATCATATTGGTATAATTTTATTGCATGTCAGTTGGTATACTTTATTCTTTTCATGGATTAGTTATGCTTTTGTTGCCTATATGCTTTCATGTTCTTATCTCTCTAAGATTCATGTTTAAATTATCTTTTATCCTTTTTCTATTCCTGAACAAAAAGGTGGAGAATGATAGGGGGAGAAATGATATCTAATCCTATTGTAATCTTATCTAAGTTTAGGAGATTTAACTTAGGCGGAGAGTGCTATCTTCTTAGCTTAATCATAGTTGATAAAGGGGAGAATTAATTTAGGGGGAGTATTTTGACATTCCCTATGTGTTTAATGTGTTTCTTAAGTGTGAAAGTATTTTAAAGTGTTATCTATATAAAGTGGCAAAGTGTTTAATTCTAAAGTGGTATTCGAGTCAAGCATTGTACTCTTTATTTTGGGTGGGATGTTTTTGAGTCTAGTGAGCTTGATGGCACTTTAGGATTTTGTTTTGGTTTTTGTCTCGGAATAGCCAAAGGGGGATATTTGTAAGGACATAAATTTTCAATTGAGTCTTAATGTAGTGTTGACTCAATTCCGGACATAAACATTTAAGTCATAGGAGAGTGTTCTTGTATATTCCATCCAAGCCTATGACGTGTTAGTTGAAGACGTAACGACCAAGTTTATAAAGCTTCATCATATGCTGAGTTTAGTGTGCCTCGTTTCTACGTCAACAACATTGTTCCAATTCTCCTATGGTATGAATGAAATCTCTCTCTCTCTCTCTCTCTATATATATATATATATATAAGGTTGGACATTTATTGGGTGTATTTTATAAAGTTTTTATAAAATAGTTTTAACGACTTTGTTTTACTAAGAAAATATTTTTTAGAACTTTCTATAAAAAGTTTTGGGCTTAAAAATTAATATTTTGTTTTCTGACATGTAGTTCAAACCTCCTGGAATCTCGTTCAAATGAGATTGCCATGTCGTTAGAATGAATTGGCATCTCATTCGAACGAGATTGCCAGGTCGTTTGAATGATATTTTTGACGAACTTCATTTTTCCTTTCTGGAACCTCGTTAGAAAAGTTGTTCGAACGAAATTTGGCGGGAACAGTTATTTTGGGCATTTTTGACAGTTTTCCCACTTTTCCCACTTCTTTTCCCCACTATCTTTTTACAGAACTACTTAGTGAGGAAACCAACTCTTTTGAACCAAATTTTTCATTATCCTCCATCTCCTAAGAGAGAGTTTTAGAGAGTTCAAATTCAAAAGAAAAAGTTCATGTTTTGAGTGTTCATTTCTTCAAGAAAAAATCCTTAAACACTTTTACACCCATATTGTTTATTCCAAGTTTCAATATATATATATATATATATATATATATATATATATATATATATATATATATCATTGCTTGGAGTGTTTGTCACCGAGTTTTTCTCTACCGAGTTGAAGAGAAGTTTGGGTTTGCTTCTAAATCCCACAAAGAAGAAGTTCGTTTGCGTTGACTTACCCACTTGGAGAAAGGCTCCTTGTTCGGGTGGCGGTGATTGAAAAAGTTCGATCGCTGGATTTCGAGACGGCACTGGAGCTCCGTAGTTATTTGCTAGGTGGAGGTGTGTACAATAAGAGCTTCGGGGCTTGGACGGAGTCAACTCGAGTGTTGTAAGTCTTTCGTGTCTTGTACTCGTAAAACCATATTTAGTGAATTTGTGGCTAGGGTCGTCCAAGATTTTTTCCCGTTGTGGGTTTTTCCTCGTACATCACGGCGTAGTAGTTAATTGTTTATTTTATCTTTTACAAAAATCACGTAGAACGCATGCTTAGGTAAAAAGATAAAATTGGTTTAAATCACTACTCATGTTTAATTTGGTGCTACATAATCATTTGGGTAAATGTTAATTTGATTCAAGTCATCATTAAATTTGATAAAATTTGGTTTGGCCTAATTTGCAAAAATGAATTATTATTGTTAGGCAAATTTCTAGGACTTGAGTTAAACTAATTTGGTTTAATTGAAATTAAAATATGTGTGGATTTAATCTTATTTCACTTGGTTTAATTTAATTTTAAATAAATTAAAATTTGGTGTGTACTTGTTTAATTGAACCATCTCGCTTACGCATCTTTAAAAGGAAATTGAAAAATTGACTTTTATTGTCAGATTTTAAAATTAGGGTTCTTCAAATTGGTATCAGAACATTGATTTAGAACGCCTAACATTTTCAAACTATTAGACTTAGACTAAAAAATAATGCCATCAAAGGGTGAGAACCTAACAAATGCACTAAACGGCCTCGTAGGAGGCACGAACAGCTTACACGAGACCAATGTAACTTCCAGGAATCGATCACGTAGTCACGGGACCCCTGGTTTGAGAGTATGGTAAAAATTTGAAAACTGTTAGACTTAGGCTTAAAAACATGCCCCAAAAGGGAATGAATAAAAAATAGACACAAAACGGCCCCGTGAGTGACATAAACACCTGACACGGGACCAATGTAACCTATAAGAACCAACCTTATAGTCACGGGACCCTCGATTTGAAAGGTGGACAAAAAATTTCAAACTCTTAGACTTAGGCTTAAAAACATACCGTCAAAGCGTGAGAGTGTAAAAATATAACAAAATAGTCCCATAAGAGGCACGAACACCTCACACGGGATAGATGTAACTCATAGGAACTGACCGTATAATCACGGGACCCTTGGTCTGAGAGCACGATCGAAATTTGTAAACAGTTAGAATTAGACATAAAAACATGCTAACAAAGGCTGAGAACATAAAAAACCACTAAAAAGCCCTGTAAGAGGCACGAACACCTCGCTCGGGAGCAATGTAACCCGTGGGAACCGATCGTGTAGTTACGGGACTCTCGATTTGAGAGCACGACCAAAAATTTTAAACTATTAGACTTAATATTAAAAACATACTGTCAAAGGGTGAGAATGTAAAAATGCCACTAAACGGCCCCGTACGAGGCATGAAAACTTTGCACAAGATGAATGTAACATGTAGGAACCAATCGCCTAGTCACAGGAACCCTGGTTTGAGAGCATGACCAAAATTTGTAAACTGTCAGACTTACGCTTAAAAACATTTCGTCAAAAAGAGAGAACGCAAAACATACACAAAATAGCCCCGTAAGAGGCAGGAACAACTTGCACGGGATCAATGTAACCTGTAGGAATTTTTCGCGTAGTCACAGGACCCTAGTTTGAGAACACGAAAAAAATTTACAAACTGTTAGCCTTAGGCTTAAAAACATGTCGTCAAAGGGCGAGAATGTAAAAAAGCAACTAAACAACACTGTAAGAAGTACGAACACCTCGCACGGGACCGATGTAACCCGCAGGAATCGACAGGGTGGTCACGAGACCCCCCGTTTGAGAGCACGATGAAAATTTGCAAATTATTAGACTTAGGATAAAAATATGCCGTCAAAGGGTGAGAACGTAAAACAACCACTAAACGGCCCCTTAAAATCACGCACACCTTGCACGGGACAAATGTAACCCGTAAAAATTGACCGCGTAGTCACTAGACCCTCGATTAGAGAGCATGGCCAAAACATTTTACACTTAGGCATAAAAACTTGCAATCAAAGGGTGAGATCATAAAACAACCATAAAATGTCCCTGTTAGAGGCACAAATACCTCACACTGGACCAATGCAACCCGCAGAACCCGATCGCATTGTCACTGGACACCCGGCTTGAGAGCACAACCAAAATTCGTAAAGGTTCAAAACATAAAAAAACACCAAACATCCCCGTAAGAGGCACGAACACCTCGCACGGGATCAATGTAATCTGTAGGAACCTACCGCGTAGTCACGGGACCCCCGGTTTGAGAGCACGACCAAAATTTATAAAGTGTTGGACTTAGGTTTAAAAACATGCTGTCAAAGGTTGAGAACGTAAAAAAGCCACTAAATGGCCCCGTAAAAAGCATGGACACCTTATATAGGACCAATATAAACCGCAAGAACCGACCGCAAGTCACGAGACCCCGAGTTTGAGAGCACGACCAAAATTTGCAAATTGTTACACTTAGGCTTAAAAACATGCTATAAATGAGTGAGGATGTAAAACAGCCACTAAACATCCCCGTAAGAGGCACGCACACCTCATATGGAACAAATGTGACTTGTGGGAGTCGATTGCGTAGTCACGGGACCCTAGTTTGAGAGCATAACCAAAATTTGTAACCTACTAGATTTAGACTAAAAAATATGTCGTCATAGGGTGAGAAAATAAAATAGCCATAAAACGGCCCCGTAAGAGGCACGAACACCTCACATAGGACCAATGTAGCCCGTAGGAATCGATCGCATAGTCATGGGACTCCCAATTTGAGAGCACGACCAAAATTTGTAAATTGTTAGACTTAGGATTAATAACATATTGTCAAAGGGTGAGAACTAAAATAGTCACAAAATAGCCCCGTAAGAGGCACAAAAACCTCGCATGGGACAAATCTTACCCTCTGTTATCGATCGTATAGTCACGGGACTCCCAGTTTGAGAGCACGACCAAAATTTGCAAACTGTTAGACATAGGCATAAAAACATGTCGTCAAAGGTTGAGAAGGTAAAACAATCACTAAAAGGCCCTGTACGAGGCACGAACACCTCACACAAGATTAATGCAACCCACAAGAATACACCTAGTAGTCATGGGACCCCCGATTTGAGAGCATGACCAAAATTTTCAAACTATTAGACTTTGGCTTAAAAATATGCCGTCAAAGGAGAGGAACATAAAAAATCAAATAAATGGCCCCGTTAGTGGCATGAAAACCTCACACATGACCAATGTAACCCATAGGAACTAATTGCGTAGCCATAGGACCCCTGGTTTGGGAGCATGAGAAAAATTTGCAAATAGTTAGGCTTAGGATTAAAAACATTACTTGAAAGGGTGAGAACTAAAAAAAGCCACAACACAGCCCCGCAAGAGGTACGAACACCTTGCATAGGACCAATGTGACCAGTAGGAACTGATCGCATAGTCACGGGACCCCCAGTTTAAGATTACGACCAAAATTTACAAACTGTTAGACTTAGGCTTAAAAACATTCCATCAAAGGATGAGAACGTAAAGCAAGCACTAAAAGGCTCTGTAAGTGGCATGGACACCTCGAACGGAACCAATGTAACCCGTAAGAACCAATCGCTTAGTCACAGGACCCTCGATTTGAGAGAACGACCAAAATTTTCCAACTATTAGACTTAGACTTAAAAATATGCCGTCAAAGGGCGAGAACCTAAAAAAGCACTAAACGGCCCGTAGGAGGCGTGAATACCTCACACGAGACCAATGTAACTTGAAGGAACCAACAACGTAGTCTCGGGACCCCTGGTTTGAGAGCACGACCAAAATTTCCAACCTGTTAGATTTAGGCTTAAAAATATGCCGTCAAAGGTTGATAACGTAAAACAGCCATTAAAAAGCCCCGTAAGAGGCACTAACACCTCATACGGGACCTTTGTAACATGTAGGAACCGACTGCATAGTCACGGGACCCCTAATTTGAGAGCACGACCAAAATTTACAAAGTGTTAGACTTAGGCTTAAAAAATGCCATCGAAGGGTGAGAACATAAAGAAGAAACTAAATAAGCCCGTAAGATGCACAAAAACCTCCCACGAGACCAATTTAACTTGCATGAATCGGCATCGTAGTAATGGGACTCCCTATTTGAAAGCAGGAACAAATTTGCAAAATGTTAGCCTTAGAATTAAAAATATGCCGTCAAATGGTGAGAACATAAAAAACCACCACATGGCACCATAAGAGGAAAGTACACCTTGCACGGGACAAATGTAACCGGTGGAAACTGACTACCTAGTCACGGGACCCCCGATTAGAGAGAACCGTCAAAAGTTGCAAACTTTTAGACTTAGGATTAAAAACTTGCAGTGAAAGGGTGAGAACGTAAAACAACCACTAAACGTCCATGTATAAGGCACGAATACCTCGCGTGGGACCAAAATATAACCCGTAAAAACGGAACGCGTTGTCACGGGACCCCAGGTTTGAAAGCATGAACAAAATTTGCAAATTGTTAGACTTGGGTTTAAAAACATGGTGTCAATGGGTGAGAACCTAAAATAACCACAAAATAATCCCATAAGAGGCACGGACACCTCGCACGAGACCAATGTGACCAGTAGGAACCGACCGCGTACTCACAGGACCCCCGGCTTGAGAGCACAACAAAAAATAATAAACTATTGGACTTATGCTTAAAACAAGCTGTCAAAGGTTGAAAAGGTAAAAAAGACACAAAACGGACCCGTAAGAAGTAGGGACACGTTGTATGGGACCAATGTATCATGCAGGAACCGATCGCGTAGTTACAAGACCCCGGGTTTGAGAGCATGACCAATATTTACAAATTGTTACACTTAGGCATAAAAACATGCCATCAACGAGTGATGATGTAAACCAGCCATTAAACATCCTCGTAAGAGGTAGAACACCTCATATGGAACAAATGTGGCCTGTAGGAACCGACAGCGTAGTCATGGGACCCTAGTTTGAGATCATAACCAAAATTTGCAACCTGTTAGGTTTATGCTAAAGAATATGCCGTAAAAGGATGAGAGCATAAAATAGCCACAAAATGACCTCGTAAGAGGCAAGAACACCTCACACGAGACCAATGTAACTCGTGGTATCGATCGCGTAGTCATGGGACCCCCAATTCGAGAGCACGAACAAAATTTTTAAACTGATAGACTTAGGATAAAAACATGTCCTCAAAGTGTCAAAACATAAAACAACCACGAAATAGCCCTGTAAGAGGCACAGACACCTCACATGGGACTAATGTTACACTCAGTTATCGATCGTGTAGTCACGGGACCCCCAGTTTGAGAGCACGGCCAAAATTTTCAAACTGTTAGACTTAGGCTTAAAAAAATGCCGTCAAAGGGTGAGAACATAAAACAACAACTAAAGGGCCCGTACGAGCCACAAACACCTCGCACGGGACTAATGTAACCCACAAGAACTGACCTAGGAGTCATGGGACCCCCGGAATGAGAGAATGACATAAATTTGAAAACTATTAGGCTTAAAAGCATGCCGTCAAAGGGGGAGAACATAAAAGCCACTAAACAGTCCCGTCAAAGGCATGAAAACCGCATTCACGACAAATGTAACCTGTAAGAATTAATCGCATAGTCACGAGACCCCTAGTTTCAGAGCACGAGAAAAATATGCAGAGTTTTAGACTTAGGATTAAAAACATTCCTTCAAAGGGTGAAAACTGAAAAAAGCCACAACATAACCCCGTAAGAGGTACGAACACCTTGCGCGGGATCAATGTAATCCGCAGGAACTGCTCACGTAGTCATGGGACCCCCGATTTAAGAGCATCACCAAAATTTACAAACTTTTGGACTTAGGATTAAAAACTTGCCGTCAAAGGGTGAGAACATAAAACAACCACCAAAAGTCCCTCTAAGAGGCATGAACACCTCGCACGGGACTAATGTAACATGTAAGAAATGATTGTTTAGTCACGGGACCCCCGATTTGAGAGCACGACCAAAATTTGACAACTATTATACTTAGAGTTAAAAATATGTCATCGAAGGGTGAGAACCTAAAAAATCCACTAAACGGCCATGTAGGAGGCAGGAACAGCTCACACAAGACCAATGTAACTTGCAGGAACCGACCATGTACTCACGGGACCCATAGTTTGAGAGCATGGACAAAATTTGTAAACTGTTAGACTTAGGCTTTAAAACATGCCATCAAAGGGGAAGAACATAAAATAGCCAGAAAACGGCCCCATGAGTGACACGAACACCTGACAAGGCAATAATGTAACCTATAAGAACATACCTCATAGTCACGAGACCCTTAATTTGAGAGATTGACCAAAATTTGCAAACTCTTGGACTTAGGCTTAAAAACATGCAATCAAATAGTGAGAGTGTAAAAATATAACAAAATAACCCCAATAGAGACACAAACACCTCACACAGGACCAATGTAACCCGTAGGAACTAACCATGTAGTCACGGGACCCTTGGTCTGAGAGCACGATCGAAATTTGCAAGAAGTTAGACTTAGACATAAAAACATGCTAACAAAGGGTCTTAACGTAAAAAGCCATTAAACGGCCCCGTCAGAGGCATGAACACCTCGCTCGGGAGGAATGTAACCCATAGGAACCGATCGTGTAGTTACGGGACTCTCGATTTGACAGAATGGCCAAAATTTGCAAACAATTAGACTTAGGCTTAAAAAAATGCTATCAAATGGTGAGATTGTTAAAATGCCACTAAACGTCCCCGTACGAGGCACGAACACCATGCACGGGACTAATGTAACCTGTAGGAACCGACCACCTAGTCACAGGACCCCTGGTTTGAGAGCACGGCCAAAATTTTCAAATTGTCAGACTTACGTTTAAAAACTTTCGGTTAAAAGGCGAGAATGTAAAACATCCACAGAATAGATTTGTAAGAGTCACAAACAGATCGCACAGGATCAATGTAACTTCTAGGAACCTACCGCATAGTCACAGGACCCCCAGTTTGAGAACACGATCAAAATTTACAAATTATTAGACTTAGGCTTTAAAACAAGTCGTCAAAGGGTGAGAATGTAAAAAAGAAAGTAAACAACACTGTAAGAAGTAGAACACCTCGCACGGGACCAATGTAACCCACAAGAACTGACAAGGTAGTTGTGGAACCCCCTGTTTGAGAGTGCGATGAAAATTTGCAAACTGTTAGACTTAGGATTAAAAACCTGTCGTCAAATGGTGAGAACATATAACAAGCACTAAACGGCACCGTAAAATCACGTACACCATGCACAGGACAAATGTAATCCATAAAAACTGACCGCGTAGTCAGGGGACCCTCGATTAGAGAGGACGGCTAAATTTTTTTACACATAGGATTAAAAACTTGAAGTCAAAGGGTGAGAACATAAAACAACCACAAAAATCCCTTGTACGAGGCAAAAATACCACACACAGGACCAATGTAACCCACATAACTCGACCGCGTTATCACTGGACACCTGATTTGAGAGCACGACCAAAATTTGTAGCCTGTTAGACTTGGGATTAAAAACATTCCATCAAAGGTTTAGAACTCAAAAAAAAAAAAAACCCGTAAGAGGCACTAACACCTCGCACGGGATCAATGTAACCTATAGGAACGTACCGCGTAGTCACGGGACCCCCGATTTGATAGCATGATCAAAATTTATAAAGTGTTGGACTTAGGCTTAAAAACACGCCGTCAAAGGTTGAGAACGTAAAAAAGCCACTACGCAATCGATTTAGCATCAGAGTGAAAAAATATTACAAAACATCGCCATAAGAGGCACGGATATCTCGTATGGGACCAATGTAACCCATAGGCATTAACCGCGTAGTCAAGGGACCCTTGGTCTGGGAGCACGACCAAAATTTACATGCAGTTAGACTTAGACATAAAAACATGCTGACAAAGGGTGATAACGTAAACAATGTACTATACGACCCCGTAAGAGGCAGGAACACCTTGCACGGGAGAACTCTAACCTATAGGAACCGAGTGTGTAGTTACAGGACTCTCGATTTGAGAGTACTACTAGAATTTGCAAACTGTCAGACTTAGGCTTGAAAAATGATGTCAAAGGCTGAGAATGTAAAAATGTCACTAAATGTCCCCGTACGGGGTACGAACACCTTATACGAGCCTAATGTAACATGTAGGAACTGACCGCCTAAATTTTACAAATTGTTAGACAAAGGCTTAAAAACAGTCTGTCAAAAGTTAAGAACATAAAACATACACAAAATCTCCCCGTAAGAGGCACGAACACCTCGCACGGGATCAATGTAACCTAAAGGAACCTACCTCGTAGTCACAGGACTCCCAGTTTGAGAACATAATCAAAATTTACAAACTATTAGTCTTAGGCTTAAAAACATGCCGTCAAAGGGTGAGAACGTAAAAAAAACTAAAAACCCTATAAGAAGCACGAACACCTCGCACGGGACCAAAATAATCCGTAGGAACAGACCGTAGTGTCACGGGATCCCCGATTTTGGAGCACGATTAAAATTTACAAACTGTTAGACTTATGATTAAAAACATGTCGTCAAAGGGTGAGAACATGAAACAACCATTAAACGACCCTGTAGGAGGCACGTACACCTCCCACGAGACAAATGTAACCCCTAGAAACTGCCCACATGGTGAAGGAACCCTCGATTCGAGACAAGATCAAAATTTGGAAACCTTTTAACTTAAGAATAAAAACTTACAGTCAAAGGGTGAGAACTAAAACAACCACAAAATGGCCCTGTACGGGGAACGAATACCTTACAAGGGACCAATGTTACCTACAGAACCCAACCGTGTTGTCACCGGACCCCCGATTTGAGAGCACGACTAAAATTTGCAACCTTTTAGACTTAGGATTAAAAACATGTCGTCAAAGGGTCAGGATGTAAAAAAAACCACAAAATAACCCCGTAAAAGGCACGAACAAATCACACGGGACCAATGTGACCTCTTAGAACCGATCACCTAGTCACTGAACCGCGGGTTTGAGAACACGACCAAAATTTACAAAGTGTTGGAGTTAGGCTTAAATACATGTCGTCAATGGTTGAGAACGTAAAAAAGCCACTAAACAGCCCCTTAAGAAGCATGATCACCTCGTACGTGACCAATGGCAACCGTCGGAACTGACTAAATAGTCATCGGGCCCTAGGTTTGAGAGCTTGACCAAAATTTGAAAACCGATACACTTAGGCTTCAAAACATGTCGTCAAAGGGTGAGAACATAAAGTAGACCCTAAATGGACCCTTAAGAGGCACGAATACCTCGAACGGGACAAATGTGACCTACATGAACTGATCGCGTAGTCATGGGATACCCAGTTTGAGAGCACGACAAAAATTTACAACCTGTTGGATTTAAGCTAAAAAACATGCCGTAAAAGGGTGAGAATGTATATTAGTGATAAAACGGCCCCATAAGAGGCACAAACGCCTCACATGCGACAAATGTTACCCGTAGGAATCAATTGCGTAGTCAAGGGATCCCAAATTTGAGAGCAAGACCAAAATTTGCAAAAATGTTAGACATGGAATTAAAAACATGCCATCAACGGGACCAATGTAACCCGCAGTTACCAATCGCGTAGTCACGAGACCCTTGGTTTGAGAGAACAATAAAAACTTATAGAATACTACACTTAGGCTTAAAAACATGCCGTCAAAGGTTGAGAACATAAAACATCCACTAAACAACCTCGTACGATACATGAACACCTTGCGCGGGACTAATGTAATCGACAAGAACTAAACGCATAGTTACGGGACCCTGTAAGGACATAAATTTCCAATTGAGTCCCTGTATTTTTTTGACTTAATTCCGTGAACAAAATGTGTTTGTAATATGTCATAAGGTGTTTGTCTTATCACGATCCCACTCGGTCTATGATGTATTGAAGAAATTGAAGACGTTGCGGCAAAGCTTCAAAGATTTAATCATGCCGTAGTTTAAATTCGTGCAAGTTTATTCGTCTTCAAAGTTAATTGCATTTTGAGATCACTCAGGTATGAATGCGTATAATTAATGGTGCTCAGAATTATTTTTATAAAAGATAAGGATGTATTTTTTATAAAGAAAAATGCTTTAAAATGTTTTATAGTGTTTTAAAAGGTTTAAACTACGTTTTATGATGATAAGCTCGTAAACGAGTTTGACATTTTTGGATCTCTAATTAGAAGAGACGTTTTAAACAAAAAGTCAAAAAGTCAAACTTTTGCGTTGTCGTTCAAACGATATCCAATCTCATTCGAATAAGATGGGATGTCGCTCGAACGAGTTCCTCAAGTCGTTTGAACGGCACATTTTTTGAGGCGGCATTTAAATCCTATTTAAACAATGTGTGCATCATAATTTTGTAGGTGTTCTTTCTAGAAAATAGTTTTACGAACCATAACCTTCTTTGCACATGTTTTCTAAGGTTTACAAAGCATAAACACATCCTTAGAATTTTGCAAAGATCCGAGTTATCATTCTTATATGCTTACGTGATCTTGCTATACCAATGTTTTTTGTTCTACACATTGAACACAAAGGGTTTTGAGATGAAGAAAAGAGAAGGACTTCTTGTTCGACATCGTAGACGAATCAAAGCCATATCGGTGGACACCGAGACATACGTGGATGCGTGTGTTGTGGACAGGTATTGTGGAAGATGGAATTTCTACTTGGGCACTATTGAAGAATAATTGAAGATCAGAAGGAGCGTCAAGACCCGTGGTGATCGAGTCTTAGTGTAAGGTTAATCTGTCTTTGTAAAACCATTTTTCATAGTGATTGTCTAGCTTGGGCCGTCTGAGGTTGTTTTCCTATTTTGGGTTTTTTCCTCGCACATCCGGCATTGTGAGTATTCTTTACCTTACTTTACTTGCTTTAATCACTAGATGCATGCGTAGAACTAATTAAGATAAAACTGGTTTAAAGTAAGAATTGGGTTTTTACAACTTGGTATAGTGCTTAATTAAAAGTTGGATAATTTTTTGCTAAAAATTGGTTTGAAAGAAAACACACACATATTGGGAACTTTTCAGATTGGTATCAGAGATAGAAAAACATTTTATTTTTTTTGTGATCCCGTGTGTTTGTTTATCTCTCCAGTGTTTATTTTCTCTCGATGGATTCTCTAAGCTTTGATGATTTACATCGTTTGAATTTAAAGTTTCAAAACATATTGAAGTTTTGGAAAAAGAAAATTCCGGTTTTAAAAATAAGATTGAATATTTGCAAACATTTCAAATTCAAAGAGATATTTGTCGTTTGCATTTTAGTTCCTTGTTTAAAGATTTTAATATGATAAAATTGGGCAAAAAGGAGAGTGATGATAGTGTCCTCATTTTAGAAAAAGAGTTTGAGGATTTAAAAAATTCTAAAGTTTGTGCCGTTGAGGAAAATAATTCGATTAATGATTTTGTGGCACGAGAAGAGGCTCTTAGGGATAAGTTTGCTCATATTGAGGGGAAGCGAGATAACCTTCTAGGGTTAATTGAAAATTTAAAGAAGGAGTCCCGAATTTTTTAGGAGTCTAATCATTTGCTTGAGTCGAAAGTTTTGAAGTTAAAAAATGATTTAAAGGACTCGAGTAGTGATGGTAGCGGATTATCTTGTTCTAGTGTTTCGATTGTTAAACCCAAAACCATATTTGTTTTAGAGAGTCAACCACATCCGAAGGTATTAGAAAAGTTCAACCTAAAGGTCCCGTTCCTCATTATGTTTTCACTTATTCGCATTGTGGTAGGAAAGGTCAACTTAGGAGTTTTTGTTTTGATCTTAGAAAAGACCCCAGGAAGATTAAACGTAGTGTCCCATTGGTTCCCAAAACCCGTTTTGTTAGGTATACACCTGTTTGGGTTAGGAAATCCGTTTTGGAGATGCTAAATGTTTCATTGGTTGATTCTCACATGATTCATCTCTTTCTATTTCTTATGGATAGTAGCTTGCATGTTTTGTCATACGCTAGCCCTTGCATCATGATTTATTATTTGCTAGTGATATGACATATTTATCTCCTTGTATTTTATTTTTCACTTGTTTGAGTCCTATTTGAAAAATACAAATATTTTGTTTTTGAGTTTACATGTTTGATGTGACATATTGGTGTGCTTGGACCCCCCCCCCCCCCCCCATCTTTTCATTATCCATGTGGCTAGGACATTTGGTTATTATTATCGATGCTTAGAATGATCTTAACCATTGTTTATATGGGGTTGTTTCGAAGTTGATATGTATTTTGATTCGACTTTGTATATATGCCAACCTGAACACATGCACGAGTTTATATGGATGTTTGACTTCTCTTGCATATTTGAATTTGGTGAGGCGTTATTATCTCAATCTTGTCATCTATGCATCAGTAAACTTAAGGGGAAGTGTTCATGTAATAACCGTTTACCGTGAGGATTTGAATTGATCTAATTGAAAAAATGATGAGTCGTTCACGAAAAGGGCCGAGAGAGTTCAAAATTAACTCACCGTGAAAGCCACCATTTAAAAGAGCCTCAAAAGAAAATGCAATATGCTAAGAAAAGGGACAAATTTGTTTAGTTCATTCCAAAGAAAATATGATATTATTGAGGGAGTTTGGATTGATTAAAAATTTAAACGGGTTTGCACAACTAATCTTAATGTTGAAACATTGCAATTTGACGCTATTATTTATAGAATCATCAAAATTCTGGATTTGTGTGCATGTAGTATGTTTAGTTCATTAAGCTCACTCTTTAATTGTCATATGTCTATGATAAATTTTTATGATTTATCGCTATCAATTAGAGATTCTTGATCATTTCGATGTGTTGGAATTTTGACTCATTTGTTTTAGATTCACGCCCATTCATTCCTTGTCCATGTTTGAGCACATCGGTACCATGTTTGCATGTAACTCGCATTTTAAGTTTTTATGAGTTTTACGTTTTGTGTTAAAAGCCTACTATTTTTGCACTATTTTGCATCTGTCAGGCCCTTCCTAGAATTTTTTTGTGGAAATTTTTTCATTTGGCAATATTTTATAATATTTTTAGGAAAGTGGGAAATTTTGGCAGGTCGCACGAAGTCGTTCAAACGACAACTCATCTCGCGCGAATGAAATCTATACTTCGTTCGAGTGACATACTCATCTCGTTTGAGCGATGTCCCTGGCTCGTTCGAACGACTGGCTAGAAAAATGGCTTCTGATTGGTTTGCAGTCCTCTGGTTCAAATTGGTATATTTTTTGGTACTGCTGAAGAATTTTTGGACTGTCTGGTTCATATGCAGGTTCTTTTATTTCAAAATTTTAATTTTTCATATAGTCTGTTTATCACACCTGATTAATTTTCTATATTCTTTATGTGATTCCTTGGTTTACTAGCTACTGATCTGTCCTTACATGATCATATTTAACTGGTTGTTTCATGATTATCTAGCGTTTTCACTTCTCAAATTGGTATCCAATTGATTTAAATTGGTTTATATTCTCATACTAGATATTTCTAATTGGTTTATCTTTTCACCGGGTTGTCTATTCGAGACAAAAAGGGGGAGAGATGTATGTGATGTAGGGGGGATTTGAGCATATTTTGATTTCATATTTTACAAATTGGTATCTCTGATTGATGTTGGTAGATCACATTGGTATCATTTTCACACTCATCAAATTTGTATCATTTTGTTGCTCAAGTTGTTTAACAAATGAGTGTTTTCAGAGATTATTCATATTGGTATCTATTATTGTTTGGTATCATTTGAATAAATGTATAGGTTTAATTTGTTCCTCCATACTTCACTGGGTATTTGTTTGTCTGTTCATATGTGTAGGTATGCTTCAGCGATTCGAGATTTCAAGTCTACATCACATTCATACAGTTCATGATTTCCGGTGCTACATATTCTAGTCCGTATCCTGTAATTTTTTATTTTGGATTTATGTGATGGGATTTAGGCATCATACGGCTTGACGGCCCGATTAGGCATTTCACTAGTTTAGTTTTGTCCCATAATAGTCAAAAGGGGAGATTTGTAAGGACATAAATTTCTAATTGAGTCCATGTACTGTTTTGACTTAATTCCGTGAACAAAACGTGTTTGTAATATGTCATAGGGTGTTTTTTATCACGATCCCACTCGATTTATGACGTATTGAAGAAATTGAAGACTTTGCGGCAAAGCTTTAAAGATTTAATCATTCTGTAGTTTAAATTGGTGCAAGTTTATTTGTCTTCCAAGTTAATTGCATTTCGAGATCACTCAGGTATGAATGTGTGTAATTAATGGTGCTCGGAATAATTTTTATAAAAGATAAGGATGTATTTTTTATAAAGAAAAATGTTTTAAAATGTTTATAGTGTTTTAAAAGGTTTAAACTACATTTTATGATGATAAGCTTGTAAAAGAGTTTTACATTTTTGGATATCTAATTAGAAGAGACGTTTTAAATAAAAAGTCAAAAAGTTAAACTTTTGCCCTGTCGTTCAAACGACATCCAATCTCATTCGAACGAGATGGGATGTTGCTCGAACGAGTTCCTCAAGTCGTTCGAACGATACATTTTTCGAGGAGGCATTTAAATAGTGTGTGCATCATAATTTCGTAGGTGTGCTTTCTGGAAAATAGTTTTACGAAACAGAACCTTCTTTGCACATGTTTTCTATGGTTTACAAAGCATAAACACATCCTTAGAATTTTGCAAAGATTCGAGTTATCATTCTTATATGCTTACGTGATCTTGCTGCACCAATGTTGTTTGTTCTACACATTGAACACAAAGGGTTTTGCGATGAAGAAAAGAGAAGGACTTCTTGTTCGACATCATAGACGAATCAAAGCCATATCAGTGGACACCGAGACATACGTGGATGCATGTGTTGTGGACAGGTATCATGGAAGATGTAATTTATGCGTGGGCACTATTGAAGAACGGTTGAAGATTAGAAGGAGCGTCAAGACCCATGGGGATCGAGTCTTAGTGTAAGGCTAATCTGTCTTTGTAAAACCATTGTTCATAGTGATTGTCTGGCTTGGGCCGTCCGAGGTTGTTTTCCCGTTTTGGGTTTTTTCCTCGTACATTCGGCGTTGTGAGTATTCTTTACTTTACTTTACTTGCTTTAATCACTAGATGCATGTTTAGTATTAATCAAGATAAAATTGGTTTAAAGTAAGAATTAGGTTTTCACAACTTGGTTTGGTGCTTAATTGAAAGTTGGATAATTTTTTGATAAAAATTGGTTTGAAAGAAAACACACACATATTGGTCACTCTTCAGACCCGTTGTTTGAGAGCACGACCACATTTTACAAACTGTTATACTTAGGCTTAAAAACATGCCGTCAACGGGTAAGAATGTAAAACAATAACTAAACAGCCTAATAAGATGCACAAACACCTCGCACGGGAACTAGTGTAACCCGTAGGAACTGAACGCGTACTCACGGGACAATCGATTTGAGAGCACATCAAAACATTCTAAACTATTGGACTTCGAATTAAAGATATGCCGTCAAAGGGTGAGAACTTAAAATAACAACTAAATGGCACCGCAAGAGGCACGAACACCTTGCATGACACAAATGTAACCCGTAGTAACTGACCGCTTAGTCACGGGACCCCCGAAAAGTGAGCACAACCAAAATTTGAAAAAATTTAAACTTATGATTAAAAACTTGCAGTCAATGGCTGAGAACATAAAACAACCACTAAATGGACCTGTACGCGGAACAAATACCTCGTAATGGACAAATATACCTCGCTGAAACCGACCGTGTTATCAAAGAACCCGCAGTTTGAGAGCACGACCAAAAATTGCAACCTGTTAGACTTTCGCTTAAAAACATAATGTAAAAGGGTAAGAACGTAATACAACAACTTAACAGCCCTATAATATTCACAAACAACTCTCACGGGGACCAATGTAACCTGTAGGAACTGAACGCATACTCACGGGACCCCGATTTGAGAGCACATCAAAACATTTCAAACTGTTCGACTTAGGATTAAAGACATGCCATCAAAGGGTGAGAACTTAAAACAACCACTAAACGGTCCCTTAAGAGGCACGGACACCTAGCATGACACAAATGTAACCCGTAGGAACTGACCGCATAGTCACGGGACCCTCGTATAGAGAGCACGGTGAACTTTTGCAAAATTTTAAACTTAGGATTAAAAACTTGCAGTCAAAGGGTGAGAACGTAAAAAAATCACTAAACGGCCCTATACAAGGCACGAATACCTCGCCCGAGACCAATGTAACTCTCTGAAACCAACCGCATTATCACATAACCCGGAGTTAGAAAGAAAAACCAAAAATTGCAAACTGTTAGCCTTAGAATTAAAAACATGCCGCCAAAGGGTGAGAACATCAAACAATCACAAAATAGCCCCACAAGAGGCACGAACACCTCGTATGGGACCAATGTGACCCGTAGGAACCGATCGCGTAGTCACAGGACCCCCGATTTAAGAGCATGACCAAAATTTACAAATTGCTGGACTTAGGCTTAAAAACACGCCGTCAAAGGTTGAGAACGTAAAAAAGTCACTAAACGGCACCCTAAGAAGTACGAATACCTCGTACGAGACTAATGTAACTGCAGGAAACGATCACGTAGTCACGGGACCCTGCATTGGAGAGAACGACCAAAATTTACAAGATGTTACACTTAGGCTTAAAAATATGCCGTCACCCTACAACCACTAAACGACCCCGTAAGAGGCACAAACACCTTGCATGGGAAAAATGTGACCTACATGAACCGCCCGCGTAGTCTCGGGACCCCCAATTTAAGAGCACGACCAAAATTTGTAAAGTGTCAGACTTAGACTTAAAAACATGCCATTAATGGGTGAGAACTAAAAAACTAAATGGCCCCGTAAGAGGCACGTACACCTCGCACAAGACAAATGTAACTTGTAGGAATTGAGCCCGTATTCACGGGACCCCCGATTAAAGAGCACAACCAAAATTTGTTAACTTTTAGACTTGGGATTAAAAACATGCAGTCAAAGGGTGAGAACCTAAAACAACCACTAAACGACCCTATATGAGGCACGAATACCTCACATGGACGAATGTAACCCTAAAAAACCAACCGCGTTATCACGGGACCCCAGGTTCTAGAGCATGACAAAAATTTGCAACTCGTTAGAGTTAGGGTTAAAAACATGTCGTCAAAGGGTGAGAACGTAAAATAACCACAAAACCACCCCTTAAGTGGAACGAACACCTCGCACGGGACAATGTGACCGCAGAAACCGACTACGTAGTCACGGAAGCCCCGGTTTGAGAGCACGATCAAAATTTACAAATTGCTGGACATAGGCTTAAAAATTTGCCGTGAAAGGGTGAGAATGTAAAACAACCACTAAATGACCCCGTAGGAGTCACGTACACCTCGCATGAGACAAATGTAACCTGTAGAAACTGACAACGTAGTGACGGGACCCTCGTATAGAGAGCACGACCAAGATTTGAAAACTTTTTAACTTAGGATTAAAAACTTGCAGTCAAAGGGTGAGAACGTAAAACAACCACAAAATGGCCCTGTAAGAGGCACGAATACCTCACAGGGGACAAATGTAACCTGCAGGACCCGATCGAGTTGTCACTTGAACCCCGATTTGGGAGCACGACCAAAATTTGCAACCCGTTAGACTTAGGATAAAAAACATGCCGTCAAAGGGTCAAAACGTAAAAACCCCACAAAAGAACCCCGTAAGAGGCACAACCACATCGTACGGTGAAAAGTATGGAACCCCGGGTTTCGAATAATCCACTCGATTAAAAGATAATTTCCTTTTCGATAAATGCGGAAGCGTTGAGATGGTTTTAACTTTAAAAAAAGCAACAAGTTTTAATTTCTCAAAACAAATTAAAACATAATTCAAGTCCTAGAATTTGCCTAAGTCATAATTAACAATTATCCAAAGTTAGGCAAAACCAAATTAATGCAAGTGACTTGAATAAACCAAATTTACCCAATATTTAATTTAAGTCCCAAATTAAATGAGTGTGATAATTAAACCAAATTTTATCTTGAAATAAACCTAAAGCATGGATTCTAAATGATGAGCAAGATAAAATAAACAATGTCACACTACGCCGAGATGTACGAGGAAAAAACCCAAGACGGGAAACAACCTCGGACGGCCCTAGCCACAAGTCCACTAGATATGGAATTACAATTACAAGACAGATAGACTTACAATGACTGACTCGATCCCTCTCAAGCCTCGACGCTCCTTCTCGTAGAAACCTCTTCCTAGCGGACAACCTCGGAACACCACCGCGGTCTCGGAATCCACCGATGGGACTTTATATGGTCACCGTCACCCAAGCATGGAGCCTTTCTCCTTGTGGGTAGAATCTCAACAAAAGTCTTCTTTGTGATGGGGTGTAGAAGCAAACCCGAAACGTCTCTTGAAATCGGTAGAGAAAATCGGTGCCAAAAACTCCAAGCAATTGATATAAATATAGAAACTTGGATAAACAATTATTGGGTGTAAACTAGAGTGTGTATGAATTTTTCATTGAAAATTAACACTCAAAACTTGAACATTTTCCTAAACTAATTTTTCTCTCAAACTCTCTTTTGGAGATAAACAAATGTTGGAAAAGTTGTCTTGGAAAATGTGTTTCCCGCACATAATAAAGTATGAAAAAGGTTGGTTGAAAACCAAGTGGAGGAGTGGGGAAAAACTGCAAAAAACTGCCAAATAACTGTTCCCGCTGGAAGTTTGTTCGAACGAACGTGATTCTCGTTCGAACGAGACTTCTAACGAGTGACCATCCTGGGCTCGTTAGAAGTTCGTTAGATACCTCGTTAGAACGAACATTCGTTCAAACGACATATCAAACGACATATCGAACGACTGTCCAGTTAGGGTCGTTGGCAAAACTCGTTCGAACGAACCTGGTTTGAACGACAAAACTCATTCGAACGAAACAGGTTCGAACGACAAAACTCGTTCGAACGAAATCTGGTTCGAACGAAAAAGCTCGTTCGAACGAAATTTCTAACGAACGACCAGAAAGATTGAAAAATTCGATTTTGGGCCAGAAACTTTGCTATACTTATTTTAAAGTTCTTAATTGATTCTTTCTGAAAATAAAATGCAGTTTTTATTTCACCTAACACCCAATACATATTGTTCCAAGCTCCTATATACATATAATTACATTCATACCTTGGGAGCATGGAACCTTAGTTGATGACATAGAAACGAGGCACGCAAACCGGCATTTTGATGAAGCCTTAAATTCTTCGCCGCTACGTCTTCAACATACACTTCATAGGCTTGAGAATATTACAATAAATACTATCCTATGAATAAATGTTTTTGTCCGGAATTGATCCAAAACTATATATGGACTCAATTGGAAATTTGTGTCCTTACATACGGGACCAATGTGACCTCTTGGAAGCGACTGCGTATTCACGAAACCCCTTGTTTGAGAGAACGTCCAAAATTTACAAAGTGTTGGACTCAGGATTAAAAACTTGTCGTTAAAGGTTGAGAACGTAAAAAAGCCACTAAACGGCCCTGTAAAAAGCATGAACACCTCGTACGGGACCAATGTAAATCGCAGGAACCGGCTGCGTTTTCACGGGAACCTGGGTTTGAGAGCATGACCAAAGTTTGAAAACTGTTAGACTTTGGCTTAAAAACATGTTTTCAAAAGGTGAGAATGTAAAACCGACACTAAACGGCCCCGTAAGAGGCACGAATACCTCATATGGGACAAATGTGACCTACAGGAACCGATTGCATAGTCACGGGATATCCAGTTTGAGAGCACGGAAAATATTTACATCAAGTTAAATTTAAGCTAAAAAATATGCCGTTAAATGGTGAGAACATATAATAACCATAAAATGACCCCGTAAGAGGCACGAACTCCTCACACGGGACTAATGTAACTAGTAGGAATCGATCGCTTAGTCACGGGATTCCCAATTTTAGAGCACGACCAAAATTTGCAAAACTATTGGATTTAGGATTAAAAATAAGCCGCTAAAGGGTGAAAATATAAAACAGCCACAAAGAACCCCATATGATACACGAACACCTCGCATGGGACTAATGTAACCCTCAGTTACCAACTGCGTACTCACGGTACCCCCGGCTTGAGAGCACAACCAAAATTCACAAACTGTTAGACTTAGGCTTCAAACATGTTGTCAAAGGTTGAGAACATAAAACAACCACTAAACAGCCCCATATGAGGCACAAACACCTTGCACGGGGCTAATGTAACCCACAAGAACTGATCGCGTAGTCACGGGACCCTCAAAAAGAGAGCATGACCAAAATTTGCAAACTTTTAAACTTAGGATTAAAAACTTCCAGTCAAAGGGTGAGAACATAAAATAACCACTAAGCGACCCTGTACGAGGAATAAATACCTCGCACGGGACCAATGTAACTCGTTGAAATCGATTGCGTTATCACAGAACCCGCAGTTTGTGAGCACGACCAAAAATTACAACACGTTAGACTTCGGCTTAAAAAATGTCGTCGAAGAGTGAGAACGTAAAAAAAACTAAACATCCCAATAAGACGCACAAACACTTCACTCGAGGACCAATGTAACCCGAAGGAACCGAACGCATAGTCACAAGACCCCTTGTTTTAGAACACGTCAAAAAATTTCAAACTATTAGAATTGGTATTAAAGACATGTACTCAAAGGGTGGGAACTTAAAACAACCACTAAACAGCATCGTAAAAGGCACGGACACCTTGCATGACACAAATGTAACCCGTACGAATTGACCGCGTAGTCACAGGACCCCAGAAAAGAGAGCACGACCAAAATTTTCAAACTTTTAAACATAGGATTAAAAACTTACAGTCAAAGGGTGAGAACATAAAATAACCACTAAACGGACCTGTATGAGGAACGAATACCTCGCACAGGACCAACGTAACTCTTTGAAACCGGCCGCATTATCACAGAACCCACAGTTTGAGAGCACGACAAAAAATTGCAACCTATTAGACTTCGGTTGAAAAAATTCGTCAAATATTGAGAACGTAAAACAACAACTAAATAGAGCCATAAGATGCATAGACACCTCGCTCGTGGACCAATGTAACCCATAGGAACTGAACGCGTAGTCACGGGACACCCAGTTTGAGAGGATGTCAAAAAATTTCAAACTGTTAGACTTAGGATTAAAGACATGTTGTCAAAGGGTGAGAAATTAAGACAACAACTAAATGGACCCGTAAGAGGCACGCACACCTTGCACGACACAAATGTAACTCATAGGAACTAACCGCGTAGTCACGGGACCCCCGAATAGGGAGCACGACAAAAATTTGTAAACTTTTAAACATAGGATTAAAAACTTGCAGTCAAATGGTGAGAAAGTAAAATAACCCCTAAACGTCCCTGCACGAGGCACGAATACCTCGCACGGAACCAATGTAACTCGCTAAAATAGAGCGCGTTATCACAGAACCCACAGTTTTAAAACACGACCAAAAATTGTAAATTATTAGCCTTGGGACTAAAAACATCCCATCAAGGCGTGAGAACGTGAAACAACCACAAAACAACCCCATAAGAGGCAAGAACACCTCTCACGGGACCAATGTGACCCGTAAGAACCGATCGAGTAATCAAGGGACCCCCGATTTGAGATCACGGCCAAAATTTACAAACTGTTGGACTTTGGCTTAAAAACATGTCATGAAAGGTTGAGAACATAAAAAAGCCACCAAACGACCCCTTAAGAAGTAATAACACGTTGTATGGGACCAATGTAATCGCAGAACCGACCGTGTAGTCACGGGACCCCGGGTTAGAGAGAACGACCAAAATTTGCAAGCTTTTACACTTAGGCTTACAAATATGATGTCACCCTACCGCCACTAAACGACCCAAAAGAGGCGAAAACACCCCGCATGGGAAAAATGTGACCTGCAGGAACCGATCGCGTAGTCCTGGAACCCGCAGTTTGAGAGCATGATCAAAATTTATAAACTGTGAGACTTAGACTTAAAAACATGTCATCAAAGGGTGAGAACTAAAAAACAACTAAATGGCCCAGTAAGAGGCATGTACACCTCGCACAGGACCAATGTAACTCGTAGGAACTGACCGCGTCATCACGGGACCCCCAATTAGAGGGCACGATCAAAATTTGCAAACTTTTAGACTTGGGATTACAAACTTGCAGCCAAAGGGTGAGAACGTAAAAAACCCACTAAACGCCCCTGTACGTCACGGGACCCCAGGTTTGATAGCATGACCAAAATTTGCAACATGTTAGGGTTAGGGGTAAAAACATGCCATCAAAGTGTGAGAACGTAAAACAACCACAAAACAACCCCGTAAGAGGAAAGAACACCTCGCATGAGACCGATGTGACCCGTAAAAAGCGACTACATAGTCATGGGACCCCCAGTTTTAGAGCACGACCAAAATTTACAAACTGTTGGACTTACGCTTAAAAACATGCAGTCAAATGTTGAGAACTTAAAAAAACCACTAAATGGTTAAGAAGCATGAACACGTCATATGGGACCAATATAACCAGTAGGAACCGATCGCGTAGTTACGGAACCTCGAGTTTAAGAGCTCGACCAAAATTTGCAAACTATTACACTTAAGCTTAAACACATTATGTCAAAGGTTGAGAATGTAAAATGGCCACTAAACGGCCCTATAAGAGGCACGGACACCTCATATGGGACAAATGTGATCTGTAGGAACTGATCGCGTAGTCACGGGACCCCGATTTCAGAGCACAACCAAAATTTGCAACCTGTTATATTTAGGCTAAAAAATATGCCGTTAGAGGGGGACAAAGTAAAATAGTCATAAAACATCCCTGTAAGAGGCATGAACACGTCACACAGGAGCAATGTAAACCGTAGGAATTAATCGCGTAGTCATCGGATCCCCAATTTGAGAGCACAACCAAAATTTGCATACTGTTAGACTAAGGATTAAAAACGTGCCGTTAAAGGGTGAGAACGTAAATTAGCCACAAAATAGCCTTGTAAGAGGCATGAACACCTATCATGGGAACAATGTTACCCGTAGTTATCGGTCGCATACTCACGGGGGCCCCTATTTGAGAGCACGACTAACATTTTCAAACTGCTAGACTTAGGCTTAAAAATATATCGTCAAAGGGAAAGAATGTAAAACAACCACTAAAAGTCCCCATAAGAGGCATGAATAGTTCGTATGGGACTAATGGAACCCACATGAATAGACCGCGTAGTCACGGGACCCCCGATTTGAGAGCACGACCAAAATTTGCAAACCATTAGACTTATGCTTAAAAACATGGAGTCAAAGGGGGAGAATGTAAAAAAAGCCATTAAACATCCCCATAAGAGGCAATAAAACTTCGCACGGGACAAATATAACCCGTAGGAATTGATCGCGTAGTCACGGGATCCCCGGTTTGAGAGCATGAGAAAAATTTGCAAACTGCTAGACTTAGTATTAAAAACATTACTTCAAAGGGTGAGAACTTAAAAAATCCACAACACAACCCCGTAAAGAGGTACGAACACGTTGCAGGTAACCAATGTAACCAGCAGAAACTGATCACAAAGTCACGGGATCCTAGATTTAGGAGCACAACCAAAATTTACAAGAAGTTAGACTTAGGGGCGTCAAAGGGTGAGAATGTAAAATAATCACTAAAAGGCTCTGTAATAGGAACGAACATCTCGCACGGGACTTATGTAACTTATAGGAATCAACTGCATAGTCACGGGACCTCTGGCTTGAGAGCACGACCAAAATTTACAAACTGTTAGACTTAGGCTTAAAAACAAGCAGCCAAAGGGGGAGAATGTAAAAAATCCACTAAACGGCCCTGTAAGAGTCATGAAAACCCCGCACATGACCAATGTAACCCGTAGAAACTGATCATGTGGTCACGGAACCCCCGGTTTGAGAGCATGAGAAAAATTTGCGAACTGTTAGACTTAGTATTAAAAACATAACTTCAAAGGGTGACAACGTAAAAAAGCCACAACATAACCCCGTGAGAGGTACGAACACCTTGCACAGGACCAATGTAACCCACAGGAACTAATTGCGTAGTCCCGGGATCCCCGATTAGAGAGCACGACTAAAATTTACAAACTTTTAGACTTAGGGGCATAACAACTTGTTATCAAAGGGTTAGCCTGTAAAACAATCACTAAAAGGCCTGAATCCTCACACGAGGCCAATGTAACCTGCAGAAACTGACTGTGTTATCAGTGGACCCCCAGTTGGAGAGCATGACCAAAATTTGTAACCTGTTAGACTTAGGATTAAAAATATGCCGTCAAAGGGTCCGAACGTAAAAAAACTAAAAAACAACCCCATAAGAGGCACGAACACATTGCACGAGACAATGTGACCCTTAGGAACCAATCATGTAGTCACGGGACCCCCGAGCAAGACCAAAATTTACACACTATAGTGCTTAGGCTTAAAAATATGCCGTCAAATGTTGAGAATATAAAAAAGCCATTAAATGACCCCGAAAGAAGTATGAACACCTTGTATGGGACCAATGTTATCTGCAGGAACGTACCATGTAGTCTCGGGACCCAGAGTTTGAGAGCATGACCAAAATTTACAAATTGTTACACTTAGGCATAAAAACATGCCGTCAAAGGTTAAGAACATAAAACATCCACTAAACCACCCCGTACGAAGCACGAACACCTCACATAGGACTATTGTAACCCGCAGGAACTAATCGCGTTGTTACGGGACCCTCGGATTGAAAGCATGACCAAAATTTACAAACTGTTAGATTTAGGCTTAAAAATATGCCGTCAAAGGGTGATAACATAAAAGTACAACTAAACAGCTCCATATGATGCACAAACACCTCGCACGGGGACCAATGTAACCCATAGAAACTGAACACGTACTCATGGGACCCCCGATTTGAGAGTACGACCAAAATTTCCAAACTTTTAGACTTAGGATTAAAAACTTGCAGTCAAAAGGGTGAGAACATAAAACAACCACTAAACGGCCTTGTACGAGGCCCGAATACCTCGTGCGGGACCAATGTAACTCTCTAAAATCGACAATGTTGTCACGGGATCCCTGGTTGGAGAGCATGAACAAAATTTGCAACTTATTAGACTTAGGATTAAAAATATTCCATCAAAGGATGAGAATGTAAAATAACCACAAAATAACCCCGTAAGAGGCATGGGCACCTCGCATGGGACCAATGTGACCAGTAAGAACCGACCACATAGTCACGGGACCCCCGATTTGAGAGCACGACCAAATTTACAAACTGCTTGACTTAGGCTTAAAAACATGTCGTCAAATGGAGAGAAAGTAAAATAAAAACAAAATAACCCCGTAAGAGTAACTAACATCTCGCATGGGACCAATATGATCCGCAAGAACCGACCGCATATTCACGGGATTCCCGATTTAAGAGCACGATCAAATTTAAAACCTATTAGATTCAAGATTAAAAATATATGTTCAAAGCGTGAGAATGTAAGACAACCACTAAAAGTCCCCATAAGAGGTTCTAACACCTCACACGAGACCAATGTAACCTGTAGGAAATGATTGCATAGTCAGAGGACCTCTAGTTTGAGAGCACAAGCAAAATTTACAAACTGCTAGACTTAGGATTAAAACATACCATCAAAGGGTGTGAACATAAAAAAGAAACTAAATGACCCCGTAAGATACACAAAAACCTCATGGGACCAATGTAACCTGCAGGACCGGACTGCGTAGTCACGGGACCCCTAGTTTGAGAGAACGACCAAAATTTGCAAACTGTTGGACTTAGGATTATGAACATGCCGTCATACTGTGAGAATGTTAAAAAACCACTAAACGGCCCCGTAAGAGGCACGTACACCTAGGAAGAGACAAATGTAATCCATAGGAACTGACCGCGTAGTCACGGGACCCGCGATTAGAGAGCATGACCAAAATTTACAAACTTTTAGACTTAGGATTAAAAACATGTGGTCAAAGGGTGAAAACACAAAACAGGCACTAAAGGGCCTCGTAAGAGGGACGAACACCTCTCATGGTACCAATGTAATCTACAGAAACCGACTGCGTAGTGATTCAACCCCCGATTTGATGGCACGACCTAAATTTGGAAAATGTTCGACTTACCCTTAAAAACCTACCGTCAAAGTGTGAGAACATAAAACAATCACAAAACAACCCTGTAAGGGGCACGAACATCTCGTATGGGACCAATGTAACCCGTAGTTACGGATCGTGTAGTCATGGGACCCTCGGTCTGAGAGGACGACGGATATTTGAAAACTGTTAGACTTAGGCTTAAAAACATGCCATCAAAGGGTGATAACGTAAAACAAACACTAAAAGGCTCCGTAAGAGGCACGAACACCTCCCACGGGACTTATGTAACCCCCAATAACTGACCGTATAGGCACGGGACCCTCGGTTTAAGGGCATGACCAAAATTTACAACCTATTAGACTTAGGGTCAAATATATGTAGTCAAAGGGTGAGAACGTAAAACAACCACTAAAAGTCCCCATAAGAGGCACTAACACCTCACGCGGGACCAATGTTACGTAGTCACGGGACCCCCAGTTTGAGAGCACGACCAAAATTAACAAATGGTTAGACTTAGGATTAAAAACATGTTGTCAAAGGTTGAGAACATAAAAAATCAAGTAAACAACCCCGTAATATGCATGAAAACATCGCACGGAACTGTTAGAAGTACGAACACCTTGTACGGGACCAATGTAACCCACAGGAACCAACCCCGTAGTCACGGGACCTTGCGTTTGAGAGGATGACCAAAATTTGCAAACTATTACACTTAGGCTTAAAATTATGTCGTCACCATACACACACTAAACGGACCCGTAAGAGGCACGAACACCTCGCATGGGGAAAATGTGACCTACCGAAAGCGATTGCTTAGTTACGAGACCCCTAGTTTGAGAGCACGACCAAGATTTACATCTTGTTAGATTTAGGCTAAAAAACATGTCATCACGAGGTGAGAACTTAAAATAACCACAAAACGGCCCCGTAAGAGGAATGTGCACCTCACACGGGACAAATGTAACCCGCAGGAATCGACGACATAGTCATGGGACCCCAAATTTGAGGGCACGACCAAAATTTGCAAATTGTTAGCCTTATGATTAAAAACATCTCATCAAATGGTGAGAATGTAAAACAACCACAAAATAGCCCCGTAAGAGGCACGAACACCTCACATGGGACCAATGTAACTCGTAATTACTGACTGCGTAGTCACGAGCCCCCGATTTGAGAGCATGGCAAAAATTTTAAAATTGTTAGAGTTTGGCTTAAAAACATGTTGTCTAAGGGTGAGAACATAAAAAATCACTAAAAGGCCCCGTACGAGGCACAAACACCTCACATAGGACTTATGTAACCCATAAAAACTGACCGCGTAGTAACGGGACCCCCAATTTGACAGCCCGACCAAAATTTGCAACATGTTAGACTTAGGCTTAAAAATATGACATCGAGGGGTGAGAACGTAAAACAGCAACTAAAAGGCCCCGTAAGAGGCACTAACACCTCGGACGGGTCCAATGTAACCCATAGAAACCGACTACGTAGTCATGGGATACCCGGTTGGAGAGGACTACCAAAATTATCAATTTGTTATACTTAGGCTGAAAAGCATGTCACCAGATGGTGAGAATGTAAAAAAGCTTGTAAACAGCCCCGTAAGAGGAACGAACACCTCATACGGGACCAATGTAACTTATATGAACTGACTGCGTAGTCACATGACCCCCAGTTTAAGAGCACAACTAAAATTTATAAACTGTTAGACTTGGACTAAAAAACACGTCATCAAAGGATGAGAACATAAAAAAGAAACTAAAAAACCCCGTAAAACGCAAGAAAAACTCGCACGGGATCAACGTAACCCGCAGTAACCGACCGTATTGACACGGGATCCCCTGTTCGACAACACGATCAAAATTTGAAGACGGTGAGATTTAGGATTAAAAACATGTCGTCAAGGGGTGATAACATAAAAAAAACCACAAAACGGCCCCGTAAGAGGCACGTACACCTCGCAGGAGTCAAATGTATCCCGTAGGAACTGACTGCGTAGTCACAGAATCCCAGGTTGGAGGGCATGACCAAAATTTGCAAACTATTACACTTGAGCTTAAAATTAGGCCGGCACCCTAAAGCCACTAAACGGCCCTGTAAGAGGTACTAACACCTTGCATGGGACAAATGTGACCTACCGTAACCAACCGCGTAGTCACGAGACCCCCAGTTTGAGAGCATGACCAAAATTTACAACTTGTTAGATTTAGTCTAAAAATCATGCCGTCACAGGTGAGAACGTAAAACAGCAACAAAATGGCCCCGTAAGAGGCATGAACACCTCACACGGGACCAATGTAACCCATAGGAATCGACCACATAGTTATGGGACCCCCAATTTGTGAGGATGACTAAAATTTGCAAACTTTTAGCCATAGGATTAAAACATTTCCTCAAAGGGTGAGAACGTAAAACAACCACAAAATAGCCCCGTAAGAGGCACGAACACCTCACATGGGACAAATGTAACCCGTAGTTAACGATCGCGTAGTCACGGGACCCGGTTTGAGAGCACGATAAAACTTTTCAAATTGTTAGACTGAGGCTTAAAAAATTTCCGTCAAAGGGTGAGAACGTAAAACAACCCCTAAAAGGCCCCGTAAAATGAATGAACATCTCGCACGAGACTAATGTAACCCACAGGAACTCACCGCGTGGTCACAGGACCCACGGTTTGAGAGCACGACCAAAATTTGCAACTTGTTAGACTTAGGCTTAAAAATATGCCGTAAAAGGGTGAGAATGTAAAACATCCACTAAAAGGACCCGTAAGAGGCTCTAACTCCTCGCATGAGACGAATGTAACCTATAGGAACCGACTGCTAGTCACGGGACCCCCAGTTTGAGAGCACGGCCAAAATTTACAAATTGTCAGACTTAAGACTTAAAAACATGTCGTAAAAGGGTGAGAACATAAAAAAGAAACTAAATAACCCCGTAAGATGCACGAAAAACTCGCACGGTACAAATGTAACCTGCAGGAATTGACCGCGTTGTCACGGGACCCCCTTTTTAGATGACGGCCAAAATTTGCAAGCTGTTAGACTTAGGATTAAAAATATATCGTCAAAGGGTGAGAACAGAAAAAATGACTAAACAGCCCCATAAGAGGCACGTACACCTCGCATGGGACAAATTTAACCCATAGGAACTGACCGTGTAGTCCTGGGACCCCCGATTAGAGAGCACGACCAAAATTTGCAAACTTTTAGACTTAGGATTAAAAGCTTACATTCAAAGGGTGAAAACCTAAAAAAACCACTAAACGGACTTGTACGAGGCACGAATACCTCACACGGGACCAATGTAACCAGCAAAAACTGACTGCATTGTCACGGGACCCCAGGTTAGAGATCATGACCAAAATTCACAACCTGTTATACTTATGGTTAAAAATATGGCGTCAAAGGGTGAGGACGTAAAACAACCACAAAACAACCCCTTAATATGCATGAACACCTCGCACGAGACAATTGTGAGCCATAGGAACTGACCTCGTAAAATAACCATAAAACATGCCGTCAAAGCTTGAGAATGTAAAATAGCCACTAAATGGCCCCATAAGAGGCATGGACACGTCGTACGGGACTAATGTAACCTGCAAGAAATGACCGCGTAGTTAGGGGAGCCCGAGTTTGAGAGCACGATCGAAATTTTCAAACTGCTACTCTTAGGCTCAAAAACATGTAGTCAAGGGGTGAGAATGTAAAACAACCACTAAACGGCCCCGAAAGAGGCATGAACACCTAGCATGGGACAAATGTGACCTGCAGGAAATGGTCAAGTAGTCACTGGACCCCAATTTGAGAGAACAACCAAAATTTACAACCTATTAGATTTAGGCTAACACATATGCCGTCAAAGGGTGAGAACGTAAAAAAGCCACAAAATGGCCCCGTAAGAGGTACAAACACCTCATACGGGACCGATGGAACCCGAACGAATTGATCGCATAGTCAAGGGACCCCCAATTTGAGAGCATAATAAAAATTTGCAAATTATTTGACATATGCTTAAAAATATGCCATCAAAACGTGAGAATGTAAAACAGGTAATAAACGGCCCCGTTAGAGGCACGAACACCTCATATGGGACAAATGTGACCTGCAGGAACCGACCTCTTTGTCACAGGACCCAGATTGAGAGCACAACCAAAATTTGCATCTTGTTAGATTTTGGCCTAAAAATATGCCCTTAGAGGGTGAGAATGTAAAACCGCCACAAAATGGCCCTGTAGGAGGTACGAACACCTCACACGGGACCAATGTAGGAATCGACCACATAGTCATGAGACCCCTAATTTGAGAGCACGACCAAAAATTTTGAGCTGTTAGACTTAGTATTAAAAACATGTCATCAAAGGGTGAGAATGTAAAATATCCACAAAATAGCCTCGTAAGAGGCACGAATACCTCGCATGGGACCAATGTTACCCGCAGTTATCGATCGCATAGTCACGGGACCCCCAGTTTGGGAGCAGAACATAAAATTTGCAAACTTTTAGACTTAGGCTTAAAAATATGTCGGGAAAGGGTGAGAACGTATAACAACCACTAAAAAGCCTTGTATGAGGCATGAACACCTCGCAAGGGACTAATGTAACCCATAAGAGTTGACCGCATAGTCACGGGACCTCGGGCTTGAGAGTACGACCAAAAGTTGCATACTGTTAGACTTAGGCTTAAAAACATGCCATCAAAGGGAGAGAACATAAAGTGACCACTAAAAGGCCCCGTAAGGGGCACTAACACCTCGCGCGGGACCAATCTAACATGTAGGAACCGACTGCATAGTCACGGGACCACCAGTTTGAGAGCACGGCCAAAATTTACAAACTATTGGACTTAGGCTTAAAAACATATCGTCAAAGGGTGAGAACGTAAAAAAGCCACTAAACGATCGCTTAAAAGGCACGACACCTCGTACAGGACTAATGCTACCCACAAGAACTGATCGCGTATTCACGGGACCCTCGATTTGAGGGCACGATCAAAATTTGTAATCTATAACACTTGGGCTTAAAAACTTACCATCAAAGGTGAGAAAGTAAAACAAGTAATAAAAGGCCCCGTAAGAGGCGTGAACACCTCACACGGGACAAATGTAACCTGCATGAACTGATCGAGAAGTCACGGGACCCCCGATTTGAAAGCATGGCCAAAATTTGCAAATAGTTAGACTTATGCTTTAAAACATGTCGTCAAAGGGCGAGAACGTGAAAATCCCACTAAACAGTCGCATAAAAGACATGAACACCTTGCACAGGACCAGTGTTACTTGTAGAAATTGACCATGTAGTCACGGAAACCCCGGTTTGAGAGCATGAACAAAATTCACAAACTCATACACTTAGGGTTAAAAACATGCCGTCAAAGGGTGAAAACGTAAAAAAACCACAAAAATGCCCCGTAAAAGGGACGTACACCTCGCATGGGCCAAATTTAACCCATACAAACTGATCGCATAGTCATGGGACCCCGAGTTTGAGAGAACGACCAAAATTTGCCAACTATTACACTTAGGATTAAAATAAAGTCGTCACCCTAAAACCATTGAACGGCTCCGTAACAGGCACGAACACCTCGCATGTGACACATGTGACTTGCAGGAACCAACCGCATAGTCGAGAGACCCCTAGTTTGAGAGCCTGACCAAAATTAATAACTTGTTATATTTAGGATAAAAAACATGTCGTCACAGTGTGAGAACGTAAAATAACCACAAAACGGCCCCAAAAGAGGCATGGACACCTCACACGGGACCAATGTAACCCGTAGGAATAGACCGCGTAGTCATGAGACCCCTAATTTGATAGCATGGCGAAAATTCGGAAACAATTAAACTTAGTTTTAGAAACATGCCATCAAAGGGAGAGAACGGAAAATAGCCAAAAAATAGCTCCGTAAGAGGCATGAACACCTCACATGGGACAATTATTACCCGCATTTATCGATCGCGTAGTCACGGAGTCCCCAGTTTGGGATCATGGCCAAAATTTGCAAACTGTGATGACAAAGAGTGAGAACATAAAAAAATTACTAAAAATCCCCATACTAGGCACGAACACCTCGCAAGGGACTAATGTAACCCATAAGAACTGATCGCATACTCATGGGACCTCCGGTTTGAGAGCACGACCAAAATTTGTAACCTGTTAGACTTAGTCTTAAAAACATGCCTTCAAAGGGTGAGAATGTAAAACGATCACTAAATGTCCCCGTAAGAGGCGTAAACAACTCTCAAGGGACCAATGTAACCCGTAGGAACGAATCGCTTATTCACGGGACCCCCGATTAGAGACCACGACCAATATTTACAAACTTATAGACTTAGGATTAAAAACTTGGAGTCAAAGAGTGAGAACGTAAAACAACCACTAAATGGCCCTGTACGAGGCACGAATACCTTGCACGAGACCAATGTAACCGGTAAAAACTGACTGCGTTTTCATGGGACCCCCGATTTGAGAGCACGACCAAAATTTGCAAACTCTTAGACATGGGGTTAAAAATATGCCTTCAAAGGGTGAAAACATATGACAATCACTAAATCGCCCTGTAAGAGGGATGAACACCTCTCATGGGACCAATGTGACCTGAAGGAACTGATCGAGTAGTCACGAGTCCCCCGGTTTGAGGGCACGACCAAAATTTACAAAATGTTGGACTTAGGCGTAAAAACATGCCGTCAAAGGGTGAGAAGGTAAAAAATCCACTAAACGGCCCTGTAAGAAGCACGAACACCTCGCATGGGACCAATGTAACCTGTAAGAACCGACTGCGTAGTCACGGGACCCCCAGTTATAGAGCACGACCCAAATATACAAACTGTTAGACTTATGCTTAAAAATATGTCGTCAAAGGGTGTGAACGTAACAAGCAAATAAACACCCCCTAAGATGCACGAACACCTCGCACATGACCAATGTAACCCGTAAGAACTAACTTCATAGTCACGGGACCCCCTGTCACGACCCCGACCCAAAATAACATTAGGTAACGAGTGTCTTGACATGCCACCATGGCAACAAATATTCCAATTTAATTGTTTCCATAAATAAATGCAACAGATATATTATCACATGGTTATGAAGCGTAAAATACTGAAAGTAAAGGAATTACGTCATCAGAGCTTTCTAAAGTAAACTTCATACATATTAAAAGTAACAACGAGTTACAACTTAAGAAAAAATTTAAACCTCATTACAAGAGAGCTAGACATGCTCTAAATAAACATTTTACAAAAAAGCTCTAAAAGCTAAATCTTCAATATAGTCCATTTTCATTCCATCCGTGAGCCTAAACGTTTCCTGAAAAATGGTTATTTATACAACATCAGCTTAAAGCCGAATGAGGTTCAATCTCAAAACATTCCAGGGTTTTCAGATAATATATACCTATTCAAGTCAAAAGAGAAGGAATATACATATATGGAGAGGAACTTGCAGTAAATAGATATATATTTTAAAATAATAGTATATATATCACAATTGGATAGCTCAGAATAAGAAGAATGCAACAAATCAAATGTGATATCTTTTTCTTTCAATCATATCATTTTAATGGCCAAGTACACTCTAATACCATATTCTTCTACCGTATTATACCCCGTTAGTTGAGGGTCAATCGAACTAGTTCGTCACAATGCCTTATTTAGGGCACACCAGCGATAACCCAGCTGGGAAGGTCAGTCAGTAAAGAGTTCCCTTAGGACGAATCAGATTTCCAATATTCAATCTCATTTTCAATACTCATTTAAGTCAGTATGTCTATATGGACAAATATAAACATATCACAATGGATCAATTATCGGTATCAGATGCATTTTGAGAATAAAAGTAGTTCACAAAATATATATAGTTTTCATACTATCATATAATTAAAATGCGTAAGGAATGTCAGAGTACTCACCCAAAATGGAGGTTAAATTTACTGGTATTGAGTCTTCGATCACACATTAATCTGATAAAAATTTAAGTACAGATTCTAAGGTCCAGTTTATACTATACTATCCTCTTCTTTTAAAGGATTACTGAATCCCTATTTGTTAACTCTTAAAACTCATTGATCGTAATTGAAGAATTCAATTCATAGTTTTTCCTCATCAGTAGGTTCCCAGTAGAGACGGAGTGTCACAGGGGCACCACTTAAATACCATCTCATCTAGACAGAACATTTTCGGATTCATTCCCAGTAGAGATGGAGGGTCACAGGGGCACCACTTAAATACCATCTCATCTAGACAGAACTTCACCGGGCCTGACTTTGGAATTACTTAAATGGGATTCCATAATAACGAGTAATTTCTTTAAAAAGAATCATTTTTTAAAAGCGTATAATTTCAAACAAGTTTATAAAATCAACTTGGATTAAGTTTTGATTAGTGAATTCTTTATTGTATTTTACCAGCATAATTACTAAGTAAAGCTATAAGATAATAAATTAAAACTATAAAGATGCATTATAACATTAAGATTACCTTAAGATGAATATCCCTAAGAACTTCTTCTTAAACTTTCTCACACTTTCTCTCACTATTTCTTTCTATAATTCTCAAGGAATTGGTGTGAGTGTCAAATGATACCCAAAGGCCCTATTTATAGTTTTCCAAAGATATCACTGCATTGACACGTGTCCATGCTGACCAAGCTTTTACAATGGGAGTCAGCGTTGACGTGTCACGTAACGGAGGCATCTTGCAGTCTTATTTCACTGGACTGCGACACATGTTTTAGCTTCTCCTCTAACGACGACACGTGTTTTGTCTTTTCGTTTAACGACGACACATGTACGGTGTAGGTTTCAAAACCAAGCACGAGGTATCGAGCACGAGGTGGAAAGGAATTAAGGGTATAAGGGTCATTTCGAACCTGAAGGGCATTTTGGTAATTTCACACCATATATTTTCAATATTTCTTATAGGTCCCTGAAAAATATTTTATTTATGAAAAGGCCCCTTTTTATTTTTCATTTTGGTCCCTGAAACTTTCTTTATTAAAACCAAGTCCCTAAAGTTTCATAAAATTATATTTTCTACCCCAAAACTTATCACTTAGCTTAGGATGTGCCATAAAATCTCAATCTGACCCATTTTACCGTTGATTCGTCAAATTTAAAAAGGGATCTGCCATATTAAGAACTCGAAATATCATATATGTAATAATATATCATTATTAGATAGTAAGTGTGACGAAATTGAAAGAAGACAATTATATATTGGCATAAGAAAATGGGGTCATTATATCCTACCCTCCTTAAAAAAAGTTTGGTCCCCAAACTTTACTTACATTAATTTCCAAAAAGGTGGAGATATCGTTCTTTTATTTCATCTTCCCGCTCCTATGTTGCTTCTTCAACAGAATAATTCCTCCATAATACTTTGACTAGTGGAATAACCTTGGTTTGTAATATTTTATCTTTATGGTCCAAGATTTCCACTGGATGCTCAATGTATGTAAAATCTTCTCTAACTTGAAGAGGATCGTGGCTTAAGATATGTGCTGGATCAGGGATGTATTTCGTCATCATTGAAACATGAAACACATTATGCACACTAGAGAGTTCAGGGGGTAAGGCTATTCGATACGCAACAACACCTATCCTTTCAAGGATTTTAAAAGGTCCTATGTATCTTGGACTCAACTTTCCTTTCTTCCCAAATCGGATTACTCCCTTTGTCGGTGATACTCGTAAGAAAACATAGTCTTCTCTTTGGAATTCTAACAGTCGGTGTCTATTGTCAGCATAACTCTTTTGACGACTTTGAGTGATTTGAAGTCGGTCTCGTATCGATTTCACTTTCTCTGTTGTGACCTGAATCAATTCTGGTCCCAATAATTTTCTTTCTCCATCTTCTACCCAACATGCAGGAGAACGACACCTTCTACCATAGAGTGCCTCATACGGAGCCATTTGAATACTTGCTTGATATCTATTATTATATGCAAATTCCACTAACGGTAAATGATCATCCCAATTCCCCTTCAAATCAAGTACACATGACCTAAGCATATCCTCTAAGGTTTGGATAGTTCTCTCAGATTCTCCGTCTGTTTGAGGATGAAAAGCAGTGCTGAAATTCAATTTTGTTCCCATGGCTACTTGTAGACCTTTCCAAAAGCGATACACGAATCTAGGGTCACGATCAGAAATAATTTAAATTGGGGTTCCATGAAGCTTAATAATTTCCCGCATATATAATTTAGCTAGCTTTTCTAAGGAATGGGTAATCTTAATGGCAAGAAAATGAGCAGATTTAGTTAAACTATCAATAATTACCCAAATGGAATCATTACCATTGGAACTCCTTGGTAGCCCTATCACAAAATCCATGGTAATATGTTCCCATTTGTACTCAGGGATTGGTAAAGGTTGTAATAATCCTGATGGTTTTTTATGTTCATCTTTTACTTGTTGATAGATCAAACACTGAGATACAAACTCTGCTATCTCCTTTTTCATGTTATTCCACCAAAACACTTCTCGGAGATCTCTGTACATCTTGGTATTTTCGGGATGAACTGTGAATCTCGAGTAATGACCTTCCTCCAAAATCTGCCTCTTTAGTTGGGCATCACCAGGTATACAGACTCTATTTCCAAACCTTAATATATCATCTTGTATCGCAAATTCAATTTTTTTCCCTTCAATAACCTCTTCTTTAATCTTCCTCTGTTGTGGGTCATTTATTTGTGCAACTTTAATTCTTTCCATCAACGTGGGTTGTATTTGTAAGTTTGCGATTATTCCTCCTTTGCTATAAATACGTACATCTATTTCCATACTTCTCAAATCTTTCAATAGAGCTTCCTAGATGGTAATAAGGCATGCTAAATTTGGTGTAGACTTTTTACTCAATGCGTCGGCAACTACATTAGCTTTCCCCGGGTGATAGTGAATATTTACATCATAATCCTTCATCAATTCTAACCACTCCTTTGTCTCATGTTTGATTCCTTCTGAGTAAAGATATATTTCAAACTCTTATGATTAGTGTAAATCTCACAAGTCTCACCATACAAATAATGTCCCCAAATCTTAAGAGCAAAAATTACCGCTGCTAATTCTAAGTCATGAGTTGGATAATTTTGCTCATGGGATTTTAATTGTCTCGAGGCATAAGCTACTACTTTTCCATTTTGCATTAGCACACATCCCAAACCATTTTTAGAAGCATCACTATAAATCACAAATCCTCCTGTACCGAAAGGAATAGTCAAAATTGGGGCAGTTACTAATCGATTCTTAAGTTCTCGAAAACTATTCTCAACTTCCTCAGACCATTCATATTTCACCATCTTTTGTGTTAACCTAGACAGAGGTTGGTCAATACTAGAAAATCCTTCAATAAATCTTCGATAATAACCTGTTAATCCTAGGAAACTATGAATCTCCATTACATTAGTTGGTCTTGGCCAATCTAGTATAGTCTCGATCTTTTGAGGATCAACTGACACTCCCTCCTTGGATATGACATGTCCTAGAAAAGAGACACTAGGCAACCAAAATTCACACTTATTTAATTTCGCACATAATTTCTCTTTCCTAAGGATTTGTAATACTATCTCCAAATGCTTCTTGTGTTCTTAAATACCTTTAGAATAAATAAGGATGTCATCAATGAAAACAACCACACACTGATCCAGATATTTCCTAAACACTCTATTCATCATATCCATAAAAGCGGCTGGTGCATTAGTTAATCCAAATGGCATCACAAGAAATTCATAGTGACCATATCTAGTACGAAAAGATGATTTTGAAATAGCCTCTTCCTTAATCTTCAATTGGTGATACCCTGACCTAAGGTCAATCTTCGAAAATACTTGCGCACCTTGCAGTTGGTCAAAAAAATCATTTAAACAAGGTAAGGGGTATTTATTCTGAATGGTCACCTTATTTAGTTCACGATAATCTTTACATAACCTCATCGTCCCATCCTTATTTTTAACAAATAACACTGGAGCACCCCAAGGGGATATACTAGGTCTAATAAAACCCTTGTCTAATAGATCTTGTAATTGAACTTTTAATTCCCTTAATTCTAAAGGTGCCATGCGATAAGGTGCTTTTGAGATTGGTGTAGTTCCAGGAATAAGATCAATGGTAAATTCTACTTCTCTACTAGGAGGTAGACTGGGAAAATCATCTGGAAAAATATCTGGAAAAAGCCTAGCTATAGGAATATCTTCTAAATTAGGCTCTTTTGTTTGCAAATCAATAACACTGGCAAGGAATCCTTGACATCCCTTCTTAAGAAAATTACAAGCTTGCATTGCAGAGATAATACATATGGGAGATAAGATGCTAGTTCCTTCAAAACTAAATTCTGGTTGGTTAGGAATTTGGAAAATAACTCTCTTCTCAAAATAATCCACCCTAGCATGATATGATGCTAACCAATCCATCCCTAAAATGACTTCAAAATCTCTTATGTATAAAACTATCAAATCAATGAATATTTCATGACTACTGACATTTATAGGGCAAGACTTATATACTAATGTTCCCGTTAATAACTCACCCGAAGGAGTAGAAACGTGTATGATATGATTCAAGGATTCAGGAATATTAGGAAAGCGATTAACAAAACGCACAGACACAAATGAATGGGTAGAACCAGGATCAATTAAAACTTGAAAAGGTTGTGCACATATAGAAAGTGTACCTGACACTATTGCATTAGAAGCCTTTGTATCGGAAAGATTAAAGACTCTACCTTGTCTGTGCTGATCCTTATTATCATTAGAATTATTTGTTGCCGCCTTCCCTTTGTTAGGAAAATCTCGCATTTTATGTCCGTTATGGCCACACCCAAAGCAACTCCCCGTCTCCAGGTAACACGGTCGCGCTCTATGAATATTACCACAACGTTGGCATTTATCAACATTAAAGGGTTTGTTTACTAAAGGTTGTCCTATATTAGGTATAGTCCTAAACGGTTTGTTATTGGTGTTCCTTCCTCTTTGTTCTCCAAACTTCCTCTTCCCCTCTCTAACCTGATTATATTCTTCACTGTCCTTCTCAGCTATTGTTGACCTAGCCACCACGTCATTATATGATGTCAACTTTAGGATGGAAATTCGGCTACGAATATTCAACCTTAACCCACGTTCAAACTTTTTGGCTCTTAAAACATCGGTTATCACAACATGAGGTGCAAAACGGGATAACTCAGTAAACTTTGCCTCATATTGACTAACCATCATATTTCCATCAACCAGACCCATGAAGTCAGCTACTTTTTGGTCTTGCACCGTTTCGAGAAAGTATTTCTTGTAGAAGATCACTAAGAAGTCATTCCAACCTATGGGATTATTCCTTTCCCCATGCATTCTCTTAGTCATTCTCTACCAATGTTTGGCTTCACCTTCTAACACGAATGTTCCAAATAAAACCCGTTGTTCATCTGTACACTTAAGAACATCGAACATCTTTTCCATTTGCATCACCCAATTTTTTGCTTTAGTGGGGTTAGAAGTACCTTTAAAAGATGGAGTATTCAACTTCTTGAACTGTTCAATAGTACAACTACTTAGTTCAAGATTCCTTGGTGCTCCATTATTCAGTTGATGCTCCACAATTCTTGCTAGACTTTCAATTGCCTTGATGCACCTTCCAGTCCTTCCATACTCGAACCACTAGCTCCTGGAGTTGATCTTGCCTTGGTCATTTTCTACAGTCATGGCCAAGTGTAAGATGTATTATACTAGCCAAAGATTGCAATTTAGAAGAACAATGATATATAAATAATTATATATATTTTAATACATGTGGAGGGTTATCACATAAGTCGCATATTTAATCCTGTATCCTACGTATGGAAACTTAAAATCTATAACGTTCGAAACTTATGTTCAGTACTCTATGGGTTCATAACCTATGCTCTGATACCACCTCTGTCACGACCCCGACCCAAAATAGCATTAGGTAATGAGTGTCTTGACATGCCACCAAGGCAACAAATATTCTGATTTAATTGTTTCCTTAAATAAATGCAACGGATATATTATCACATGGTTATGAATCGTAAAATACTGAAAGTAAAGGAATTACGTCATGAGATATTTCTAAAGGAAACTTCATACATATTAAAAGTAACAACGAGTTACAACTTAAGAAAAAATTTAAACCTTATTACAAGAGAGCCAGACATGATCTAAATAAACATTTTACAAAAAGAGCTCTAAAAGCTAAATCTTCAATAAAGTCCATTTTCGTTCCGTCCGTGAGCCTAAACGTTTCCTGAAAAATGGTTATTTATACAACATCAGCTAAAAGCCGAATGAGGTTCAATCTCCAAACATTCCAGGGTTTTCAGAAAATATATACCTATTCAAGTCAAAAGAGAAGGAATATACATATATGGAGAGGAACTTGCAGTAAATAGATATATATTTTGAAATGATAGTATATATATCACAATTGGATAGCTCAGAATAAGAAGAATGCAACAAATCAAATGTGATATCTTTTTCTTTCAATCATATCATTTTAATGGCCAAGTACACTCTAATACCATATTCTTCTACCGTATTATACCCCGGTAGTTGAGGGTCAATCGAACTAGTTCATCACAATGACTTATTTAGGGCACACCAGCAATAACCCAGCTGGGAAGGTCAGTCAGTAAAGAGGTCCCTTAGGCCGAATCAGATTTCCAATATTCAATCTCATTTTCAATACTCATTTAAGTCAGTATGTCTATATGGACAAATATAAACATATCACAATGGATCAATCATCGGTATCAAATGCATTTTGAGAATAAAAGCAGTTCACAAAATATATATAGTTTGCATACTATCATATAATAAAAATGCGTAAGGAATGTCAGAGTACTCACCCAAAATGGAGGTTAAATTTACTGGTATTGAGTCTTCGATCACACGTTAATCTGATAAAGATTTAAGTACAGATTCTAAGGTCCAGTTTATACTATACTATCCTCTTCTTTTAAAGGATTACTGAATCCCTATTTGTTAACTCTTAAAACTCATTGATCGTAATTGAAGAATTCAATTCATAGTCTTTCCTCATCAGTCGGTTCCCAGTAGAGATGGAGGGTCACGGGGGCACCACTTAAATACCATCTCATCTAGACAGAACATTTTCGGATTCATTCCCAATAGAGATAAAGGGTCACAGGGGCACCACTTAAATACCATCTCATCTAGACAGAACTTCACCGGGCCTGACTTTGGAATCACTTAAATGGGATTCCATAATAACGAGTAATTTCTTTAAAAAGAATCATTTTTAAAAGCGTATAATTTCAAACAAGTTTATAAAATCAACTTGGATTTGTTCTAAATTTTAAGTTTTGATTAGTGAATTCTTTATTGTATTTTACCAGCATAACTACTAAGTAAAGCTATAAGATAATAAATTGAAACTATAAAGATGCATTATAACATTAAGATTACCTTAAGATGAATATCCCTAAGAACTTCTTCTAAAACTTTCTCACACTTTCTCTCACTATTTCTTTCTATAATTCTCAAGGAATTAGTGTGAGTTTCAAATGATCCCCAAAGGCCCTATTTATAGTTTTCCAAAGATATCACTGCATTGACACGTGTCCATGCTGACAAAGCTTTTACAATGGGAGTCCGCGTTGACGTGTCACGTAACGGAGGCATCTTGCAGTCTTATTTCACTGGACTGCGACATGTGTTTTAGCTTCCCCTCTAACGACGACACGTGTTTTGTCTTCTCCTTTAATGACGACACGTGTATGGTGGAGGTGCTAAAATCAAGCACTAGGTGGAAAGGTATTAAGGGTATAAGGGTCATTTCGAACCTGAAGGGCATTTTGGTAATTTCACACCATATATTTTTAATATTTCTTATAGGTCTCGGGAAAATATTTTATTTATGAAAAGGACCCTTTTTGTTTTTCATTTGGTCCCTGAAACTTTCTTTATTAAAACCAAGTCCCTAAAGTTTCATAAAATTATATTTTCTACCCCAAAACTTATCACTTAGCTTAGGATGTGCCATAAAATCTCAATCTGACCCATTTTACCGTTGATTCTTCAAATTTAAAGAGGGATCTGTCATATTAAGAACTCGGAATATCATATATGTAATAATATATCATTATTAGATAGTAAGTGTGACGAAATTGAAAGAAGATAATTATATATTGGCATAAGAAAATGGGGTCATTACACCCTCGATTTGCGGGCCCGACATAAATTTGAAAACTGTTAAACTTATGATTAAAAATATGCTATCAAAAGGTGAGAACGTAAAACAACCACTAAACGTCGTTGTAAGAGGAACATAAACAGCGCAGAGGCCAAATGTAACTCGTAAGAACTCACCGCATAATCATGGGACCCCCGATTAGAGAGCACAACCTAAATATGTGAACGTTTAGACTTAGGATTCAAAACTTGTAGTCTGAGGTTGAGAACATATTATAACCACTAAACGGACCTGTATGAGGCGCGAATACCCAATTTGAGAGCATGACCAAAATTTGCAAACTCTTAGACTTAAGATTAAAAACATGCCATCAAATGGTGAGAACATAAGACAATCACTAATCGGCCTCGTAAGAGGCAAAAAAAAATTCACGGGACAATTCTGACCCGTAAGAATTGACCGCGTAGTCACGGGACCCCCGATTTGTGAGCACCACCATAATTTGAAAATTATTCGAGTTAGGATTAAAAACATGCTATCAAAGGGTCATATCATAAAAAACAACTAAACGGCCTCGTAAGAGGCACGCACACCTCACTGAAGCACCTTATACCTTTGACTTGCTTAAGTCTATACTGTATAAGTGTTCAACTAGTTTGGAAATAGTGACAAAATTGGTTGTCCAACCTAGAATCCAAAGAACCTCAAAATCATTCTCTCTAATCCTCTTCAATAATCCAAGAAGGTATAAATAGAATCACACTACACACATTAGAAGTGCATACATGTGTATATATTGCTTAAAATTGATTGTGTGATTAATTCCCCTTAAAATGTGGTTTTAATTATTTTTTGGGAATTTTTAAACATTTTTTAAATAAATGTTTTCATTAATAAAATGTGATTATAAAATTTGTGGGGTTAATTTGCTATTTTGAAAAACTCATTTTTCATTAGAATGTTTGAATGGGTAGAATATAAATGCGCTAGAGACTTCAGGGTGCTGCCTGTAATTATGTTTGACGCGCATTTGTGAACCACTCATATGTCAACACTTGTCATCCTCCTGATGTATCTGTTTGTGTTTGTTATGTGAGAGGGTTGGATGGTGCATTGCTGATCGTTGGATCAAAACTTATCGATGGTCTGCATGTGTTTTAAACCTATCCTTGTGCCATCCTATGAACCAATCACAATCGACTTAACCACCGCTGCTTTATAACCCTTAGATCAAGTCAATTTTAGGATGACTTAATCTCAGCCCTTGATTCCCTTCGCATCTCTAGAACCTTCCTCCACTCCTATATAAACCCTCCACTTCTCAGCCTTTTAAGACTTTTGGGCATTCGTCATTTCTGAGAGAAAAAAATAGAGAGAAGAGAGAAGTGAGAGAGAAGAGAGAAAAGAAAGGAGAGAAGAGAGAGAAAGAAACTGTGTTAGCCAAACCCTAACCCTAAACACTTCAAACTCTGAATCAAACCTTCGTATATTCACAACCCCAAACACAACCTTGAGTGTTTGAGATAGAGTGGTTGGTTAATATTGAAGTTGTAACCTCTTTGTCTATGATCTTGTTTACAACTTCAACATTCGTGTGAAGATATGTATTTCTTTTTCATAGAAACTATTGATCTACACTCTGCATGTTACATTTGACTAGATCTGCATATTTCTTTCTTGATTTAAGAAAATCTTTACTGATTTAGTTTTGAAAATGTTTTGTGGTTTCTATTCTTATGAAACTTAAACCTTGACCTAGTTGGATTCACACTTGGAGATTTTCAATCTCAAAAATATTTTGAAAACAGAGATTGATTAAGATTTTGACCGATTTAGAAGCGAGATATCCGTGGAATCTGGGATATATTAAAGGTCAAAAAGGTTTTTAGTTCTGAAAGAAAGAAAGAAAACAAAATCACAGCTTATAGTCTTTATATGTAATTTTCTAGGACTGTCTGTAAAACTAAGTGTGTGTGAGTTCATGCATGTTGATAGGAATCACTTCACAAACACTTAACACACTACTACACTGGAAGTGTTGTGTATAAGATCAAAGATTATTGAGTCGACGAAAGGAAGCTAAAGCAAAGGAAGTTATCAAACTGGAATAACATCATCAACAATCAGATCTATGAGAAGTTAGAAGGACACCAAGTGGGGTATATTCCTAAACTTAGAATAAGTTGATTTGTGTGCATGTATGTTGTATTGTTTGTAACTATTATTTGTTGTTAGTGGATTTTTACTTTTGTGACTTAGAAGTCACCGTGGATGTTTCCTCTATTGGGAGAGGTTTTACCACGTTAAAAACTGTGTGTTCTGATTATCTTCATCTACTCATCTCATTCTATAGTGTGCTGAATTTTTGAAAATGTCTTAGTTTTAAAAACTGATTACAAAGTCTTGATTATTCTCATACATAAGTTTTTTGTAAACACATCTTGTTGTTTATAATTTTTATTTTCAAAAGAAAAGGGTTTCTTCAACAAACATCTCGGAGTTGCTTATATAGTTTAATCTTGTATTAAACGGCATTAGCAACGTTTTTCAATTGGTATCAGAGCCCTGTTAACTTTTATTTCAAAAAGATCTTGTGTTTCTGAAATCGTTTTCTGAAAAACCTAACTATGGACGAGAATAATGAAAGGTTTGGTAATCTGTCCAGACCTCCACTCTTTGATGGAAACAACTTTGCTTACTAGAAAGTAAGAATGGTTGCCTTCATCCAAGGGACTTTAGGAGATGATGTCTGGGACATTATTGAAAATGGATATACTTATCCTACTAAACCAGCCACTGAAGGAAGTGATGAGAGGGTAAAGAAAATCTTAAGTGAGTTTACCCAAGAAGAGAAAACTATTTCTCGAAATAACAATAAAGGAAAGAATGCCATTTTTATGTTTATTAATGAGTATGAGTTCAAGAGAATCTCATCTTGTGCCACTTCTAAGGAAGCGTGGGACACATTAATCACTGCCCATGAAGGAGACTCGAGAGTTAAAGATGCTAAAACTCAAATGCTTACCCAGCAGTACAACTCTTTGATTATGTCTGACTCTGAGTCTTTTGATGACTTTTACATGAACTTAACTGATATAGTTACTAAGTTGCATGCTAATGGTATAACATATGATATGAATGAGATTGTTTTTAAAATCCTAAGATCATTACCACAAAAGTTTGACAGTAAGAGGTATGCTATTGAGGAAATGAGTGATCAAAACCTTACCCCTGAGTTACTCAGTAGCAAACTTAGAAATCTGGAAATGGAATTAGACTTTAACAAACAATTAAATCATTCTCAAAGAAAACAGCCCAACTCTAACTTGAGTTTTGCCTCCAAGATATCTAAACTTGAGACTAATTTGATCAACTCTGACTCTGATGAGGAGTGTGATATAGACAAACTAGATAATCAGATTGCCTTAATGTCTAAACAATTTAAGAAAATTGTTAAATTTAGAAACAAACAGGAAACTAAACAAGGCAAGCCTAATTATCCTACTCTGTCTAATCCCTAACCTCATGAGAGAGGTCTTGACAAACATCCTAAGGACAAAAACTCTAGACCCAGTAGAGACCTTAAAAAGATTGAATGTTTTAGATGTGGGAAACTAGGTCACATTGCTCACGATTGTAGAGTTAATCTGAATAAAGCCAACACACATAATAGAGCCAATGTCTGTAAAACTTGGGATGATTCAAGTGACTCTGATGAAGGGGAACTTGAGTCATCAAATGTACTTGACCCTTGCATGTCCTTTTATGCTAAGATCATTTACAATAATGATATGCCTGTGTGTGATAATGATGCTCTTACTCCTGCTTGTGTGAATACTGCTTTTACTGGCCTAGATGCCTTGTTATCTGAAAATGTTTCTAGTTCTAGCTCCGTGTGTGTGAGTCAAAGTGATCTCGATAACGACGATGTAAATGGGTGCGTGTGTACTAAAACTGATTCGTTAGGGGTCACTACACACACTTCACTTAGCGACTCAGACACAGATGACCTCCCAGATATTCATACTTTGTATGCTAAAACTCTCAAAAAGGGCACTAGATTGGAGAAGACTGTTAGAGACCTGACTAAGAAATTAGATGATCTAAGTCTTATTGTGAAGCTGAATGCTGAAGAGTACACTAACCAGTGTCTGTCTCATCAATCTGAAATTAAAACTTTTGATCAAAAATTAAAAGAGTTGACTAAAACTAATGAAACCCTGGAAATGAAATACAAGGGAACATTATTAGAACTGGAGGAAGCAAAAACAAAGACAGCTACTGTTTTCAAAAAAAAATTCTAAGTTTGAAAACAATTCAAATTGTTTTACTGACTTAGTTTTTGACTCCAAGACCAATTCTGATGATAGAACCGGTATTGGATTTTGTCCTAAGAATAAACCACAAACTATAAATCTTGATCCTATTAAGTTTGTGTCTGGGGGCAAAAGACCAATTGAAACATGTCCAGATTTTCATTTTATTAAAGAGGAATTTGATCAAAAGGAACAACAGAAAGACATTGAAGAGTCTAGTAATTCTAAGGCTGACACTGCACTTAAGACTAAATACGTCTATCCTTTGATCAGAAAGGCTGATTCTACATTTAAAACCATCCCTCCTAGGAATAGGACTTCTGAACAGAATGCTGTTAAACCTATCTTTAGAAGTTTTCCCAAGGAAGTTCATCCCTCAAGCAATCAATATTGCTCCTACTGTGACATTTATGGTCATTCCTTTGAAGGTTGTTATGCTAGGCGTCTAAACACCCCTGTGTACAACTCTTCTGTCTACAAGAACTTTAACTATTCTAGGCAAAATCGTAACCATTATGTCCTTCCTAGACAACCTGACAAGAACTCTAACTACAGAAATAGAAAGACCAAAACTAAGAGTTCATTTAAGAGAAAGGCTCCCAGAAACTTTCCTAAACCAAAAGCTCAAATTTTCCACAATAATCAGTTTGTTGCCCCAAATGTTTTTCGACAAAAAGCTATTTTTTGAAAGTTTTATCAAATGAGGGCAAACTTGCGCAAAATTAAAACTAGAGCTATTTGGGTTAGAAAAGATGATCTTTTACCCCAAATGAAGTGTAACATTGTCATCACTGCTTTAAAAGCTGAACACACTTCATCTGGTTAGTATTTAGATTCAGGATTCTCCAAACATATGACAGGAGATGAAACCAAACTTTTAAACAAAACCAGATTTGCTGGTGGCAAAGTAGTATTTGGTGACGGAGTTTCATCCCAGATCATAGGTAAAGGAACCCTAAAAGAAAAGGGAATGCCTACTCTCGAAAATGTACTTTTAGTTAAAGGCCTTAAAGCCAACCTCCTAAGTATATCACAATTTTGTGACTCTGACCATACAGTTACCTTTTCAAAGAACAATTGTAAAATTCTAAATGATAAAGGTAAATGCATTATTACCGGATTTAGAACACCTGACAATTGTTATACTGTCAAGACTGGTTCTGAAACCTGTAACATTGTCAGAATGGATGACAATGAAATCTGGCATAATCGTATGGGTCACCTAAGTTATGATATCCTTGGTAGATTGTCTAGTCAAGAGATTATTAGAGGAATTCATAAAATTAAACCTATTTCCAGTGTTGTCTGTGGTCATTGCCAGGAAGGAAAAATAGTTAAGACTTCGCATAATAAGTTTAAAGACATTCTCACCTCTAGACCTCTAGATCTCATCCATATGGACCTTATTGGTCCATCTAGAACTGTTAGTCTTTGTGGACATAGTTATATCCTAGTCATGGTTGATGATTTCACACGATTAACTTCGGTTGCCTTCTTGAAACATAAATATGACACGTTTCAGAATTTTTTAAAAATCTTACTTAGAATTGAAAATGAGAAGGACACACAAGTCAATCGTATTCGTAGCGATAGAGGGGGGGAGTTAATAGACACAGGAATAGTTGAATATTGTGACTATAACGGTTACAAACATGAATTCAGTGCCCCTAAGACTCCTCAGCAGAATGGTATTGCTGAAAGGAAAAATCGAACTCTTCAAGAGATGGCACGTGTCATGTTACATGCCAAGTCTCTACCTAAATACTTTTGGGAAAATCTATTAGAACTGCCTGTCATATCACTAATAGGGTCTATCTAAGGAAAAACTCTAAACAAACTCCTTATGAGTTGTGGTATGGTAAGAAGCCTAATCTGAAATATCTAAGAACTTTCAGAAGTCAGTGTTATGTCTGCAAAGATAGAGAACATCTGTCTAAATTCGAGACTCGTGGTGATAAAGCCATCTTCTTAGGATACTCTCCAAACAGTCGTGCTTATCGTATATACAATCTGCGTACTAAGGCCCTTATGGAATCGATAAATGTAATAGTAAGCGACACTATTGTCGAAAACAAAATATCTGAATCACCCATTGTGGTTAAATCTAAAAATGATTTCAAAATTGATTCACCAGAAATAGATGAGTCATTACCTATTGAGAGTCCTGAAGTACCTGGCTGGGTCTCTAAAGATCATCTCATTGACAACGTGGTCGGTAATCCTAATGAGCTAGTTCGTACTAGATCCCAGTTAAGAAATTATGCTAATTATGCATGTTTCGTCTCCCTTGTGGAATCGAAAAATGTTAATGAAGCATTGAATGACACACACTGGATTTCTGCAATGCAGGAAGAACTTTTACAATTTTTCATTCACAATGTCTGGTATCTTATACCGCGGCCTTAAAATAAAAATGTTATTGGGACACGTTGGATTTTTAAGAACAAATATGATGAAAATGGGGTCATCCTTAGAAACAAAGCTAGACTATTTGCTCAAGGTTACTCACAAATAGAAGGGATAGATTTTAGCGAGACTTTTTCCCCTGTTACTCGTCTTGAATCTGTTCGACTTCTTTTCGCCATAGCTTGTCACTTAAAATTTACACTTTATCAAATGGATGTCAAGTCTGCCTTCCTCAATGGAATTCTATCCGAAGAAACGTATGTAGAATAACCCAAAGGGTTCATTGACCCTAAATACCCTGACCATGTCTTTCGTCTAAAAAAGTCTCTGTATGGCTTAAAACAAGCTCCTCGAGCTTGGTATGAACGCCTTTCCAACTTTTTGTTGGATAAGGGTTTTAAGAGAGGAGGAAATGACCAGACTCTCTTTGTCAAACAGTTTGACAAAAACATTATTATAGCCCAAGTCTATGTAGATGACATCATTTTCGGTCTACTTCAAACTCTGAAGTTAAATCTTTTTCTGATATTATGCATAAAGAGTTTCACATGTCCGTTATGGGGGAGCTACAACTTTTCTTAGGATTTTAAGTAAAACAGAATTCTGATGGTCTATTTGTCTCTCAAACCAAATATGCCTTAGATCTTGTTAAGAAATTTGGTTTAGATAATGCTAAAGTTGCCAAAACGCCTATGAGTACTACTGTTAAATTATGTAAAGATGAAAATGGAAAGTCAGTTGATTCCACACTTTATCGTAGTATGATTGGTAGCCTACTATATCTAACTGCCTCACGACCAGACATAATGTATGCTGTATGTCTGTGTGCTCGTTACCAGAATAACCCTAAGGAGAGCCACTTATCGTGTGTAAAACGTATAATAAAGTACATAAAAGTCACTCTCAATCTTGGACTTAGGTACACTAATGATACCTGTAGCACCATCATAGGGTATATTGATGCTGATTGGGTCGGGTGTACTGATGATAGTAAAAGTACATCAGGTGCCTGTTATTATGTCAGAAATAATTTAGTTGGTTGGAGTAGCAAAAAACAGAATTGCACATCTTTATCTATGGTTGAGTCCGAATATATAGCAGCAGGAAGTTGCTGTGCTCAATTGTTATGGATAAAACAAATGTTAAGCGATTATGGGATTAAAGAAGATCAGTTACAATTGTATTGTGACAATCAAAGCGCCATTAACATATCTAAAAACCCGGTTCAACACTCGCGAACTAAGCATATTAAAATAAGACATCATTTTATACGCGAACTTGTTGGAACTAAGGAGTTAGAAATCTATTACCTGCCTACTGATCTGCAACTTGCAGACATATTCACTAAACCTTTAGACTATAACAGATTTCTGTATTTGCGTAATTCTATAGGTATGGTATGTGATGATTAAACTCTGAAGACCTTAATTTTTACCCGTTGTCAATTTGATACAAAATGGGGGAGAAATTTGAGTCTTACGGGTTCAATGTTTTGTTCACATTTCATCTAAACTGCTTGATCTTAGTGTGCATATTTGCAGGAATCTCTTCTACTGATTGTCTACCTTTTCTAGTGTACAAATTTGTAAATAGTTGAGTTATGTAATTTTTAACTTTCTAGGAAATGGGTAGATAGTATCTTTTGTATAGGACTAAGTTTTTTTTTGGTTCCCTACGAGTTTTAAGCTAACTCAAAGGAGATTTTGTCTCATATTTCCAAAGGGGGAGATTGAAGCACCTTATACCTTTGACTTGCTTAAGTCTATACTGTATAAGTGTTCAACTAGTTTGGAAATAGTGACAAAATTAGTTGTCCAACCTAGAATCCAAAGAACCTCAGAATCATTCTCTCTAATCCTCTTCAATAATCCAAGAAGGTATAAATTGAATCACACTACACACATTAGAAGTGCATACATGTGTATATATTGCTTAAAATTGATTGTGTGATTAATTCCTCTTAAAATGTGGTTTTAATTATTTTTTGGGAATTTTAAACATTTTTAAACATTTTTTAAATAAATGTTTTCATTAATAAAATGTGATTATAAAATTTGTGGGGTTAATTTGCTATTTTGAAAAACTCATTTTTCATTAGAATGTTTGAATGGGTAGAATATAAATGCGCTAGAGACTTCAGGGTGCTGCCTGTAATTATGTTTGACGCGCGTTTGTGAACTACTCATATGTCAACACTTGTCATCCTCCTAATGTATCTGTTTGTGTTTGTTATGTGAGAGGGTTGGATGGTGCATTGTTGATCGTTAGATCAAAACTTATCGATGGTCTGCATGTGTTTTAAACCTATCCTTGTGCCATCCTATGAACCAATCACAATCGACTTAACCACCGCTGTTTTATAACCCTTAGATCAAGTCAATTTTAGGATGAATTAATCTCAGCCCTTGATTCCCTTCGCATCTCCAGAACCTTCCTCCACTCCTATATAAACCCTCCACTTCTCAGCCTTTCAAGACTTTTGGGCATTCGTCATTTCTGAGAGAAAAAAATAGAGAGAAGTGAGAGAGAAGAGAGAAAAGAAAGGAGAGAAGAGAGAGAAAGAAACTGTGTTAGCCAAACCCTAACCCTAAACACTTCAAACTCTGAATCAAACCTTCGTATATTCACAACCCCAAACACAACCTTGAGTGTTTGAGAGAGAGTGGTTTGTTCATATTGAAGCTGTATCCTCTTTGTCTATGATCTTGTTTACAACTTAAACATTTGTGTGAAGATCTGTATTTCTTTTTCATAGAAACTATAGATCTACACTCTGCATGTTACATTTGACTATATCTGCATATTTCTTTCTTGATTTAAGAAAATCTTTACTGATTTAGTGTTGAAAATGTTTTATGGTTTCTATTCTTACGAAACTTAAACCTTGACCTAGTTGGATTCACACTTGGAGATTTTCAATCTCAAAAATATTTTGAAAACAGAGATTGATTAAGATCTTGACCGATTTAGAAGCGAGATATCCGTGGAATCTGGGATATATTAAAGGTCAAAAAGGTTTTTAGTTCTGAAAGAAAGAAAGAAAACAAAATCACAGCATATAGTCTTTATATGTAATTTTCTAGGACTGTCTCTAAAACAAAGTGTGTGTGAGTTCATGCATGTTGATAGGAATCACTTCACAAACACTTAACACACTACTACACTGGAAGTGTTGTGTATAAGATCAAAGATTATTGAGTCGACGAAAGGAAGCTAAAGCAAAGGAAGTTATCAAAATGGAATAACATCATCAACAATCAGATCTATGAGAAGTTAGAAGGACACCAAGTGGGGTATATTCCTAAACTTAGAATAGGTTGATTTGTGTGCATGTATGTTGTATTGTTTGTAACTATTATTTGTTGTTAGTGGATTTTTACTTTTGTGACTTAGAAGTCACAGTGGATGTTTCCTCTATTGGGAGAGGTTTTACCACGTTAACTGTGTGTTCTGATTATCTTCATCTACTCATCTCATTCTATAGTGTGCTGAATTTTTGAAACTGTCTTAGTTTTAAAAACTGATTACAAAGTCTTGATTACTCTCGTACATAAGTTTTTTGTAAACACATCTTGTTGTTTATAATTTTCATTTTCAAAAGAAAAGGGTTTCTTCAACAAACATCTCGGAGTTGCTTATATAGTTTAATCTTGTATTAAACGGCATTAGCAACGTTTTTCGCTCACACGGGACAAAGGTAAGCATAAGGAATTGACCACGTAAGGACGGGACCCTCGATTAGAGAGACCGAACAAAGTTTATAAACTTTTTGACATTGGATTATAAACTTATAGTCAAAGGGTGAGAACGTAAAACAATAACTAAACGGCCCTGTACGTGGCATGAATACCTCGCACGTGACTATTATAACCCGCAAAAACTGACCGCATTGTCACGGGATCCCCGATTTGCGAGAATATCAAAAATTTGTAACCTGTTAGACTTAGGATGAAAAACATGACGTCAAAGGGTGAGAATGCAAAAAAAACCACAAAACAACCTCGTAAGAGGAACGAACACCTCGCATGGGACCCATAGGAACCGATCGCATTATCACGAGATCCTCGATTATAGAGCACGTCCAAAATTTTCAAACTATTAGAATTAGGCTTAAAAAATTCCCTCAAAGGTTGATAATGTAAAAAATACACTAAACAGACCCATAAGAAGGACGAACACCTCATATGGAACCAATGTAACCCGCAGGAACCGACGACGAAGTCATGGGACCTCGAGTTTGAGAGTACGACCAAATATTGCAAACTATGAGACTTAGGCTTAAAAACATGCCGTCGAAGGGTGAGAACGTAAAATTTCGACTAAACGGCCCCGTAATAGGCACGGACACCTCGCATGGGAGAAATATGACCTGCAAGAACCGACCGCGTAGTCACAGGACCCCAGTTTGAGAGCACGACCAAAATTTGCAACCTGTCAGATTTAGGCTGAAAAACATGTCGTCAAAGGGTGAGAAAAAATAGCCACAAAACAGCTCCGTAAGAGGTACAAACACCTAGTACGGGACCAGTGTAAATCGTAGGAATCATCCGCATAGTCATGGAAGCCCCAATGTGAGAGCACAACTAAAAGTTGCTAACTATTAGACTTAGGATTAAAAACATGTCGTCAAAGGTTGAGAATGTAAAACATCCACAAAATAATCCCGTAAGAGGGACGAATACCTCGCATGGGAACAATGTATGCTGCAGTTACCAATCGCATTGTCACGGGACCCCTGGTTCGAGAGCAAGACAAAAATTTGAAAAATGTTAGATTTAGGCTAAAAAACTTGTCATCAAAGGGTGAGAACGTAAAACATCCACTAAACAGCCCCGTACGAGGCACGAACACTTCCCACGGGACTAATGTAACCCGTAAGAACTGACCATGTAGTTTAGGGACCCCCCAATTTGAGAGCACAACCAAAATTTCCAAATTGTTAGAATTAAGCTTCAAAACATGACGTCAAAGGGTGAGAATGTAAAATAGCCACCAAAAGTCCCCGTAGAAGGCACTAACACCTCGCACGAGATAAATGTAAGCTGTAGAAACCGACCGCGTAGTCACGGGACGAGTAAGTTGAGAGCATGACCAAAATTTTCAAATTATCGGAATTAGGCTTAAAAACATGTTCTCAAAGAGCAAGAAAGGAAAAAGGGCACTAAACGGCTGCATAAATGGCACAAACACCTCATATGGGACCAATGTAACCCGTAGAAACCGACCTTGGAGTCACGAAACCCCTAGTTTGAGAGCATGACCAAAATTTACAAACTTTTAGATTTAGGCTTAAAAATATGCCATCAACGGTCGAGAACCTATAACAACCACAAAACTGGACCGTAAGAGGCAAGAACCCTCGCACGGGATCAATGTAACCCACAGGAACTGACCGCATAGTAATGTGACCCCATATTTGGGAGAACAACTAAAATTGGCAAATAGTTAGACTTAGGCTTAAAAAATTGCATTCAAAGGGTGAGAACAAAAAACAACCTATAAACTGTCGTGTTCGAGGTATGAATACCTTGCACGGGATCAATGTAATTGGCAGAAATTGATCGCGTTGTAATGGGACTCCCGGTTAGAGAGAACAACCCAAATTCGCAACATGTTAGACTAGGGTTTAAAAACATGCCGTCAAAGGGTGAGAATGTAAAACAACCATTAAACGGCCCAGTAAGAGGCACGAACACCTCGCATGGGACAAATATAACCTGCAGGAACCGATCGTGTAGTCACGAGACCCCCAGTTTGAGAGCACGACTAAAATATGAAACCTATTAGATTTAGGCTTAAAAACCTAATGTCAAACAGTGAGAATGTAAATGGCCCTGTAAGAGGCACGAACACCTCACATGAGACCAATGTAACCCGTAGGAATCGATCGCGTAATCATCAGACCCCCCATTTGAGAGAACGACCAAAATTTGCAAAATGTTAGTGTTAGGATTAAAAACATACTGTCAAAGGGTGAGAACGTAAAACAACCACATAACAGCACCATAAGAGGCACAAACACCTCTCATGGGACCAATGTAACCCGCAGTTACCGATCGCGTAGTGACGGGACCCCTGGTTTGAGAGCACTACCAAATTTTGCAAAATGTTAGACTTAGGCCTAAAAACAAATCATCAAAGGGTGAGAACATTAAACAACCACTAAATTTCCCTGTATGAGGCACGGATACCTCGCGTGGAATCAATTTAACCCTCAAGGACCGACCACATCATCACAGGACCCCCGATTTGAGAGCACGGCCAAAATTTGCAAACCGTTAAAGGAAGCAAATGTGAAAAATCCAGTAAAATAACCCCGTTAGAGGAACGAACACCTCACAAGGGACCAATGTAACCCATAGGAATGAATTGCGTAGTCTCAGGACACCCAGTTTGAGAGCACGGAAAATTTTTGAAAAATATTAGACTCAGGATTAAAAGCATACCATCAAAGGGTGAGTACATAAAACTTCCATAACACAGCCTCATAAGAGGTACGAACACCTCCAACGGGACCAATGTAACTCATAGGAATCGATCGCGTAGTCACGTGACCCGCGGTTTTAGAGTATGACCAAAAATTTTCAAACTGTTAGACTTAGGCATAAAAACATTCTGTCAAAGGATGAGACGGTAAAAAAACCACTAAAGGCCCTTGTACAAGGCAGGAACACCTCACACGGGACGTATGTAACCCACACGAACTGACCGTATAGTCACGGGACCCACGTTTTGAGATCACGATTAAAATTTACAACCTGTTAGACTTAGGCTTAAAAATATACCATCAAAGGGTCATAACATAAAACAACCACTAAAACACCCCATAAGAGGCACTAACACCTCTCACGGGACCAATGTAACCTATAGGAACTGACTATGTAGTCACGGGACGCCCAATGGGAGAGCACGACCAAAATTTATAAACTGTTAGAGTTAGACTTAAAAACATGTCATCAAAGGGTGAAAACATAAAAAGAAACTAAGAAACCCTTTAAGATGAACGAAAAATCGCACGGGACCAATGTAACCCACAGGAACCGACCGCGTAGCCACAGGACCCCATGTTTGAGAGCACGAACAAAATGTACAAATTATTAGACTTCGGATTAAAAATATGCCGTCAAAGGGTGAGAACATAAAAAATGACTAAACATCCCTTTAAGAGGCACGTAGATCTCGCACAGGACAAATATAACCTGTAGGAACTGACCGTGTAGTCCCGGGACCCCCGATTAGAGAGCATTACCAAAATTTGAAAACTTTTAGACTTATGATTAAAAACTTGTAGTCAAAGGGTGAGAATCTAAAACAACCACTAAACGGACCTGTACGAGGCACGAATACCTCGCACGGGACCAATGTAACCCGTAAAAAGTGTAAGGACATAAATTTTCTATTTAATCCTTTATAGTTTTGGCTCAATTCCAGACAAAAACATTTGAGTCATAGGATAGTGTTCATGTGTATCCTTCAAGCCTATGACACGTCAAGTTGAAGACATAGTAGCAAGAATTTCAAGTGGACAGTTTGCAAATTTACAACCTGTTAGACTTAGGCTTAAAAATATACCGTCAAAGGGTGAGAACATAAAGTAGCCACTAAAAGGCCCCATAAGAGGCACTAACACCTCTGACGGGACAAATGTAACCCATAAGACCCGACTGCATAGTCACGGGACCCCCAGTGCGAGAGAACGACCAAAATTTACAAACTGTTAGAGTTAGACTTAAAACATGCTGTCAAAAGGTGAGAACATAAAAAAGATACTAAACAACCCCGTAAGATGCACAAAAAACTTGCACGAGACCAATGTAACCCGCAGGAACTGACCGTGTAGACACGGGACCCCCTATTTGAGAATACGACCAAAATTTGCAAATTGTTAGACTTAGGATAAAAAATATGTCGTCAAAGGCTGGGGACATAAAAAATGACTAAAAGGCCACGTAAGAGGCACCTACACATTACACGGGACAAATGTAACCCATAGGAACTGACCGCGTAGTCCCAGGACCCCCGATTAGAGAGCATGACCAAAATTTGCAAACTTTTAGACTTAGGATTAGAAACTTGTTGTCAAACGGTGAGAATCTAAAATAACTACTAAATGGCACTGCACGAGGCACGAACACCTCTCACAAAACCAATGTAACCCGTAAAAACTGACCACATTGTCATGGGACCCCAAATTACAGAGCATGACCAAACTTTTTAACCTGTTATACGTAGGGTTGAAAACATGGCATCAGAGAGTGGGAATAGAGAACAATTACAAAATAACCCGTAAGATGTACGAACTCCTCACAAGCGACAAATGTGACACATAGGAGCTGACCTCGATGTGACGGGACCCCCAGTTTGAGAGCACGACCAAAATTTATAAAATGTTGGACTTAGGGTTAAAAACATGCCTTCAAAGGTTGAGAATATAGAATTGCCACTAAAAGACCCCAAAGATTCATGAACACCTTGTATGGGACCAATGTGACCAGCAGGAACTGACCGCGTAGTTACGGGACCCCAGGTTTGACAGCACGACCAAAATTTGCAAACTGTTACACTTACGCTTAAAAACATGCCGTCAGAGGGTGAGAATGTAAAACATCCTCTAAATGGCCCCGTAAGAGGCACGAACACCTCGCATGGGACAAATGTGACCTGCAGGAACCGATCGCCTACTCACAGGCCCCCAATTTGAAGGCATAACCAAAATTTGTAACCTGTAAGATTCAGGCTAAACAATATGCTATCAGATGATGAGAATGTAAAACTATCATAAAATGGCCCCGTAAGAGGTACGAATAACTCACACGGGACTAATGTAACCCGTAGGAATCCATCGCGTAGTCACGTGATCCTCGATTTGGGAGCACGTCCAAAATTTGAAAATCGTTATACTTAGGCATAAAAACATTTCATCAAAGGATGAGAACGTAAAATAACCACTGAAAGACCCTGTACAAGGCACAAACACCTCTCACGGGACTTATGTAATCCACAGGAACTGACCGCTTAGTCACGGGACCTACAGTTTGAGATCACGACCAAAATTTGTAACCTGTTAGACTTAGGATTAAAAATATACCGTCAAAGGGTGAGAATGTAAAACCACCACAAAACGGCCTCGTAGGAGGCACGACCACCTCACATGGGACCAATGTAACCCGTAGAAATTGACCGCGTAGTCATGGGACCCGTAATTTGAGAGCACGGCCAAAATTTGCAAACTGTTAGACTCAATTTTAAAAACATTCTCTCAAAGGGTGAGAACCTAAAATAGCCACAAAATATCCCCGTAAGAGGCATGGACACCTCGCATGGGACCAATGTTACCCGCAGTTATCCACTGCGTAGTCACGAAACCCCTCGTTTGGGAGCAGGACAAAAATTTGCAAACTGTTAGACTTAGGCGTAAAAACATGCCGGCAAAGGGTGAGAATGTCAAAAAACAAACTAAAAAGCCCCGTATAAGGCACGAACACGTCGCAAGGGACTACGGTAACACATAAGAACTGATCGCGTAGTCACGGGACCCCCTGTTCGAGAGCACGAAAAAAATTTACAACTTGTTGGACTTAGGGTTTAAAACTTGCTGTCAAAGGGTGAGAACGTAAAACGACCATTAAAAGGCCCCGTAAGAGGCACTAAAACCTCGCACGGGACCAATGTAACATGTAGGAACCGATCGCGTAGTCACGGGACCACCAATTTGAGAGCACGACCAAAATTTACTAACTAATTGACTTAGGCTTAAAACATGTCGTCAAAGGGTGAGAACGTAAAAAATCCACTAAACGATCACGCAAAAGGCACTAACACCTCGCACGCGACTAATGTAACCCACAAGAACTGACCGCGTAATCACATGACCCTCGATTTAAGATCAGGATCATAATTTGTAATCTATCACACTTAGGCTTAAAAACATGCCATCAAAGGGTGAGAATGTAAAGCAACCATTAAAAGGTCCCGTAAGAGGCACGGACACCTATCAAGGGACCAATGAAACCTGTAGGTATCGATCGAGTAGTCACGGGACCCCCGATTTGAAAGCATGACCAAAATTTGAAAACTGTTAGACTTACGCTTAAAAATATGTCGTCAAAGAGTAAGAACGTGAAAATCCCACTTGTATAGGGGGCTTGAAGGTAATATTGAGTTTAGAGATAATTTCCCCATTAACAATAACATTTGGGATTAAGGAAGCGTTACAGCTCAAAGCGATGGATCTCAGTGAGAAAACTCAATACGATGCATATTAGTAAGGCACCGTTGCAGATCTATACGATGCAAGTTAGTAAGGCAGTGTTGTAGCTCAAAGTGATGAAGCTCAATATGGAAGTGATGTAGCTCAAGAGAGGTAGGTCACCGTGGTAGCCCAGAGGGATCTCCAACGAAGTAGCTAGCCGAGAGAATTGATCCTTTAGTTTGATTTTTTACTTAGCCTTGTTGTATCTCTTTATTTATATTAACCACGAGTTGTAACGATTATTATATTTTTTAGTGTGAGGTTGAACGATACTCACGAGAGACTAGGCTTGCAGGGCCTGGGAGAGCTTTCATGCTCTATCGAATGACCTCACCGTGGGAACTTCAGAGGGACTTAGTTTGGAGGATTGAGAAGTGAGGAACCATTGGGGCATGTCCTGACCATTTTAGATACACCTAGTAAAATACCAAAAGTCTTTGAAAGTGGAACCTTGGGCAAAGAAACCTTGTGTTATTTGGTCGTTGAGTTGTGAACCAAACAACCCTCTACTTAATGTCACATCTACTGTAGATGATGTCACTAACCATCTAGGCAATGTCAAATCTACACTTGATTAAACCACCATGGTATTTGGGTAGTTGGTGAGACACCTCTGTGACGACAACCCCCCAACATACTGTGGTTAGGGAAAAGGTATGCCTTAGCATTTAATGTTTATGAGGTGGTGTTAACTAGTGCATCAAGCATTTAATGTTTGTGACATAAAGATAGAGGGATGTTTTTCACAGTTATTAATGGTTGAGTTACCTCGGGAGTGGAGTGGGGGCTATTTAAGAGCCCCAACCACCTTTGAGGAAAGGATGATTTTCTTGTGAGTTCATAAGTTATTACTGAGAGAGAAAAATACATTAGAGAGAGATTTATTACAAAACCAGAGTTCACTCGCCTACCATTGTCATTTATTACGAAGATTTTAATACTTGATAGGGATCTTGAGGGTGGTTAGGGTGTTTGGCAGCCTGCCAATGTGTTTCTAGGGTGCTCATTTTTCTCTCCCTCTAAATGAGTTACTTCCGAATTTTCTTATTATTTATTTGAGTTATACACGAGTGTTCTTGAGATTTTAAATTGAGCTTATATACATTTGATTTGCGATTGTATATTTGGATTAGTCAAGGGTGTCTCCTAGACTAACTTATCATTACTGTACTTCAAAAGAGGTTACACTTGCATCTTATCTAAACTACCCTCTTATATTTAGCAACTCTTCTAGGGAGGCATTCTTCAAAGAGAGGAGTATGGCGTAAGATAACGTTAATAGAAGACTTAACTTTGATGACATTCAAGACAATGAAGAACAGGAGGCAAGAGAGTTGGAGGCCTCAAGGGATGAAGCTTCTTGATTGGAGGTACCTCCAGTTCAAACGGTGACAGGCGTTCCGGGGTTGACACAAGCTTCCATGAGAGATGGGTTGGGACCAGCCCAAGTGGCACACCTCATGAACAAATTTTATGAGTTTTTTGTAAACCCCCGTACCTACAACGGTGTTGGGGGATTTGAGGCCATCTCCTTCGTGACACTAGGGGAAGCTCCAACGGCCTCACCAAGTGCAGTTTTAACAAGAAAGGTCCTAACAAGTATACCCCCTATTGTGAATCCAACAGTGGGAACTCCAGGAGTACCAACCGTTCCAACTATGATGATTTCTCTTTGTGCAACGGGCGCCCCGCCTATGGTCCCTATGGTCGTTCCTTAAATGGTATCAGCTAAGGAAGACATAAGACATGAAATGTGGAAGGAGATGCTGAAGTTCAAGTAAGATTCCTCGCAATCTGCTGGTGAGGTAGCTTCAGTTTATGATGAATTTTGGATGCCATACCCTCAGGAGTATAACGATGAAGTTATCCAAGAGATTATATTCCTCCTATCTTTGAAAAGTATACAGGAAAGGGTGGGAACCCTAAGGAGAACATTAAACCCTTCATTGAACATTTAGAGGCCCATTGGAACAACAAGAATCTTTGATTGAGGGAGTTTTCTAAATACTTTATGGTTAAAGCCTACACCTGGTATTCCCACTTAGCTCCCAAGAGTGTTACCACTTGGGAGGAGATGCACATTTTGTTCGTTCAGAAGTTCTTGCTGGCAAAAGATTAGTTCACCTTGACCCAACTAGGGAGAAAGAAGCAACGAACAGGGGAAGATGTGGTGTCATACGTTCGTAGATTCAAGGAAAGGTCCCTCGATGTGAGGGAGGAGGCCAAAGAATCTAAAATACTATAGATCTATAAGGAAGTACTGATTCCTAAGTACATCTGCCATCTTATTAATGAGACGCGTGAAGGGACTTTTGAGGCATTCCTCAAGGTAGTAAGGAACAACTAGCTGGTGGTACGACCAAACCCTGTGGTGGTGCCCATGATGTTCAGACAACCGATACAACCTATAGGAGGAAGATCCCAGCTCCTATGGATGGGATATGCCGAAGGAATAGGAAAGGGAAAACAAGAAGTGAAGGATAATAAGAGGGATTTCAGACGAGCTCGAGAAGACCCATTACCACTGCCTTACACGGTCAAAGAAGTTGTGGGCTCCTATAACAAAATGTTATTGAGGGGAACGGTGTATGAACCTAAAGGCATCCCCACCGAGGAACCAAATGCCGCAACAAGGGTGGATCCCATGTATTGCCAGATCCATCGGAAGATCCAACATCTAACTGGAAGTTGCTTCACGCTGAGAAAGATAATTAGCAAACATGTTAAAGCTGGGACTTTATAAATCCCATCATAGAATGTCAACAAAAACCAACTTTCAGCACACGGGGCCAATATGGTGGCAGCTTATGATGAGGAAGTAGAGGAAGGAACAAGAAGACGGGGGAGGGAGCAGGAAGGATTTGAGTAAACATTGGAAGGTTGTGCCAAAGGGATGGAAAACGTGGTATTAGACTACGATCAGGAAAGTTCTAGGGATGTTGAGGAGGCCTACAATATTAAAGTTGAAGAGGTTAATCCAGCCTTGGAGTATTGTGCTGTTTTAAGATCCCCAAAGTTTACCTGATTCTTCGACTAGGTGGGGATGCCCAAAGAAAGAAGATTGGAAATAAATCAGGCGATTCTGGATATCGCGAGGAAGAATGCAGTCCCCTCGCTAAAATGGATGGGACCAATGGAAAGGATGGTGAGAAATGTTTTGTCCGAAATAACATTTAGTGATGTAGACACGGCTGTGAGGTTTCCTCATAATAGATCGTTATATGTAACAGCCAGCAGTAACGGAGTCATCTTTGCAAGGGCGCTCATGGATGGGGTGCCTCGATAAACATCATGCCAATCATCTCCTTCCAAGCAACCAATATATCCAAAAAAAGGTTGGTGCCAACGCCTTTAGTGAACTATGGTTATGATAACCAATCTTCCAAATCCATCGGATATGTGAACATGGGGATTGTAACGGGAAATTTGAGTTCTCATATTAAATCCCATCTAATAGAAAGTGAAACTTCCTACCACTTTTTAATAAGATGGGTGTGGATGCATAACCACGGTCTAGTTCCTTCGACGTATCATTAATGTTCCAAGGCCAATATCAAGGGAATTAAGATCACTATTAGGGAGATGAAGAGGCTCTTCACTATTGAGGAGGCCCACCTAGTGGACACAATATTCTACATAAAGTTGGAGGAGGACGTCAAAGTCCTAACTAGGTGAAAGGAGGGAGAATGGGTTCCCTTAATCAAAGAAAGAATGGGGCATGTGAATGGTCAAGAGGGAGAGATGACGAGAAACAAAGCAGCAATGAAAGAGGCCCACCACATGGTTCCTCAACCCCCGAAGGTCTTGAAGTATCAGAAAGACAAGGCGAGGCCCAAAATGGATCCAATGGAGTGTGAGGTGCAACGAAAAAGTGTGCTGGGTTAATTTGCAAGAGAAAGAGTTGTTAAAGCTTCTAGGGAAAAGAAGAGTAAGGAAGTTGCAATTACCAACAGGCAGTGCAAGATGGTCATTATCGAAGAGGGAAAGGTGGTATATCGGTTATAATGGTGTGAACGGGCAGCCGAAGAAGCTAATAAAGAGGCTGACCCTATATATGAGTGCTTTATGGTGGATCAACGGGGGTAATGCATGGTGATAGACAACTTTAACATACAGGAGTTCGTGGAAGATGTCGCCGAAGAACCATATTACATAGAAGATCAACCGAAGTCACATGTACAAGAATTAGATCAGTTGAAACTAGAAAAGGAAGGAGAGTACCTAAGGCCTATTTTAATCTTGAAGGATCTTAGCAAAGAGAAACGATAGGCCTTAGTTAAGTTGATTCGGGAATTTGTGGACGCCTTTGCGTGGAAGTACATAGAAATAGAAGGGATGAATGAAGAAGTAAGTTGTCACAAGTTGAATATGATGCCTTCAGCCATTCTAGTCAAACAAGAAATGAGAACATACAAACCTAAGTTGGACTTGAAAATTAAGGAGGAGGTCCAACGTCTGTTCACGATAGGGAACCAATACAACACCCTCTTTATCTATCTACATTATTTCAGGAGGAAAGAAAGACAAGAATCAAATCAGGATCAGGGTGGACTTCAGAGTCTTAATAGGGCTTGCCCCAAAGATGATTTCCATATACCTTCCATTGATATCTTGATAGATGTAATGGATGGGAATGAAATGTATAACTTCATGGATGGGTATATAGGGTACAACCAAATCAAAATGGATCCCACAAACGCAGAGAAGACATCATTTCAATCTCTGTTAGGCAACTTCATGTATAAAGTAATGTCGTTTGGACTGAAGAATGTAGGGGCAACGTACCAAAGAATGATGATGGACATTTTCCAAGATTTCTTCCATAAGTTTATGGAGTTTTATGTGGATGATTTGGTCATCAAGTCGAAGAAAGAGGAGTCCCATCTAGATAATGTGAAGAATGTGTCCGGCAGGTGCAAAAAGTATAAGCTGAAGATGAATCCACTGAAATGCATCTTCGGGGTCACTAATGGGAAATGTTTGGGCTTTGTGGTCGATCGATAAGGGGTTCATGTGGACAAGGATAAGCAATGAGCGATCTTAGAGATGCCAAGCCCAAGAACGGCTAAGGAACTGAAGAGTTTTATCGATAAGGTTTCCTACCTTAGGAGATTTATCTCGGGGTTAGCTGAGATAACACAACCATTGATGCAACTACTGCAAAAGAACATGAAGTTCAAATGGGAGGAATCTCACCATGAGTCTCTTACTAGGCTAAAAAATTTGCTTGTTTCACCACAAACTATGATTCCTCCAAAAGTAGGAATAACGTTGCAACTGTACCTCACATCCACCGTGAGGTCGTTGGACCTCTTCTGGTTCAAGAAGTGGATGGTAAAGAATGACCGATCTACTATCTGAGTAGAATCATACATGGGACAGAGTTCAGGTATAGTAGTTTGGAAAGACATTATTTAGGCCTAGTCTTTGTAGCACAAAAACTTAGACTTTATATGATGTCTTTTATAATTCATATTATAATAAGATGCGATCCCATGAAGTTTTTATTGACAAGAACTATATTGATTGGTAGGGCATCTAGGTGGTTCCTCATCCTCTCATAGTATGATTTGAAGTGCGTGATCCCTCGCAAAATCAAGATCCAAGCATACGCAGACCTCTTGGTAATCTTCCTCTTTGGGACATTTGAGTCACCTAGAGAAAGCATTCTAAGGGATGATTTACAGGCCAACCACTTGGACGCGAACGAGGAAGAATGGATGATGCAGTTTGATGGATCTTTGGCAGAAAAAAAGTAGGAGTAGGGGTTATTCTTTTAAAAGGAGCTAAAGAAATTTGTCTCTCCTACAAGCTAGATTTCCCTTGTTCCAACAATGAAGCAGAGTATGAAGCGTTGGTATTAGGATTGTTGGAGGCCTTCGAAGGGGAATTCATTCACTCTACATCAAGGGTGATTCAAAATTGGTAATCTAGCAGGCAAATGGGGAATATGCATTAAAGCATCTCAGTTTAGCCTCTTATAGAATCATCATTCAAAGGATTCTCAACCAGTTCCATTAGATAAAGATCCTGAGGCGTCCCAAAATGATGAATCGCCATCCAAATGCCTATGCCATTATTGCCCAGAAGATGATTATGAAGGAAGATTCAACTATGATGGTGATCCAACGGAGAAAAACTCCCTCTATGGTACAGTGAATCCTGTCGATTGAATATGGTTTTGACTGGAGGGAAGTGATTACAAAGCAACTGGAGTCTGGAAAAAGAAAGATTAATCGAGGGAGGTGGCCCAATATTTCACAGATCAGGGTAACCTCTACTATAAGAACATAGGAGGATGGTTATCAAGATGCATCTGTCCATAAGAAGAAAAATGAAGATTAAAGAAGACACACGAAGAGCACTGCAAAACAACTGAAATCCCTCTTTACAGACAAATTCAAAGAGAGGGATACTTATTCCCTTGGATGAAGCAAGATGCAACAGACCTATTATAGAAATGTGACAAGTGTCAACTTTTTTTCGAGGTAGATGTGTGTCATTTCATTGAAGCTCAACATGATTGAAGGCAACCCTATATTGATTTTATAAATGATGGAGTTACCCCAATAAAAATGATTGATGCAATTGGACTCAAGAGAAGGCCCCAATGTTGTTTGTTCAAGGGGTAAAAATGTATCAAAGAGGGTAGTTCAATAGGCCATTGTGTTGCATAACGAAGGAAGAGGCAGCTGAAGTACTAAAACATAATCATGATCCAGCTCACATAGGAGGGGTAAAGTTGTATGACCAGTTGATGATATTGGGTTATTACTAACCAACGATGGAGAAAGACTCCACAGAGTTTGTTTAAAAGTGTAAAGCTTGCCAGCTACATGGAAATATGATCCATGTCCCATCGCTGGACCTCCATTCCCTAGTAACTCCGTATCCTTTCCACACTTGATCATTTGATCTGGTAGGGTTAATACACCCTTCTTCATGAGGGAATATTTGGATACTAGTGTCAATGGAGTGCTTTATAAGGTGGGCTGAAGCGATACCACTAAGAAAAGCAAGGGAATAGTAGCCAACTTTATCAGGGAGTATATTATTTATTGTTTTGGGATTCCAAAAGTTATTCTCTCTGATAATGAAACTCCATTCGTTAACTCACAAGTAGCAATGTTATTGGACAAATACTCTATCATTCATCATACCTCGATGATGGCATACCCAAAGGGGAACGAACAAGCTGAGGCAACCAACAAGATGTTGGTCAACATTCTGGCAAAAATAATGGAGGATTTTCTAGGATCGTGGGATGAAAAGGTCCCAATGGTGTTATGGTCCTATCGCACGACGAAGAGGAAGACTATATAGTACACCATATTCTCCCTCATTTATGGGGCTGAAGTAATCCTTCCAGTGGAGTTGGAAGTTCCCTCAACCCGATAGGCCTTGTGAAGTAGTATGATCCCTCAGAACAGACATGTGAAATTAGAAGGGCTGGATAAGCATAGAGATAATGTGATGCAACACTTCTTAATGTACATGAAGCAGCTTTCAAGAGTGTATGACAACTTGGTAAGACCAAGTAAGTTCATGGAGGGAGACCTTGTTTTAAAGGCAATAGCAAAGCACATCAGGGGGATTCCTCTGCCTAAGTTTGTAGCAAATTGGGAGGGACCTTTCATTATAAAGGAGGCTCATGATTCAAGTTATTGCTTAATTTCTAAGATAGAAGAAGATAAATCGTTTAAGATTAAAAATAAATGGTTAAAGGTCTATCATGTATGAGTAATTAACTCGGGATCATCGTTGCATCTAGTGGTTTTGTGATGAATATACAAGCCGTTGTTCCTAAAAAAGGATGTTTTTTATTGCAGTCTGAATGAAGATGAAAAATGGCAGAGTTTTCTAACTTATGTAAAGAAGTCACAACATAACGGAAGGGCATAGAAAAATATACAACACTTTTTTCTTCTCATTCATAAACATTGGGACATTACAAAATTGGTAGCTATTGCACAAGATTTACATAAGGAAAAATCTACGCAAATGAAAAAATTTATTTTCACTGGCCCAAGAGGAACCATAGGTCTGGAGAAGCAAAAAAAGTCTCCAAGCAACCTCGAAGAAGCTTTCAGGCACCGTTTGATGTTAATAGAAACATCTAGCCTAGTTTGAACTTGTACCCGCTCGATAGGAGATCATCCCATTCTATATTTGTTACACAAAGAGTTTGTTCGAGGTCCTCTAACTTTTTATCAGCATCCTCTAGTAGGGATGTTAGCTCGGCCAATCTATCTCCCTTAGTTTGTTGGGCCTCTCGATGCTGCAATAATAGCTCCCTCTGGACTTCTAACCATTGGATGTTTAGAGTTTTCAAATGTCCAATCTACCATTTGTATTAAAATCCATCTCTACATAACTCCTTTAAATAGCCCAGAAATTAATTGAGCAGGGGCCTAGTGACATTGGAAGTTGTGGTCCTAACCAAGTCAACGACAACCCTAGCCATTCCTTGAAGTATGAGGCTCATCACTGGAATATTTGGATGAAGACAGTCAACAGTGAAAGTCTGAGGATGATGGATGGTAATTTGTTCGATAACTAAATGGTGGCTGGTAGACATCTGAGGAGAATATTCAAGGACCATGAGTCAAAAGTCATGTGGATCTAAGGCAGGAAGAGGAAGCTCATAACAAGACTCACTGTCAGTCATAGTACCCATCGTGGAACCCTGGTCGTTAGGACTAGAATCTTCTGGAATAGTTGGTTCCCAATGGGGCGAACCAGTAGGCGAAGGGACTAGGGGAGAACTCTCTCCAACTTGAAGAGACTCGCTATAAACTTGAGAACGGTTAAAATAGGTAATGAGTACAAAAAGGTCTTAACAAGTGCTCATCATTGTTAAGTCACCATTACTGGTGGAGTTTGATGAAAATATTAACAAGTTGTTTCCATTTTTAAGTCACCGTTACGGGTGTCACCGTTAGAGGTGGATGTTGAGAAAAAAATCTTAACAAGTGTTTGTCATTGTAAAGTCACTGTTATTGGTGTAGTTTAACGAAAATCTTAACAATGGGTTGTCATTGTTAAGTCACCATTACAGGTGTCACCGTTATAGGTGGATGTTGCGAATTTTTTTTAACAAGTGTTTATCATTATTAACTCACCATTATTGGCGGAGTTTTGACGAAAATCTTAACAAGTGTTTATCATTGTTAAGTCACTGTTATTGGTGGAGTTTGACAAAAATCTTAACAAGTTGTTGTCATTGTTAACTCACCGTTATGGGTGTCACCGCTAGAGGTGGATGTTGCGAAACAAATCTTAACAAGTGTTTATCATTGTTAAGTCATCGTTATTGGTGGAGTTTTGACGAAAAATCTTAACAAGTGTTTATCATTTTTAAGTCACCATTATTGGTGGAGATTTGACAAAAATCTTAACAAGTATTTATCTTTGTTAAGTCACCATTATTGGTGGAGTTTGACGAAAATCATAACAAGTGGTTGTCATTGTTAAGTCACCGTTATGGGTGTCACCGTTAGAGGTGGATGTTACAAAACAAATCTTAACAAGTGGTTTCATTGTTAAGTCACCATTACAGGTGGAGTTTGAATGCTTGAAAAAGAGATTCTTCTAGATTGTACATTGCCAAGTAAAGGACAAACAATGAGAAACAAAGAGAAAATAGAGAAATACCTCAGCAATAGCTGGAGACATAATGGGAGCCACCATGGAAGATGTAACGGGGGGAACTCTAGAAGGCAAAGTTGTCTCCTCGGAATCCCCTATAGAACCCCCAACAGTGGGAAGCTCAACGTGTGCTGAAGCTCCTATGCCAATAAAAGGTACCAAGGCCAATATGGGAGTAGTCTTTCTTGGATAAGGTGTTTTACATCCAAAGGATTCTCCAATGGTAGTGGATGCAGAAGAACCACCACGCTGGGAAAAAAAATCAATGTTGGCCTTGGGGATAGGAAGACCACCCAACAATGCTGGTGGGATAAGATCTGGAGAAAACTATAAAAATGAAGCTAAGTGTTAGAAATGGGTAATAAGCACAAAAGAAAGAAGAAATATCTTTAAGTTTTACTTACCTCTGTTATGGTTCAACACAACGGGAAGAAGAACGTTAGCCAATAAAGATACCATTTCGTCCTAAGATATACCAACAGATTAAAGTTCAGCATGGTAAATAGGAAAAATGGGTGGAAGAGAGAAAAGATGTCAGACCTAATAGTGATTGAGAATGTGTTACCTAAGGATAAATTTTTGTAGCTGGAACGATGGGCAGAAGTACCTCGGGATAAGGTGATAATTCAGAAGAATCTGGGGGAGTTATCTCTAGTTGAGAAGAGATTCTCACAGACTCAACGGAATCACCCCTCGCGTCAGCATCCTTTGCACGTTGTAAGGACAAACGAGGAGAGTAAGTAAGACCGATCATGGGGGAACGGAGAGGAGTTACATCAGTTTGAGAGGAACCAAAATGTCCCCCCATGAAAGGACTCACTGGGGGACTAGGACTTTTTTCATCAACCTCCTACACCAAAATGGTTAAGAGTTAAACAAATGTAATTCGTTTTAGAAAAATGGGAGTAATAACAACACACACATGCATACCTCAGATCCAAAGGGAGAATGGGAGAATATCACCATTGGTGAAGAAGGAGGGGGGGAACGGCAGAGGGAGCTGGGATGAGATGCACATTTGAAGCTCGTTTCTTTTGGGACTTAGTACCTAGAGTATTTTTCCTTGCACCCGTAGCACCAACACTTTGAGGAACCCTTGATCCCTTCTTCCTCTTTTACCTTGGTTTCGTTGGATCAACTAAGATTGCAAGGAAGGCAGTATCAGGAGGAATGACAGGAGCGTGTCATCAAAACTCAGCATTTATTCGCTCCACCTCAGCTTGAATTTTCCTTCTCAACTCCTCACTCACTTCTATAGGCATGGGAGGAGGAACGAAGGTGATGGGGAACGCTTCCAAAGGAGTTTGAGACTGAGTTGGGGACTTAGTGTTTGAGGAAGTCCCAGATTTGGACCTACTAGTTTTTTTGGCTGACGGTTGGGAAGGTCCTTCTCCAGAGGTTGCTTCGGTTGAAACCCCTTCACCAGGAATACCTTCAGAAGGGGAAGGCTATTTGGGTGTTGGGTATCTTTTGGATTTTGGGGTAGCAACAAGAATCATAGAGCAATGTGCAGGAAGATCAGTGGGAGGATCCTTGGGGATTTTTTTCAGAGGGAACTCGATCCCAAGAACAAAATTACCTTTCAGCCCTAGCTCCAAGGCAAAAAATGAAAGAACTGGGGGATACACGGGAGACCCATGAATGAACTCATAAATTTGGGACATCTGTCTCGGCCAGTACTTCATTACAAATAGGGGGTCTCATCCCCTTACCTGGTGATGCTTGGAATAGTGACTAGCCCAACCATTGTAGAACATACTCCCCTCACAGTATTAGACAAGAACAATGAACGTGCCTCGCTAAAAGAGACTTTGGGGTGAGATAACTGGAAAACGGGATGAGGGGCCCCCAGATCAAAACTTAATCGATGGTTGAATCGATTGGGATGGTAATGCTCACTGGTGTATCCGCACTCGGTATAAGAAGGCAGGTACCCCGATGAGAACAAAAGGACCACAACTGGCGAAGGGTCTTTAACAATGAGGTTCAAAGTAGTTGCCTGGATCACCCTTGCTTCATGTTTAAAAAAAACCCAAATATGGAGAAAGGCCTCCTCTCTGTAAGGCCTCACCATAAAACTCCCAGGTTGATCAATAATAGAGGTTAAATCCTTTCGAATTGGCCTCTTGTGATAAACGTAGGAGCGTGCAGGCAGAATTGCTTCTCCCGAAAGAGAACGATTGGTCTTAGCTACTACACCGGGGAAACGAACGTAAAGGAAGATCGTCAGAAGTACACAATTGATAAAGTTGGCCAGGTTATAACGACCAAAAGATCGTTCCATGTTAAAATGGGTTCTATCAAGCCATGTGTATAGTGATCCCAGGGTAATTACAGCCAAAGGAAGCTTGATACCCCGGGCCAAACAAGGGGATATGTTGATGAGGTACCTTCGAGGTTTTCTTAGGTTTCCCCATTAAAAGGAATCAAGAGAGAATGATAAGAATGTAAGTAGCAAGTTCTAATAATGTACCTTGACTATGGGCAGCCTCAGAAGAACTACCTTCAGAAGGATCCTTAGAGAAATAGTTAATGAGGGAAGTGAAAGTGGCATTGTTTGAAGAACCGATGCACCTTCGGCATATACGGTCCAACTCTCAATGGTCAGCACCCTCTTGGGCATCCAAGGCTTCATCAGAATAGGGACCATTTCATGTTATCTCAAGGCCCAAAATCTCACACATGTCTTCCAACATTACTGTAAACTCACCCCAGGCAGTAATGAAAGTGTGAGTAGTAACGTTCTAGCGAGACACCAGGACAGGAAAGGCAACATTGTTCTTAGACAGAGTAAACTCACCAAACCACTTAGCCCGATGAAGCTCAATTTTGGCGAGGGTATTACTGTGGGAACTCTGCATATGGGAGTTTGAGGTAGAGAAGTAAGCAGGAGAGCCTCCAGGCCCTTTGAAGTCAATATAGGACCACGGTAAGTCCCCTCATTCAAGACAAAAATGCAGAGTTCCCTCTGAGGGGAGGAAGCCCCATTCAGCTGAATTCCCATCCTCATCCCCAAGAAGCAAAGAATCATACTTGGCACTAAAAGTGAAGGTCTTGTATAAACCATAGAAGTCATCAAACTTTCCAAATATGGGAGACCGATGATAAAAAAATTATTTGCTCTTGGCGAGCAACATCCAAGGTGGTGGCGCTCGGGGTGGCAGCGGCAGCATAGGTGGAAGAGGTAGAGCTTGGATGAGCATCGGTGGTGGTAGCCTTAGAGACAATTTAAGAAGCCATAATAAGTGGCGATGAAAGAAACAACTTGGTAAGGAAGGTCTATGGATGAAAACAAAGGCGTACAGCCACATGTGTTGGTGGAAGAGATGGTGGGAAGAAGGAAACCATGTAAAAGCTTAGAAACAATGGCACTCTGAGGGTTTTATCTCTTTAAGAATGTTGGGAGTTGAAGACGACGAAGGCAAAGTAAGGGGAAATTGGTTAAGTGTTTGAATAGTAGACGTTTGAAATGTTTGGGTTCGCCTTTTGAGTTTCCTACCACTACACGTGCAAAGACGCCTATAATCATTTCAAATAGACATGTGTCACTTCGGTAAGTGTCCTGACAGTTGAAAAGATAGCACCACATCATTAATGAAGTAACGCATGTAGAGTAGAAAGGGTTTTCTTCCAAAGCAAGTTTGAGTTTTGGCGCCAGAATGTTTGTCAGACATATCCAATAACTCCCAATGAAGAAGATGTCACAACGGTTCAAAAAATCTACGATGTCCCCTCGCAACAAGTCCAAACGGTGTTTATTTATGACTCATCTATATTGGGGAGAATTTTTCTACTTTTTCAAACATGAAGACATGACAACACAGCAAAGCCCAAACTCAACAACAACTTTGAATAGGAAGAATTTCTCAGGGAGAAGTTTACAACGGGAGAATTCCACTTACCAAGAGTCATAACGGGTATTTGAGAAAGTCAGCAGCTGTATCGAAAGAATTTGAAATAGTCAGGCAAGAATTGGTTGAAGCTCAGTGACAGGAAAAATTTGTGATGTCCCTTCACCAAAGCCCCAATAAACCTTAGTGCTTCGACTTAGATACATCGGGGAGAATTTTACTTTTTCTTGGAGGCGCTAATCACAGTGGTTGTAACGAAAGAAAAGATGCCAGAATTTTTTTCACGCAGAGAAGGTTCATCGGATTGAGAAGTTTTCGTACATAGATTTCTTATTCCCACAAAAAATCTTTACACGATGAAGAAAATGTAGAGGGGGCTTGAAGGTAATCTTAATTTTAGAGATAATTTCCCCATTAACAACAACATTTCGGATTAAGGCAGCGTTACAACTCAAAGAGATGGAGCTCAGTGAGACAGCTCAGTACGATGCAACTTAGTAAGGCAGCATTGTAAATTAATACGATGCAGCTTAGTAAAGCAGCATTGCAGCTCAAAGTGATGCATCTCAGTAAGGTAGTGATGTAGCTCAAGTGAGGTAGGTCAGCGTCGCAGCCCAAAGGGATCTTCAATGAAGAAGTTGGCAGAGAGAATTGATCCTTTAGTTCTATTATTTTACTTAGCCATATTATATCTCTTTATTTATATTGACCACGAGTTGTAATGATTATAATGATTTTTTAGTGTGAGGTCGAATGGTACTCACGAGACACTAAGCTTGGCATGGTCTGGGAGAGCTTTCATGCTCTATCGAATGACCTCACCGTGGTAACTTCAGAGGACTTTGTTTTGGAGGATTGAGAAGTGGGTCACCGTTGGGGCTTGTCCTGACCATCTTAGATACACCTGGTAAAATACCAAAATTCTTTGAACATGGAACCTTGGGCGAAGCAGCCTTGAGTTCCATGGGGTGTTGAGTTGTGAACCAAACAACCCTCTACTTAATGGCACATCTACTGTAGGTGATGTCACAAGCCATGTAGGCAATGTCAAATATGCACTTGATTAAACCACCAAGGTATTTGGGGCTCCCAGACAGTTGGCGAGCCACCTTTGTGACGAATGTCCCCTAACACACAGTGGTTAGGCAAAAGGCATGCCTTGGCATTTAATGTTTATTACGTTGAGTTAACTAGTGCATCAGGCATTTAATGTTTCTGACATAAAGATTGAGGTATGTCTTTCACAATTATTAATGACTCCGTTACCTCGAGAGTGGTGTTGGGTATATTTACGAGCCCCGACCACCTTTAAGGAAATGATGATCTTCTTGTGAGTTTAGAAGTTATTACTAAGAGAGAAAAAAATACATCAGAGAGATTTATTAAAAAACTATAGTTCACTCACCCACTATTGTCATTTATTACGAAGATTTTAATACTTGACAGGGATCTTGAGGGTGGTTGGGGTGTTTGGTTGTTTGGCAAGGTATTTCTAGGGTCCTCACATTTCTCTCCCTCTAAATAAGTTACTTCTGAATTTCTTTTTTACTTATTTGAGTTATACACGAGTGTTCTTGAGAGTTTAAATTGAGCTTATATCCATTTCATTTGCGATTGTATATTTGAATTAGTCAAGGGTGTTTCCTAGATTAACTTATCATTACTGTACATCAAAAGGGGTTACCCCTCTATCTTATCTAAACTACCATCTTACAGCACTAAACGGCCGCATAAAAGGCACGAACACCTCGCACAACACCAGTGTTAATTGTAGAAACTGACGGTGTAGTCACAGAACCCCAACTTGAGAGCATGATAAAAATTCGCAAACTCTTAAACTTAGGCTTAAAAACAAGCCTTCAAAGGGTGAGAACCTAAAACAACCACAAAATGATCCTGTAAGAGGCACGAACACCTCACACACCAATGTAACCCCCAGGAACCGATCGCGTAGTCACGGGATCCCCAGTTTGAGAGAACGAATAAAATTTGCAAACTCTTAGACTTATGCTTAAAAACATATTGTCAAACGGTGAAAATATAAAATAACCACTAAATGGACTCGTAAGAGGCACGAACAACTCGCACGGGACCAATGTAACCCGTAGGAACAAACCACGTAGTCATGGGACCCCCGACTAGAGAGCACAACCAAAATTTACAAACTTTTAGACGTAGAATTAAAAACTTGCAGTCAAAGAGTGAGAATGTAAAACAACCACTAAACAGCCCTGTACAAGGCACGAATACCTTGTAGGAGACCAATGTAACCCTTAAAAACCGACTGCGTTGTCACGGGACCCCCGATTTGAGAGCACGACCCAAATTTACAACTCTTAGAGTTAGAATTAAAAACATGCCTTCAAAGGCTGAGAACATATGATAATCACTAAATGGCCTCATAAGAGGCACGAACACCTCGCAAGGGACCAATGTGACCTATAGGATCCGACCTCGTAGTCACGGATCCCTCGATTTGAGAGCACGATCAAAATTTACAAAATGTTGGACTTAGGCCTAAATACATGCTTTCAAAGGGTGAGGACATAAAAAAGCCACTAAACGGACCCGTATGAGACATGAACACCTCGTAGGGGACCAATGTAACCTGTACGAACTGACCACATAGTCATAGGACCCCCAGTTTTAGAGCATGACCAAAATATACAAACTGTTAGACTTAGGCTTAAAAACATGTCGTCAAAGTGTGTGAATATAAAAAAGTAACTAAATACCCCGTAAGATGCACGAACAACTCGCACCAGACCAATGTAACTCGTAGGAACCGACCGCGTAGTCATGGGACCCCCGGTTTGAGAGCCCGACATAAATTTGCAAACTGTTAGACTTAGGATTAAAAACATGTCTTCAAATGGTGAGAACGAAAAACAACCACAAAACGGCCCTGTAAGAGGAACAAAAACCTCGCACGAGCCAAATGTAACTAGTAGGAACTCATCGGGTAGTCACGGGACCTCCAATTAGAAAGCACACCAATTTTTTTTAAACTTTTAGACTTCGGATTAAAAACTTGGATTCAAAGCGTGAGAACATAAAACAACCACTAAATGGACCTGTATGAGGAAGGAATACCTTGAACGGGACCAATGTAACCTGCAGAAACCAACAGCGCTGTCGCGGGACCCCCAATTTGAGCACATGACCAAAATTGTAAACTCTTGGACTTAGGCTTAAAAACATGCCATCAAATGGTGAGAATATAAGACAACCACTAAACGAACACGTAAGAGGAACGAACACTTCGTACGGGACAATTGTGTCCCGTAGGAATTGACCGCATAGTCACGGGACCCCTAGTTTGAGAGAACCACAATAATATACAAATTGTTAGAATTAGGATTAAAAACATTCCATAAAAGGGTGATAACATAAACAAACCACTAAAATTCCCCGTTAGAGGCACGGACACCTCGCACGAGACAAATGTAAGCCTAAGGAACTCACCGTGTAAGCAAGGGACCCTCGATTAGAGGGCGCGATGAAAATTGGTGGTCCCGCGACAGTAAAAAAAAGGCCTCATAAGAGGCACAAATACCTCTCATGGGACCAATGTAACCAGTAGGAATCAACAGCGTAGTCATGGGACCCCCAATTTGAGAGCACGACTAAATTTTGAAAACTATTAGACTTAGGATTAAAACCATGTCGTCAAAGGTTGAGAATATAAAACAACCACAAAACAGACCCGTAAGAGGCACGAATACCTCCCATGGGACCAATGTAACCCGTAGTTACCGATCGCATAGTCATGGGACCCACGGTTCGAGATCAAGACTAAAATTTGTAAAATTTTAGACTTACGCTTAAAAACATGTCGTCAAAGGATGAGGACGTAAAATAGCCACTAAACGGCCCCGTATGAGTCATGACACATCGCACGGGATTAATGTAACCCACAAGAACTGACTGCATAGTAATGGGACCCCCGATTTGAGATCACGACCAAATTTTGCAACTTGTTAGGATTAGGCTTTAAAACATGTCGTCAAAGGGTGAGAATGTAAAACAACCATTAAAAGTGCCCGTAAAGGCACTGACACTTCGGACGGGACCAATGTAAGCTGTAGAAACCGACCGCGTAGTCATGGGATGACTAGGTTGAGAGCGAGGCCAAAATTTACAAATTGTTGCACTTAGGCTTAAAAACATGTCGTCAAAGGGTGAGAACATAAAAAGCCTTTAAATGGCTGCGTAAAAGGCACGAACACCTCACACGGGACAAATGTAACCTGTAAAAACTGACCGTCTGTCACGAAACCCCCAGTTTTAGAGCACGACCAAAATTTGTAAACTGTTGGCTTAGGCTTAAAAGCATGTCATCAATGGGTGAGAACCTAAAATAGCCACAAAACAGGCCCCGTAAGAGGTAAGAACACCTCGCACGGAACCAATGTTACCTATAGGAACCGACTGCGTAGTAACGGGACCCCTAGTTTGGGAGAACGACTAAAATTTGCAAACTAATAGACTTAGGCTTAATAAATTGCAGTCAAAGGTTGAGAAAATAACCACTAATTAGCCTTGTTCGAGGCACGAATACCTCGCACGGGACCAATGTAACTGGCAAAAATCTATCGTGTTGTAACGGGACCCCAAGTTAGAGAGCACGACCCAAATTCGTAACCTGTTAGAGTTGGGCTTAAAAACATGTCGTCAAAGGGTAAGAACATAAAAAACCACTAAACGACCCCATAAGAGGCACAAACATCTTGTATGGCACAAATGTAACCTACAGGAACCGGTCGTGTAGTGACCAGACCCCGAGTTTGAGAGCACAAATAAAATATGCAACCTTTTAGATTTAGGATAAAAAACCATAATGTCAAAGAGCGAGAACATAAATGGCCCCGTAAGAGCCATGAAAACCTCACATGGGACCAATGTAACCGAGAAGAATCGACCGTGTAGTCATTGGTCCCCCCATTTGAGAGAATGACCAAAATTTGCAAAATGATAGTCTTAGGATTAAAAACATACCGTCAAAGGTTGAGAACATAATATAGCCACATAACAACACCGTAAGAGGCATTCACATCTTGCATGGGACCAATGTAACCCGCAGTTACCGATCGGGTAGTCACAAGACCCCTGGTTTGAGAGCACTAGCAAAATTTGCAAATTGTTAGACTTAGGCTTAAAAACTTATCGTCAAAGTGTGAGAACATTAAACAACCACTAAATGGCCTTGTATGAGGCATGGACACCTTGGATGGGACCAATGTAACCCGGAGGAACCGACCACGTCATCACGGGACCCCTAATTTTAGAGCACGATCAAAATTTGCAAAGTGTTTGACTTAGGCTTAAAAACATGCAGTCAAAGGGGGAGAACATGAAAAATACACTAAAGAGACCCATAAGAGGCATGAATACCTCGCACGGAACCAATATAACCCATAGGAACGAACCACGTAGTCCCGGAACTCCCGGTTTGAGAGCACGACCAAAATTTGAAAACAGTTAGACTGAGGATTAAAAATATACCGTCAAAGGGTGAGTACGTAAAACTGCCACAACACAGCCTCATAAGAGTAACGAACACCTCCCACGGGACCAACATAACTCATAGGAATCGATCGCGTAGTCACGAGACCCTCGATTTGAGAGCATGAACCAAATTTTCAAACTGTTAGACTAAAGCTTAAAAATATGCCATCAAAGGGTGAGAATGTAAAAAACACTAAAAGGCCCCGTAAGAGGCACAGACACCTCGCACGGGACCAATATATCCCATAGAAACCGATCGCGAATTCATAGGACCCCCGATTTGAGAGCCTAATCGAAATTTGCCAACTATTAGGCTTAGGCATAAAAATATTTCGTCAAAGGTTGAGAACCTAAAAAATCCACTAAACTTCCCCATAGGAGGCACGAACACCTCGCACGGGACCAATGTGACTTGCAGGAAGCGGTTGCGTAGTCATGGGACCACTGGTTTGAGAGCACGACCAAAATTTATAAACTGGTAGAGTTAGGCATAGAAACATACCATCAAAGGCTGAGAATTTAAAGGCCCTGTAAGTGATACGAATACCTCACACCGGGCCAATGTAAACCGTAAGAATCGACAGAGTAGTCATGGGACCCCCAATTTGAGAGCTGGACCAAAATTTAAAAACTCTTACACTGAGGCTTAAAAACATGCAGTCAAAGCATGAGATCATAAAAATGTAATAAAATGGCCCTGTAAGAGGAACAAACTCCTTGCATGGGACCAATGTGATCCACAGGAGCCGACCGCGTAGTCACGACCCTTGGTCTGATAGTAAGACCAAAATTTTAAAAAAGTTTTAATTTGACATAAAAATATGCTGACAAAGGGTGAGAACCTAAAAAAAACTAAATGGCCGTGTAAGAGGCATGAATACCTCACATAGGACCAATGAAAATCGCAGGCACTGACCGTGTAGTTACAGGACACACGATTTGAGTGCACGAAGAAAGTTTGCAAACTATTATACTTAGGATTAAAAACATCTTCTCAAGGGGTGAGCACATAAAAATTCCCCTAAACAACCCCATACGAGGTACGAACACCTGGCACAGGACCAATGTAACCTGTAGGAGTCGACCTCTTAGTCACGAGACCTTCGATTTGAGAGCATGACCAAAATTTGCAAAGTCTTCAAGTTAGGCTTAAAAGCATGCCATTAAATGGTGAGAATATAAGGAAAACACTAAACAGCCCCGTAAGAAGAACAAACACCTGTCACGGGACTAATGTAACACGTAGGAACTGACCGCGTAGTCACGACACCCCCAGTTTGAAAGCACAATAAAAATTTACAAAATGCTGGAGTTACACTTAAAAACATGATGTCAAAGGGCGAGAACAGAAAAATTCAAGTAAACGGCCTCGTAAGATATGACGCTGGAACCAACCGCCTAGTCACGAAACCGATGGTTTGAGAGAACGACCAAAATTTGCAAACTGTTAGACTTAGGATTAAAAATATGACGTCAAAGGGTGATAATGTAAAACATCCACAAAACGTCCCATAAGAGGCACGGACAATGTCACCTGTAGGAACCAACAATGTAGTCACGGGAATGCCAGCTTGAGAGCAGAAATAAAAATTACATACTATTAGACCTAGGCATAAATTTTTTTTGTCAAAGGGTGAAAACATAAAAAAGAAACTAAACAGCCCCACAAGATTAACTAACACCTCGCACGGGACCAATGTAACCTGCATGAACCGATCGTGTATTCACGGGACCCCCTATTTGAGAGCACGACCAAAATTTGCAACTGCTAAACTCAGGATTAAAAACATTTCGTCAAATGGTTGAGAATGTAAAATAGCCACTAAAGTGCTCTGCAAGAGGCACAAACACCTCGCATGGGACAAATGTAATCTGCATGAAATGACCTCATAGTCCTGGGACCCTTGATTTGAGAGCACGACCAAAATTTGCACCCGGCTAGACTTAGGCTTAAAAACATGTTATCAAAGTGTAAGAACATAAAAACAACTACAAAATGGCCCCAAAAGAGGCACGAGACCCATGTAACCCACATGAACTGACCGCGTAGTCATGGAACCCCTGGTTTGAGAGCACGACCAAAATTTGCAACCTATTATACTTAGATATAAAAACATGCCGTCAAAGGGAGAGATCATAAAATAGGCACAAAATGTCCCCGTAAGTGGCATGAACACTTTGCATGGGACCAATTCAACTGCATTTACCAAACGCATAGTCATGGGACCCCCGATTTGAGAGCATGACGAAGATATGCAAACTGTTAGACTTAGGCTTAAAAACATGTCATCAAAGGGGGAGAACGTAAAACATCCACTAAGTGGCCCCATAAGTGGCACGGACACCTCGCATGGGACAAATATTACCCACAAGAACCGATCGTGTGGTCACGGGATCGTCAATTTGAGAGCACAACAAAAAATTGCGCATAGTTAAACTTAAGCTTAAAAACAAGTTGTCAAAGAGTGAGAACATAAAACAACCACAAAATGGTCCCATAAGGGCACAAACACGCCACACGGGACCAATCTAACCTGTAAGAACTGACCTCTTAGTCATGGAACCACAAATTTGAGAGCACGCCCAAAATTTTCAAACTGTTAGACTTGGACTTAAAAACCATGTTGTCAAAGGGTGAGAATGCCAAACATCCACAAAACGACCCCATAAGCAGTACGAACACCTCGCACGAGACCAATGTAACCCCTAGTTATCTATCTCGTAGTCATGGGACCCCTAGTCTGAAAGCATGACCAAAATTTGTAAACTGGTAGACTTAGACTAAAAAAAATGCCATTACTGGGTGAGAACATAAAAGAACTACTAAATGGCCCCGTAAGAGGCATGAACACCTCGTACGGGAACAATGTAACCCGTAGGAACCGACCATGTAGTCACTACCCCTGGTTTGAGAGCACGAATAAAATTTGCAAACTGCTAGACTTCATCTTAAAACCATGTCGTCAATGGTAGAAACAAAAAATATCCACTAAACGGCCCCGTAAGAGGCACAAACACCTCGTACGGGTCCAATGTAATTCGTAGGAACCGACTACTTAGTCACGGGACACCTAGTTTGAGAGCATGAACAAAATTGGAAAATTGTTAGACTTAGGCTTAAAAACATGTTGTGAAAGGGTGAGCATGTAAAACAGCCACGAAACAGCCCGGTAAGATGCACGAGCACTACGCATGGTACAAGTGTAACCCGCAGGAACATACCTTGTAGTTCCAGGACACCCGGTTTGAGAGCACGACCAAAATTTGAACCTTATTAGACTTTGGCTTAAAAACACACCGTCAAAGAGTGAGAACATAAAACAACCAAAAAACAGTCTCGTAAGAGGCAGGGACAGCTCGCATGGGACCAATCTAACCCATAGGAACCGACTGGGTAGTAACATGACCCCCAATTTAAGAGCACGGACAAAATTTATAAACTGTTATACTTAGCCTTAAAAATACGGGGTCAAAGGGTGAGAACATCAAACAGCCACAAAATGGCCCCATAAGAGCAGGAACACCTCGCACGAGACCAATGTAACCCGCCGTTATCGAGCTCGTAATCACAGGACCACTAGTTTGAGAGCACGACCAAAGTTTGCAAACTGTTAGACTTAGGATTAAAAACGTTTCCTTAAAGGGTAAGAACATAAAACGACCCCTAAATGGCCCCGTATGAGGCATGAACACCTCTCACGGATCCAATGTAACTTGCAGGAACTGACCGTGTTATCACGATACCCCTGATTAGAAAGCACGAATAAAATTTGCAAACTGTTATACTTTGGCTTGAAAACATGTCGTTAAAGGGTGAGAACGTAAAATATCCACTAACCGGCCCCGTATGAGGCATGAATGGCTCTCACGGGACTAATGTAACCTTTAAGAGCTAACCGTGTAGTCACAGGACCCCAGGTTTGAGAGCACAACCAAAATTTGTAATGTAAGGACAAATTTCCAATCGAGTCAATTTATAGTGTTGGCTTAGTTCCGGACAAAACTATTTGAGTCGTAGAATAGAGGTTGTCCCTCCAAGCCTATGACGTTGATGTTGAAGTCATGCGTCCTAGCTACGGTGAAGATATTATTGTCGGTTTCAAGTTCCATGTTTCGCATCATCAACATTACATCATTACATGGTCTCAAAGGCATGAAAGCATTTATATATATTTAGGACCTTGGAAATTTTATTTTGGGTGTAACATTTTTTTATTGACTTTATTTCACTCAGGAAAACATTTTAAACTTATAATAAAAGTTTTTGAATTTATAAAGAAGAATTTTTTTCTTCTAGAAAGTCGTTCGAACGAAATTGGGATCTCATTTGAACGAGATGCCTAGGTCGTTTGAACGAACATCTGATGATATTCGAAGGAATTTTTTTTATGAATTGTCGTTGGAATGTCGTTAGAACGTCCTCATTCCAAAGAGTTTATTTAACGAGATTTTTGCGTTATTTTTATTTGAATCTCATTCGAATAGTGTCATTTGAACGGGATTAAAAAGTCGTTTAAACGACCCTGTATAAGTTTTTATAGTTTTCTCTAAAAATTCCCACTTTCTCCACGACTTTTACCTATTTTAAAAAGGTACATTGACAATTTTTTTGACAGAACTTTTGGGAGTTTTCCTTTTACTTAGAGGGAAAAAATTCATAACCCAAAAAGTTCCTTTTGAGTGTTCATCATCTTTAAAGATTTATTTTTTCAAAGCACACAAGTTTACACCTAATGTCTTAGTCTAAGTCCAAGTTCCACACACACACACACACATATATATATATATATATATATATATATATATATATATATATATATATATATATATATATATATATATATATATATATATATATAGAGAGAGAGAGAGAGAGAGAGAGTTAGCCTCTCCAACATACCTCATTAAACATACCGATGAACATGCCTATTTTTTTAAAATAAAAAAAAAATTGAGTTAATACTTTTTATATGGGTTCACGATATTTCAACGTGACCTTGTAAAAATATTCAAATCAAAATAATTTGTTTTGATATTTTTAAAAATATGTAAAAAAAAATGGCAGTTTTAAAGGGTAAAACTTGACAGTTTTTTTAACTATTTTTTAAAAATAACAAAAATCATTATTTTCAATTGGTTTTTTTATAGGGGCACATTGAAATATCATGAACCCATATAAACAATATCATCTCAAAATTATTTTTTTTACTATTTTAAAAAAAAGGATATGTTGCTAAGAGGTATGTTGTAGAGCCTGACTCTCTCTCTCTCTATATATATATATATATAGGGTGAGGTTCAAAAGTGAACCAAAAGAATGAACTTTTTAATGAACCTACTAAGACATTAAAAAAATTAATTTTAATTTCTTGTTATAATTGGTCCGCGCCAGCGGCAATGAATAATTTTTCAATCCCACCGCTGGCACGGATCAATTACAACAAGAAATTAAGGATCAATTTTTAATATCTTAGTAGGTTCATTAAAAAGTTCATTATTTTGGTTCACTTTTGAACCTCTCCCTATATATATATATATATATATATATATATATATATATATATATATATATATGTACTTTTCTTGGAGATTGTTTGGCATCGGGTTCTTCTCCACCCAACAAAGGAGAAAGTTTGACTTTCTTCTCTATGCAAAAGGGAGTTCGTTATTTTTGCTGCGTGCCCATACGGTGAAAGGTATCGTGTGTGGGTTAACTATATCCAGGCCCTATTGGTGGATTCCAAGACTTCAGAGGACTCCAGAGTTGTCGGCTAGGCGGAGGTTGAAGAACGAGGGATAGTCAAGGCTTGAAAGGCAAGTCGTTGTTGTAAGTTCTCTCTTGTCGTGTCTTTTGTAAAAATACTATACCTAGTGGACTTGTAGGCTGGGTCGTTCGAGGTTTGTCCCGTTGTGGTTTTCCTCGTACATCGTGCCTTGTGGTTGTGATTGTTTATTTTATCTAGCGAAATCACCTCGATGCATGTGTAGGTTAAAAAGATTAAATTTGAATTGAATTAATGTTGTTTAGCATAAATTCCAACTTGAATTGAATTAATGTTGTTTAAATGATAATAAAAGAAAAATTCAAATATTTATTTTGTGTTGTTTGACTTAATTTTAATTTTGAAGAAATTAAAATTTATGGACTTTAATTGCTAAATTCGAATGAAATTTAAAATGTAATATATTGTGGACAATCATTACATGGTAATTTAAAATTGGGGTATCATAGCATATGCTCCGAGAAAATTGAAGCTTCATGCAACCCGTTACACTTAGGCATGAACAAAAAGGCCCGATAAGAGGCACGAACACCTCTCATGGGACCAATATAATATGTAGGAATCGACCACGTAGTCACGGAACCCTCAGTTTGAGAGCATGAATAAAATTTACAAACTCTTGGACTTAGGCTTAAAAAAATGTCGTCAAAGGATGAGAATGAAAAAAAGCCACTGAACGATAGCGTAAGAGGCACGAACACCTCACATGGGACCAATGTAACCCGCAGAAACTGACTGTATAGTCACGGGACCCTAGGTTTGATAGCACGGACAAAATTTGAAAACTGGTAGACTTAGGTTTAAAAACATGCCCTCAAAGGGTGAGATCATAAAATTGCCACAAAATGGCACCGTAAGAGGTACGAACACTCGCACGGGACCAATGTAACTCCCAGGAACCAACCGTCTAGTCTCGGGACCATCGATTTGAGAGCACGAACAATATTTACAAACACTTAAACTTAGGCTTAAAAACATGTCGTCAAAGGGTGATAATGAAAAATAACCAATAAACAGCCCCGTACGACGCACGTACATCTCGAACGGGACCAATGTAACCAGTAGGAATGGACCGCGGTGTCACCGGACCCCTCATTTGAGAGCACGACAAAAATTTGTAAACTGTTAGACAAAGGCTTAAAAACATGCTGTCAAACGGTGAGAACGTAAAACATCCACAAAATGGCCCCGTAAGAGGCACACCTCGCACGGGACCAATGTAACTCATAGGAATTGACCACGTTGTCACGGGACCCCTGGTGTGAGAGTAGAACCAAAATTTGCAAACAGGTTGACTTAGGCATAAAAACTTGTCGTCAAAGGGTGAGAATATATAAAATCCACTAAATTTTCCTGTAAGAGGCACAAACACCTCGCACCGAACCATTGTAACCTACAGGAACTTATCCCGTAGTGATGGGACCCCCGGTTTGAGAATAAGACCAAAATTTGAAACTGCTAGACTTAGGCTTAAGAACATGATGTCAAATGGTGAGAACGTAAAGCAACCACTAAACGGACTCATAAAAGGCATGAATAGCTCTCACATGATGAATTTAATCGGTTGGAAATGATCCCATGTTCACGGGACCCATGGTTTGACAGCATGACCAAAATTTTCCAACTGTTAGACTTAGGCTTTAAAACATGCCGTCTCAGGTTGAGAAGTAAAAATGTCGCTAAACGTCACCGTAAGAGGGACGAACACCTCACGGAGGACCAATGTAACCCGCAGGCCCAACCGTGTAGTCACAGAATGCCCGGTTTGAGGGTACGATCAATTTTTGAAAACTACTGTACTTGGGCTTAAAAACATTTTGTCAAAGTGTTAGAACATAAAAATGCCACTAAACGGCTACATAAGAGGCTCGAATAACTCGCAAGAGACCAATATAACTCGTAGGAATCGATCGAAAAGTCACAGTAACCCCAGTTTGAGAGCACGACCAAAAATTGCTGATTTGAGAGCACGATAAAAATATAAAAACTGTTAGACTAAGGCTTAAAAACATGCCGTCAAAGGGTGAGAATGTACAAAGCCAATAAACGGCCCCGTAAAAGGCACAAACACCTCACACGAGACCAATTTAACCTGTAAGAACCGTTTGCATAGTCACGAGACCATCGATTTGTAGGCATGACCAAAAGTTTCAAATTGTTAGACTTAGGTTAAAAAACATGCTATCAAAGGGTGAGAATATAAATAATCCAAATAACGGCCCCGTAAGAGGCACAAACACCTCACACGTGACCAATGTAACTCGCAGGAACCGATCGCGTAGTCACGGGACCTCCTGTTTGAGAGCACAACCAAAATTTGTGAAACGTTAGACTAAGGCCTAAAAACATACTGTCGAAGGGTGAGAATGTACAAAGCCACTAAACGGACCCGTAAAAGGCACGGACACCTCGAACTAGACTAATTTAGCCTGCAAGAACTCACCGCATAGTCTCGAGACCCTCAGTTTAAGAGCATAGCCAAAAATTTTAAACTATTAGACTTTGGTAAAAAAACCATGCTCTTAAAGGGTGAGAATGTAAATCATCCATAGAACGGCCCCCGAAAGAGGCACGAACATCTCAAACTGGACCAATGTAACTTGCAGGAACCGACGCGTAGTCATGGGACCCCCGAGAGGAGAGCACGACCAAAAGTTTTAAGTTGTTAGACTTAGGCTTCAAAACATATCGTCAAAGGGTGACAACGTAAAACAACCACCAAAATGCACCGAAAGAGGCACAGACACCTCACAGGGGACCAATGTAATGTGCTGGAATAGGTCCTTGTAGTTTGAGAGCACGACCAAAAATTACAAACTGTTAGACTTCGGCATAAAAGATTGTCATCAAAGGGTGAGCACATAAAGAGCCATAAAAGGTCCCCGAATGGGGAACGAACACCTCGCATGGGACCAATGTAACCCAGGAACAGACCGCGTAGTCACGGGACCCTCGGTTTGAGAGCAGGATTAAAATTAATAAAACTTTATACTTAGGCTAAAATACGTGCCGTCAAAGGGTGAGTATGTAAAGAAACCACTAAATGGCCGTTTAAGAGGCACGAAAACCTCGTATGAGATCTATGTAACCCCCAGGAATCGATTGCATAGTCACGAGACCCACAGTTTGAGATATGGAAAATTTTTGTAAACTATTAGACATAGGCTTAAAACATGCCATCAAAGGGTGAAAACGCAAAACAACCACTAAACGGCCCCATGAGAGGCACGAGCACCTTAGACGGAACCAATGCAACACGCAGGAACTGACCGCGTAGTTACAGGACCCCCAATTTGAGAGCACGACCACAATTTGTACACTTTTATAAAGGCTTAAAACCATGCCGTCAATTGGTGAGAACATAAAAAATCACTAAAGTGCCCCATAAGAGGCATGAAAACCTCGTACGGAAACAATGTAACCCGCAACAATTGGTTGCGTAGTCCTGCCACTCCCGATTTGAGAGAGCGATCCAAATTTGCAAACAGTTAGACTTAGGCTTAAGAACATGCCATCAAAGGATGAGATCATAAAAAGGCTACTAAATGGCCCCGTAAGAGGCATGAAGATGTCGCACGGGACCAATATAATCCGCAAGAACCGACTGCATAGTCACGGACCCCCGGTTTAAGATCATGATATAATATTGCAAATTGGTAGACTTAACCTTAAAAACATGTTGTCAAATGGTGAGAACGTTAAAAAGGCACTAAAAGGCCCTTTAAGAGGCACAAACACCTCCCATTGGACCAATGTAACCTGCAAGAACCGATTGTGTAGTCATGGGACCCCCGGTGGAGAGCATGACCAAAATTTACAATTTTTTGGACTTAAGCTTAAAAACAAGCCGTCAAAGGGTGAGAATGCAAATCAACTACCAAACTGGCCCGTACGAGGCACGAACACCTCGCATGGGACCAATGTAACCCATAGTTACCGATTGCCTTTTCACAGAACCCCTAGTTTGAGAGCATCACTCAAATTTGTAAATTATTACACTTAGGCTTTAAAATATGTCGTTAAAGGGTGAGATAGCAAAAGTGCAACTAAACGGCCCCGTAAATGACACGAACACCTCGCACGGGACCAATGTAACCCGCATGAATATACTGCGTAGTCACGGGACCCAAAATTTGAAAGCAGGACCAAAATTTCCAAACTGTTAGACTTAGGCTTAAAAACATACCGTCAAAGGGTGAGAATGCAAAATAACCATTAAATGGCCCTATTAGAGGCAAGAACAACTCGCAGGGACCAATGTAACCCGCTGTAACTGATCGCATAGTGACGGGATCCCTGGTTTGAGAGCACGATCAAAATTTGCAAACTATTTGACTTAGGCTTAAAAATATGTAATTAAAGGGTGAGAACATAAAACAACCACTAAAAGGATATGTAAGATGCCCAAACACCTCGCACGGGACCAATGTAACCCGTAGGAACAAACCGCATAGTCACGGGAACCCCAGTTTGAGAGCAAGACCATGTCGTCAAAAGGTGAGAACGTATAAAAGCCACTAAACACCCCCGTAAGAGGCACAAACACCTGACACGGGATCAACGTAACCCACAAGAACCGACCACGTAGTCACGGTACCCCCGATTTGAGATCATTACAAAAATTTGCAAACTTTAGACTTAGGCTTAAAAACATGTCGTCAAAGGGTGAGAACATAAAAAAGACACTAAAACGACCCGTAAGAGGCATGAACACCTCGCAGTTGACCAATATAACCCGCAAGAACCAACCGCATAGTCACGGGACCCTCGGGGGGGGGGGGGGGGAGCAGTACCAAAATTTACAACTTGTTAGACCTTGGCTTAAAAACATGCCGTCAAAGACTGAGAACAAAAAACAACCACCAAATTGCCTCGTAAAAGGCACGAACACCTCGTATGGGACCAATGTAACCCGCAGGAACTGATTGTGTAGTGATGGGGCCGTTGATTTGAGAGCACGACCAAAATTTGTAAATTGTTAGTCTTAGGATTGAAAACATGTCGTAGAAGGGTGAGAATGTAAAACAACCACAAAACAACCCCATAAGAGGCACGGACACCTCGCATGGGACCAATGTATCCCGCAATTACCGATAGCGTAGTCACGGGACCCCCGGTTTGAGATCACGATTTTTTTTACAAACTGTTAGACTTAGGCATAAAAACACGCCATCAAAGGTTGAGAACGTAAAACAACCAATAATAGGCCCCGTATAAGGAATGAACATCTTGAACGAGACTTATGTAACCCACAATTACTGACCGCGTAGTAACGGGACCCATGGTTTGCGAGCTAGACCAAAATTTGCAACCTGTTAGACTTAGGCTTAAAAATATACCATGAAGGGGGAGAACGTAAAACATCCACTAAAAGGCCCCATAAGAGGCACTAAGACCTCGCACGGGACCAATGTAACCTATAGGAACGGACTGCATAGTCATGGGATCCCCAGTTTGAGAGCACGACCAAAATTTACAAACTGTTCGACTTAGACTTAGAACATGTCCTCAAAGGGTGAGAACATAAAAAAGAAACTAAACAACCCCGTAAGACGCACGAAAAAATCGCACGGGACCAATGTAACCCACAGGAACCGATCGCGTAGTCACGGAACCCCAGTTTGAGAGAATAACTTAAATTTGCAAACTGTTATACTTATGCTTAAAAACATATTGTCAAATGGTGAAAACGGAAAACAACCACTAAATGGCCCCATAAGAGGCATGAACAACTCGTAAGGATCAATGTAACCCGTAGGAATGAACCACGTAGTCACGAGACCCCTGATTAGAGAGCACGAACAAAATTTACAAATTTTTAAACTTAGGATTAAAAAGTTTTAGTCAAACGGTGAGAACCTAAAACAACCACTAAACGGCCTAGTACGAGGCACAAATACCTCGCACGGGACAAATTTAACATATAAAAACGGACCACATTGTCACGAAACCCCAGGTTAGATAGCATGACCAAGATTTGTAACCTATTATATGTAGGGTTAAAAATATGGCGTCAAATGGTGAGAACTAAAAAACCATAAAATAACCCCATTAAATGCATGAACACCTCGAATGGGATAAATGTTACCCGTAGGAACCGACCTCGTAGTCACGGGACCCCCAGTTTAAGGCCACGACCAAAATTTATAAACTGTTGGACTTAGTCTTAAAAATATGTCGTCAAAGGTTGAGTATGTAGAATATTAACTAAACGGCCCCAAAATAAGCATGAACACACCGTACGGGACTAATGTAACCTACAGGAACCAACCGCATAGTTACGGGACCCCGGGTTTAAGAGCAGACCAAAATTTGCAAATTGTTACACTGAGGCTTAAAAACATGTTGTCAAAGGGTGATAATATAAAAAAACCACTAAAGGTTCCCGCAAGAGGCACGAACACCTCGCAGGGGACCAATGTGACCTACAGGAACCGATCGCGTAGTCACCAGACCCCAGCTTGAGATCACAACCAAAATTTTCTACCTATTAGATTTAGGCTAAAAAATATTCTGTCAGAGGGTGAGAAAATAAAACAGCCCCAAAACGGCCCCGTAACGGGCACAGACACCTCATACGAGACCAATGTAGCCTGTAAGAATCGATCGCGTAGTCATGGAACCCCTAATTTGAGAGCAGGACCAAAATTTTCAAACTGTTAGAGTTAGGCTTAAAAACATGCCAACAAAGGGTGAGAATGTAAAACATGCACTAAATGGCCCTATTAGAGGCACAAATACCTCGTATGGGACAAATGTGACCTGTAGGAACTGACCGCTTAGTCATGGGACCCTAGTTTGAGCGCACAACCAAAATTTAAAACCTATTAGATTTAGGCTAAAAAATATGTCGTTAGAGGGTGAGAATGTGAAACTCCCACAAAACGGCCCCGTTGGAGGCATGAACACCTCACAAGGGACTAATGTAACCCGTAGGAATCGACCGCGTAGTCATGGGACCCCCAATTTGAGAGCACGACCAAAATTTAAAAATTGTTAGACTTAGTTTAAAAAAAATGCCGTCCAAGGGTGAGAACGTAAAATAGCCACAAAATAGCCCCATAAGAGGCACGAACATCTCGCATGGGATCAATGTTACCCACAGTTATCAATCGCGTAGTTACGGGACCCCCAATTTGGGAGCATGACCAAAATTTCCAAACTGTTGGACTTAGGCTTAAAAATATGATGGCAGAGGGTGAGAATGTAAAAAAAAACTAAAAAGCCCCGTATGAGGCACAAACACGTCGCAAGGGACTAATGTAACCCATAAGAACTGACCGCGTAGTCACGAAACCCTCGGTTTAAGAGCACGACCAAAATTTGCAAGCTGTTAGACTTAGTCTTAAAAACATGTCATCAAAGGGTGAAAACATAAAATGACCACTAAAAGTACCCGTAAGAGACACTAGCACCTCACACAGGACCAATGTAACATGTAGGAACCGACCGCATAGTCACGGGGCCACAAGTTCGAGAGCACGTCCAAAATTTACAAACTAATTGACTCAGGATTAAAAACATGTCGTCAAAGGGTGAGAATGTAAAAAATTCATTAACGGTCGCATAAAAGGCATGAACACCTCGCACGGGACTAATGTAACCGGTAGGAATCGACCGAATAATCACAGGACCCCTGGTTTGAAAGCATGGCCAAAATTTGCAAAATATTAGAGTTACACTTAAAAACATGTCGTCAAAGGGTGAGAACATGAAAATCCCACTAAACGGCTGCATAAAGGGCACGAACACCTCGCATGGGACCAGTGTTAACTGTAGAAATTGACCGTGTAGTCACGAAACCCCCAATTTGAGAGCACGACCAAAATTCTCAAACTCTTAGACTTAGGCTTAAAAAGATGCCTTCAAAGGGTGAGAACCTAGAACAACCACAAAACGGTTCTGTAAGAGGCACGACCACCTCGCACACCAATGTATCCCACAGGAACCGACCGTGTAGTCATTGGACCCCCAGTTTGAGACAATGACTAAAATTTGCAAACTGTTAGACTTATGCTTAAAAACATACTGTCAAATGGTTAAAACGGAAAATATCCTCTAAATGGCCCCATAAGAGGCACGAACAACTCGCACGGGACCAATGTAACCCATAGGAATGAACCGCGTAGTCACTAGACCCCCGATTAGAGAGCATGACCAAAATTTAGAAACTTTTAGACTTATGATTAAAAACTTGCAGTCAAAGAGTGAGAACGTAAAACGATGACTAAACGGCCCTCTACGAGGCACGAATACCTTTAATGAGACCAATGTAACTCGCAAAAACCGATTGCGTTCTCATGGGACCCCCGATTTTAAAGCACGACCAAAATTTAAAAACTCTTATACTTAGGGTTAAAAATATGTCCTCAAATGATGAGAACACATGACAATGCCTAAATGGACCCGTAAGAGGCGTGAACACCTCGCACGGGACTAATCTGACCCATAGGAATCGACTGCGTAGTCACGGGTCTCCCGGTTTGAGAGAACGACCAAAATTTACAAAATATTGGACTTAGCCTTAAAAACATGACGTCAAAGGGTGAGAACATAAAAAATCTACAAAACAGCCCCGTAAGAGGCATGAATACCTCGCAGGGGATGAATGTAACCTGTAGGAACCGACCCCGTAGTCAGGGGATCCCCAGTTTAAGAGAAGGACCAAACTATACAAACTATTAAACTTAGGCTTAAAAACATGTCGTCAAAGGGTGAGAACATAAAACAACCACAAAACAACCTCGTAAGAGGTACTAACACCTTTCATGTCACCAATGTGACCCGTAGGAACCGATTGTGTCATCACGGGACCCCCGATTATAGAGCATGACCAAAATTTACAAATTGTTGGACTTAGTCTTAAAAATATGCCCTCAAAGGTTGAGAAGCTAAAAAACCCCCTAAAGGTCCCCGTAAGAGGCACGAACACCTCATATGGGACCAATGTAACCCACAGGAACCGACGACGTAGTCACGGGACCTCGGGTTTGAGAGCACAACTAAATTTTGTAAACTTTGAGACATATACTTAAAAACTTGTCGACTAAGGGTGAGAACATAAAAATGCCACTGAACGGCCCCATAAGAGGCACGAACACCACACATGGGACATATATGACATGTAGGAACCGACCGCATAGTCACGGGACCACAGTTTGAGAGCATGCCCAAAATTTATAGCCTGTCAAATTTAGGCTAAAAGACATCTCGCCAAAGGGTGAGAACATAAAACATCCACAAAATGGCCCCATAAGAGGCATGGACACCTCACACAGGACCATTGTAACCCATAGGAATAAATCGTCTAGTCATGGGACCCCCAATTTGAGAGCACGACTAAAATTAGCAAACTATTAGACTTAGGATTAAAAACATGTAGTCAAAAGTTGAGAATGTAAAACAACCACAAAACAGCCCCGTAAGAGGTAAGAATACCTCGCATGGGACCAATGTAACCCGCTGTTACCCATCGCATAGTCATGGGACCACCGGTTCGAGAGCAAGACAAAAATTTGAATTTTTTTAGACTTAGGCTTCAAAACACGCCGTTAAAGGGGGAGAACATAAAACAGCCACTAAACGTCCGCGTATGAAGCACGAACACATCGTACGGGACTAATCTAACCCACAAGAACTGATCGCGTAGTCACGGGACCCCCAATTTGGGAGCACAACCACAATTTGCAACTTGTTAGTATTAGGCTTAAAAACATGCCGTCAAAGGGTGAGAACATAAAACATTCACTAAAACTCCTCGTAGGGGAACTAACACCTCGCATGGGACCAATGTAAGCTGTAAAAATCGACCATGTAGTCACGGGATATCTAGATTGAGAGAACTACCAAAATTTACAAATTGTTGGACTTAGGCTTAAAAACATGTGGTCAAAGGGTGAGAAGGTAAAAAAGCAACTAAACGTCTGCATAAAAGGCACGAACACCTCACACGGGACCAATGTCACCCGTAGAAATCGACCATGTAGTGACGGCCCCCCAGTTTGGGAGAACGCCTAAAATTTTCAAACAATTACACTTTGGCTTATAAAATTGCTGTCAAAGGGTGCGAACGTAAAATAACCACTAAACTGCCTTGTTCGAGGCACGAATACCTCACTCGGTACCAATGTAACTGACATAAATAAAACGCTTTGTAAAAGGATACCCGGTTAGAGAGCACGACCCAAATTCACAACCTGTTAGAGTTAGGCTTAAAAACATGTCGTCAAAGGGTGAGAACGCAATGCATCCACTAAACGTCCCCGTAAAAGGCACGAACACCTCGCATGGGAGAAATATAACTTGCAGGAACTGACCGTGTAGTCATGGGACCCCCAGTTTGAGAGCACGATTAAAATATGAAACCAATTATATTTAGGGTTAAAAACATAATGTCAAAGAGTGAGAATGCAAAAGGCCCCGTAAGAGGCACGAACACCTCACACGGGACAACCGTAACCCATTAGAATCGACCGCGTAGTCATCGGACCCCCATTTGAGAGAACGGCCAAAATTTTCAAAATGTTAGTCATAGGATTAAAAATATACCGTCAAAGGGTGAAACCATAAAACAACCACATAACAGCACCGTTAGAGGCACCAACACCTCATGTGAGACCAATGTAACCCGTAGTTACCAATATCGTAGTCACGGGATCCCTCGTTTGGGATAGGGCTGACAATTTTTGACACGATAACCCGTTTATGGTAATAACCGAAAATGACCCGTATTTGACGCGATTAACTTGAATAGATTTAAGAGTACCCAAAACTTATACTCAAATAAAAATCAACGCGACCCGAAATTGACACGACTAACCCGAATTGCCACCCCTAGTTTGGGAGCACTACCAAAATATGCAAATTGTAAGACTTAGGCTTAAAAACATGTCGAGAAAGGGTGAGAACATAAAACAACCACTAACTGCCCTGTTTGAGGCATGTACACCTCGCATGGGACCAATGTAACCCGTGGGAATCGTCGACGTCGTCACGGAACCCCCGATTTGAGAGCACGAACATAATTTACAAACTCTTAGACTTAGGCTTAAAAAAAGTCGTCAAAGGGGGAAAACGTGAAAAATCCACTAAACGGTCCCGTAAGAGGCACGAACACCTCGCACGGGACCATTGTAACCCATAGGAACGAACCGCGTAGCCACGAGCCCCCCAGTTTGAGAGTACAGCTAAAATTTGAAAATTGTTAGACTAAGGATTAAAAACATACCATCAAAGGGTGAGTTCATAAAACTGCCACAACATAGCCATATAAGAGGTACGAACACCCCCCACAAGACCAATATAACCCGTAGGAATCGATCGCGTAGTCACGGGACCCTCGGTTTAAGAGCACGACCAAAATTTTCAAACTGTTAAACTAAAGCTTAAAACCTACCGTCAAAGGGTGAGAATGTAAAACGACCACTAAAAGGACCTGCAAGAAGCTTGAACACCTCGCACGGGACCAATGTAACCCGAAGGAACCGATCGTGAAGTCACAGGACCCCCGATTTGAGAACACAACCGATATTTGCCAACTATTAGACGTAGACTTAAAAATATACTAAACGGACCCATAGGAGGCACGAACACCTCGCACGGGATCAATGTAACTTGTAGAAAGCGGCTGCATAGTCAGGGGACCCATGGTTTGATAGCACGACCAAAATTTGTAAACTATTAGACTTGGGCTTAAAAACATACCATCATAGGATGAGAACGTAAAATAGCCACAAAATGGCCCTGTAAGTGACACGAACAGCTCACACTGGACCAATGTAACCTACAAGAACCGACCGCGTAGTCACGGGACCCCCGATTTGAGAGTTGGACCAAAATTTAAAAACTCTTAGACTTAGGCTTAAAAACATGCCATCAAAGCGTGAGAGCATAAAAATGTTACAAAATGGCCCTGTAAGAGGCATGAACACTCGTACAGGACCAATGTCACCCATAGGAGAAGATCGCGTAGTCACGGGACCTTTTGTATAAGAGTAAGACCAAAATTTGCAAACAGTTAGACTTTGACAAAAAAATATGCTGACAAAGGGTGAGAATATAAAAAAACTAAATGATCATGTAAAAGGCATGAACACCTCATATAGGACCAATGTAACCTGCATGCACCGATCATGTAGTTACGGGAGCCCTGATTTGAGAGCACGACTAAAATTTGCAAACTGTTATACTTAGGCTTAAAAACATGGTATCAAAGGGTGAGAACGTAAAAATGCCCCTAAATAGTCCCATACGAGGCAAAAACACCTTGCACGGGACCAATGTAACTTGTAGGAGTCGATCACTTAGTCACGAGACCCTCGATTTGAGAAAATGATCAAAATTTGTAAACTCTTAGGGTTAGGCTTAATAGCATGCCATCAAACGGTGAGAAAATAAGGCAAACACTAAACGGCCCCGTAAAAGGAATAAACACCTTCCACGGGACCCTCGGTTTGAGAGCACAACACAAATTAACAAACTGCAAGAGTTAGGCTTAAAAATATGTTGTCAAAGGGTGAAAGGATAAAAATGCAACTAAACGGCCTCGTAAAAGGTACGAACACCTCGTACGGGACCAATGTAATCCGCTGGAACCAACCGCGTTATCACGAAACCCCTAGTTTGAGAGCACGACCAAAATTTGTGAACTCTTAGACTTAGCCTTAAAAACATGCCGTCAAAGGGTGATAAAGTAAAATATCCACAAAATGTGCCCGTAAGAGGCACAAATAACTCGCATGAGACCAATGTAACATGTAGGAAACAACAGTGTAGTCACGGGAGCCCCAGTTTGAGAGCACGATCAAAAATTACAAACTATTAGACTTAGACACAAAAAATAAGTTATCGAAGGGTGAAAACATAAAAAGCAATGAAATAGCCCTCTAAGATGCATGAACATCTCGCACGAGACCAATATAACCCACATGAACCAGCCGCGTATTCACTAGACCCCCGGTTTGAGAGCACGACCAAAATTTGCAAACTGCTAGACTTAGGCTTAAAAACAAGTCGTCAAAAGGGTAAGAATATAAAATAGCCACTAAAGGTCTCCGTAAGAGGCACGAAAACCTCGCAAGGGACAAATGTAATCCGCATGAAATGATGTCATAGTCCCAAGACCCCCGATTTGAGAGCACGAACAAAATTTGCACCCAACTAGACTTAGGCTTAAAAATATGTTGTCAAAGGGTGAGAACATAAAACAACTACAAAACAGCCCTGCAAGAGGCACGAACACCTTACACGAGACCCATGTAACCCACAAGAACCGATCGCGTAGTCACGGAACCCCTAGTTTGAGAGCATGATCAAAATTTTCAAAATATTATTCTTAGATATAAGAACATGCCGTCAAAGGGAGATATTGTAAAATAGGCACAAAATGTCCCTGTAAAAGGTATGAACACCTCTAACGGGACCGATTTAACTGCATTTACCGATCGCGTAGTCATGGAACCCCCACTTTGAGAGCATGACAAAAATATGCAAATTGTTAGACTTAGGCTTAAAAACATGTCATCAATGGGGGAGAACATAAAACATCCACTAAATGGACCCGTAAGTGGCACAGACACCTCGCACGGGACTAATGTAACCAACATGAACCGACCGTGTTATCACAGGACCGTCTATATGAGAGCACGACCAAAATTTGAAAATAGTTAGACATAAGCTTAAAAATAAGTCGTCAAAGAGTGAAAACATAAAACAACCACAAAATGGTCCCGTAAGAGGCAAAAACACGTAACACGAGACTAGTGTAACCCATAAGAACTGACATCATAGTCACAGAACCACAAATTTGAGCGCACACCCAAACTTTGCAAACGGTTAGACTTAGGCTTAAAAACATGCTATAAAGGGGTGAGAATGTAAAACATCCACAAAATAACCTTGTAAGAGGCACGAACACCTCGCACGAGACCAATGTAAGCCCTAGTTACCGATCGCGTAGTCACGGGACCCCCGGTTTGAAAGCACGACCAAAATTTGTAAACTATTAGACTTAGACTTAAAAACATGCCATTATTGGGTGAGAACATAAAACAACTACTAAATGGCCCCATAAAAGGCATGAACAGCTCACACAAGACCAATGTAATCCATAGGAACCGACCGCATAGTCACCCTACCCCTAGTTTGAGAGAACGAATAAAATTTGCAAACTGCTAGACTTCATCCTAAAAACATGCTGTCAAAGGGTGGAATATAAAATATCCTCTAAACATCCCCGTAAGAGGCACAAACACTTCATATGGGACCAATGTAATCCGAAAGAACCGACCGCGTAATCATGGGACCCCTAGTTTGAGAGCACAAACAAAATTTGCAAACTGTTAGACTTAGACTTAAAAACATTATGTGAAAATGTGAGCATGTAAAACAGCTACAAAACGGCCCGGTAAGAGGTACGAACACCACGCACGTTACAAGTGTCACACGCAGGAACCAATCTCGTAGTCTCGAGACCCCTAGTGTGAGAGCACGACCAAAATTTGCACACTATTAGAATTTTGTTTTAAACATGCCCCAAAGTGTGAGAACATAAAACAACCAATAAATGATCTCGTAAGAGGCATGAACACCTTGCACGGGACCAATCTAACCCGTAGGAACCGATCGTGTAGTAACATGACCCCTAAGAGCAGGATCAAAATTTGCAAACTGTTAGACATTGGCTTAAAAATTTTGCGGTCAAATGGTGAGAACATCAAACATCCACTAAACGGCCCCATAAGAGCAGGAACACCTCGTACGAGACCAATGTAACCCATAGTTTCTGATTTCGTAGTCACGGGACCCCCGGTTTGAGAGCACAACCAAAGGGTGGGAATATAAAATATCCACTAAACAACCACGTAAGAGGCACAAACACTTCATATGGGACCAATGTAATCCGAAAGAACCGACCGCGTAACCATGGGACCCCTAGTTTAAGAGCACAAACAAAATTTGCAAACTGTTAGACTTAGACATAAAAACATTACGTGAAAGGGTGAGCATGTAAAACAGCTACAAAACGGCCCGGTAAGAGGCACGAACACCACGCACGTTACAAGTGTGACACGCAGGAACCAATCTCGTAGTCTCGAGACCCCTAGTTTGAGAGCTCGACCAAAATTTTCACCCTATTAGAATTTGGCTTTAAACATGCCCCAAAGTGTGAGAACATAAAACAACCAAAAAATGATCTCGTAAGAGGCACGAACACCTTGCACGGGACCAATCTAACCCGTAGGAACCGATCGCGTAGTAAGATGACCCCTAAGAGCAGGACCAAAATTTGCAAACTATTAGACTTAGGCTTAAAAATTATGCGGTCAAAGGGTGAGAACATCAAACATCCGCTAAATGGACCCATAAGAGCAGGAACACCTCGTACGAAACCAATGTAACCCACAGTCTTTGATTTCATAGTCAAGGGACCCCCCGTTTGAGAGCACAACCAAATTTGTAAACTGTTAGGCTTGGGATTTAAATTTTTTCGTTATAGGGTGAGAACATAAAACAACCTCTAAATGGCCCCGTAAGAGGCATAAACATCTCTCATAGGTCCAATGTAACTCGTAGGAACTGACTGCGTTGTCACGGTACCCCCGGTTAAAGAGCATGAATAAAATTTGCAAACTATTAGACTTTGGCTTGAAACAGGCCGTTAAAGGGTGATAATGTAAAACAACCACTAAACGGCCCCATACGAGGCATGAACACCTCGCACGGGACTAATATATCCCGTAAAAACTGATCGCCTAGTCATACGACCCCCGATTTGAGAGCACAACCAAAATTTGTAATGTAAGGACAAATTTTCAATTGAGTCAATTATTAGTGTTGGCTTAATTCTGGACAAAACTATTTGAGTCGTAGAACAGAGGTTGTCCCTCCAAGCCTATGACGTTGATGTTGAAGTCGTGTGGAATGTGAAGATATCATTGACGATTTCAAGTTCCATGTTTCGCGTCATTAACATTACATCATTACAAGGTCTCAAAGGCATGAATGCAGTTTTATATATTTAGGACCTGGGAAATTTTATTCTGGGTGAACATTTTTATCGACTTTATTTCACTCACAAAACATTATAAACTTATAATAAAAGTTTTTGGATTTTTAAAGAAGATTTTTTTTCCTTCTGAAAATTCGTTGGAATGAAACTGGGATCTTGTTCGAACGAGATGCCCAAGTCTTTCGAACGAACATCTGATGAGATTCAAAGGAATTTTTTTTTCGGAATTGTCATTGGAATGTCTTTAGAATGTCCTCGTTCAAAAGAGTTTGTTTAATGCAACTTTTACCTTATTTTTTATTTGAATCTACTTCGAACAGTGTCATTCGAATGACATTAAAGAGTCGTTCGAATGACCCTGCATCAGTTTTTATTGTTTTCTCTGAAACTTCCCACTTTCTCCATTACTTTTACATGTTTTAAAAAGGGACGTGGACAGTTTTTTTTACAGAACTTTTGGGAATTTTTCTTTTAATTAGAGGGAAAAAATTCTTAACCCAAAACGTTCCTTTTGAGTGTTCATCATCTTTAACGATTTATTTTTTCAAAGAACACATGTTTACACCCAATGTCTTAGTATAAATCCAAGTTCCATATATATATATATATATATATATATCTTTGCTTGGAGATCATCTGGCACCGGGTTCTTCTACACCCAACAAAGGAGAAAGTTTAGGTTTCTTCTCTATGCAACATGGAGTTTGTTATTTCTGCGGCATGCTCATACGGTGAAAAGCATCGTGTGTGGGTTGACGGTAGCCAGACCCTATTGGGGGATTCCTAGACTTCGAAGGACTCCAGAGTTGTTGACTAGGCGAAGGTTGAAGAACGAGGGAGAGTCAAGGCCTGAAAGTCAAGTCGTTGTTGTAAGTTTTTTCTTGTCGTGTCTTTTGTAAAAATATCATAACTAGTGGACTTGTAGGCTGGGCCGTCTGATGTTTTTCTCGTAGTGGGTTTTCCTCGTACATCGCGCCTTTTGGTTGTGATTGTTTATTTTGTCTACCAAAATCGTCTCGATGCATGTTTAGGTTACAAATATAAAATTTGTTATAAATGACAACTTTACTTTAATTTGGTGCTAATTACATTTGTGTAATGTTTAATGTAATTTAATTCAAGTTGCAACCTCTAATTTGACAAAATGCATTCTTAGATTGTTTAGCATAAATTCCAACTAGAATTCAATTAATGTTACTTAACTGAGATTAAAAGAAAAATTCAAATATTTGTTTTGTGTTGTTTGACTTAATTTTAATTTTGAAGAAATTAAAATTTGTGGACTTCAATTGCTAAATTCAAATGAAATTTTAATTTGGAATATATTGTGGACCATCTTTGCTTGGTAATTAAAAATTGGGGAATCATAGCATATGCTCTAAGAAAATCGAAGCTTCATGAAACCCGTGAGACTTAGGCTTAATACATGCCTTAAAAGGGTTAGAACATAAATCATCCACAAAAATACCTGGTAAGAGGCACGAATGACTCCTACGGGACCAATGTAATATTAAGGAACCAATCGTGTAGTCACGAGACCCTTAGTTTGAGAGCATGAATACAATTACAAACTGTTGGACTTAGGCTGAAAAAATGTCGTCAAAGGATGAGAACGTAAAAAGTCACTAAATGACAGCTTAAGAGCCACGAACACGTCACACGGGACCAATGGAACCCGCAGAAACTAACCTTTTAGTCGCGGGACCCCAGGTTTAAGAGCATGACCAGAATTTGAAAATTGGTAGACTTAGGCTTAAAAACATGCCTTCAAAGGGTGAGATCATAAAATTGCCACAAAATGGCCCCGTAAGAGGTACGAACACCTCGCACGGGACCAATGTAACCCATAGGAACCGACCATCTATTCTCGGGACTGCCGATTTAAGAGCACGAACACAATTTACAAACACTTAGACTTAGGATTGAAATCATGTCATCAAAGGGTGAGAATGAAAAATAACCACTAAACGGCCCCATACGAGGCATGAACACCTCGAGTGGGACCAATGTAACCTGTAGGAATGGACAGCGGTGTCACAGGACCCCTGATTTGAGAGCACAACCAAAATTTGTAAACTATCAGACTTAGGCTTAAAAACATACTGTCAAAGGGTGAGAACATAAAACAACCACAAAACGGCCTCGTAAGAGGCATAAACACCTCGAATGGGACCAATGTAACCCGTAGGAATTGACCATGTTGTCAGGGGACCCCCAGTGTGAGAGGAGAACCAAAATTTGCAAACATGTTACTTAGCTTTAAAAACTTGACATCATAGTGTGAGAATGTAAAAACTCCACTAAACGTTCCGTAAGAGGCACGAACACCTCGCATTGGACCAACGTAACCCACAAGAACTGATCTCGTAGTGACGGGACCCCCAATTTGAGAGAAACATCAAAATTTTCAAATAGCTAGACTTAGGTTTAAGAACATGACGTCAAAGGGTGAAAACGTAAAATAACCACTAAACGGACCCGTAAGGGGCACGAACAGCTCGTACGAGATAAATTTAACCCATAGGAAATGACCGCATGGTCACGGGACCCCCAGTTTGAGAGCAAGATCAAAATTTACAGCTTGTTAGACTTAGTCATAAAAATATGCCGCCAAAGGGGGAGAATGTAAAATATCCACTAAAAGGACCCGTACGAGGTACGAACACCTCGCACGGGACCATTGTAACTCGCAGGTACCGATCGCGTAGTCACGGGAGTCACGATTTGACAGAACAACCAAAATATGCTAATTGTTAGACTTAGGCTTAAAAACATGCCATCTGAGGTTCAAACATAAAAAAGTTGCTAAATGGCACTGTCAGAGGCACGAACACCTCGCACAGGACCAATGTAACCTGCAGGACCAACCGTGTAGTCCCAAAACCCTCGGTTTGAGGGTACGACCAAAATTTGAAGACTATTAGATATAGGATTAAAAACATGCCGTCAAAGGGTTAGAATATAAAATGCCACTAAACGGCTACGTAAGAGGCTTGAACACCTCGCACGGGACCAATATAATCCGCAGGAACCGACCGCATAGTCACAGAAAGACCGATTTAAGAGCACGACCAAAAATTATAGACTGTTAGACTTAGGCTTAAAAACATGTCATCAATGGGGGATAAAGTAAAATAGCCACTAAACAGCCTCGTAAGAGGCACAAATACAAGCATGGGAAAAATGTAACCCACAGGAATCGATCGAATAGTAACAGGACCCCCGGGTTGAGAGCATGACCAAAATTTTCAAATTGTTAGACTTAGTCTTCAAAACATGATGTACAAGGATAAGTATGTAAAAAAGGAACTAAATTTTCCTGTTAGAGGCACGAACACATCACTCGGGACCAATGTAACCATCAAGAACCGATCGCGTTGTCATGGGACCCCCGATTTGAGAGCATGATAAAAATCTACAAACTGTTGGACTTAGTCTTAATTACCTGTTGTTAAAGGGTGAAAATATAAAATAGACCCAAAATGAACCCGTAAAGGGAACAAACATCTCGTACGGGACCAATGTAACCCGTAAGAACCGAGCACGTAGTCATTGGACCCCGGTTTGAGAGCACAACCAAAATTTGAAAACTTGAAGAATTAGGCTTAAAAACATATCATCAAAGGGTGAGAACATAAAAAATCACTAAATACCACATAAGAGGGACGAAAACCTCGCACGGGACCATTGTAACCCACAGGAACTGACCATGTAGTCACATGACCCCCGGTAAGAGAGCATGACCAAAATTTGCAAACTATTAGACATCGTCTTAAAAACATGCCGTCAAAGGGTGAGAATGTAAAACATACCCAACATGGCCCCATAAGAGGAACGAACACCTTTCACAAGCCTAATGTAACCCGTAGGAACCAATCGCATAGTCACGGGACCCCCGATTTGAGAGCAAGACCAAAATTTGCAAACTGTTAGACTTAGACTTGAAAATATGCCATAAAAGGGTGAAAGAGTGAAACAACCATCCCCGTAAGAGGCATGGACACCTCGCACAGAACCCATGTAACATATAGGTACTGACTCCGTAGTCAGGGAACCCCAAGTTTGAGAGTATGAATAAAATTTTCAAACTTTTAGACTTAGGATTAAAAATATTCTATCAAATTGGGAGAACACAAAACAACCACTAAACGACACCGTAAGAGGCACAAATACCTCACACGGGAGAAATTTAACCCGCAGGAATGGACAACGTAGTCACGTGACCCCCTATTTGAGAGCACGACCAAAATTACAAACTATTAAACATAGGCTTAAAAACATCCCGTCAAAGGTTGAGAAGATAAAAAAGCCATTAAACAGCCCTATAAAAGTCACTAACACCTTGGACAAGTCCAATGTATCCCATGGGAACCGACCGCATAGACACGGGACCCCCGATTAGAGAGAATGACCAAAATTTGCAAACTATGAGATTTAGGATTAAAAACATGCCGTAAAAGGGTGAGAGCATAAAAAAACCACTAAAGGGCCCCGTAAGAGGCAAGAACACCTCGTGCGGGACCAATGTAACCCATAGGAACCGAATGCATAGTCCCGGGACCCATGATTTGATAGCACGGCCAAAATTTATAAACTATTGGACTTAGGCTTAAAAACCTATCGTCAAATGTTGAGGCCATAAAACAACAACTAAATATCCCCATAAGAGGCAATAACACTTCTCATCGGACAAATGTAACCCACAAGAACCGAACGAGTAGTCACTGGATCCCTGGTTTGAAAGCACGACCAAAATTTTCAAACTGTTAGACTTAGGTTTAAGAACACGTCGTCAAAGGGTGAGAACGTAAAACAGCCACTAAACGGCCCTATAAGAGGCACAAACACCTCGTACGGGACCAATGTAACCCGTAAGAACCGACCGTAAGTCACGGGACCCCCGGTTTGAGAACACGACCAAAATTTGAAAACTATTAGACTTTGGTTTAAAAACCTATTGTCCAAGGGTGAGAATGTAAAGCAGCCACTAAACAGACCCATAAGAGGCACAAATACCTCTCACGGGACCAATGTAACCTGTAAGAACTAACCGAGTCATCACGGGACCCCCGGTTTGAAAGCACGACTGAAATTTACAGACTGTTAGACTTAGGCATAAAACATACCATCAAAGGGTGAGAACATAAAACAACCACTAAATGCAACCCGTAGGAACATGCCACATCGTCATGGGACCCCCGATTTGAGTGCACAACTTGAAAAACCTTTACACTTAGGCTTAAAAACATGATGTCAATTGGTGAGAAAATATTAAAACCACTAAACGGCCCCGTACGTGGCACAAGAACCTCGCACGGGACTAATATAACTCCCAGGAACCGATCGCATAGTCACGGGACCTCCGGTTTGCGAGCACGACCAAAATTTGCAAACTATTAGACTTGGGCTTAAAAACATGTCGTCGAAGGGTGGGAACATAAAACATCCACCAAACGGCCCCGTAAGAGACACAGACACCTCGTACGGGACCAATGTAACCTGTAGGAACTGATCGCATAGTCACAGGACCCCCGGTTTGAGAGCATGACCAAAATTTGCAAACTATTAGACTTTTGCTTAAAAACATATCGTGAATGGGTGAGAACGTAAAATAGCCTGGAAACGGCTCCTTAAGAGGCAAGAACACCTCTTATGTGACTAATGTAACCCACAGGAACCGACCGCGTAGTCATGGGTCCCCCTAGTTTGAAAGTATGACTAAAATTTGCAAACTGTTGGACTTAAGCATAAAAACATGTTGTCAAAAGGGTGAGAATGTAAAAAATCCACTAAAAGGCCTCGTAAGAGGCTGGAACACCTTGCACTGGACCAATGTGATCCGCAGGAACCGATTGCATAGTCACAGGCCCCCCGGGTGGAGAGCACGACCTAAATTTACAATTTGTTATACTTTGAATTAAAAACATGTTGTCGAAGGGTGAGAACGCAAAAATACCACCAATCTACCTCGTAAGAGGCACAAACACCTCGCACGGGACCAATTTAACGTGCTGGAATCGACCACGTCGTCACGAGACCCCCAGTTTGAGAGAAAGACCAAAAATTGCAAAATGTTAAAATTAGGCTTAAAAACATGCCGTCAAAGGGTGAGCACGTAAAAGCCATAAAACATCCCCGTATGGGGCACGAACACCTCACACGGGACCAATGTAACCCAGGAGCCTACCTTGTAGTCACGGGACCCTCGGTTTGAGAGAATGACCAAAATTGACAAAACTATATACTTAGGCTAAAATACATACCGTCAAAGGGTGAGTAAGTAAAGAAATCACTAAACGGCCCCTAAAGAGGCACGAAAACCTCACACGAGACCAATGCAACCCCCAGGAATCTATTGCGTTGTCACGGGATCCACGGTTTGAGATACGACCAAAATTTGCAAAATGTTAGATGTATTCTTAAAACATACCATTAAAGGGTGAGAATGTAAAACACCCACTAAACGGCCCCGTTAGAGGCACGAACACCTCATACGGGACCAAGGTAACACATAGGAACTGATCGCGCAGTGACGGGACCCCTCATTTGAGAGCACGACCAAAATTTACAAACTTTTAGGCAGGATTAAAACCATGAAGTCAATTTGTGAGAACATAAAAAATAACTAAAGTGTCCTGCAAGATGCATGAACACCTCACACGGGAAAAATGTAACCCGTAGGAATTGGTTATATAGTCCTGCGACTCCCGATTTGAGAGAATAACCAAAATTTGTAAACGAACATGCCTTCAAAGGATGAGATCGTAAAAAGGACATTAGACTCCCCCGTAAGAGGCCCGAACACATAACACAGGACCAATGTAATCCTCAAGAACTGACCGTGTAGTCACATGCCCCCTCGTGTGAGAGAACGATCAAGATTTGTAAAATATTGGACTTAGGCATAATGACATGACATCAAAGGGTGAGAACCTAAAATACCCCCCAAAAGGACCTACAAGAGGCACGAACACCACACACGAGATGAATGTAACCCAAAGGAACTGATTGCATAGTCATGGGACTCACGATTTGAGAGCAGGACCAAAATTTGCAAATTATTACAATTAGGCTTAAAAATATGCGTTATAGGGTGAGATCATAAAACAACCACTAAATAGCCCCGTAAGAGGCATGAACACCTCGAACGAGACTAATGTAACCAGTAGGAACCGATCGCGTAGTCACGGGTGCCGTAATTGAGAGTAGGACCAAAATTTTCAAGCTGTTAGACATGGGCCTAAAAACATACCATCAAAGGGTAAGAATGTAAAACAATCATTAAACGGCCTCGTAAGAGGCAAGAATGCCTCGCAGGGACCAATGTAAACCATAATAATTGATCCCATAGTCACGAGACCCTTGGTTTGAGAGCTCGACCAAAATTTTCAACCTATTAGAATTAGGCTTAAAAACATGTCATTAAAGGGTGAAAACATAAAAAAATCACTAAACATCCACGTAAGATGCACACACACCTTACACTGGACCAATGTAACCCGTAGTAACCGTTGCATAGTCACGAGACCCCCAGTTTGAGAGCATGACCAAATATTGCAAACTGTTTGACTTAGGCTTAAAAACGTGTCATCAAAAGGTGAGAGCATAAAAAAGCTAATAAACGGCCCCATAAGATGCACGAACACCTCTCATGGGACCAATGTAACTCATAGGAACCAACCACATAGTATCAGGTTCCCCGATTTGAGATCAGGAACAAAATTTGTAAAAATTTTAGACTTAGGCTTAAAAACATGTCGTCAAAGGGTGAGAACATAAAAAAGCCACTACATGTCCCCGTTAGAGGCATTAACAACTCGCACTGGACCAATGTAACCCGCAGGAACCGATCATGTAGTCATGGGACCCCCGGGTGGAAGGAACGACCAAAATTTACAACTTGTTAGACTTAGGCTTAAAAACATGTCGTCAAAGGGTGAGAACACAAAACAAACACCAAACTTTCTCGTAAGAGGCACGAACACTTCGTACGAGACCAATGTAAGCCGTAAGAACCGACTGCGTAGTCATGTGGCCCCCGATTTAAGAGCATGACCAAAATTTGTAAAATGTTAGACTTAGGCTTAAAAATATATCGTCAAAGGGTGAGAACGTATAACATCCACAAAACATATCTATAAGAGGCACAAACACCTCACAAGGGACTAATGTAACCTGCAGTTACTGATCACGTAGTCACGGGACCCCTAATTTGAAAGTACAATCAAAATTTGGAAATTGTTAACCTTAGGCTAAAAAACATGTTGTCAAAATGTGAGAACATAAAAAATCCACTAAACGTCCCCGTAAGAGGCATGAACACCCCTCACGGGAGCAATTTAACTCGCAGGAACTGACCGTATAGTCACGGGACCCCTAATTTGAGAGCACGAAAAAAATATAAAAACTTCTAGACTAAGGCTTAAAAACATGACGTCGAAGGGTGATAATGTACAAAGCTGCTAAACAGCCCCGTAAAAGGAACGGACACCACTCACAAGACCAATTTAACCTGCAAGAACCGACTGCATAGTCACGAGACCCTCAGTTTGAGATCATGGTCAAATTTTTTAAACTTTTAGACTTAGGTTAAAAACATGTTGTCAAAGGTGAGAATGTAAATCATCCACATAATGGCCCCGTAAGAGGCACGAACACCTCGCACGGTACCAATGTAACTCGCAGGAACCGATCGCGTAATCACAGGACCTCCTGTTTGAAAGCACGACCAAAATTTTCAAACTGTTGGACTTAGGCTTAAAAACATGCCGTCTGATATGCCCTAAGTGTCACCTCAGCCCAGAGACATCAACCTCGGCCAAGGGCATGGCCGACGTTGGAAAGGCCTTGAATCAGTGACTCACCGCCTCGGCCGTATTAGGGTCGACCCAGGCCGAAACCACTACCAACCCCTTCAAGGGGTCAGCAGTTCATTAACTCAATCGGGAATGGCAACCTTGGTCGGGGGTAGGCCAAGGCTACAAGTAGACATACCACAACCAAGGTCAACCCCACCTGTGAATCGGCCAATGTTCCAACCAAATTCCAACCTAACCTCGGCCTAGGCCGACCTTAAGGCCTTACCTCTACTTCACTTAAGCCGAGACCATGATGGCTTATATCATATATGATGGGCAACTAGAACTTAACAACCTCGGACTCTTCCAGGCCGAAGTCGTGACCCAGCACGAAGGCCAAGCACTTATTGAGATGTGTGGACAAGGACACGTGGACACAATTCAGTTATAACAAATCATTCCCCTCACGTGGGGGGAATATTTCACCATCATTCGCTACATGTGACAGTGATAGATGTCTTCATCAGATTGGCTAGATCAACAGACACATGCCCATTGCATGCATGGGGGGTACATTACACCCCCCAGGTACTATATATAGAGGTCATCCTCTACCTTGTAAAGGATCCAAAATTAGCTACCCTAGCTAAAACTCTGTTCAAATACACAGTAGAGAGAGAAAGCTTGAGAGATTGTATCCATGGCCATTAGAGCACGCATACAGTGATACACATCATACACTTTCATAGTGGACGTAGGTCAGATTGGCTGAACCACTTATATTCCGGTGTGAATCCTCTTCTCCTCATCTCCTTCTACTATATGTGTATGTACTCTTATCCTGCCATTGTTAACATTGAATTGAGCTCACAAACACCTTAAAGGGTGGTGCTGTTTCCAGCATCATCATTTTGGCGTCGTCTGTGGGAAGAGAGAAGTTGTCTCTTCCTCATTTTCTGCTTAATCTCACCGGAGACTATGGTGGTGAACCAGGCACCGCCCCTTACATGGAGCTACTTCACCATTGAAAGAGGCCCTTTAAGGTATTAAGATCATCTGCTACTCAAGCTCTTTAGTGTTAGTATATAGAACCTGAGTTACCACCGCCTCTTTCGCCGCCTAGAGCAGGAGGACCTAGTTCCATCCAGGCACCGCCCCAGTCCGAAATGGCGGAGGTGGCTGTAGCCTTGAGGTCTTTGTCTGTAATGCAATAAGCTATGCAGGAGAAGTTTTTACAGCTCAGCCAAACTATGATGAGGCCACCTAGAGTTTCACCATAAATGATCACTCCGACGGCTGCCCAGCCTCATCTTGACGCCATGGGACCACCCCAGGAACCAATGAAGGACCAACCTGTGCCACAATGGAGGAGGGACGTTACTGACCCTAGGCGCTTATGCCTGGGGAAGTAAGGAAACCCCTGCCCGGAGGACATGTATGATGACCTAGAGGAGGAAGATGTACCGAAAGAATGTTGGGAGCCATATGAGGTTTCAAATAATACGATACATCCTCTTCAATAAAGCCGAGGTTGTAACGGTAGAAGAGGTGAAGAGGCCCAACAGCGAGGATCATCTTTTAATTGATTGAGTAGAGGGTCATCCTTTAAGAGGTTGGGACCAGTAAACGACCTAAGACAGAGGTTATCAAGGTCGAGAAGTGCGGCTGGATCGCAAAGAGGAGACGGTCAAGGTCGGCCTCACTAAGGCCGACCCCGTGCTGGAAGAGGCAGAGATCAGGAAGAGGTCAACAGCAGACGTTGTGCTGTGGCTGGGGAACCCTCAGTCCATCCCTTGGAGGTGGCTGGGGATAACCTCGTCCAGGCCGATGGTAGGAGACCATGGAATGACTCTATCCAACGTCTTGAGGAGAAGATATGAGACCTCATTAAGAGACGAGACCCATTGCAAATAGGTTTCTCAGAGGGCTCTCCATTTGTGGCTAAGATAGTGAGCTTCCCGACCCCTGCTAAGTTCAAACCACCCGTGGTGTCTCCCAAGTATGACGGTAGCACTAATCCCGTACATCACATTGAGATGTATCAGTCAGCAACGGACATCTACCCGATACCTGATGAGATCAAGTGTAGGGCCTTCTTTGGGACTCTGAGAGGTGCAGCACACAGCTGGTTTACTTCTCTTCCGAAGAATTCAATTGAGAACTTTAAGGGCTTGGCCGAACGATTCATTCACAACTTCTGCTTTGGGGTAAGACCTCAAAAGAAGACCACGCATCTACTGTATACCAAGCAAGGCAAGGACGAGAGCCTCAGGGACTACATCACCAGGTTCAACAAAGAGAAACTTGAGGTTGAAGATTACGAAGAAAATATAGCCATAACCGCCCTCATAGGAGGTCTTCAGAAAGGTAAGTTATTGTGGAAACTCGCGGAAGACCCTCCCAGGTCCATGGCAGAGCTACTGGAAACTGCTGGAAAAGTTATGAATGCCGAAGAGGCAATGGCCACCAAGTATGAGGATGAGAACCGCGGTAGTAGCGGGAAGTCCCAAAGAAAGAAAGATGGAAAGAAGAGGTCACCCGATGACAAGTTCGCTCACTATAATCCTCTAACCGTGAGCTGTGAGGATATCCTCAATGAGATCAAGAATGATAGGACCCTAAGATGGCCAGAGAAACTGAAGGCCCCTCCGCATAAGAGGAATAAAAACTTATGGTGTGAGTTCCACCAGGACCCTGACCATATTACAGACAGATGCTTCACCTTGAAGGATGAGATTGAGAAGATTTTAAAATTCATAAAGCTGAGGAAGTATGTTGATGGTAAAACTCCTAAAGGGGGAAGAGATGACCCTAAGAAAAGGAGAAACGATAGATGACGTGACGATGCCCCAGCTAGAAGAGGCAATGACTCGAAAGATGATGATGAAGATGATCCGAACCTTCCACCGAAAGATGACAACACCCCAGTAAATAGGGTTGGCATGATCTCATCTGGTGTTGACACCATATGCAGAGGACTTACGGGAGGTGGCTCTGAAGTGGCTGACTGGAAATCTCATGTGTCATAGGCAAGGTCAGTGGCCAAACTTGAAGATGTAAATCCAGCGTCTTCCGATACAGCATAGAAGAGAAAGAAGGTGGACATGCACACTCTTATAGTTGGGTTCTCCAGGCTCGACTTCAAAGGTATATTAGCCCCGCATGATGACCCTTTGGTAATAATAACAAGGGTGCATGGATGCGAGGTGCAAAGGATCCTTGTAGACGGGGGGAGTTCAGCAGACGTGATGTTTTGACCTTGCTTCAAGAGCCTAGGTCTTAGAAGAGCTAGGCTGGTACCCTATCATCATCCTTAAATGGGCTTCAGCGGCAAAAAGGTCCACCCATTGGGCATGTATGAGATGGACGTATGGATGGGTGACGAGTGGCCTAAGAGGTTGACCCGAAAGATAAATTTTTTTGTAATGGACGAAAACATCTTCTCAGCCTATAACCTCATCATAGGAAGAGTGTCCCTTAAGGGGTTTGAAGCTGTGCCGTCTACGGTCCACCAGATGCTAAAATTCCCGACCACCTATGGGGTAGGGGAAGTGCAAGGTGACCAGACCATAACATGAGATTGTTACTTCAACTCCGCCGAGGAGAGAGAGGCGCATTATAGGGCAACCACCACTTATAGCATTGATACATTAGACCCAAGAGATGAAACAAAGTTGAAGAAGGGAGAGGCCGAGGAAGAGGTAGAATCCATCGTCCTCAATGAGGACGAACCGAAAAAAACCGTCCAGGTCGGCAAAGCCCTAAAGACAGAAATCAAGGAAGAGCGGATAAACTTCCTGAGGAAGAGGCAGAGTGTCTTCGCTTAGAGTCACGCAGACATGCCAGGCATCAACCCTGAGGTTATGAGTCATAAGCTCAATGTGGCCAAAGATGTCAGGCCTATCAAACAAAGGAGAAGAGTTTACTCCAGGGAGAAGTACGACGTCATCTAAGAAGAAGTTAAAAAATTAGAAGAGGCTGAGTTTATAAGAGAAGTCATATATCCGGAGTGGTTATCGAATGCAGTCGTCGTGCCCAAAGCCAATGGGAAGTGGAGAATGTGCGTTGATTTCACTGACCTGAACAGTTCTTGCCCAAAAGATAGCTATCCCTTACCTCGAATAGATCAGATGTTAGATCCTACTGCGGGGCACGAGCTCATGAGCTTCATGGACACGTATTCAGGCTACAATCAGATCTTCATGGATGTGCAGGACTTAGAGAAGACAGCCTTTATTACCGATAAAGGGACATACTGCTATAAAGTAATGCCCTTCGATCTGAAAAATGCGGGGGCAACATACCAACGTCTTGTGAACAAGATGTTCGAAGATAAAATAGGTAAGACTATGAAGGTGTATGTAGATGATATGATGACGAAGAGCTTAAAGGCCTGCACTCATATAGAAGACCTTGAAAAGACCTTCGATACTATGGACTTGTACAGGATGAAACTCAATCCCGCGAAGTGTGTCTTCGGGGTAGGAGTTGGTAAGTTTCTTGGATTTATCATCAATCAAAGAGGAATCGAAACAAACCCTAAAAAATCAAGGCCTTGATTGATATGAAGACACAAAGGAGCATCAAGGACGTCCAAAGACTCATGGGGAGAGTGGACGCACTCAACAGGTTTGTTTCTAGAGCAACGGATAAGTGTCTTCCGTTATTTAAAGTGCTTAGAAAGGCATTCTAGTGGGACGAAGAGTGAGAAAAAGCTTTTAACTAGCTCAAATCTTACCTTGGGTCTCCCTTGTTGTTATCTCGACCCATAATACGAGAGAAATTCTACGTGTATCTAGCGGTCTCCGAATCGGCAATCAGTGCAGCCATAATGCGGGAAGACGTTGGAACCCAAAGGCATGTGTATTTCAACAGTAAAGAGATTCAAGGGTCCGAGCAAAATTACCCTCGTATGGAAAAGTTATCCTATGCCTTGATACATGCCTCAAGGAAGATGAAGCCCTACTTCCAAGCCCATTCAATTGTCATCCTCACCGATTCCCCACGAAGACAAGTTCTACATAAAACTGATAAGTCTGGAAGATTGATGAACTGGGCCATTGAGTTAGGAGAGTATGACCTTGCTTATCATCCTAGGGAAGCCATCAAAGGGCAGGCTCTCACAGACTTTGCTGCTGAGTTCACATGGGAAGAGACCGAGGTAGAGAATGACCTAGAGGATGTTGAAGGATCAAACAACAAGGTCTTTCGAGAACTGAAAGAGGTTACACCAAACATCTTTCGAAACCAGGAAGGGGCCGTATCCAAGAGTATGAGGAGAGGAGTAGCGGAGAACGAGGAGGATCGGTACCTCTTCAAATAAGTAATCATTTCAGAAGGGGCCTTCTCATCGGATACTGACATTTGGAATCTCTTCATTAATGGTTCTTCCTGTGATAATAGAAGCGGTGCAGGGCTGATTCTTTCAGCCCCATATGGTGCCAACATTGAATACACTCTGAGATTCAACTTCCAAGCATCTAACAACGAGTCAGAGTATGAGGCCATGATAGCAGGTCTCTCGTTGGTAAAGACTCTGGGAGAAAGACGACTCCTACTTTATAGAGACTCAAGGCTGGTTGTCAATCAAGTATTGCGAGTCTATGAGGCCAAAGAGGAAAGGATGGATAATTATCTTAAGAGGGTGAGAACGATGTTAGAATATTTTGAAGAGACAAAACTGAAGAGAGTAACTCAATAAAGTAACAGCCATGCAGATGCATTAGCAAGGTTGGCCTCGGCAATGAAGACAGACGTCAGAAGGACAGTCCCGGTTTAGGTCTTAGGAAAAGCGACCATTGAGGAAGAAGAGGTATGCAAACCTTATCTCAATTTGAACCTAGGAGACTCATGGATGGATCCCCTCGTCAGGTATATCAAAGAGGGAGAGCTACCCGAATCCAAGCTAGAGAGTAGGAAATTGAGATATAGGGCTGCCAAGTTCTCCATAATAGGAGACGTCCTGTACAAGAAGGGATATCTGTTACCTCTCCTTAGATGTGTGCATCCCACCGAATTTCACGAGGGCTCTTGCTCCAGTCACATAGGAGAAAGACCCTTGACCATGAGAATTATTACCCAGGGTTACTGATGGCCAACCTTGGTCAAAGATGCCGCAGCTTATGTGAAGAGGTGCGATAAATGTCAGAGATTCTCCACTATTCCTCATCAACCTCATCAACCTATGACGTCAATAACCTCTCCATGGCCATTCGCAGTATGGGGAATTAACTTAGTAGGACCCCTTCCAAGAGCTACCAATAGTTATCAGTTCCTGATAGTAGCCATTGACTACTTTTCGAAGTGGGTGGAGGCAGAGCCGATGATAACGATCATAGAACAGAAGGCCTTCTAATTTATTTGGAGGAACATCATATGAAGACATGGCCTCCCAAACACTCTCATCTCAGATAATGGAACCCAGTTTAAGAACTCCTCTTTAAAAAAGTATTGCGTAAGAGTTGGGATAAAGCAATTCTCCTCATCTCCTGGCCGACCTCAGGGAAACGATCAGACGGAAGTCACGAACATAACAATCCTTAACGGAATCAGGAAGAGGTTAGAATAAGCGAAGGGAATATGGACTAAAGAGGTTTATCCTGTGTTAGGGGCCTACATAACCACGACAAGGACACTAATAGGATAAACCCCGGTCATGCTAGCCCATGGCTCAGAGACAGTCATACCAACGGAAGTGGGACTACCTACTCATAGGGTTCAGACCTATGACCCTGATAAAAATGGGGAAGAGAGGAGAATAGACCTAGATATGATTGAAGAGAGAAGAGAAGACGCAGAAATCAGACAAGCAGCTTACCAGGGTGAAGGCAAGACCAATTGCCGTGGGAGACTTGGTACTGAAGAAGACCTTATAGAAAATAAGCAAACTACACCCAAATTATCATGGCCCCTACAAAGTGACAAAAGAGATTGTACCCAGGACTTACATGCTAGAAAACATAGAAAGGGAACCTTTCGCTAACCCTTGGAATGCTGATCATCTAAAAAAGTATTACATATGATGTTGCAAAGAGTTATGTAAATGTATCATCTTATAAAGAGGTTATTAATAAAAGATCAGTTTCCATGACGACTCTTGCTTCATTGTGATCTAACGGTAGAAAATATGAGGGTGACATCCAAGTGATGACCTCAGACCTTATAACATCATTAAGTGGTGACAATGTCTGAGGTCAGACATCATATTTGGATGACCTCAGACCCTTAACATCATTAATTTGGTGAAATTATTTATGAGGATAACATCTTATGTGATGGCCTCAAACCTTATAACATCATGATTTGGTGACAAGGTCTGAGGTCAGACACCATACTCGGATGACCTCAGACCCTTAACATCATTAATTTGGTGAAATTATTTATGAGGATAACATCTTAGTTGATGACCTCAGACCCTTATAACATCATTATATGGTGACAAGGTCTGAGGTCAGACACCATACTTGGATGGCCTCAGATCCTTAACATCATTAATTTGGTGAAATTAATTATGAGGATAACATCTTAGTTGACGACCCCAGACCCTTATAATATCATTATATGGTGACAAGGTCTGAGGTCAGATACCATACTTGGATGACCTCAGACCCTTAACATCATTAATTTGGTGAAACTATTTATGGGGATAACATCTTAGTTGACGACCTCAAACCCTTATAACATCATTATATGGTGACAAGGTCTGAGGTCAGATACTATACTCGGATGACCTCAGACCCTTAACATCAATAATTTGGTGAAATTATTTATGAGGATAACATCTTAGTTGATGACCTCAGACCCTTATAACATCATTATATGGTGACAAGGTCTGAGGTCAGACACCATACTTGGATGGCCTCAGATCCTTAACATCATTAATTTGGTGAAATTAATTATGAGGATAACATCTTAGTTGACGACCCCAGACCCTTATAACATCATTATATGGTGACAAGGTCTGAGGTCAGATTCCATACTTAGATGACCTCAGACCCTTAACATCATTAATTTGGTGAAATTAATTGTGAGGATAACATCTTAGCTGACGACCTCAAACCCTTATAATATTATTATATGGTGACAAGGTCTGAGGTCAGATACCATACTTGGATGACCTCAGAGCCTTAACATCATTGATTTGGTGAAATTATTTATGGGTATAACATCTTAGTTGATGACCTCAAAACCCTATAACATCATGAATCAGTGACCAGGTCTGAGGTCAGACATCATACTCGGATGACTACAGACCCTAGACATCATTAATTTGGTGAAATTAATTGTGAGGATAACATCTTACGTGATAAACTCAGACCCTTATAACATCATTAAGTGGTGACAAGGTCTGAGGCAAGACTATTAAATTAGTTTAAACAGAAACGTTACAGCAAGACTTCAGAACTAAAACATCACATGGAAAATAGGCATTCAGCAAAACAAATGAAGTGAAAATCCTCCTCAGAGGTTGTCATACAATTGTAAGATAAAAAAAATATGAGTTAACGATGTTCTTCAGAGATTACAAACCGTCAGGGGTTATAAAATAAACCTTCACAAGTAAGCCTAAGGATTGGAAGGAAGAGTGCTGGCATCCTCGGCCTAATTTTCTTGGCCAATGTTTGTCACCTCATCCTTGTCATCTCTGTGATTAGCTCCCCTATCTCTGTACCGTCGAGGGGCCCAGTATCTGCAGGGGCAGCGACCTCCTCTTCAACCTCCTGAAGTGCTTGTGCAAACTGAGGGTCAACAAAACCCAGGCCTATGAAGTAAGAGGCCTTCAGACTCCCTGCCTCCTTCTCCTTAGCAGCCGCCCATTTGATAGTAGCCTTGATACCTCTTTCAAGGTATTCGAAGCCAAAGCTCATGAACTCGTCCGAGACTTTATAGTCTGCCAAAATCCCCTCAGAGGCATCTTCAAGGGCTGCCTTCACTGCAGAGTCGACCTTCTGCTGGAGAACATCATCCTTAGCCTTCAAAAAAGTAGCGTGGTCCTTTTTGAGCTTAGAGATCTCTTTATCCAACCCATTAACCTTATTCTCAGACACATCAAACGCAGACTTCAGTCGGTCTACCTCGGCATTCAGGGTGCTTTGCACCTTCTCGGCCTCCTGACCCTTCTGGATGAGGGGTAACTTTCTCATAGTCCAGTTGGCAAGATTATGCATAGTGACTAATCCCTACAAATTATGTGATTGTGTATATGAGTTGAAAGTCAAATCAGAGGTTACACTTCAAGGATGAATACTAAAATCTAAAATCATACTTGAATAGACCTGTGGAGGACAAACTAAACCAGTAGAGGTGTATCCATTGATCGACAAAAACGTTTGTCTGCCTCGGTCATGATAGAGCTGATAGCATCCAGTGCCTATAGACTGTGGCCTATGATGCTATCATTGATCTTCAGTTGCTCTATACGAGCCACCAACGCATCTGCAGAGGATATGGGGATGGAAAAGTCCCTGCCTTTCTTCTTCTGCCTCTGATCTTCAGGGGTAGGGTCGGTAGCACCTCTCTTTTTTGTGTCCTGAGCCTTTGAGGTTGAAGGAAGAGAAGGAGGAGGAGGAGCATTCAGACTTGCCTTCTTAGCAAGCCTTGTCAAACTCGGTGCTGCCATTTCCCAAAGTTCATCTGATATTCCCTTTGTACGCTCTGCAAAATATAAAGGTCTGAGTTAGAGAGTCAGACATGCATGAACTCAGAGGTATAACTTGAATAAAAAACACTTACCAAACTCTGTAAGAGGACTTCCCCCTAAACTAGTCTCAGAGGTAGTGGGGGGTTATCAGGTGTTCAAATTTAACGAGCAGACCATACATCCCCTGATCCTGAAGGTCTTTGACCTTCTGAAGGTTTTGCAGACTTAGGCCAGGGTTGGCCTTGGTAGACATTGTGACCTTACCCCATCTTATGGGCATTCGCGGCTCTAGTGTGGAAGAGCGGGAACATGGAACAAATTCCCATGGCCCTGAGGCAAATAAATAATGAGGCTTCTAGTTGTGATTAGAAGTCTGAGTTATCTGGAGCATCTTCTTCTCAGGTTTTCGAGCTACAAAATGGTAATAGTTCGGATGATTTTTGGCAGATGAAGGGACATAGCAACCCACAAAGACCTGGACTGGAAGGTCTGAGTGGTGAACATCCCTCAATAAGATGATGACCCCAATTATTACCCTCCAAGCATTAGGTGACAACTGGTAAGGGGCCAAGCTAATGTAGGCTAGGATGGACCTAATGATGGGATGGATGGGCAAACAAAACCCTAACTTGAACATCTTCTCGTACAAGCAGATCTCACCATCTCGGCCGTGATAATCCCTCTCCTCCCTTAGAGGTCTCCCGAGCTTTATAGAGGGGCTGATGGAGTACAAGTATCTGAAGCAAAGAAGGTCGACCTCACTGACTGTACTCTCAATCTCGGTCGTCTTAGAGACGTCGACATCACTCTCAACATCATCATCATCGTCATTATCTAGCTCAACATCGGCCTGAGCAGACGTCGGAGGGTTACTTGGGAACCTCTGAGCAAACTCAGCCCCAGTGATGACCGACAGGGGAATGGCGTAGAGTATTGGTGGAATAGCCACACTTGGTTTGACAATCTCAACCTCCGAGGAAGAGGACGATGTGATATAATTTTTATGAGACGAGACCTGATTGGAGACCTCTGCTTGATCAGGGACCTGATCTTGTTGATTTGAGAAGTCCATGGCCTCTTGGAATGAGCCCACATACATAGGGTCTGATGTGGAAGACTCATACTCAGACATTGCTGAGGGTTCAGCAGGTACCTCAGCTTGGTTTGCGGGTTCTGATGGTTCAGGGTATACTACCTTTAGAGGTGGGGAAAAGATAGGTCTGAGGGGGAATTCCTTTGACCTACGAGCTTCCTCTTGCGCTCTTTATATTTGCCTAATTTTCTCTAAAGTCTTCTCTCTGAGAGAAGGGAACTCCTCTAAGAGTTGGTAGAGGGGTCTGAGCATAAGAGGCAGACCCTACACTTACAACTCTCCTAAAACTACAAACAGGACTGGTTAATGGAATGATGCAACCTAAGGATCAAACTATCAAACCTAGAGCAAGAACAGTCAGCCTGAAAGTATGGAGACCTCGCCGAAAATCTCCAAAACTCACCGAAAAACATAAAAGTAAGTGGAAAATAGGTAAAATGAAGAGAAAAGGATGGCAAAGGATACCTGAAGATGAAAAAGTAGGAGAGAAGGAAGGGACTGCGAGGAATCACCACCAAAATGCTTCGAATCAAAGCTTTTCTAAAGAGAGAAAGTGGTGCCGAAACGAATCGAGCCAGGAAAGAGAAGTGAGGAAGAAGGAGGGAAAATGGGGGTTTAAACCCTTAAATATGGGTGCACACTTCCTAAGGACCATCATTGCCTTGAGATCCCCAAAGGATGGCTGACATCACATGCTTGTCAGGCATGCCTCACTTCAGCAATGGATAAGTGTCAAATGAGCATTGGCACATAGAAGAAAGACCTCGGAGGTGGAGATAACCCACAGTCACCTGCTCTCACATGTAACTAAGGGCTGGGGGGTGATTGATATGCCCTAAGTGTCACCTCGGCCCAGAGACATCAACCTCGGCCGAGGGCATGGACGATGTTGGAAAGGCCTTGAATCAGTGACTCGCTGCCTCAGCCGTATTAGGGTCGGCCTAGGACGACACCACTACCAACCCCTTCAAGGGTTCAGCAGTTCATCAACTCAATCGGGAATGGCAACCTCAATCGGTGGTAGGCCGAGGCTATAAGGAGACATACCACTACCAAGGTCAACCCCACCTGTGAATCGGACAATGATCCAAGAACATGCCAACCTAACCTCGGCCCAGGCCAACCTTAAGGCCTAACCTCGTCTTCACTTAAGCCGAGACCATGATGGCTCATCTCAGATAGGATGGACCTTAACAACCTCGGACTCTTCCAGGTCGAGGTCGTGACCCAGCATGAAGGCCGAGCACTTACTGACATTGTGTGGACAAGGACACGTGGACACAATTCAGTTATAACAAATCATTGCCCTCACGTGGGTGGAATATTTCATCATCATTATCGACATGTGACAGTCACAAATGTCTTCATCAGATTGGATAGATCAACACACACATGCCCATTGCATGCATGGGGGGTACATTACACCCCCCAAGTACTATATATAGAGGTCATCCTCTACCTTGCAAAGGATCCGAAATTAGCAACCCTAGCTAAAACTCTGTTCAAATACACAGTAGAGAGAGAAAGCTTGAGAGATTGTATCCATGGCCATTAGAGCACTCATACAGTGATACACATCATACACTTTCATAGTGGACATAGGACAGATTGGCTGAACCACTTATATTCCGATGTGAATCCTCTTCTCCTCACCTCCTTCTACTATATGTGTATGTACTCTTATCCTGCCATTGTTAAGATTGAATTGAGCTCACAAACACCTTGAAGGGTGGTGATGTTTCCAGCATCATCACCGTCGAAGGGTGAGAACAAAAGACAACCACTAAACAGCCATGTATGAGGAACGAACACCTCGAACTGGACCAATGTAACCCAGATGAATGTATCACGGTCTCATATGACCCTTGATTTCAGAGCACGACCAAAATTTTTAAACAGTTAAACTTAGGATTAAAAACATGATGTCAAAGGGTGAGAACGTAAAATAGTCACAAAATGGCTCCGTAAGAGGCATGAACACCTCGTATGGGACCAATGTAACGCGTAAGAATTGGCCACATTATCACGGGACCCTCGGTGTGAGAACATAACTAAAATTTGCAAACAGGTTGACTTAGGCTTAAAAACTTACCGTCAAAGGGTGAGAATGTAAAAAATCCACTAAACAGTCCCGTAAAAGGCACGAAATCCTCGCACCGGACTAATGTAACCCACAGGAATTAATCATGTAGTCACGGAACCCTAGATCTGAGAGCACAACCAAATATTATAAACTTTTAGACAAGCTTAAAACCAAGACGTCAATTGGTGAGAACATAAAAAACCACTAAAGTGCCCCGTAAGAGGTATGAACACCTCGTAAAGACCAATATAACCCGTAGAAATTGGTTGCATTGTCCTACGACTCCCGATTTAAGAGAACGACCAAAATTTGTAAACTGTTAGACTTAGGATTAAGAACATGCCATCAAAGGATGAGATCGTAAAAAGGCCACTCAATTGCCTCGTAAGAGGCACGAACACATCGTACGAGACCAATGTAATCCGTAAGAACCGATCACATAGTCACGGGACCCCCAGTTTGAGAGCACAATCAAGATTTACAAACAATTGGACTTAGGCATAAAGACATGATGTCAAAGGGTGAGAACCTAAAGTATCCCCAAAACGGACCTATAAGAGTCATGAACACCACGCACGAGACCAATATAACCCGCAGGAACTAATCGCGTAGTCAAGGGACCCGCAGTTTGAGAGCACGACTAAAATTTGCAAATTTTTAAACTTAGGCTTAAAAGTATGCCATTAAAGGGTCAGATCAAAAGATAGCCACTAAACGGCCCTATAAGGGGAACGAACACCTCGTATGAGATCAATGTAACCAGTAGGAACTAATCACGTAGTCAAGGGATCCATAATTTGAGAGCAGGATCAAAATTGGTAAACTGTTAGACTTGGGCTTAAAAACATACCGTCAAAGGGTGAGAATGTAAAACAACCATTAAACGACCCCGTAAGAGGCAAGAATGCCTCACAGGGTCCAATGTAACCCGCAGTAACTGACCGCATAGTCACGGGACCCTTAGTTTCAAACCACGACCAAAATTTTCAAACAATTAGTCTTAGGCTTAAAAACATGTCATTAAAGGGTGAGAACGTAAAAAAGCCACAAAACGGCCCCGTAAGAGGCACGAACACCTCTGTCGGGACCAATGTAACTCCTAAGAACTTATCACGTAGTCACGGGACCGCCGATTTGAGATCCCGAACAAATTTGCCAACGTTTAGACTTAGGCTTAAAAACATGCCGTCAAACGGTGAGAACATAAAAAAGCCACTACAAGGCCCCGTTACAGGCACGAACACCGCGCACTGGACCAATGTAACCCGTAGGAACTGACCACATAGTCGCGAAACCCTCGAATGGAGAGCACAACCAAAATTTGCAAACTTCTAGACTTAGGATTAAGAACATGATGTCAAAGGGTGAGAATGTAAAACAACCACTAAACAGACCCGTAAGAGGCACGGACACCTCGCACGGGGCCAATGCAACATTTAGGAACTGACCGCGTAGTCACGGGACGCCCGATTTGAGAGCATGACCAAAATTTGCAAACTTTTAGACATGCTTAAAACCATGTCGTTAATTGGTGAGAACATAAAAAACTACTAAAGTTCCTCGTAAGAGGCATAAACACCTCGTATAGGACCAACACAACCTGCAACAATTAGGTGCGTAGTCCTGTGACTTCCGATTTGAGAGCATGACCAAAATTTTCAAACTATTGGACTTAGTCTTAAGAACATGCCATCAAACGATGAGATCATATAAAGGCCACTAAATTGCCCCGTAAGAGGCACGAACACATCACACACGACCAATGTAGTCCGTAAGAACTGACCGCGTGGTCACGAAACCCCCGGTTTGAGAGCACGATCAAGATTTGCAAACTATTGGACTAAGGCATAAAGACATGACGGCAAAGGGTGAGAACCTAAAGTAGTCCCAAAACGGACCTATAAGAGGCACGAACACCACATATGAGACCAATATAACCCGGATGAACTGATCGCACAATCACGGGACCCACGGTTTGAGAGCATGACTAAAATTTGCAAATTATTAAAATTATGCTTAAAAATATGTCGTTAAAGGGTCAGATCATAAGACAACCACTAAACGGTCCTGTAAGAGGCACCAACACCTCATATGAGACCAATGTAATCAGCAGGAACCGCCTGCGTAGTCATGGGACCCATAATGTGAGAGCAGGACCAAAATTTGTAAACTGTTCGACATGAGCTAAAAAATACCGTCAAAGGGTGAGAATGTAAAGTAGAAATTAAATGACACCGTAAGAGGAAACAATGCCTCGCAGGGACCAATGTAACCCACAGTAACTGACCCCATAGTCACGGGACCCCTAGTTTCAATGCACCACCAAAAATTTCAAACTATTACACTTAGGCTTAAAAACATGTCATTAAAGGGCGAGAACGTAAAAAATCCACAAAACGGCCCTGTAAGAGGCACAAACACCTCGCACGGAACCAATATAATTCCTAGGAACTGACCACGTAGTCATCGGACCCCCGATTTGAGATCACGACCAAAAAATTTCTAACTTTTATAAGTAGGCTTATAAACATGCCGTAAAAGGGTGAGAACATAAAAAATCCAATAAAATTCCCCGTTACAGGTACGAACACCATGCACTGGACCAATGTAACCCACAGGAACCGACTGTGTAGTCGCGGGACCCCCGGGTGGAGAGCACCACCAAAATTTACAACTGTTAGACTTAGGTTTAAACACATGCCGTCAAAGGGTGAGAATTCAAAATAGCCACCAAACTACCTCGTAAGAGGCATGAGCACCTCGTACGGGACCAATGTAACCCACAGGTACCGACTGCGTAGTCATGTAGCCCCCGATTTGAGAGGATGACCAAAATTTGTAAACTGTTATACTTAGGCTAAAAAACACGCCGTTAAAGGGCGAGAACGTAAAATAGCCAGAAAAACTCCCTATAAGAGGCTAAATAAAAAAGGTACTAAACAACCCTATAAGAGGCACGAACACTCCCACGGGAGAAATTTAACCCGTAGGAACTAACCGGATTACCATGGGACCGTTGATTTAAGAGCACGAAAAAAAAATAAAAAATGTTAGACTAAGGCTTAACAACTTATCGTCGATGGGTGAGAATGTACAAAGCCACTAAAAGGCCCCTTAAAAGGAATGAACACCTCGCACGAGAGCAATTTAACCTGCAAGAACCGACTGTATAGTCACGAGACCCTGGGTTTAAGAGCATGGCCAAAATTTTCAAACTATAAGACTTAGGTTAAAAAAACATGTTGTCAATGGGTGAGAATGAAAATCATCCACATAACGGCCCCATAAGAGGCATGAGCACCTGTCACGGGACTAATGTAACTCGCAGGAACCGATCGTGTAGTCACGGGACTTCCTATTTGAAAGCACGACCAAAATTTCCAAACTGTTAGACTTAGGCTTAAAAGCATGCCGTCAAAGGGTGAGAACGTAAAACACCCACCAAACGGTCCTGTAAAAGACACAAACACCTCGTACGGGACCAGTGTAACCCATAGGAACTTACCGCATAGTCACGGGACTCTCGATTTGAGAGTAGGACTGATATTTCCAAAGTGCACCCTCTTACTCAGAGCAACTAACCTCGGCCAGAATCACAACCGAGGTGACCAGAAGCCTATGACAATCATCGATAATATCGTCTCTTATAAGGTTGGCCTAGACGATGTTGCAGCAACCTCATACACCAACCTCAGTTGGTCAATAGTAGGGGTCAGTAGGGTCTCATGGGCTCAATCCTCTACCAACATCATCATCGGTACCAGCCAATGTTGCGATCACCAGTTGAAATCATCATGTCTCATGGGGTTAATCATCTACTAATATCATCATCAGCCCCAGATGATGTTACATCTCATACCTAACCTCGTCCATCCCACCTGACCCGAGGTTGTTATGGATATTAAACTCGGACAAAGCAGCAGTCGGACTTCACCAACCTCGTAGTCTTCTGGGCTGAGGCTGCACCAGTCAAGGACATAAGGTCGAGCATTTATAAGCGCATGCAAGGTTGGGAACACGTGGACAAAATAAGTTGTAACCGAATCAATTCCCTCACGTGAGGGAATATTTCATCATCATCCTCTACAAGTGACATTGACAGATGGCTTCACTAGATTGGCTAGATCATCACACACATGGTCATTGCATGCATGGGAGTACACTACACCCCCCAAACACTATATATACTTGTCTTCTCCTACCTTGTATAGGGATCCAGAAATATAAACCATAGTAAATGATATTACTAAGGCCATTAGAGCCCTCTTTTGATAATGATATTTACACTCACTTTTACAGTGGACGTAGGCAATTGTCGAACCACTTATATTGTTGTGTTCATCCCCTTCTCTTCATATCCTACTATACATATACTCTTGTTCTACCATTTTTATCACTTGCTTTATCTTGTCAAAACCTTATCTGGTGGTGCTATTATCAACATCATCATTTTGGCGCCGTCTGTGGGAATAAGAAGATTAATCTCTTCCATTTCTCATCTTAACCTCACCGGAGACTCTAGTGGTGAACCAGGCCTCACCCTTCATGTGAATATATTTCACCAATGAAAGAGGTCCTTTAAGGTATTTAAGCTCTCTAATATTTTCATCGCAAGCTTTTTAGTCCTAACATATGGAACTAGAGTTACCACCACCTCCTCCACCATCTAGTGTTGGAGGACCCAGTTCCAGCCAAGCACCACCCCAGTGAAAGCAATGAAGGAGCAGTTTTCCCAGCTAAGCCAAAATATGATGAGACCAACTAGGGTCTCACCGGAAATGATTACTCTAGTGGCTGTTCAACCACATCCTGAGGCCAGGGGACCACACCAAGCACCATAAAAGGACTAACCTATACCTCAGCGGAGGAGGGTCATTGTTGACCCTAGGCATTTACATCTGGGGAGGCAGGGAAACCCTTGCCCTGAAGATAGGTATGATGACATTGAAGCAGAGGATGCTCCAGAAGATTGCTGGGAGCCATATGAGGTTTCAGACAACATAGTACTTCTTATACAGCAGAGCCGAGGTTGCTCAGCAAGAAGGGTCGAGGTTGGTGATGCCCAATAAAGAGGATAAACTCTTGATCGCTTGAGTAGAGGGTCAGCCTTTGAAAGGCTTGGCCCAATTAATGATCTAAGGCAGAGGTTATCCAGGTCGAGAAGTGTAGCAAGCTCATAGAGGGAAGATGGTGAACATCATCCTCGCCATGGCCGACCTCTATATGGCCTAGATGCTAGCCAAGAGGTCCCAGCAGTTAGGGAACCCTCGGTTCACCCCTTGGAGGTGGCTGGGGATAACCTCGACCAAGCCGTCATTTCTAAACCATGGAATGACTCCATTTAACATCTGGAAGAGAAGATAGGGAACCTCATAAAAATACAAAATCCATTACAAATGGGATTCTCAGAGGGTTCCTCGTTTATGGAAAGGATTGTAAACTTTCCAACCCCTATCAAATTAAAACCACCAATGGTGTCTCCTAAGTATAATGGAAGTACCAACTCGGTACATCATATTGAGATGTATCAGTCTGCAACAAACATTTATTCAATCCCTAATGAGTTGAGGTGCCGAGTATTTTCAAGCACTTTAACGAGGAGCTGCACATATTTGGTTCACTTCCCTTCCTAAAAATTTTGTGGAGAACTTGAAGGGATTGGCTGATAAATTTATACACAACTTATGTTTTGGTGTAAGAACTCAAAAGAAGACGACCCATCTACTCTACGTAAATCAAGGCAAGAATGAGAGCCTCATAGACTACATTGTAAGTTTCAACAACGAAAAATTGGAGGTTGAAGATTACGAAGAGAATATAGCTGTGACAACCCTTATATGAGGACTTCAGAAGGGGACATTACTTTGGGAGCTTCATGAAGACCTTCCTAAGTCTATGGCCGAGCTATTAGCAATAGCTGGTAGGGTCATGAATGCTGAAGAAGCAATGGATGCAAAGTATGAGGATGAGAATGGAAGTAGTAGTGGTAAATTCCAAAGAAACATGGATGGAAATAAGAGGGCTGCAGTCGACAAGTTTGCACACTACACTCCTCTAACTGTGAGATGCGAACACATCCTCAATGAAATAAATAACAAAAGGTTTCTGATATGGCCAGAGAAACTGAAGGCTCCTCTACATAAGAGGAACAAGAATATATGGTGCGAGTTCCACTAAGACTATGACCATCTGACTCACAAGTGCTTGTCCCTAAAGGATGAGATTAAGAAGATGCTGAAATCTGGAAAACTCAAAAAGTACATAGATGGAAGAGATTATAAGGGAGGAAGAGACGACCCTAAAAATAAGAGAAATGACAAATGCCAGGAAGATGCCCCTACTAGAAGAGGTGAGGACTCAGATGATAACCCGAACCTCATACCAAAAGATGACAATGTCCCAGTGAAGAGAGTTGGTATGATCACTTTCGGGGTGAACACCATCTTTGGAGGACTAGTAGGGGTGGCTCAAAGGTAGCCGACCAAAAAGCTTACATGGAAGAGGACAAGTCAATGACCAAAGTAGAGGTTGGGAATTTGGCATCTTTAGAGGTAAAACGTGAGAAGAGATAGAAGGTAGATATGGATACTCTCATTGTTGGATTTTCACAACTAGATTTCAAAGGCATCTTATCTCTGCACGATAACCCTTTGGTAATAACCACAAGGGTGCATGGTTGTGAGGTGCAGAGAATCCTCGTTGAAGGGGTAAGTTCAGCAGACGTAATGTTTTGGCCTTATTTTAAGAGCCTGGACCTCAACAGAGCTAGGTTTGTCCCTTATCATCATCCTTTGATTGGCTTTAGCGACAAAAAGGTTAATCCATTGGGTATGTATGATATGGATGTGAGAATGGGAGATGAGTGGCCTAAGAGGTTGACCAGAAAAATCAATTTCTTTATAATGGATGAAAACGTCTTCTTCGCTTACAACCTCATCATAGGAAGAGTAGTCCTCATGGAATTTGAGGACGTGCCTTCAACAGTCCACCAAATGCTAAAATTTTTGACTCCCTGTGGAGTAGGGGAAGTGCAAGGTGACCAAACATCGACACGTGAATGCTACTTGAACTCTGAAGAAGAGAGAGAGGATCACAAGAAAGTAATAACCATGTACAATATTGATACACTTGATCTTAGAGATGAGACAAAGCTCAAAGAAGGGAGAGGATGCGGAAGAGGTAGAATTCATCATCCTCAATGAGGACGAGCTGGAAAAAATTATCCAAATTATCAAAGCCCTAAGACTTGAGATCAAGGAAGAGTTGGTGAAGTTTTTGAGGAAGAGATAAAGTGTTTTTGTCTGGATCCACGCAGACATGCTAGGTATTGATCTTGAGGTCATGTGCCAAAAACTCAATGCTATGGAAGACGCTAAAACCATCAAGAAAAGAAGAAGAGTATACTCAAGAGAGAAGTATGATGTCATCAGAGAAGAGGTAAAAAATATTGAAGAAGACAAGTTCATCAGGGGGTCATATACCCCGAGTGGTTGTCCAACCCAGTCATAGTGCCAAAGGAAAATGGGAAATGAAGGATATACGTAGACTTCACTGATTTGAACAAGTATTATCCGATAGACAGTTTTCCTCTGCCACGTATTGATTAGATGGTGGATGCCACAGCTAGACATGAGCTCATGAGCTTCATGGATGCCTATTCTAGGTATAATAAGATCTTCATGAACCCGAAAGACTCTGAGAAGATAGTGTTCATCACAGATAAGGGGACCTATTGCTATAAGGTCATACCCTTCGGGCTGAAGAATGCAGTGGCTACTTACCAACATCTTGTAAATAAGATGTTTGAGGATCAAATAGGCAAGTCCATGGAAGTGTATGTGGACGACATGCTGAAGAAAATCTTGAAGGCCAACACTCAAGTGGCCGACCTTGAAAAAACTTTCAACACCATAGACAGATACATGATGAATCTCAACCCAGCCAAGTGTGTATTTGGGGTAGAAGCAGGAAAGTTTTTAGGATTCATCATCAATCAGAGTGGAATAGAGGCCAACCCTGAAAAGATTAAGGCCTTGCTGTAAATGAAGACACCCAGATCCATCAAAGACATTCACAGGTTAATCGGTAGAGTTATTGCCCTCAATAGGTTCGTCTCAAGATCTAGAGACAAGTGTCTTCCTTTTTTCAAAGTACTTAGAAATGCCTTCGAATGGGATGAGGAGTGTAACAAATATTTTAAGGATCTTAAGTCCTACCTCGTCTCTCCCTTACTCCTATCCCGGACCATTATGGGGGAGAAGTTATATGTATATCTAGTTGTGTCAGAGTTATCCATCAGTGCAACCATAGTAAGAGAAGATGATGGAGTGCAGAGGCCAGTATACTTCAATAGTAAAGCACTTCAAGGGTTTGAACAGAAGTACCCTCGAATGGGAAAATTAGTTTATGCTCTGATACACGCTTCTAGGAAGATGAAGCCGTACTTACTAGCCCAATCTATAGTTATCCTCACTGATTCCCCACTCAGACAGGTCCTCTAAAAGCCTAAAAAGTCAGGCAGGTTGATGACCGAGGCCATCGATTTGGGGGAGTATAACATTATTTATCAACCCAGGGTTTCCATCAAGGGGAAGGCACTTGCATACTTTATAGCAGAGTTTACCTGGGAAGAGGTTGAGATTAAAATTAGTTAGAGGACTGTTAATGAACCAAACTGAAACGTCTTCCAAGATCCGGATAAGGTTGGGTCAAGCAGGCCCAAAAAAGTGTAGTTGAGAATGAGGAAGACATGTAACTCTTCAAGAAAGGGGCCCTGTTAGAGGGGAACTTCTATTCAAATGAAGACATTTGGAACCTCTTCGTTGATGGGTCATCTTGTGAAAGCGAAAGTGGAGCGCGGCTGATAGTGTCAGCATCAGATGGCATCGACATTGAATATGCATTGAGGTTTAATTTCAAAGCTTTAAACAATGAGTCAGAGCATGAGGCATTGATAGCAGGTCTCTCCTTAGCAAAAGCCCTTAGGATTGGCTGACTCTTAGCCCATAGTGACTTAAGGCTGGTTATCAACCAAATCCTTGGAGTGTATGAGGCCAAAGATGAAAGGATGACCAAATATTTGAAGATGGTGAGAATTATGCTATAAAACTTCAAGGAAGTGAAGATGAAGAGGATATCTCGATAAGACAACAGGCGAGCTGATGCACTCGCGAGGTTGGCTTCAGTAATAAGGACATGCATGAGAAGAACAGTACAGTTAAAATTCTTCTCAAGACAACCATGGAAGAAGAAGAGGTTGCCAGAACTTGCCTCAACTTGAATATGGGAGCCTCATGGATGGAACCTCTTATCAGATACATCAGACAGGGAGAGCTGCTAGAATCAAAGTTAGAAAGGAGAAAGTTAAGGTACAGGGCTGCCAAGTTCTCAATAATAGGAGATGTGTTGTATAAGAAGGGGCTCCTACTCCCTCTCCTCAGATGTTTCCACCCTTCACAATTTCCTCACATCTTGAAAGATGTACGTGAGGGCTCTTATTCAAGTCACATAGGAGGGCGACCACTAGCTAAGAGGATAATTACTCTGGGGTACTGGTGGTCGACCTTGGCCAAAGATACAGTTGCTTATGTGAAGAAATGCAATAAGTGCCAGAGATTCTCCATCATACCCCATCAACCTCATGAACCAATAACGTTAATTAGCTCACCTTGGCCATTTGCAGTATGGGATATTGACTTGGAAGGACCCTTGCCAAGAGCAATGAATAACTATCGATTCTTAGTAGTGGCAATTGATTACTTATCCAAATGGGTACATGTTGTGCCAATGATCACAATTACAGAACAAAAGACCTTTCAGTTCATATGGAAGAACATCATATGCAAGTATGGTCTTCCAAACACCCTCATCTCAGATAATGGAACCTAGTTCAAGAATGCTTCCTTAGAAAAATACTGTGAAAGAGTGGGGATCAAGCAGTTCTTCTCTTCTCTTGGCCGACCCCAGGAAAATGGTCAGCCCAAGTTCATGATCCAAAAAATACTTGATGAGATAAATAAGAGGTTAGAAGAGGCAAAGGGGAGATGGACATAGGAGGTATATGCCGTATTATGGGCCTATATGATGACAACAAGGGCATCAACATGAGATACACCATTTATGTTAGCCTATGCCTCAGAAGCCGTCATCCTTACAGAGGTAGGACTTCCCACTCATAGAGTTCAGACCTATGACCCTCAGAGGAATGGAGAAGAAAGAAGACTTGATCTAGATTTGATTAAATAAAGAAGATAAGATGAAGAGATTAGATATGCATCCTACCAGCAGAGAACCGCGAGGTTCTACAACCAAAGGGTGAAGTCAAGGCCTATAGCTGTGGGAGACCTAGTCCTAAAAAAATGTTGCAGAAGTCAAATAAGCTCCACCCAAACCGGCATTGTCCGTATAGAGTAGTTGATGAGGTTGTGCCTGGTACCGATAAATTAGAAAATCTTGAAGGGAAACCTTTCTCCAATCCTCGGAATACGGACCACTTGAAGAAATATTACATATGATGTTACAATTGTTCTTATAATGCATATATCATTTCATGAAGAGGATTTTAATGAGAAGAGCAATGTTATGTTGATACTTGTAAGAACATAATTTTATAAATGTCTGGGGTAGAATCTAAGAATTTTTTGATTTTCCTAGATCACTGTTTGAATGTCTGATACTGCTACATTCGGCACGTCATCATGATCATCCACGATAGCCTTTATCCGAATCCATGCATCCATCATCTTCACACGTGCATCATGCTACATGCGACATGTTGCTCAACCATTTCCCACTACTCCATGACACATTAATGGTAAAATGATTTATTGGAGTTGTTTATATTTCCATAAATATTTTGAAATTTTCCAGAAAATGTTTTTTCGAAGTCTGATTTATTTTTATCAAAAGTAGAAACTTTTCTAAGTATAGAAGCGGAGTACCTCGGTTGATGAGTTTGTTCAAACGAGTTCACACTGTCGCTCAAGCGAGATAATCATCTCGTGCGATGTCATTTGAAAGAAACGTGTCCTTCGTCCGAACGAGATGCCTATCTCGTTCGAGCACCGTCGCCGCCTCATTTTTCGTATAAATATCTGGTCACTTTTTACACATTTCTAAGTCTTTTTCAAACACGATTTCTGCAAAAAAAGCCCAGAAAACAGACTTCCCGTTCTTAGGTTTTATGCCTTGTTTATTCACATAAACACTCCCATATATGTACGTGAATCGTTAAACCTTCATGAGGATCGTTTTTACTCATCTGGAGTAATTTGTGGAGAAGTTGTTCTCTTCTTCATTGCTGCCCACCTGGAGTTCTTGCTTTAGATTCAAGCCGAGATATCAAAACTGACACCTGAGGGTATTTCGTATGTCGCTCTTATTTTCAGTGTAATTTTTGTAACCGTTTTTACAAATTATAGTGAAAATAAAAAGGTTTTGCCCCTTTAGGGAATTTTTCCTCATTTGTGTGTTTGTTTGTGATTGAATCTTCTTGCATGATCATATTGTCTTCAATCACACCTAGATGCATGTTTTAGGATTTAATTCAAAAACTAAGTTTAATTAAATATTTTATTTATTTGAACAAAAGCGCACTCTATAAATTGGTATCAGAGCCAATTACACAATTATACCGTGTAAATCCACAAATTTTTTCTAAGATATGAATTTTTTGAAAAATTGATTTTTGAAAAAAGGGCGTGTTTATAGAATAAAATTCCAATTTTTGATGGGACAAATTATTCTTAGTGGAAAGCCCGCATGAAAACTGCTTTAAAAGCCATTGGTGAACGTGTTTGGATTTTGGTTGAAAGAGGGTGGACACCTCCCTCCATCACTGTTGATAGCGTAACTAATTTAAAATCTGTCACTGCATGGACTGAAGAAGAATTTAAATGATCATCTTTTAATTTTAAGGGTTTAAGTGCTATTTCTGGATCCGTCACACCTGACGAGTTTCGACGCATAGTGACGTGCACCACGTCAAAAGAGGCATGGGATGTTTTACAGCTTACCCATGAAGGAACTAATGTTGTGAAAGAGTCTAAACTGCAAAATTTAACAACTCAATTGAAAATAATCACCATGCTTGAGACTCAATGTTTTGATGAATTTTATGCTAAGTTATCTGATACTGTAAACACTAGCTTTAATCTTGGTGAATACATTCCTAATTCTAGAGTTGTTAAAAAGATTCTAAGATCACTGCCTAAGCGTTTTATCCCTAAAGTTACTGTGCTAAATTCTATTAGTAATTTAAACATGCTTAAATTGGAGGAACTTGTAGGAGACTTACAAACATATGAAACTGATATGTTTCCTAAATCTTCCAAGCCTAAAGATAAGGGAATTGCACTTAAGGCCGCGGATAGAAAGAGTGAGGGGTCGGCAAGAAAGAGAGTTGAGTCATTTAGAAAAGGGAGATAGAAATGTTAGATTCTGAATGTGACTTTGATTTAGATGATTTGGCCCTATTTGCTAAAAATTTTAAGAAAATTCTCAAATTCAAGAAAAAGGGAAATTTCAAAGATAAAGAGAATTTTGAGAAAAATAAGAAAAATGAATTTTTTTTAAAGACCCTCCTAAGAAGGACAATGAGAGATGCTATGAGTGCAACGGTAAGGGTCATAGAGCTTTTGAGTGTGCTACCAGGCTGAACAGACTTGCCAAAGAAAAAGGCAAAAGTGTCCTTAATGCTACCCTTAGTGACAAAAGTGAGGTCGAGTCAATGGACTCTGGAGACGAGTCACCGCATGAATTTAACTTCACCGCATTCATGGCTAGTCATGTGAGTACTTCTAGTGCTCCTCATGACGATAAGGATGCTGCTTCACAGGGATACCTCGACAGTGAGAACGATGTGAGTGAGGGGGAGGATGATGCAAGTAAGAGCGAGAGTAACCTTCAACGCACCTACGCTGAGTTATATAATGAGTCATTTAAAACCGTAACAATAAATTAGTTCTTAGGATCACCGCTTTAGAGCAAGATTTAGAAGACGCGAGAGAGAGAGTCATCCACCTGCACTACCTTGAGAGAGAGAGCGAGAATATGCATGTGTTGAGAAAGATAGTTTGTTTAGAGAGAGAGAAAGACTATTTGGAGAGATAGAGTTGTTTTGAGAAATAGAAAGGGGACTTGAATAAATAAGTGGCTAGTCTTACGAGTGAGCTGTATTCCTCCCTGGAGACTGTGAAGAAACTTAAAGCCCTTGTATCCTAGCTTACTCAAGATCTTGACAGAGCACGGGAAGCAAAGGTACAAATCGAGGACAAATCTGGAAAGATGGGAAAGATGCTCATCGGCCCCGCTTTAGGTTTTGGTGATAGGCAGGTAATAGGCTTTGATGGTGCATCCACGTCCCAAATTACACCTGGACCAGTTACTGAGTTTACTACGACTCCATATGGCCATCATAAAAAACAACGAAGAAGAGTTCGACCAAGTAAAGAAAACCCAAGTTCGCCTAAGACTGTGTTCTTTTGTACGTACTGCAAAAGAAAAGGCCACCTCAAGGAGTTTTGCTATAGTTTGGGTCGGACAAGATGTACTACTACTCCAACACATCATACTAATGATTTTACAGACTGAGAGAGCGTGCTGATTTTTTAGCTGCCACATCACAGAGTTTGATGGAGGAATTCCAACGGATGTCTTTGCTGTTAGTGAATACTTCTCACATCCCGGCTAAAACCAACAACAATAAGGGTAAATAAAAGGTCACCTCTTTTTGGGTACCTAAGAAAGATTAAAAGGCCGTTGTTGTTCATGTTGCTCTCAAAGAACATAATACCTCACAGTGGTATTTTGATAGTGGGTGCTCCAGACATATGACAGGTGATGTCTCTTTTTATTTACCTACCTATAGGATTATAAGGAAGGTATAGTCACCTTTGGAGACGGGAGAAATTCTAGAATCGTAGGACGAGGTACAGTAGAGTTACTAGGATTTTTTCAGCAGTAGAATATTTTATACATCAAAGGTTTGAAAGCAAACCTTCTCAGCATTAGCCAGATGTGTGATCCTGAATTTCCTATAAAGTTTGATAGAGATGCGTATAATGTCTATAATCAAGATGATAAACTTTTAGTGCAAGGGGTGAGGACAAAGGGTAATTGTTATAAGACTGCGCCCACATCCTCACTTGTCTGCAACAGCGCCACGATCACTCCTATGGATATGTGGCACCAATGTCTAGGTCATGTGAATGTTACAGATTTGATATGCTTAGCTAAAAAGGACCTAGTAGGTGTCTTACCATCACTTGGAAAGAAAACTTCCACGGTTTGTGGACCCTATCAGTTAGGAAAGCAAATCCGTAGCCCCCATAGGAAGTTGCATTCCCTTACCACCTCCCGTGTACTTGAGTTGATTCACATGGATCTTATGTGTCCTACTCGTACTGAGAGTCTAGGTGGTAAGAGCTATATCCTCATGATGGTGGATGATTTATCTAGATATTCGATTGTATGTTTTCTTAGAGGGAAATCTGATGTTGTAGAGTTTTTAATGACCAAGTGTCGTGTTTTGAAAAATCCACACAGAGTCACTATTAACAGGATATGTAGTAACAACGGCACAAAATTTAAGGAAGAAAAGGTAGATCTTTACTATTATAGCCTTGGAATCAAACATGAGTTTTCTACTGTGAAGACTCCTCTGTAAAATGGGATTGTTGAGAGAAAGAACAGGACGATTCAAGAAATGGCTAGATCTATGCTTCTAGGTCGTAAGGTTGCTAGGAGATTTTGGGCAGAGGCAGTGTCTACTGCATGCCACATGGTGAATAGGGTTTACCTCTGTCCACACACTTAAGACGCCTTATGAATTATGGACTGGCAAGAAACCCAACCTTGCATATTTTCGTGTCTTTGGGAGTAAATGCTACATCCTACGAGATAGAGAGAAATTAGGAAAGTTTGAATCCCAGAGCGACGAGGGAATATTTCAAGGATATTCATCAAATAGTAGAGCATACCGAGATTTTAACTTGAAGATCTAAAAGGTTATGGATTCAATAAACATCACCGTGCAAGATGATGAACCTTCGACATTGATTTATCCTAGACTTTAGTGTGAGGATGAGGATTTTTTATGGCAATGATTTACTTGTCCCTCACCTACACCCTTTAGACCCTACTCCTGTGTTAGGGGACACACTTGATTGGGTTCGCGAGAGTCATGACCCTACCTCCATTGTTGGATATCCCACTTTAGGGGTCAAGACTTATGCTCAGCTAGAGAACGTTGATAGTCATTTTTTTTACACATCCAGAGTTGAGCCCAAGAATCATAAAAAAACACTCAAGGATGAACACTGGATATCTTCCATGTAGGATGAGTTACTTTAGTTTAAAAAGAACAATGTCTGGGAACTTGTCCCCCGACCTGGTGAGACTAATATGATAGGTACTGGGTGGATTCTCAAGAATAAAATGGATTAAAATGGTACCATAATCTCAAATAAGGCTAGGTTGGTCACTCGAGGCTATACACAGTTAGAGGGTGTAGACTTTGGGGAGACATTTGCTTCTGTTGCGAGGCTTGAGTCCGTCCGCTTACTACTCGCCATCACATGTCCTCTGTGCTTTAAGTTAAATGAGATGGATGGCAATAGTGCCTTTCTAAATGTCATTCTACATGAGGAGGTTTACATGGAACAACAAAAAGGTTTTAAGACCCTAAGCACCTGGAGAACGTCTACTATCTGAGTAAAGCCTTGTATGGTTTGAAGCAAGAACCTCATGCTTGGTACGAGAGTCTTACTTCCTATCTCTTAGCCCTTGGCTTCAAGAGATGGGAATTTGATATGACGTTGTTCATCAGGAGAGATGACGGTTCTATTTTGGTTGCCCAGGTCTATGTGGATGACATAGTCTTTGGATCCACGTGCTCCCAACATGCTCACCACTTTGAGGAGGAGATTAAAAGTGAGTTAGATATGAGCATGGTAGGTGAGATTACTTTCTTCCTTAGTCTCCAGGTTCGTCAGCTAGAGGATGGGATGTTCATCTCCCAATCTAAGTACGCTAGAGACCTAGTGAAGAAATTTGGTTTAAACTCCACTAAGCATGCACGTACACCTATGAGTACTTCTATCAAGCTTAGTAAGGACACTTCAGGTAAGGACGTAGAGCAAACCTTGTATCGGAGTATGATAGGTAGTCTTCTCTACTTGACTGCCAGTTGTCCCGACATGGACTTTAGTGTTTGAGTCTATGCACGATATCAGGTGTCCCAAAAGAATCTCACTTAATCGCTCTAAAACGTATTATCAAATATGTGAGTGAGACTCTCTCATACGGTATTTGGTATTCCTTTTATACCGATTACCGTTTGTCTGCCTATTCGGATGTCGTTTGGGTTGGGGATGTAGATGGTTGTAGGATCACTTCATGTGGGTGTTTCTATTTTGGTTCTCTTGTCTCCTAGTTGAGCAAGAAGCAAAACTCCATCTCTTTGTCCACTACATAGGCTGAGTACATCGCCGCCGGGAGTTGTTGCACACAACTCTTGTGGATGAAGCAAATATTAGAGGATTATGGGATTTCACACGACACCATGAACATTACCTATAATAACATGAGCATGATACACATATCTTGCAATCCAGTCCAGCATTCGCGCACAAAGCACATCAGGATACGCTAGCACTTTATACGACAATTAGTTGAGGAGAAAGTCGTATCCCTAAGTTTAGTACCCACCGACCGTCAGTTGGCCGATATTTTCATGAAACCTTTAGATGCCCTTAGATTTGAGAATTTTAGAAATGCTTTAGGTATTGGCACAGTTGACTGAGGGCTTGGTCCATGTCTAGGATAGGATGCATTGTCATGTTCATATCATATGATTCCTATTGCTAGTTTGTATCATGTGTATTATTATTTTTTTTATATTTTTTAAAACATCCAAAAAGATTTTCTTTTTATAAATTTTTTAGGAAAGCACAAAAAGATTTTTGTATTTTATTTGCATCTTTTATGGAAGAGCATTTAAGATAGCCGAGTCACAAATTTCATTCCATTTATCCATGTGACTGCTTGATAGTGATTTGAGACGCTACATCATTGCATCCATGTGATTTACATTATTTGGAGTCTTTGAGATGTTATTAGTTATATATTTCTACATGTTTGGCTCCTCATCTCCTTTATTGCACTCATGCACGATTTTATTTGATTATTGTACTTATTTATCACATATTGGCTTGAGTGTTTCCATCTCAATTCTATCAATACAACGAACCATATGATATAAAGCTTGACAAGATTGGAATGCATGTAAAAAATCATTTGGTGAGATTGTGTTTTTTTTTAAATGGTGAAGGGCTACGAAAGGTAAGTATCTATCCTTTTCAATTAATCCATCGTTAAATCGGACCTAAAATATTGAGGAATTTTATTATCCGGGGTCCAAAGAGGTTAAAATAGCCCGAAAAAAATTTAAAGGCAATAAAAAGCAATACATGCCAAATATCGACCATTAGGTTTCACCATCAATTCTCCAAAGTTTGATAATTTAAATCACCTCTATTCAAAATATAAATCTGAGGGAGTTTGGTTGGATAATTTAAACGGGTGTGCACTTCCTTGAAAGTCCGGAAAAAGCATTAAATCGTTTTGGACGTTATTGTTGTGGAAATCATTTTGAGATTTGATTTGTTGATTTAATTGAGTCAATGTCTCATATTTCCATCTTTTTATACCTATGAAAGATGTTGAGTTCATTCATTAGGAGTATCCGATATTCATCATGCACATATGTCATGTTTGTATGCATTGATTTTCCTATCGAATTTGATCATATCCCTACATTTACGCTATCATCGACTTGGTTGTATTTTTGTTCTTTCATGGTGTGACTATTTGTTGTATATTTTGTGTGAAATATTTTATGTGAAATATTTTGAAAAATTCAAAAATAGAAAGTTTATTACCATGTGACATTTTCATATTTATGTTTCTCATATTGCCTATTTGGGGACATCATAAAAAGGGGGTGAATTTTTGTTGATTTATAAATGATTTGTTTAAGCTTAATTGATCTTTGATTTTTGTAGGTATGAAATTGATATTGATTGGATTACAAACCTTGATGAGAAAAGATTTGGGAGTTTATGAAGAGCTGAAGATTTGAAGATGTTGAAGTTTGATTGACGACATGTCATTTAGTATTCTCAGTTTGAGGGTTTAATGGGGATATTATGTTATATGTCATTTGATTGCATAATTCAGATTTTTTATGTATGTACCGGCATAGACACAGGGGGAGATTTGTAAGGACATAATTTTATAAATGTCTGGGGTAGAATCTAGGAATTTTCTATTTTTCCTAGATCACAGTTTGTATGTCTGATACCGCTACATTCGGCACGTCATCATAATCATCCACGACGGACTTTATCCAAATCAATGCATCCATCATCTTCATAGGTGCATCATGCTACACGCGATGTGATGCTCAACCGTTTCCCACTACTCCACGACGCATTATTGGTAAAATAATTTATTGTAGTTGTTTATATTTGCATAAATATTTCGGAATTTTTCAGAAAATAGTAGTCTGATTTATTTTTATCAAAAGCATAAATTTTTCTAAGTGTAGAAGTGGAGTGCCTCGGTCGACGAGGATCTAAGCATCTTGCGCGATGTCATTCGAATGGCACATGTCCTTCATTCGAGCGAGATCCCTATCTCGTTCGAGTGCCACCGCCGCCGCCTCAATTTTTGTATAAATATTTGGTCACTTTCAACACGTTTTCCAAGACTTTTTCAATCACGATTTCTGCGAAAAATAGCCCAAAAAACAGACTTCACCTTTTAAGGTTTTATGTCTTGTTTATTCACATAAACACTCCCAACTATCTATGTGAATCGTTAAACCTTCATGAGGATCGTTTTTACTTATCTGGAGTAATTTGTGGGTAAGCCGTTCTCTTCTTCATTGCTGTCCACCTGGAGTTCTTGCGGGAGATTCCAGCCAAGACATCGAAACCGACGCCTGAGGGTATTTCGTATGTCCCTCTTATTTTCATTGTAATCCGTGTAACCGTTTTTACAAATTATAGTGAAAATAAAAAGGTTTTTCCCCTTTAGGGGATTTTTCCGCATTTGTGTGTTTGTTTGTGATTGAATGTTATTGGATGATCATATTGTCTTCAATCACACCTAGATGCATGTTTTAGGATTTAATTGAAAAACTGAGTTTAATTAAATAATTTCTTTATTTGAACAAAAGCGCACTCTATAATACTTTTGTTATATGCTTAAACATCATTAGTTTTGTGAAAAATATGAGGGTAAACATCTTATTTTGGTTACCTCAGACCTTAAACATCAATAATTTGATGAAAATTATGAGGCGAAATATCATATTTTCGTGACCTCAGACCTTAAACATCATTAATTTGGTGAAAATTATGAGGTGAAACATCATATTTTGGTGAAATTAGACCTTAAACATAAATAGTTTGGTGAAAATTATGAGGTGAAACGTCATATTTTGGTGACCTCATACCTCAAATCAATAATTTGGTGAAATTTATGGGGTAAACATCATTATATGGTGACCTCGGACCTTAAACATCATTAGTTTGGTGAAATTAAGTTTGGTGAAATTTATGAGGTAAACATCGTTATATGGTATCCTACCTTAAAGATCATTAATTTGGTGAAAATTATGAGGGTAAACATCATTATATGGTGACCTGAAACCTTAAACATCATTAGTTTGGTGAAATTTATGAGGTAAACATCATTATATGGTAACCTCAAACCTTAAACATCATTAGTTTTGTGAAATTTATGAGTTAAACATCATTATATGGTCACCTCAGACGTTAAACATCATTAACATCATTATATGGTGACCTCATACGTTAAACAAGAAGAGGTAATACATTCAAGCATAGCATTGAACGAAGCAATATAATCTGAAGAAGATGGGATTAATGATCATCATAGAACAACACTCAACAGAGTTACAAATCAGATATACCAAGATGCCATCAGAGTTCACAAAAGCTAAGAGGTACAGACAAGAAAGGAAACAAAAATTATAACTTAAAATCTTCACAAGAAAGGGCCTAAGTCTCTGCATCTACAGTTGTGTCTTCGTGGTCGGCGTTGGTCACCTCGGCTATATCATCCTGAGGATTAGCATCTTCAGTCTTAGTGACTTCCAAGGGAGCAGTCTCAGCAGGAAGAACATCGGCCTCCTCAACCTCTTGTAAGGCCCGAGAAAATCGGGGGTCACCAAAGCCTAGACCCCCAAAATCTGAGGCAACCCGACTCCCTGACTCTTTTTCCTTAGAGGCTACCCAATTTCTAGTTGCTTTGATACCTCTTTCAAGGTATTCAAAGCCAAAACTGATGAATTCATCAGAGACCTTATAATCCTCAATAATCTTCTCTGGAGCATCTTCTAAAGATCCTTGACTACAGAAGCCACCTTAGCCTGCAGGGCATCATATTTATCCTTCAGAGATACATTATAGTCCTTCCTGAGCTCGGCCATGTCCCTGTCTCGCTGCCGAAAAACTTCCTTTAGCTTGTCAACCTCCTTTAGCTCTTCCTTTAGGCGTCCAATCTCTTAATTCAAAGAGGCTTGGACCTTCTTAGCTTCTTGACCCTTCTTTATAAGGGGCATCTTCTTCAGGGTCCAGTCAATAAAATGGCGCATGGACAAGATACCCTGTAGTAGAAGGTTAGATGTATAAGTACATGAGCTATAATAAGTAAAAGCCGAGGTTACACTTTTTGAGATGAAAATAATACCTGAATTGACTTGTGGAGAGTAAACTCGACCTGCAACGGACGTCCAAGGAGCATAATAAATGCTTATACTCTTCAGTCATTACCACGCTAATAGCGTCGACAACCTTCAGACTATGGCTGATGAGGCTATCATTGATCTTCAACTGAGAAAGACGAGCGACTAGAGCCTCGTCTGTAGAGATGGGAATGGCATGATCCCCTCTCTGAGTCTTGCCAGACCTCTGATGCTCTGGGTCAGTTGTAGTCTTCCTTTTCTTAGTAACATCGGCATTGGATGTGCCGACGTTATTTTGGGCCGCAGGAGGGACCACATTTTTTCCACCTCTCTTCTGCATCAGCTTCGCCAGACTTGGAGTAGACATTTCCCAAAGGTCATCCGATATACTTTCAGGGCGCTTTGTAAGAGATAATTATCTGAGTTAGTAAGTCAGAAATTTAAAAAGTAAGAGGTAAAACTTATGGAAAATAAGACTTAAGAAGCTCTGTCAAAGAACCACCCCCAGGCCTATTTGAGAAAGGTAGTAAGGGGTCATCAGATGTTCATATTTTACTAGAAGAACCTTCTCCCCCTGATCGCGAATATCCTTAAGTTTTTTAAGATTATCCTGGATAAGTCTAAGGTCATATTTAGTAGCAAGGTAGACCTTCCCCCATCTCAGAGGGGTCCTTGGAACCGACGTTCCAGAAGCCTCATGTGGACCAAATTCCCATGACCCAGAGGAAACGAAATACCGAGGTTTCCAGTTATTATTTGAGGCTTGGGTAACCAACAACATTTTTTCTTTGAATTCCTAGCTAAGAAGTGGTAATAGCTACGGGGGTTTTTGGTAAAGGAAGGGACGTAACAACCAATGAAAACCCTAACAGGAAGGTCTGAGTGGTGGATAGCCCTCCAAAGGACAATAGCCCCAAGGTGTTATGTGATAATTGTAAATTGGATACATTTATGTGGGATAATATGGCTCTGATAGAAGGGTGGATAGAAATACGAAAACCCAACTTGAACATATGCTCATAGAGGTAGATCTCTCTATCTCGGTCGTCGAATGCCCTCTCTCCCCTTAGAGGTTTCCTAAGGTTGGTGGAAGAGTTTATCGAATAGAGGTGCCTAAAACCTAGAAGGTCGTACTCACTGACGGAGCTTTCAATCTCGGCCGACTCAGATGTATCTATATCACTCTCCTGACCATCATCATCATCCCAGGCAACATCGACCTGAGTAGGTGTAGGGACACTGCTAGGAAACCTTTGAGAAATCTCAACAGAGGTGGTAGCTGTCAGAGGAATTTCATCAATGGGTAGGGGAATGGTCACACTTGGACCAATAATTTCAACATCTGAAGACCTACATGAGTTATTATCACCCTGGTGAGACGAGGCACGGATTGAAACCTCGGTTTCCTCAGGAACCTCACCCGTCCTAGGAGAGTAATCCATAGACTCTTAGAAAGAGTCTGCGTACATGGGGTCTAAGGAGGATGAATCAGACTCAGACATTGGTGTTGGTTCAACAATAACCTCTGTAGGCTTAATAGGCTCGACTGGCTTAGGGTATATAACTTTCAGAGGTGGAGGGAAGATGGTTCTGAGAGGGAAGGCCTCAGCCCTACGAGCTTCCTCTTGGGCTAGCTCTATTTGCCTAATTTTCTCAAAGGTCTTCTCATGAAGAGATGAGAACGCTTCTATGAGTTGGTATAAGGGTCTGAGCATAAAGGAGATGATACAACACTTGGACTCAAAACCACAAATAGGCAAACAACTTAATTCAATCTAAACTAAGGATCAAATTAGGAATGTGAAAGGTTTTCAAATGAAGAACAACAAGAACACTTAAGAACCAGGTCGCCGGAGAAGGTAATCAAAGATTCACCGGAGACCCAAAGAAAGGATTTTCTGGCTAAATAACCTCTGAGATACCTACAAATGCCCCTAAATCACTCAATCACTATTGTCCTAACCTCATAACCACCAAGACTAGTGGAAACCACTTGCTGGAAAACACAAGACCTCGCCAAAAAATTCAGAAATGAATAATAAGGGATAAAAAGGGAAATTGAAGGTGGAAATGATACCTGACTAGTGGCGAAATGGAGGAGAGGAGGATTATAAGAAGGGGAGACCTTCAAATGGAATACAACAATGGAGATGTGAATACGTAGTTGTAGAGAGAGGTCAAGAGGGAAAAAAGAAATGAAGAAAGAGAAGATGGAAAGACAAAAAGTTTTAAACCTATCTAATAATGGAGGCGCAAACTTCGAGGGCCCATCATTCCCCTAGGGAACCTAAAGGATAAAAAAGAATCGTCATGCCTTCATAAGCATGCTACCCACTTCAAAATGTGACATGTGGCAAGGAAATATTGGCAAATAGAGAAATACAGCCTCGGTCGAAACTACATACCCCTCAGTCATCAAATTACATAGAAGACTAAGGGCTAGGGGTGATTGATATTCCCAAAGTTCACCCTCTTACTCAGAGCAACTAACCTCGTCCAGAATCACAACCGAAATGACCAAAAGCCTATGACAATCATCAGTAATATCGTCACTCATAAGGTCGACCTAGCCGATGTTGTAGTAACCTCATACACCAACCTTGATTAGTCGACAGTCGGGGCCAACAGAGTCTCATGGGCACGATTCTCTACCAACATCATCATCGGCCCCAGTCGACATTGTGGTCACCAAATGAAATCAGCATGTCTTATGGGGTCAATCATCTACTAACATCATCATCGGACCTAGCCGACGTTACATCTCATACTTAACCCCGGTCATCCCACCTGACCTGAGGTCGTTATAGATATTAACCTTGAACAAAGCAATAGTCAGACTTCACCAACCTCGTAGTCTTTCGGGCCGAGGTTGCACCAGTCAAGGACATAAGGCAGAGCATTTATAAGCGCATGCAAGGTTGGGAACGCGTGGAAAAAATCAGTTCTAACCGAATCAATCCCCTCACGTGAGGGAATATTTCATCATCATCCTTTACATGTGACAGTGACAGATGGCTTCACTAGATTGGTTAGATCATCACATGCATGCTCATTGCATGCTTAGGGGGTACATTACACCCCCCAAACACTATATATACTTGTCTTCTCCTACCTTTCGACGGATCCAGAAATATAAACCCTAGTAAAACTCTGTTGCATTTACAGTAGAGAGAGAAAGTGGAGTGATTGTATTACTAAGGCCATAAGAGTCCTCTTCTGATAGTGATATTTACAGTCACCTGCACAGTGGACGTAGGCAAATATCGAACCACTTATATTGTTGTGTTCATCCACTTATCCTCATCTCCCACTATACATATACTCTTGTACTGCCATTTCTCTCACTTATTTGAGCTTGTCAACACCTTATCTGGTGGTGTTGTTTCCAACATCATCAATGACCAAAATTTGCAAACTAATAAACTTATGCTTAAAAACATCTCATCAATGGGTGAGAATGAAAAAACAACCAAAAATAAGGCCCCGTAAGAGGCACGAACACCTCGCACGTGATCAATGGAACTCACAGGAACCGACCGCGTAGTCACGGGATGCCCAAGTTTGAGAGCACAACCAAAATCTAAAAACTATTGGACATAGGCATAAAAACATGCTGTCAAACGGTGAGAACATAAAAAAGCCACTAAAAAGCCCCTTAAGAGGTGCGAACACCTCGTACTGGACCAATGTAACCCTTAAGAACCGATCGCATAGTCACGGGACCCCCAGTTGGAGAGCACGACCAAAATTTAGAATTTGTTAGACTTAGGCTTAAAAACATGCCGTCAAAGGGTGAGAATGATAAACAACCACCAAACGGCCTCGTAAGAGGCACGAACACCTCACATGGGACCAATGTAACGCGCTGGAATTGATCGCGTAGTCACGAGACCCCCAGTTTGAGATCACGACCAAAAACTACAAACTATTAGATTGAGTCTTAAAAGCATGCTGTCAAAGGGTAAGCACATGAAAAATCCATAAAACGTCCCCGTACGGGGAACGAATACCTCGCACAGGACCAATGTAACTCCATGAATCGACCGCGTAGTCACGGAACCCCTAATTTGAGAACACCCCAAAAATCTGGAAATTGTTATACTTAGGCATAAAAACATGCTGTCAAAGGGTGAGAACGTAAAAAATCCACTATATGGCCCCGTACAGGCACGAACACCTCGTAGTGGACCAATGTAACCCGCAAGAACTGACCGCATAGTCAGGGGCCCCCCGAGTGGAGAGCACGACCAAAATTTACAATTTGTTAGACTTAGGCCTAAAAACATGCCGTTAAAGGGTGAGAATGCAAAACAACCACAAAACTGCCTCATAAGAGGCAAAAAAACCTCCCATGGGACCAATGTAATGCACTGGAATCGACCGCCTAGTCGTGAGATCCCTAGTTTGAGAGAAAGGCCAAAAAATATAAACTATTAGATTGAGTCTTAAAAGCATGCCGTCAAAGGGTGATCACATAAAAAAGTCATAAAACGTCCCCGTATGGGGCATGAACACCTCGCACGGGACGAATGTAACCCGTAGGAATCGACTGCGTAGTCACGGGACCCCCAATTTGAGAGCACGATTTAAATTAACAAAACTTTATACTTAGGCTAAAATACATGCCATCAAAGGGTGATTAAGTGAAGAAATCACTAAACGACCCCCTAAGAGGCAAGCACACGTCACACATGACCAATGTAATCAGCAAGAGCCGAGCGCATCATCACGGGACCCCTGATTTGAGAGCCCAATAAAGATTTCCAAATTGTTGGACTTAGGCGTAAAGACATAACGTTAAAGGGTGAGAACCTAAAATATCCCCAAAACGGACCAATAAGTGGCACGAACACACCCACGGGAGCAATTTAACCCGCAGGAACTGACTGCATTATCACGGGACATTCGATTTGAGAGCCCGCCTAAAATTTAAAAACTGTTAGACTAAGGCTTAAAAACATGTTGTCAAAGAGTGAGAATGTACAAAGCCACTAAAGGCCATGTAAAAGTCATGAAAACCACACACGAGACCAATTTAACATGCAAGAACAGACCGTATAGTCACGAGACCCTCGGTTTGAGAGCATAACCAAAAATTTCAAACTGTTAGGCTTAGGTTAAAAACATGCTGTCAATGGGTGAGAATGAAAATCATCCACATAACGGCCCCGTAAGAGGCACAGGTACCTCACACTGGAGGAATGTAACCCTCAAGAACCGATTGTATAGTCACGGGACCCCTAGTTCGAGAGCACGACCAAAATTTACAATTTCTTAGACTTAGGCTTAAAAACATGCCGTCAAAGGGTGAGAATGCAAAAAAAACACCAAACGGCCTCGTAAGAGGACGAACACCTCACATGGGATTAATGTAATGCGCCGGAATCGATCGCGTAGTTATGAGACCCCCAGTTTGAGATCATGACCAAAAACTACAAACTGTTAGATTGAGTCTTAAAAGTATTCCGTCAAAGGGTGAGCACATGAAAAATACATAAAATGTCCCCGTATGGGGCATAAACACCTCGCAAAGAACCAATGTAACCCCAGGAATCGACCGTGTAGTCACGACACCCCCCAATTTGAGAGCACCAAAAAAATCTAGAAACTGTTAGACTTAGGCATAAAAACATGCTATCAAAGGGTGAGAACGTAAAAAATCCACTAAATGGCCCCGCAAGGGGAACGAACACATCGTAGTTGACCAATGTAACCCGCAAGAAAAGGCCGCATAGTTAGGGGACCACCGGGTGGAGATCACGACCAAAATTTAAAAAATGTTAGACTTAGGCCAAAAAACATGTCGTTAATGGGTGAGAATGCAAAACAACCACAAAACTGGCTCGTAAGAGGCACGGACACCTCGCACGGGACGAATGTAATGCACTGGAATCAACCGCCCAGTCACGAGAATCCCAGTTTGAGAGCACGGCCAAAAACCATAAACTATTAGATTGAGGCTTAAAAACATGCCGTCAAATGGTGATCACATAAAATAGTCATGAAACGTCCCCGTATGGGGCATGAACACCTCGCACGGGACCAATGTAACCCGTAGGAATCGACCGCGTAGTCATAGGACCCCCAATTTGAGAGCATGACTAAAATTAACAAAAATTTATACTTAGGATAAAATACATGCCGTCAAAGGGTGAGTAAGTGAAGAAATCACTAAATGACCGCTTAAGAGGCATGCACACGTCACACGGGACCAATGTAATCAGCAAGAACCGAGCGCATCGTCACGGGACCCCGGTTTGAGAGCCCGATCAAGATTTCCAAACAGTTGGAATTATGTGTAAACACATGACGTCAATTGGTGAGAATCTAAAATTCCCCAAAACGGTCCAATAAGTGGCACGAACACCCCCACGGGAGCAATTTAACCCGCAGGAACTGATCGCATTGTCACGGGACATTTGATTTTAGAGCACGGGAAAAATTCAAAACTGTTAGAGTAAGGCTTAAAAACATGTCATCGAAGGGTGAGAATGTACAAAGCCACTAAACAACCATGTAAAAGTCACGAACACCTCGCACGACACCAATTTAACCTGCAAGAACTGACCGTATAGTCACGAGACCCTTGGTTTGAGAGCATAACAAAAAATTTCAAATTGTTAGACTTAGGTTAAAAAACATGCTGTCAATGGGTGAGAACGAAAGTCATCCACATAACGGCCCCGTAAGAGGCACAGACACCTCGCACGGGACTAATGTAACTCGCAGGAACATATTGTGTAGTCACGGGACCTCCTGTTTGAAAGCATGACCAAATTTGCAAAGTGTTAGACTTAGGCTTAAAAACATGTCGTCGAAGGGTGAGACTATAAAACACCCACCAAATGGCCCCGTAAAAGACACAAACGCCTCGTATGAGACCAATGTAAACACTAGGAATCGACTGCAAAGTTAGGGGACCCCGGTTTGAGAGCACGACCAAAATTTGCAAACAAATGGACTTTTGCTTAAAAAATGTCTCCAATGGGTGAGAACATAAAGAATCCATAAAAGGGCCCCATAAGAGGCACAAACACCTTATACGTAACTAATGGAACTCGCAGGAACCGATCGCGTAGTCACGTGAGGCCCAAGTTTGAGATCACGACAAAAATCTACAAATTGTAAGACATATGCATAAAAAGATGTTGTCAAAGGGTGACAACGTAAAAAAGACACTAAAAGGCCCTTTAAGAGGCACGAACACGTTGTACAGGACCAATGTAACCCACAAGAACCGATCGTGTAGTCACGGGACCCCCGGGTGGAGAGCACGACCAAAATTTAGAATTTATTAGACTTAGTCTTAAAAACATGCCGTCAAAGGGTGACAATGTAAAACAACCACCAAATGGCCTCGTAAGAGGCTCGAACACCTAACATATGACCAATATAATGCATTGGAATCGACCGCGTAGTCACGAGACCACCCGTATGAGAGCACGATAAAAAACTATAAACTTTTAGATTGAGGATTAAAAGCAAGTCGTCAAAGGGTGAGCACATCAAAAAGCCATAAAATATCCCCGTATAGGGCACGAACACCTCGCACGGGACCAATGTAACCCCAAGAACCGACTGCGTAGTCACGGGACTCTCGTTTTGAGAGCACGACCAAAATTAACAAAACTTTATACTTAGGTTAAAATACATGCCGTCAAAGGGTGAGTAAGTAAAGCAACCACTAAACGGCCACTTAAGCGGCACGAAAACCTCGTACGAGATCTATGTAACCCCAAAGAATCGATCGCGTAGTCACGAGACCCACGGTTTGAGATACAACAAAAATTTGCAAATTGTTAGATATAGGATTCAAACATGCCATTGAAGGGTGAGAATGTAAAACAACCACTAAATGGCCCCATAAGAGGCACGAACACCTCGGACGGGACCAATGAAGCACGGAGGAACTGACTGCATAGTCACAAGATCCCTATTTTGAGAGCATGACCAAAATTTGCAAACTGTTATACTAAGCTTAAAACCGTGTCGTTAATTGGTGAGAACATAAAAAACCACTAAAGTGCCCCATAAGAGGCATGAAAACCTCGCACGGAACCAATGTAACCCACACTAATTGGTTGCATAGTCCTGTCACTCCCGATTTGAGAGCACGACCAAAATTTACAAACAGTTAGACTTAGGTTTAAGAACATACCGTCAAAGAATGAGATCGTAAAAAGGCCACTAAACGACCTCGTAAGAGGCACGAACACGTCACACGGGACCAACGTAATCCATAAGAACCGACCGCATAGTCATGGGAACACTAGTTTCAGAGCATGATCAAGGTTTGCAAACTATTGGACTTAGGCGTAAAGACATGACGCCAAAGGCTGAGAACCTAAAATAGCCCCAAAATGGACCAATATGAAGCACGAACACCACATACGAGACCAATTTAACCAGCAGAAACTGTTTGCATAGTAAGGGGACCCCCGTTTTGAGAGCACGACCAAAATTTACAAAACTTTATACTTACGCAAAAATACATGCAGTCAAAGGGTGAGTAAGTAAAGCAACAACTAAACGTCCCCTTAAGAGGCACGAAAACCCTTCACGGGACCAATGTAACCCCCATGAATCGATCGCGTAGTCACGGGAACCACGATTTGAGATCACGATAAAAATTTACAAACCATTAGACATGACCTTAAAACATGCCATCAAAGGGTGACAATTAAAACAGCAAATAAATGTCCCCATAAGAGGCATGAAAACCTCGAACGGGACCAATGTAACATGCAGGAACTGGCCCCGTAGTCACGGGACCCTCTATTTGAGAGAAGAACCAAAATTTGAAAACTTTTAGACATTCTTAAAACCATGTCGTCAATTGGTGAGAAGATAAAGACCACTAAAGGGGCCCGTAAGAGGCATGAACACCTCGCACGAGACAAATGTAACCCGCAACAATTTGTTACGTAGTCCTGCCACTCCCGATTTGAGTGCACGGAAAAAATTTGCATACTGTTAGACTTAGGATTAAGAACATGCCGTCAAAGGATAAGATCATAAAAGTCCATTAAACGGCACCATAAGAGGCTTAAACACGTCGCACGGGATCAATGTAATCCGCAGGAATCGACCACGTAGTCGCGGGACCCCCAATTTGAGAGCACGATCAAGATTTCCAAATTGTTGGACTTAAGCATAAAGACATGACGTCAAAGGGTAAGAACCTAAAATAGCCAAAAAAATGGACCTATAAGAGGTACGGACACCACACACGAGACAAATGTTATCGAGAGGAAGTGATCACGTAGTCATGGGACCACCGGTTTGAGAGCATGACTCAAATTTATAAACTATTACAATTAGGCTTAAAAATTTGTCGTTAAAGGGTGAGATCATAAAACAACCACTAAATAGAACCGTAAGAGGCACGAACACCTCACATGGGCCTATTGTAACTCGTAGGAACCGACCACGTAGTCACGGGACCGACAATTTGAGAGCATGGACAAAATTTGCAAACTGTTAGACTTGGTCTTAAACACATACCGTCAAAGGGTGAGAATGTAAAACAACCATTAAACGGTCCCGTGAGAGGAAAGAACACCTCGCGGGGACCAATATAACTCACAGTAACTAACCGCATAGTCAAGGGACCCCTGGTTTGAGATCACAACCAAAATTTGTAAACTATTAGACTTTGGCTTAAGAACATGTCATTAAAGGGTGAGGACGTAAAACAACCACTAAACAACTACATAAGACGCACAAACACCTCGCACGGGACCAATGTAACCCGTACGAACCGACCGCAGAGTCACGGGACACCCGGTTTGAGAGCATGACCAAATATTACAAATTGTTACACTTAGGCTTAAAAACATGTCATCAAAGTGTGAGAACATATAAAAGCCACTAAAAGGCCCCGTAAGAGGCACGAACACCTCGCACTTGACCAACGTATCTCGTAGGAACCAGCCGCGTAGTCACGGTAACCCCGGGTGGGGAGCACGACCAAAATTTACAATTTGTTAGACTTAGACTTAAAAGCATGCCCTCAAAGGGTGAGAATGCAAAACAACCATCAAACTGCCTCGTAAGAGGCACAAACCCCTCTCACGGGACCAATGTAACTCGTAGGAACCAACTGCGTAGTTATGCGGCCCCCGATTTGGAAGCACGACCAAAATTTGTAAAATTTTAGATTGAGTCTTAAGAACATGTCGTTAAAGGGTGAGAACGTAAAACAACCACAAAACATCCTTATAAGAGGCACGAACACCTCATACGGGACCAATGTAACTTGCAGTTACAAATCGCGTAGTCACGGGACCCCCAATTTGAAAGCATGGGAAAAATTTGCAAACTATTAGACTCGAGCTAAAAAATATGTTGTCAAATGGTGAGAACATAAAAAAGCCACTAAATGGCCCTGTAAGAGGCACGAACGCCTTGCACGGGAGCCATTTAACCAACAGGAACTGACTGTGTAGTCACGGGACCCCCAATTTGATAGCTCGACAAAAATTTAAAAACTATTAGGCTAAGGCTTAAAAATATACCTTCGAAGGGTGAGAATTTAAAAAAGATGCTAAACAGCCCCGTAAAAGGCATGAACACCTCGTATGAGACCAATTTAACCTACAAGAATCGACGGTATAGTCACGAGACCCTCGGTTTGATAGCATGACCAAAATTTTAAACTGTTAGACTTTAGTTTCAAAACTTACTGTCAAAGGGTGATAATGTAAATCATCAACATAATGGCCCCGTAAGAGGCACGAACACCTCGTATGGGTCCAATGTAACTCGCAGGAACTGATCGCGTAGTCACGAGACCTTTTGTTTGAGAGAACGATCAAAATTTGCAAACTATTAGACTTAGGCTTAAAAACATGCCATCGAAGGGTGAAAACGTAAAACACCCACCAAAGGGCCTTGTTAAAGAGACAAACACCTCATACGGGTCCAATGTTACCCGTAAGAACTGACTGCATAGTCATGGGACCCCCGGTTTCATAGCAAGGAAACAATTTGCAAACTATTAGAGTTATGCTTAAAAACATGCTGCCAATGGGTGAAAATGTAAAATAGACAAAAAACGGCCCCGTAAGAGGCACGAACACCTCGCACGTGACCATTATAACTCACAGGAACCGACCGTATACTCACAAGACTCCCCAAGTTTGAGAGAATGACAATAATCTACAAATTATTAGACTTAGGCATAAAAACAAGCTGTCAAAGTGTGAGAACGTAAAAAAGACACTAAAAGGCCCCGTAAGAGGTACGAAGACCTCGCAGTGGACCAATGCAACCTGCAAGAACAGAACGTATAGTCCCGGGACCCACGGGCGGAGAGCACGACCAAAATTAACAATTTAATAGACTTAGGCCTCAAAACATGCCATCAAAGGGTGAGAACGCCAAATAACCACAAAACTACCTCATAAGCGGCACGAACACCTCGCACGGGACCAGTGTAATGCACTGGAATAGATCGCGTAGTCACGAGACCACCAGTTTGAGAGCACGACCAAAAACTACAAACTATTATATTGAGTCTTAAAAACATGTCGTCAAAGGGTGAACACATAAAGAAATCATAAAATGTCCCCGTATGGGGCACGAACACCTTTCATGGGACCAATGTAACCCGTAGGAATCGACCGCGTAGTCATGGGACCCCCAATTTGAGAGCACGACCAAAAACTTCAATCAGTTAGCCTTAGGATTAAAAAATGTCATCAAATGGTGAGAACATAAAAAAACCACAAAGCAGCCCCATAAGAGGCACGAACACCTCGCGTGGGACCACTGTTACCAATCGCGTAGTCACGGGACCCCCGGTTTGAGAACACGATAAAAATTCACAAACTGTTAGAATTAGGCATAAAAACATGCCGTCAAAGGACGAGAATGAAAAATAACCAATAAAAGGCCTCATACAAGGCACAAAAACCTCACACGAGACTTATGTAACCCACAGGAAGTGACTACGTAGTCACGGGACCCATCGTTTGAGTGCATGACCAAAATTTGAGGCCTGGGTTACGCTTAAAAATATGTCGTCAAAGGGTGAGAACGTAAAATAGCCACTAAAACGCCCCGTAAGAGGCACTAACACCTTGCACGGGACCAATGTAATCGATAGGAACCAACTGCGTAGTCACGGGACCCCCAGTTTGAGAGCATGACCAAAATTTACAAACTGTTAGACTTAGACTTAAAAACATGTCGTCACATGGTGAGAACATAAAAAAGAAACTAAACAACCCCGTAAGATGCATGAAAAACTCGCACGGGACCAATGTAACTCGCAGGAACCGATCGCATAGTCACGGGACCCCCTGTTTGAGAGAACGACCTAAATTTACAAACTATTAGACTTAGGATTAAAAACATGCCGTCAAAGGGTGAGAACATAAAAAAATGACTAAACGGCCTCGTAAGTGGCACGTACAACTCGCACGGGACAAATGTAACACGTAGGAACTGACTGCATAGTCCCGAGACCCTCGATTAGAGAGCACGACAAAAATTTGAAAACTTTTAGATTTAAGATTAAAAACATGTAGTCAAAAGGTGAGAACCTAAAACAACAACTAAACGACCCTGTACGAGGAACGAATAGCTTGCACGACGCCAATGTAACCCGCAAAAAATGATCGCATTATCACGGGACCCCGAGTTAGAGAGCATGACCAAAATTTCCAACCTATTAGACGTAGGGTTAAAAACATGGCGTTAAAGGGTGAGAACATAAAACAACCACAAAATAACCCCATAGGATGAACGAACACCTCGCATGGGACAAATGACCCGTAGGAACTGACCTCATAGTCACGGGACCCCTGGTTTGAGAGCACGACCAAATTTTACAAACTGTTGGATTTAGGCTTAAAATATGTCGTCAAATATTGAGAATGTAGAATAGCCACTAAACGGCCCCGTAAGAAGCATGAACACGTTGTATGAGGCCATTATTACCTGCAAGAACTGATCGCGTAGTTACGGGACCTCGAGTTTGAGAGCATGATAAATATTTGCAAATTGTTGCACTTAGGCTTAAAACATGTTGTCAAAGGGTGAGAATATAAAACAACCACCAAACAGTCCCATAACAGGCAGGAACACCTCGCATGGGACAAATGTGACCTACAGGAACCGACCGCATTATCACGGTACCCATGTTTGAGAGCACAACCAAAATTTACAACCTGTTTGATTTAGGCTAAAAAATATGATGTCAGAGGGGGAGAATGTAAAACAGTCACAAAACGGCCCCGTAAGAAGCAGGAACACCTCACACGGGACCAATGTAACCTGTAGGAATCAAACGTATACCCCCAATTTGCGAGCGTGACCAAAATTTCCAAATTGTTAGAGTTAGTCTTAAAAACATGCCATCAAAGGGTGAGAATGTAAAAGAGGCACTAAATGACCCCGTTAGAGGCATGAACACCTCGTATGGGACAAATGTGACCTGCAGGAACCCACTGCTTAGTTTAGGGACCCCAGTTTGAGAGCACAACCAAAATTTGCAATCTGTTACATTTAGTTTAAAAAATATGCTGTTAGAGGGTGAGAATATGAAACCACCACAAAACGGCCCCTTAGGAGGCATGAACACGTCACAAGGGACCCATGTAACTCGTAGGAATCACCCGCGTACACATGAGAGCGCGACCAAAATTTGCAAACTGTTAGACTTAGTTTTAAAAACATGTCGTCAAAGGGTGAGAATGTAAAATAGCCACAAAATAGCCCCGTAAAAGGAACGAACATCTCTCATGGGCCGAAGTTACCCACAGTTATCGATCGTGTAGTCACGGAACCTCCAATTTGGGAGCAGGACCAAAATTTGTAAACTGTTAGGTTTAGGCTTAAAAACATAATGGCAAAGGGTGAGAACTAAAAAAACACTAAAAATCCCCATACGAGGTAGAAACACCTCACAAGGGACTAATATAACCCATAAGAACTGACCCCGTAGTCATGGGATCCCCGGTTTGAGATCACGACCAAAATTTGCAACCTATTAGAGTTAGGCTTAAAACCATGTCATCAAAGGGTGAGAATGTAAAACGATCACTAAAAGGGCTCATTAGAGGCACTAACGCCTCGCACGGGACAAATGTAATAGGTAGGAACCGATCGCGTAGTCACGGGACTACGAGTTTAAGAGCACGACCAAAATTTACAAACTAATTGACATAGGCTTACAAACATATGTCGTCGAATGGTGAGAACAAAAAAAGACAATAAAAGGCCCCGTAAGAGGCACGAGCACCTCACCGGGGACCAATGTAACCTGTAGGAACCAAACGCGTAGTCACGGGACCCCCTGTTTTAAAGCACGACCAAAATATACAAACTGTTAGACTTAGGCTTAAAAAAGCCATCAAAAGGTGAGAACATGAAAATCCCACTAAACGGCTGCATAAAAGGCACGAACACCTCGCACGTGACCAGTGTTGATCGTAGAAACTGACCGTGTAGTCACGGACCCCCCAGTTTGAGAGCACGACCAAAATTCACAAACTCTTAGACTTAGTTTTAAAAACAAGCCTTCAAAGGATGAGAACCTAAAACAACCTTAAAATGGTTCTTTAAGAGACACATACACCTTGAACACTAATGTAACCCATAGGAGCCGACCGCGTAGTCAAGGGACCCCTAGTTTGAGAGAACGACTAAAATTTGCAAAATGTTAGACTTATGCTTTAAAACATACTGTCAAATGGTGAAAACGTAAAACAATCATTAAATGGCCCCATAAGAGGCACGAATAACTCGTACGGGACCAGTGTAACCCATAGGAACGAATCTTGCAGTCATGGGACCCCCGATTAGAGGGCACGACCAAAATTTATAAACTTTTAGACTTAGGATAAAAAACTTGCAGTCAAAGAGTGAGAACCTAAAATAACCTCTAAACGGACCTGTATAAGGCACGAATACCTTGCACGAGACCAATGTAACCCGTAAAAACCAACTGCATTATCACGAAACCCTCGATTAGAGAACAACCAAAATTTGCAAACTCTTAGACTTAGGGTTAAAAACATGCCTTTAAGGGGAGAGAACATATGACATTCACTAAATGGCCCCGTAAGAGGCAGGAACACCTCGCACGGGACCAACGTGACCCGTAGGAACCGATCGCGTAGTCACAGGTCCCCCGATTTGAGAGCACGACCAAAATATACAAAATGTTGGACTTAGGCTTAAAAATATAAAGTCAAAGGGTGAGAACGTAAAAAAACCACTAAACGGCCCAGTAAGAGGCACGAACACGTCGCAAGGGGCCAATGTAACCTGTAGGAACTGATCGCGTAATCACAGGACCCCCAAATTAATATCATGAACAAAATGTACAAATTGTTAGACTTAGGCTTAAAAATATGTCATCAAAGGTTATGAACATAAAAAATCAACTAAACAGACTCGTAAGATGCACGAACACCTCGCACGGGACCAATGTAACCAGCAGGAACTGATTGCGTAATCACGGGACCCCAATTTGAGAGCCCCGCATTAATTTGTAAATTGTTACACTTATGACTAAAAACATACCCTCAAAAGGTGATCACGTAAAACAACCATTAAACGGCCTTGTAAAATGAACAGAAACCTCGCAGGGGACAAATGTAACCCATAGGTACTCACCACATAGTCACGGGACTTAGGATTAAAAACTTGCAGTCAAAGGTTGAGAACATAAAACAACCACTAAACGAACCTGTACGAGGCACGAATACCTTGCACCGGACCAATGTAACCCACAAAAACCAACCACGTTGTCGCGGGACCCCCGTTTTGAGGACATGACCAAAATTTGCAAACTCGTAGAATCAGGCTTAAAAACATGCCATCAAATGGTGAGAACATAAGACAACCACTAAATGACCCGGTAAGAGGCACAAACACCTTGTACGGGACCAATGTGATATGTAGGAACCAATTACGTAGTCACGGGACACCCGATTAGAGAGAACCACCAAAATTTGAAAATTATTAAACTTAGGATTGAAAACATGTCGTCAAAGGGTGATAACATAAAACAGCCACTAAACATCCCCGTAAGAGGCATGGACACCTCGCACTGGACAAATGTAAGCCTAAGGAACTGATCGCGTAAGCACGAGACCCTCGATTAGAGAGCACGACCAAAATTTATAAACTTTTTGACATAGTATTAAAAAATTATGGTGACAGGGTGAGAACATAAAACAACCACTAAACGGACCAGTACGAGGCATGAACACCTCGTACGGGACCATTATAACCCGCAAAAACCAACCGTATTATCACGAGACCCCCGGTTTATGAGAACAACCAAAATTTGTAACATGTTAGACTTAAGTTGAAAAACATCCATCAAAGGGTGAGAACGTAAAACAACCACAAAACAACCTAGTAAGAGGTACAAACACCTCGCATGGGACCAATGTGAGTCATAGGAACCGATCGCATTACCACAGGACCCCCGATTATAAGCACAACCAAAATTTACAAACTGTTGGACTTAGGCTTAAAAACATGCCTTCAAAGGTTGATAACATAAAATAAACCACTAAACAACCCTATAAGAAGCACGAACACCTCATATGGGACCAATGTAACCCGTAGGAATCGACGATGTAGTCATGGAACCTCGGGTTTGAGAGCACGACCAAATTTTGTAAATTGTGAGACTTGGGCTTAAAATCACGTCGTCGAAGGGTGATAAAGTAAAACTGCCACTAAACGGCCCCGTAAGAGGCATAAACACCTCACATTGGAAAAATATGACCTACAGTAATCGACCGTATAGTCACGGGACCCTCATTTGAGAGCACGACCAAAATTTGCTTCCTATCAAATTTAAGCTAAAAAAACATGTCGTCAAAGGGTGAGAACGTAAAACAGCCACAAAATAGCCCCATTAGAGGCACGGAACCTCACATGGGACCAATGTAACCCGTAGGAATCAACTCCATAGTCATGGGAACCCCAATTTTAGAGCACGACTAAAATTTCCAAACTATTAGACTTAGGATTAAAAAGATGTCGTTAAAGGTTTCGAAAGTAAAACAGCCCCATAAGAGGCAAGAATACCTCACATGGGACCAATGTAACTCGTAGGTACCGACCGCGTAGTCACGGGACCCTTGGTTCGCGAGCAAGAGAAAATTTTGAAAAATGTTATACTCTGTCTTAAAAACATGCCGTCAAAGGGTGAGAACATAAAACAACCACTAAACGGCCCGTACGAGGCATGAACACATCGCGCGGGACTAATGCACCCCACAAGAACTAACTACATAGTCACAGGCCCCCAGATTTGCGAGCACAACCAAAATTTGCAACTTGTTAGAATTAGGCTTAAAAACATGCCTTTAAAGGGTGAGAACGCAAAACAGCCACTAAAAGTCCCCGTAAAATCCACTGACACCTTGCAAGGGACCAATGTAAGCTGTAGAAACTAATCGCGTAGTCACGGAATGACTAGGTTGAGAGCACAAACGAAATTTACAATTTGATGGACTTAGGCTTGAAAACATGTCATAAAAGGGTGAAAATGTAAAAAAATACACTAAACGGCTGCGTAAAAGGCACAAACACCTCGTACGGGACCAATGTAACCCATAGAAACAGACAGTGTAGCCACGGGACCCCCAGTTTGAGAGCACCACCGAAAATTTTAAAATATTAGACTTAGGCTTAAAAACATGCCCCCAAAAGGTGAGTAGGAAAAAAAGCCATTAAATGGACCAGTAAGAGGCACGCAAAACCTCACACGGGACCAATGTAACCCGTAGGAACCGACAGCATAGTCATGAGACCCCCGATTTAAAAGTGCGAACAAAATTTTCTCAATGTTAGACTTATATTTAAAACATGTCGTCAAACGGTGAGAAGGTAAAAAAATCATAAAATGGCACATAAAACGCATGAACACCTCAGACGGGACAAATGTAACCCTCAAGAACCGACCACGTAGTCACGGGACCCCTGGTTCGAGAACACGACCAAAATTTGCTAACTGCCAGACTTAGGATTAAGAACACATCATCAAAAGGTGAAAACGTAAAACAATCACTAAACGGCCGTAAAAGAGGCACAAACACCTCGCACAGGATCAATGTAACCCCTAGGAATAGACCTCGTAGTCACGGGACTCCCAGTTTGAGAGCACGACCAAAATTTACAAACTGTTAGAATTAGGCATAAAAATATGCCATCAAAGGCGGAGAACATAAAATAGCCATAAAACAGTCCCTTAAGAGGCATGAACACCTCGCAAGGGACTAATATAACCCATAGGAACTGACCGCGTAGTCACGAGACCCCGAATTTAGGGAAAGCCAAAAATTTCCAAACTCTAATACTTAGGCTTAAAAACATGTAGTCAAATGATGAGAACATAAAATAACCACAAAATGGCCCCGTAAGAGGCCCGAATAGCTCGAACGGGACCAATGTTACCATAAGAGCCTACCGTGTAGTCACAGGACCCCCGATTTGAGAGCACAATCAAAATTTACAAACTGTTAGACGTAGGCTTAAAAACATTATGTCAAAGGGTGAGAATGTTAAAAGCCACTCAATGTCCCTATAAGAGGGATGGATACCTCTCACGGGACCAATGTAACCTCCAGGAATCGACTGCGTAGCCATGAGATCACGGATTTGGGAGTACGGCCAAAATTGGCTAATTTTTATAATTGGGTTTAAAAAGATGTCGTCAAAGGGTGAGAATGTGAAATATCCAAAAAAATAGCAATGTAAGAGGCACGAACACCTCACACGGGACAAATGTAACTTGCAGGCATCGACCACGTAGTCATGGGACTACCGTTTGAGAGCATGAAAAAAATTTGCAAACTATTAGACTTAGGATTAAAAATATGTCATCAATGGTTTAAAACGTAAAACTAAATGGCCACGTAAGAGGCATGAAATTCCCTGCAAAGGACCAATGTTACCCGCAAGAAACGATCGCGTATTCACGGGCCCTGATGGTGTAGTCATGGGACCCCTGGTTTAAGAGCATGACCAAAATTGGTAAACTGTTAGAGTTTGTCTTAAAAACTTATCATCAAAGGGTGAGAACGTAAAAAACCAACTAAATGGCCCCGTAAGAGGTACGAACACCTTGCATGGGACCAATATAACCTGAAGGAACTAACCGCATTGTCACGGGACTCTCGATTTGAGAGCATGACCAAACTTCGCAAACTATTAGTCCTATGCTTAAAACCATGTCGTCAGAGGGTGAGAAGGTAAAATAACCACAAAACGGACCGTAAGAGGCACGTACACCTCAGACGGGACCAACGAAACTCGCAAGAACCGATCGCATAGTCAAGGGACCCCGATTTGATAGCACGATCAAACTATCAAATTTGTTAGATTTGGATTTAAAAACATGTCATCAAAGGGCGATAACATAAAATATCCACTAAATAGCCCTGTACGAGGCAGGAACATGTTACACGGGACCAATGTAATCCGCAGGAACCGACCGCATAGTCACGAGACCCCCGGTTTGAGAGCACGAACCAAATTTGCAAACTATTAAGCTTAGGCTTTAAAACATGTCGTCAAATTGTGACAACATAAAATAGCCATAAAATGGCCCCGTAAGAGGAACAAACACCTCGCACGAGACCAATGTAACCCGTAGGAATCGATCGTGTAGCCACGAAACCCCCAGTTTTCGAGCATGATGACAATCTACAAACTATTAGTCTAAGGCTTGAAAACATGCAGTCAAATGATGCGAACGTAAAAACGTCACAAAATGGCCTTATAAGAGGCATGAAAACCTCGCACAGGACCCATATAACCTGCAGGAAACAAACGCATTACCAAGGGACCCCCGATTTGAGAACAGGAAAAAAATTACTAACTGTTAGTCTTAGGATTAAAAATACGCCATCAAAGGGTGAGAACGTAAAACATACACTAAACGGCCTCGTAAGAGGCATGGACACCTTGCACAAGACCAATGTAACCCATAGGAACCGACTGCATAGTCATGGGACCCCTGCTTTGAGATCATGACCAAAATTTGGAAACTGTTAGACTTAAGCTTAAATAGATACCGTCAAATGGGTGAGAACTTAAAATACCCACTAAATGACCCTGTAAGTGGCAAGAAAATCTCGCACGGTACCTATGTAACCCGCAGGAACCGATCGTGTAGTCACGAGACTCCCGGTTTGAGACGACAATAAAAATTACAAACTATTAGACTTAAGCATAAAAATATTCCATCAAAGCTTGAGAATGTAAAACAACCACAAAACATCACCATAAGAGGCATGGACACCTTGCACGGGACCAATGTTACCGACAGGAAGTGACCGCGTAGTCACAAGACCCCCGATTTGAAAGCACGACCAAAATTTGCAAACTGTTAAACTTCATCTTAAAAACATTTTATCAAAGGGTGAGAACGTCAAAAAGACACTAAACGGCCCTCTAAGTGGCACGAATACCTGACATGGGATGAATGTATCGCATAAGAACCGACCACATAGGCATGAGACCGCAGATTTGAGAGTACGACCAAAATTTACTAATTGTTAGAATTAGGCTTAAAAGTATGTGGTCAAAGAGTGAGAAAGTAAAATAGAAAAAAAATGGCCATGTAAGAGGCACAAACACGTCACATGGGACAAATGTAACTCACAGGCACTGACCGCGTAGTAACGGGACCCCTGTTTGAGAGCACGACCAAAATTTCCATACTGTTAGACTTAGGCTTAAAAACAAGAGGTCAAAGGGTGAGAACGTAATTCATCCACAAAATAGCCCTGTAAGAGGCACGAGTTCCTCGCACGGGATCAATGTAACCCGTAGGAATGGACTGCATACTCACAAGAACCCCAATTTGAGAGCACAATCAAAATTTGCAAAATGTTAGGCTTAGGCTTAAAAACATGTCTTCAAAGGGTGAGAACGTAAAATAGCCACAAAATTCCCCCGTAAGAGGCATGAACACCTCGCACGGGGCATTTGTAACCCACAGGTAGCGGCTGCACAGGCACGGGACCCCTGGTTTAAGACCACGACCAAAATTTGCAAACTGTTAGACTTTGTCTGAAAAAGATGACGTGAGAGGGTGTGAACATAAACAACAACAAAATGGTCTCTTCAGAGGCACAAACACCTCGCACGAAACCGATGTAACCCGTAGGAAGTGACGGTTTAGTCACGGGAACCTTGGTAGGGGAGCACCACTAAAATTTGCAAATTTTTAGACTTAGGCTTAAAAACTGACAGCCAAAGGGTGAGTAGGTAAAAAAAAGCCATTAAACGTCCCCGTAAGAGGCACAATGACCTCATACGGGACCAATGTAACCTGCAAGAATCGACAGCGCGGTCACGGGATCCCTAATTTGAGAGCACGACCAAAATTTTCTAATTATTACACCTATGCTTAAAACATGCCGTCAAAGGGTGAGAACGTAAAAAAGCCCCAAAATGGCCCGCAAGAGGCATAAATACCTCACACAGGACCAATAAAACTCAAAAGAGCCGACTGCGTAGTCACGGGACACCCGGTTTGAGAGCACGACCAAAATTTGGAATATGTGAAACTTGGTTCTAAAACATGTTGTCAAAGGGTGATAACATAAAACAACCAATAAACGGCTCGTAAGAGGCAGAAACACCTCTCATGGGACCATAGTAATCCATAGGAACTGACCATATAATAACGGTACCCCTTGTTTGAGAGCACAACCAAAATTTACAGACTATTAGGCTTAGGCTTTAAAACATATCATCAAAGAGTAAAAACATAAAATAGCCACAAACGGTTACATAAGAGCCACGAACACCTCGCAGGGGACCAGTGTAACCCGCAAGAATCGATCGCGTAGTCACGGGACCCCCTGTTTGAGAGCATAACAAACATTAGCAAATTGTTAGTCTTATTCTAAAAAACATGCAGTCAAATGATGAGAACGTAAAAAATCCACAAAATGTCCTCGTAAGAGACACGAACACCTTGCACGGGACCAATGTAACCCGCAGGAACATACCGTATTATCATGGGACCCTCGATTTGAGAGCATGACCAAAATTTGCAAAAATTTCGATCGAAGCTTAAAAAATCCTGTCAAAGGGTGAGAACGTAAAAAAATTAACTAAATGACCCCGTAAGTGGCACGGACACCTCTCACGGGACCAATGTAGCTCGCAAGAACCGACCACGTTGCCACGAGACAACTGATTTTAGAGTACGACCAAAATTAGCACATTGTCAGAATTAGGCCTAAAAACATGCCTTCAGAGGGTGAGGACATAAAATAGCCACAAAACGTCCCTATAAGTGGCACGAACACATCACACTGGACAAATGGAACTCACAGGCACTGAACGCATAGTCACGGGACCCCCGTTTGAGTGCACGACCAAACTGTTAGACTTAGGTTTAAACAAAGAGGTCAAAATGTGAAAACATAAAACTAAATGGCCCCGTAAAAGGCACCAATACCTCAAACGGGGCCAATGTGACCTGTAGAACTGACCACGTAGTCATGGGACTCCAGGTTTGAGAGCACGACCAAAATTTGCAAATAGTTATACTTAGGCTTAAAAACAAGAGTTCAAAGGGTGAGAACATAATTCAGCCAAAAATCGGCCCCGTAAGAATCACAAATTGCTTGCACAGAATCAATGTAGCCTGCAGGAACCAACCCTGTAGTCACGGGACCACCGATTCGAAAGCACCTCCATAATTTGCAAAATATCAGACATGGGCTTAAAAACATGTCGTCAAAGGGTGAGAATGTACAAATCCACTAAACAACCTTGAAAGAATAACGAACACCTTGCACAGGACCAATGTAACTCACAGGAACTGACCGCATAGTAACGGTACCCTCGGTTTGAGAGCACGGCCCAAAATTCCAAACTGTTAAACATAGGATTAAAAACATGTCATCAAAGGGTAAGAACGTAAAAATACACTAAACGGCCCTTTAACAGGAAGACCACACATCGCAAGGGACCAATGTAACCCATAGGGACCGACCGTGAAGTCACAGGGACCCCGGTTTGGGAGCACGACCAAAATTCAAAAACTGTTAGACTTAGGCTTAAATAGGTACTGTCAAAGGATGAGAACCTAAAATACCCACTAAACGGCCCTGTAAGATGAACGAACATCTCGCACGAAACCTATGTAACCCGGAGGAACCGATCGCGTAGTTGCGAGACCCCCGATTTGAGAGGACAACAAAAATTTGCAAACTATTAGACTTAGGTATAAAAATATGACGTCAAAGCTTGAGAACATAAAACATCCCCAAAATAGCACCGTAAGAGGCATAGACACTTCGTACGGGACCAATGTTATCGATAGGAAGCAACCGCATAGTCACTAGACCCTCGATTTAAAAGCACGACCAAAAATTGTAAACTGTTTAAGGACATTTTTCTCATTCCAACATGTTACATTTTTGTATATCGTACGCCGCTACATTTGCCACATCACTACACGATTTCACATGATGGCCTCAATTCAAATTCTCTGAATTAAGCATTCAACATCTCCATCATGTGTCTCACATCTGCCTCAACGACTTCACGTTCCACGATTTTTGGGACTTTATGCAAGTGGTACGCAAGAGAAGTCAAAACAGTGAAAGAAGGCAAGATAGGAAAGTTCAAGGGAATTTTGGTATTATTACAGCCACCTTCTGGAGGTCTGATCATCTGGAAAGTTGAATAGCTCACTCCAATGAAGATACTGGAAGAAACGGTACCTCAATCCGAGGTACGATGAAGAAGTTATGGCCCTTTGAAAATGGAGAAAATTTTGAGAAAAAGACTTGGAAAAAATGCTGAGTCCTTTAAGACCCAAACCAGTGAACTTTTGCAAATCGAAGGCCAAGCCGATTTGGGGGGCGAACTGGTTTGTGGTACACACGAACAGGTTCGGTGTACCTGACACTGGCAAGAGTTCCAGAATTTTAAAACTCTTTTTGGTTTCCTTTAAAAGTCAACTTCGGGGGAGTTATTGATAAGACTTGGAGAGACGATTTTAACAGTTCGAATTACTCTAGTCTTCATATTTTTGAGTCCCAAGACTCATGTTTGATTCCCACCAAAATTCCCATATAATTTTGTGAATCTTTTGGAACCCATAGAACACTTTCTTTTTGTTCATCTTTCATGGGGTGCGTCTCTACAACATATGGATGCGTGTCATTGAGGATCTTGCTGCATGAAGATTCTTTGCTGAAGATTGGGTTGCGAATCCTTGGAGGGTGCTGCATGTATCCTCTTATTGAGTTCAATACTGCGAGTCTTTAGGGATTGGCTACGCGTTGATCCATCGCATACTTCTCTATATAATTGTAAGTGGCAATTTATAAATTCATAGTGAACTAAAGGTTTTACCCGAAAGGGGTTTTTTCCTGAAATTTGTGTCTAATCATACTTGTTGTGTCGCATGCATTATATTTAGTGGGTTGATTTAGATTCTTGTGTAAGGATTGAATTTATTTGATTTAAAATTAAACCCTAATTAAATAAGATTTAATTGGATACATGCAAATTAATCAATTATCACACAGTCGCACTTTACGAACATGTATCAGAGCAGGTTACGCTAATTTATCGCGTATTCCTATTTTTCGCAAAATTGTGTAATATTAATTTTTTTTTAAATTAATTTTGTGAAAAATCAAATTTTTCAATGGAACGCCCATTTAATGAGGAGCCTATTTCTTAAAAAGTTCATGACCGTGCTGAAAAATTAAAAAGTTTGAATTTGAAACTTTGCAAAAGAATTAATGTTTTGGAAAAAGAAAACTCTCTCTTTAAAAGTAAGATTGAATATTTGCAAGAGTTTCAAACTCTAAGTGATATTTGTCGTGAGCACTTTGTTAATTTGTGTATTGATTTTGATTCTTTGAAAATTGCCAAAAAGAAGAGTGATGAGAAATTCCTAGTTTTAGAGAAGGAATTGAAGGACTTAAAAAATTCTAGGGTTCCCGTTGTGCCATCGAGGATAAAAAATGAATCGATGATTTTACGGCACATGAAAATACTCTTAGGGATAAGTTTATTTTAATGAGGGTGAGTGCGATAAACTGTTAAGTTTAATTTATGATTTGAAAAAGAAATCCCTCTATTTGGAAGAGTCTAATTCTTTGATTGAATCAAATATTTTAAATTTGAAAAATGATTTAAACGATTCAAGTAGGTTTGATAGTGATGGTAATGGCTTATTGTGTTCTCGTGCTTCTAATGCTAAAGCCAAAACCATTATTTGTTTTAGAGGGTCAACCAATTTCAAGGATATTAGAAAAGGTCAACCCATTGGTGTCGTTCCACCCGTTTACACATGTTCATATTGTGGTTGGAAAGGTAACCTTATGCGTTTCTATTTTGATCATAGAAAATGTCCTAAGAAGTTTATGTCTAGTGTTACCGTGGTTCCCAAAGCCCCCACACGTCGTTTCACATCTGTTTGGGTTAGGAAATAACTTTTAGAGGCAATAGATTTTAGACAAGTTGATCCCATTTGCTTGCACATGATTCTTCTCTTGCCATATCATATAGATGATTGTGTTTGAATGTTTGTCATATGCTAGTTATGCTTTTTGATATATTTTTTCTAGCATTGTGACATGTACTTTTTGTATAGATTTTTATTTTTGGAATTTTTTTGAAAAATACAAAAATATTTTATTTTGATAATATTTTTTGAAAAATCCAAAAACATTTTCGTATTTTGTTTGCACCGTTTATGGATGAACACTTAGGATGGCCAGGTCAAAACTTCATTCCATTTCTTTCATGTGACTATTTGATAGTGTTTTGAGATAATATATCATGTCGTCTTTGTGCTTTATAATGTTTGCAGTCATTAAGATGTAATTAAGTGTTACTTCCTACATGTTTAACTTATATTTTCCTTTATTGCACACGTGCACGAATTTTTTTGATTATTGTGCTTGTCTTATCACATGTTGGTTGGGTGTTTTCACTTCATTCATGTCTCTTAAAACGAACTAAGCATGATAACTATTGATAAGGAAATTCTTCATATAAGAACCGTTTTGTGAGTTTTGTGTGATTTATTTAAAAATGGGGAAGGGCTGCAAAAGGTTCATTTGACCTTTGCAAATTCTAAGCCACCATTTAAATTGGACTTAAAAAATGGAGAAATTTTATTATCCGGGGTCCAAAGAGGTTTAAAAGAGCTCAAAAAAATTTATAGGCAATAAAAAGAAATTCATGCCAAATTATGGGCCATTTAGGTTTTTTGCACCAATTCTCCAATGTTTGAGAATTTAGATTACATCTAAAAGAAAATATCTATGAGGGAGTTTGGATGGAGAATTAAAATGGGTTTGTATGTCCTTGAAATTCTTGAAAATGCTCTAAATTGTTTTGGACATTATTAGGGTGGAAATCATTTTGACTTTGATTTGTTGATTTTCATAAGGCAATGTCATCTAAATTAAACAATATTTACACCTAAGGATACTTTTGATGTTCATTCGTTAGGGGTACACATATGCATCGTGCACATATGATTGATTGAGTTTATTTACCTATCGAATGTGTTCACACCCATTCATTCCATTTCCATGACTTGGTTGTTTTAGTTTAAATCCATGGTGTGACTTTTGTATCTTATTTTTGTACGGAAATTTTGAAAAATCAAAAATAGTTTGTGAAGATCTTTTGAGCATCTCCTTGCATGAGCACATTTGCCATTTGTTTGATCCCTTGTTTTGAATACCGTGACACCCCATTTTTTCTTGTTTGATTTATTCTTCTCATTTGTCTATTTGGGGGACATAATAAAAAGGGAGATAAAGAATTATCATATTATGGGAGAGTTTTGAAGTTTTGAGTTTTTCTCATAAATTGGTATCTATGTTTATCTCATTTTATACTCGATACGTCAATTGGTATTTTTCTTTTTCTCATGTGTGTAGGTACTTCATTGATGATCATATGTTACACACCCTGATGAGAAAAGATTTGAGATTCCTGAATGTTTGAAGAAGAAACGATGAAGACTTATTCATTTGTATCTTTCCAGTTTTGGGTTCATGGGAGGGTAGATTTGTATAGGAAATTTTTTAATTTGATAATTCGGATTTTTCATGTATGTACCGCCATAGACATAGGGGGAGATTTGTAAGGACATTTTTCTCATGTCCAACATGTTACATTTTTGTATGTCGTACGCCACTATATTTGCCACGTCACTACACGATCCCACATGACGGCCTAAAATTAAATTCTAGGAATCAATCATTCAATATCTCCATCATGTGTCTCACATCTGCCTCAACGACTTCACGTTCCACGATTTTAGGGACTTTATGCAAGTGGCACGCAAGAGAAGTCAAAATAGTGAAAGAAGGCATAATAGGAAAGTTTAAGGGAATTTTGGTAATTTTATGGCCATCTTCTAGAGGTCTGGTCATCTGGAAAGTTTAAGAGCTCGCCGCAACAAAGATACTGGAAGAAACGATACCTCAATCCGAGGTACGGTGAAGAACTTATGTCCCTTTGAAAATGGAGAAAATTCTAGGAAAAAGACTTGGAAAATGTTGAGTCCTTTAAGACCCAAACCAACGAACTTTTGTGAACCAAAGGCCAAACTGGTTCGGGGGGCGAACCGATTCACGGTACACCCGAACTGGTCCAGGGTACCTGATGCTAGCAAGAGTTCCAGAATTTTAAAACTCTTTTTAGTTTCCTATAAAAGCCAACTTCGGGGGAGTTATTTCATAAGACTTGGAAAGACGATTTTAAGAGTTCTAATTACTCTAGTCTTCATATTTTTGAGTTCCAAGACTCATGTTTGATTCACACAAAAATTCCCATGTAATTTTGTGGATCTTTTGGAACCCATTTAACACTTTGTTTTTGTTCATCTTTCGTGGAGTGCGTATCTACAACATATTGCTGCGTGTCATTGAGGATCTTGCTGCGTGAAGATTCTTTGCTGAAGATTGGGCTACGAGTCCTTGGAGGGTGCTTCGTGTATTCTCTTTTTGAGTTCAAGAATGCGAGTCTTTGTGAGTTGGCTGCGCATTGATCCATTACAGATTTCTCTATGTAATTGTAAGTTGCGATTTATAAATTCATAGTGAAATAAAGGTTTTACCCGTAAGGTTTTTTTTCCTGAAATCTGTGTCTCAGCATATTTACTATGTCGCATGCTTTATATTTGATGGGTTGATTTCGATGCATGTGTAAGGGATGAATTTATTTGATTTAAAAGAATACCCTAATTAAATAAGGTTTAATTGGATACGTGCAAATTAATCAATTATCACACAGTTACACTTTACAAACTGTTAGACTTAGGCTTAAAAATATTCTGTCAAAGGGTGAGAATGTTAAAATCCACTAAACAGCCCTCTAAGGGGCACGAATACCTGTCATGGGATGAATGTAACCCGTAAGAATCGACCACGTAGCCACGAGACCACAGATTTGAGTGTACGACCAAAATTTACTAATTGTTAGAATTATGCTTAAAAGTATGTTGTCAAAGGGAGAGAACTTAAAATAACAATAAAATGGCCCTGTAAGAGGCACAAACACGTCGCATGGGAAAAATGTAACTCAGAGGCACCGACCGCGTAGTAACGGGACCCTTGTTTGATAGCACGACCAAAATTTTCACACTTTTAGACTTTGGCTTAAAAATAAGAGGTCAAAGGGTGAGAACGTAATTCAGCCAAAAAATAGCCCTCTAAAAGGCACAAATTCCTCGCACGGCACCAATGTAACTCGTAGGAACTGAGTGTATACTCACGAGACCCTCGATTTGAGAGCAAGATCAAAATTTGGAAAATGTTAGACTTAGGCTTAAAAAAATGTTATCAAAGGGCGAGAACGTAAAATAGCCAAAAAATGCCCCCATAACAGGCACGAGCACCTCGCACGTGACATATGTAACCCGTAGGAACCGACCGCATAGGTACGGGACCCCTAGTTTAAGACCACGTCCAATATTTGGAAAATGTTAAACTTTGTCTTAAAAACGTGTCGTGAGAGGGTGTGAATGTAAAACCACCACAAAATGGCCTCGTAAGAAATGACGGCGTAATGGCCCCTTAAGAGGCAAGAACACCTCGCACGGGATCAATGTAACCCGCGAAAACCGATTGCATAGTTGTGTGACCCATGGTTGGAGAGCAAGAGCAAAATTTTCAAATTGTTAGACTTAGGCTTAAAACCATGCCGTCAAAGGGTGAGAGAGAAAAACTAAACGGCCCTGTAAATAGCAAGAAACCTTGCATGGGACCAACGTAACCTTCACGAACCGACTAAGTTGTCATGATCCCCTTGGTCTGAGAGCACATTAAAAATTTGCAAATTGTTAGAGTTAGGATTTAAAACATGTCGTCAAAGGGTGAGAATGTAATAAAGCCCTAAATGGCCCCGAAAGTGGAACGAAAACCTCCCACGGGACTAATGTGACCTGTAAGATCCGACAGCCTAGTCCCGGGACCCCTGGTTTGAGAGAACGACCAAAATTTCCAAACTATTAGAGTTGGGTTGAAAACATGCCGTCAAATGATGAAAACGAAAAATAACCAAAAAATGGCCTCGTAAGAGGAAACGTAATAAAGCCACCCTCGCAAGATGCACGAGCACCCCGCACAGGACTAATGTAACTTGCAGGAACCGACTGCGTACACGGGAACCCCTGTTTGAAAGCATGACCAAAATTTACAAACTGTTAAACTTAGGCTTAAAAACATGCAATCAAAGGGTGAGAACGTAAAATATCCCCGTAAGAGGCACAAACACCTCGCACGGGACCAATGTAACCCGTTGGAATCGATCGAGTAGTATCGGGACCCTCAATTTGAGATAATGACCAAAATTTTCCAATTGTTAGACTTAAGCTTAAAAGCATGTCATGAGAGGGTGAGAATGTAAAAAATCCACTAAATGGCCCTATAATAGGCACAAACACCTCGTACAGTACCAATGTAACAATAGGAACCGACTGTGTAGTCACGGGACCTCGAGTTTCAAAGCACGACCAAAATTTGCAAAATGTTAACCTTAGGTTTAAAAACATGACGTCAAAGGGTGACAATATAAAATACCCCTAAAAAGCCATGTAAGAGGCACAAACACCTTACACGTGACCAATGTAACCCGTAGGAATGGATCACGTAGTCACGAGACCCCGGTTTGAGAGCACGACCGAATTTTGCAAGCTGTTATAACTATGCTTAAAAACATGCCATAAAATGGTTAGAATGTCAAAAACCAACTAAAAGACCCTGTAAGAGCCATGGACATCTCACACGGGACCAACGTAACCCGCAAGAACTGACTGCATAGTCACGGGACCCCAATTTTGAGACCATGACCAAAAATTTTAAACTGTTATACTTAGGCTTAAAAACATGTTATTAAAGAGTGAGAATGTAAAAAAGCACTAAACACCCCCGTGAGAGGTACGAACACCTCTCACGGGACAAATGTAACCCACAGGAACCGACCACGTAGTCACGGGACCCCTGATTTGAGAGAACGACCAAAATTGGCAAACTATTATACTTAGACTTAAAAATATGTCGTCAAAGCGTGAGAATGCAAAACAACAACAAAATGGCCCCGTTAGTGGCACGAACACCTCGTACGGGACAAATGTAACCCGCAGAAACTGACCGCGTAGTCACAGGACCCCGGTTTGAGAGTAGGACCAAAATTTGCAAACTGTTAGGCTTAGGCTAAAAAACATGCCGTCAAAGGATGAGAATGTAAAAAAAACCACAAAACCGCTTGGTAAGAAGCACGAGCGCCTCAGGCAGGACCAATGTAACCCCCAGGAACCCATCGCATAGACATGGGACCCCCGGTTTGAGAGCAAGACCAAAATTTACAAACTGCTAGACTTTGGCCTAAAAACAAGCCGTCAAAGGGTCAAAACGTAAAATAACCATAAAATGGCCTCGTAAGAGGCACGAACAACTTGCATGGGTCCAATGTAATTCGTAGCAACCAATCACATAGTTAGGGGACCCTCGGTTTGAGAGAACAACATATTTTGCAAACTATTAAAATTATGCTTTAAAACATGTTTAAAAAGGTGATAACCTAAAACAGTGACAAAATGGCTTCGTAAGAGGCATGAACACTTCACACAGGACCAATGTAACTCACCAGAATCAACCGCATAGTCACAGAACCCCTGGTTTGAGAGCAAAAGAAAAATTTGATAAATATTAGACTTAGACTTAAAAATATGCCGCCAAAGGGTGAGATGATAAAACAGCCACAAAATGGCCCCGTAAGAGGCACAAACACCTCCCACGGTACAAATGTAACCTGCAGGAGTCGACCGCGTAGTCATGGGACCCCGGTTTGAGAGCAGGACCAAAATTTGCAAACGGTTACACTTAGGCTTAAAAACATGTAGTCAATGGGTGAGTAGGTAAATAAGCCATTAAACAATCCCGTAAGAGGCAGGAAGACCTCGCATGGGACCCATGTAACCCGCAGGAACCGACCACGTCACGGGGCTTTCGATTTGAGGGCACGAAAAAAATTCTAACTATTAAAAACATGTCGTCAAAGTGTATGAATGTAAAAAATTTGCAAGTTCGCCTAGTAAGAGGCATGAACACCTCGTACGGGACCAATGTAACCACATGGAACCGATCGCATAGTCACGAGACCCCCGGTTTGAGAGCACGACCAAAATTTACAAACTGTTAGACTTTGGCTTAAAAACATGATGTCAAAGGTTAAGAATAATTTACAACCACTAAACAGCCCCGTAAGAGGCATCACACGACACCAATCTAACTCGTAGGAACCGACTGCATAGACCCCCGATTTGAGAGCACGAGCAAAATTTGCAAATTATTGGACTTTAGCTTAATAACATGTGGTCAAAGAGTGAGAACGAAAAAAAGGCATTAACCGGCCTATTAAGAGGCACAAACACCTCACACGGGACCAATGTAACCTGCTGGAACCGACTGCATAGTCACAGGACCCCCGATCTGAGAGCACGACCAAACTTTGCAAATTGTTAGACTTAGCCTTAACAACATGTTGTCAAGGGTGAAAATGTAAAAAAGACACTAAATGGCCCCGTAAGAGGCATAAACACCTCGCACGGGACCAATGTTACCGACAAAAATTGACTGCATAGTCACGGGACCCCCGATTTGAGATCACGACCAAAATTTACAAATTGTCAGACTTTGCCTTAAAACATGTCATCAAAGGGTAGAACATAAAAAAGCCACTAAACGTCCACGTAAGAGACATGAGCACCTCGCACGGTACTAATGTAACCCGCAGGAACCAACCGCCTAGTCACGAGACCCTCGATACCAAAGGATGACCATTATTTGAAAACTGTTAGACTAGGGTTTAAAAACATGTCGTCAAAGGGTGAGAACATGAAGCAACCACTCAACGACCTCGTAAGAGGAACGAATACCTCGCAGGGGACCAATGTAACCCGTAAAAACTGATCGCATAGCCATGAGACTCTGTATTTGAGTGCAAGGCCTAAATTAGAAATATGTTAGACATAGGATTAAACACATGGCTTCAGTGGGTGAGAACATAAAATATCCACTAAATGGCCCTGCAAGATGCACGAACACCTTGCACGGGACCAATGTAACCCACAGGAACGGACCGCGTAGTCAGAGGAACCCCAGTTTGAGAGGACAGCCAAAATTTTAAAATTTCTCAGACTTATGAATAAAAACACGCCATCAAAGGGTGAGAACATAAAACAACCACTAAATAGCACCGTAAAAGGAACAAACACCTCGCACGGGACCAAAGTAACACGCAAAAACCGATCGCATAATCTCGAGACCCAAGGTTTAAGAGTACAACGAATAATGGAAAACAGTTAGACATCGACTTAAAAACATTATGTCAAAGGCTGACAACGTACAATAGACACAAAACGTCCTCGAAAGATGCACAAGCTCCTCGCACGGGACCAATATAAGCCTAAGGAACTCATCATGTAGTCACGGGACCCCCAGTTTGAGAGGCCAATCAAAATTTTAAAATTTCTCAAACTTATGAATAAAAACATGTCGTCAATGGGTGAGAATGTAAAATGACCACGAAACGGACCGGTAAGAGGCACAAACACCTCACACGGGACCAATGTAACCAGCGAAAATCGACGGCATAGTCACGAGACCCACGGTTTAGGAGAACGACCAACATTTGCGAACTGTTATACATATGCTTAAAATATATCGTCAAAGGGTGAGAACTTTAAATATATACTAAACGACATTGTAAGAAACAATAACTCCTCGCACGGGACCAATGTTACCCATAGGAACCATCTGTGTAGTCACGGGTCCCCTAGTTTAAGAGCACAATCAAAATTTACAAACTATTCGACTTAGGATTAAAATCATGTCGTCTAAAGATGAAAACATAATAAAGCCCCTAAATGTCGCCGTAAGTGGCACGGACATCTCATTGGGGACCAGTGTAACTCGAAAGAACTGAACGTGAAGTCACGAGACCTTCAATTTCAGAGCACCACCAAAATTTGCAAATAGTTACACTTATCACTTAAAAACATGTCTTCAGAGGGTGAGAATGTAAAAAAACCACAAAACGGCCCCGCAAGAGTCACGGGCACCTCGCATGGGACCAATGTAAGCCAAGGAACCGACTGCGTAGTCATGGGACCCCAGGTTTGAGAGAACAATCAAAATTTGCAAATTGTAAGACTTAGGCTTAAAAACATGTCGTCAAAGGTTGAGAACGTAAATACTCCACTAAACATCCCCTTAAGATGTTAGAACACCTCGCACGGGACTAATGTAACCCGCATGAACCGATTGCGTAGTAACGGGGCCCCATGTTTGAGAGCATGGCCACAATTCAGAAACTGTTAAACTCAGGACGAAAATCATTCAGTCAAATTATTAGAACGTAAAAAAAAGCTAAACGACCCCGTAAGAGACACAAACACCTCACACGGGAACAATGTAAACCACAGGAACCGATCGCGTATTCATGGCACCCCCGATCTGAGAGCATGACCAAACTTTGCAAACTGTTACACTTAGGCTGAAAAGCACAGTGAAATGGTGAAAACACAAAAATGCTACTAAACGTCCTCGTAAGAGGCACGAACACCTCGCACGGGACTAATGTTACCCGTAGGAATTGACTGCGTAGTCACGGGACCCTTTGTTTGATAACACGACCAAAATTTGTAAATTGTCAGACTTAGGCTTAAAAACATGCCGTCAAAGGGTATAACTTAAAAAATCCACTAAACGGCCACGTAAGAATCATGAACACCTCGCAAGGGACCAATGTAACCCGCTAAAACCGATCACATAGTCACGGGACCCCCCGTTTGAGAACAGGACCAAAATTTGCAATTTGTTAGACTTTGGCTTAAAAATATGATGTGAAAGGGTAAGAACATAAAACAACCACTAAATGGCACCATAAAAAGCACTAAAACCTCACGCGAAACCAATATAACCCGTAGGAACCGACCGCATAGACCCCCAGTTTGAGAGCACGACCAAAATTTGCAAACTTTTGGACTTTGGATTAAGAATATGCCTGTCAAAGAGTGAGAACATAAAAACTTCACTAACCGACCCTTTAAAAGTTGCAAAGACCTCGCATGGGACCAATGTAAACCGCGTGAACCGACTGCATAGTCAAAGGACCCCCGATTTGAGAGCAGGACCAAAATTTCCCAGTTGTTAGACTTGGGCTCAAAAACATGCCGTCACATGGTGAGAATATAAAAAAGCCACTAGACGACCCCATAAAAGGCTGGAACACCTCACACGGGACCAATGTTACCCGTGGGAACCGAAGTATAGTCACGAGAACCCCGGTTTGGAAGCATGACAAAAATTTACAAATTATCACACATAGGCTTAAAAACATATCGTCAAAGGGTAGAAAATAAAAATCCATTAAACGTCCACATAAGAGTCATGAACACCTCGCACGGGGCCAATGTAACCCAGAGGAACCATTTTCCTAGACACAAGACCCTCGATTTCAAAGGACGACCAATATTTGCCAACTATTAGACTTGGGCTTAAAAACATGCCATTAAAGGATGAGACCATAAAATATGCACTAAATGGCCCCGTAAGATGAACGAGGACCTCGCACAGGACCAATGTAACCCACAAGAATCGATAGCGTAGTCACGGGAACCCCAATTTCCGAGGACGACCAAAAATTTTAAACTATTAGACTTAGGCTTAAAAACATGCCATCAAAGGGTGAGAACGTAAAACAGCCACTAAACGGCACCGTAAGAGAAATGAACACCTCGCACGGGACAAAAGAAACATGCAGAAATCGATCGCATAGTCACGAGACCCAAGGTTTGAGAGTACGACGAATAATGGCAAACATTTAGACATTATCTTAAAAGAATTCCGTCAAAGGGTGACAACATAAAATAGAGACAAAACATCCCCGGAAGATGCACAAACTCCTCGCACGAGACCAATGTAAGCCACAAGAACTGGTCACGTAGTCACGAGACCCCAGTTTGAGAGGACAACCAAAATTTTAAAATTTCTTAGACTTAGGAATAAAAACATGCCATCAAAGGGTGAGAACATAAAATAACCACCAAATGGACCAGTAAGAGGCATAAGCACCTCGCACGGGACCAATGTAATAAGTAGAAATCGACTACATAATCACGAGACCCACGGTTTGAGAGCAGGACCAAAATTTGCAAATTATTATACATATGCTTAAAACGTACCGCCAAAGGGTCATAATGTAAAATATCTAGTAAAAATCCGCGCAAGAGACAATAACACCTTGCAAGGGACCAATGTTAATCACAGGAACCGACCGCATAGTCACGGGACTCCTGGTTTGAGAGTACAACCAAAATTTCAAACTGTTCGACTTATGATTAAAAATATGTCGTCGAACGATTAGAACATAATAAAGCCACTAAACGGCCCCGTAAGTGGCACGAAAACCTCACAGGGGTACAATGTAACCCAAAGAACCGACCACGTAGTCACGGGACCCCCAATTTGATAGCACTGCCAAAATTTGCAAACTGTCAGACTTAGGGCTTAAAAATATGCCATCAGAGGGTGAGAATATAAAATAACCACAAAACAGACACGAAAGAGGCAGGAACACCTCGCACGGGACCAAAGTAACCTGCAAGAACCGACGGCATAGTCACGGGACCCTCGGTTTCAAAGGATGTCCAATACATGACAATTGTTAGGCTGAGGCTTAAACACATTCCATCAAAGTGTGAGAACATAAAATAGCCACTCAACGGCCCCGTAAGAGGAATGAATACCTTGCACGGGGCCAATGTAACCCGAAAAAACCAATCGCATGGTCACGAGACTCCCAATTTGAGTGCAAGATCAAAATTATCAATCTGTTAGACATATGCTTAAACACATGCCATCAAAGGGTGACAACATAAAATATCCACTAAACGGCCCCGTAGGATGCACGAACACCTCGCACGGGACCAATGTAACCCACAGGAACCGACCGCGTAGTCAGGGGACCCCCAGTTTTAGAGGACGACCAAAATTTTCAAACAATTAGATTTATGCTTAAAAACATGTTGTCAAAGGGTGAGAACGTAAAAAAACTACTAAACAGCACCGTAGGAGGAATGTGCACCTCGCACGGGACCAAAGTAACACCTAGAAAATGATCGCGTAGTCATGGGACGTAAGGTTTGAGTGTATGATGAATAATGGCAAACTCTTAAAAAATCGGCTTAAAAACATTTCGTCACAGGGTGAAAACGAAAAATAGACACAAAACGACCTTGTAAGATGCACGAACTCCTCGCACGGGCCCATTGTAAGCCACGAGAACTGATCGCATAGTCACGGGATGGTCGATTTGAATGGATGAGAAAAATTTAAAAATTTCTTAGACTTAGGCATAAAAAACATGTCGTCAAATAGTGAGAACATAAAACAACCACTAAACGGCCCCGTAAGAGGTACTAACACCTTGCACGAGACCAGTGTAACTAGTAGAAACCAACTGCATAGTCGCGAAACCCACGATTTGAGAGCACGACCAAAATTTACAAACTGTTATACATATGCTTAAAACTTACCGTCAAAGGGTGAGAACATAAAATATCAATTAAACAGCCTCGTAGGGAACAATAACACCTCGCACGGGACCAATGTTACCCATATGAACTGACTGCGTAGTCACGTGTCCCTTGGTTTAAGAACACAATCAAAGTTTGCAAACTGTTCGACTTAGGATTAAAAGCATGTCGTCAAAAGATGACAACATAATAAAGAAACTAAACGGCCCCGTAAGTGGCACGAACATCTCGCAGGGGACCAGTGTAACTCGGAAGAACCGACCGCGTTGTCACGGGACCCTCGATTTTAAAGCACTACCAAAATTTGGAAATAGTTAAACTTATGGCTTAAAAACATGACTTCAGAGGGTGAGAATGTAAAATAACTACAAAACGGCCCGTAAGAGATATAAACACCATGCATGGGACCAATGTAACACAAGGAACCGACCGCATAGTCACGGGACCCCCGATTTGATAGCACAATCAAAATTTGCAAATTGTTAGACTTAGGCTTAAAACATCTCGTCAAAGGGTGAGAACGGAAAGACTCCACAAACATCCCCGTAAGATATCAGAACACCTCGAACGGGACTAATGTAATCCGCAGGAACCAATTGCATAGTCACGGGACCCCATGTTAAAGAGCATGGCCAAAATTCGGAAACTGTTAAACTCAGACCGAAAATCATTCAGCTAAATTATGAGAACGTTAAAAAACCCCTAAATTACCCTGTAAGAGGCATGAACACCTCACATGGGAATAATATAAACCACAAGAACCGATCGCGTAGTCACGACACCCTCGATTTGAGAGCACGACCAAAATTTACAAACAGTTAGACTTAGGCTGAAAAGAATTCCGTCAAATGGTGAAAACATAAAAAATCCACTAAATGGCCCCATAAGAGGCGCGAATAGCTCGCACGGGACCAATGTTACCTGCAGGGATCGACTGCGTAGTTACAGGACCCCTAGTTTGAGAGCACGACCAAAATTTGTAAATTGCCAGACTTAGGCTTAAAAAGACGCCATCAAAGGGCATAACTTAAAAAAGCCACGAAATGGCCACGTAAGAATCATGAACACCTCAAAAGGGACAACTGTAACCCGCTGGAACAGACCCAATAGTCACGGGACACTCCATTTGAGAGAACACCAAAATTTACAAACTGTTAGACTTTGACTTAAACACATGTTGTCAAAGGGTAAGAACATAAAACAACCTCTAAATAGCCCCGTAAGAAGCACGAACACCTCACACGGGACCAATGTATCCCGTAGGAACCGACCGCATAGACTCCTAGTTTGAGAGCACGACCAAAATTTTCAAAATGTTGGACTTTGGCTTAATAACATGCCGTCAAAGAGTGAGAACGTAAAAACTTCACTAACCGTCCCTTTAAGAGTCACAAACACCTCGTACGGGACCAATGTAAACCGCGTGAACCGACTGCATAGTCAAAGGACCCCCGATTTGAGAGCACGGCCAAAATTTTCCAACTGTTAGACTTGGGTTTAAAAAATGTTGTCATAGGGTGAGAATGTAAAAAAGCCACTAGACGACCCTATGAGGGGCATGAACACCTTGCATGGGGCCAATGTAAATCGTGGTAACCGATCGCATAGTCACGAGAACCCCGGTTTGGAAGGACAACCAAAATTTACAAATTGTCACACATAGGCTTAAAAACATGTCGTCAAAGGGTAGAACATAAAAATTCCACTAAACGTCCACATAAGACTCACGAACACAACGCACGGGATAATGTAACCCGCAGGAGCGATTAACCTATTCACGGGACCCGCGGTTTCAGACGAAGACCAATATTTTCCAACTATTAGACTTAGTCTTAAAAAGATACCATTAAAGGGTGAGAACATAAAATGTGCACTAAACGGCCCCGTAAGATGAACGAGGACCTCGCGCGGGACTAATGTAATCCATAGGAACCGACCGCATAGTCACGGGACCCCAAATTTCGGAGGACGACCAAAAATTTTAAACTATTAGACTTAGGCTTCAAAACATGCCAACAAAGGTTTAGAATGTAAAATAGCCACTAAATGGCACTGTAAGAGAAATGAACACCTCGAATGGGACAAAAGTAACATGTAGAAACTGATCGCATAGTCACGAGACCTAAGGTTTGAATGTACAACGAATAATGGCAAACAGTTAGATATCGGCTTAAAAACATTACGTCAAAGGGTAACAACGTAAACTAGACACAAAACGTCCCCGTAAGATGCACAAACTCCTCACATGGGACCAATGTAAGCCACAGGAACTGATCGCGTAGTCCCAGGACCCCCAGTTTGAGAGGACAACCAAAATTTTTAAAATTTCTCAGACTTAGGAATAAAAACATGTCTTCAAAGGGTGAGAATGTAAAACAACAACAAAACAGATCGGTTAGAGGTACGAACACCTCGCACCGGACCAATGTAACCAATAGAAATCGAATGCATAGTCACGAGACCCACGATTTGAGAGGAGGACCAAAATTTGCAAACTATTATACATATGTTTAAAACATGTCGTCAAATGGTCATAATGTAAAATATCTAGTAAACGTCCTTGTATGAGACAATAACACCTTGCACGGGACCAATGTTACCCACAGGAACTGACCGCATAGTCCGAGACCCCTGGTTTGAGAGCACAATCAAAATTTCAAACTGTTCGACTTATGATTAAAAATATGTTTTCAAATGATGAGAACATAATAAAGCCATTAAATGTCCATGTAAGTGGAAGGAACAACCCGAAGAACCGACCGCGTAGTCACGGGACCCCCAATTTGATAGCCCTGCCAAAATTTGAAAACTGTCAGACTTAGGGCTTAAAAACATGTCGTCAGAGGGTGAGAATATAAAACAACCACAAAACGGCCCCCAAAGAGATAGGAACACCTCGCACGGGACCAATGTAACCCGCAGGAACCAACCGCCTAGTCACGGGACCCTCGATTTCAAAGGATGACTAATATTTGGCAATTGTTAGACTGGGGCTTAAAAACATGCCATCAAAGGGTGAAAACATAAACAACAACTCAACGGCCCTGTAAGAGGAACGAATACCTCGCATGAGACCAGTGTAACCCGCAAAAACTGATCGCATAGTCACGCGACTCCCAATTTGAGTGCAAGACCTAAATTAGCAATCTGTTAAGCATAGGCTTAAACACATGCCATCAAAGGGTGAGAACATAAAATATCCACTAAACGGCCCCGTAAGATGCACGAACACCTCGTACGGGACCAAGTAACCCACAGGAACCGACCGCGTAGTCACGGGACGCCCAATTTTAGAGGTTGACCAAAATTTTCAAACAATTAGACTTATTCTTAAAAACATGTTGTCAAAGGGTGAGAACGTAAAACAACTACTAAACGGCACCGTAAGAGGAAAAAACACCTCACATAGGACCAAAGTAATGATTGCATAGTCATGGGAACAAACACCTCACATAGGACCAAAGTAATGATTGCATAGTCATGGGACCCATGGTTTGAGAGTATGATGAATAATGGCAAAACTCTTAAACATCGACTTAAAAACATTCTGTCAAAGAGTGAGAACGTAAAATAGACACAAAACGACCTTGTAAGAAGCACGAACTCCTCACACGAGACCAATGTAAGCCATGGGAACAGATCGCATAGTCACGGGATGCCCGGTTTGAGAGGATGACAAAAAATTTTAAATTTCTTACACTTAGGCACAAAAACATGTCGTCAAAGGGTGAGAACATAAAACAACCACTAAACGGCCCCATAAGAGGCACGAACACCTCGCACGAGACCTATGTAACAAGTAGAAACCAACTGCATAGTCACAAGACCCACGGTTTGAGAGCACGACCAAAATTTATGAATTGTTATACATATACTTAAAACATGCCGTCAAAGGGTGAGGATTTAAAATATCTACTAAACAGCCTCGTAAGAGACACTAAAACCTCGCACGGGACCAATGTTACCGACAGGAACCGATCGCTTAGTCACGGGCCCTAGGTTTGTGAACGCAATCAAAATTTGCAAATGTTCGACTTAGGATTAAAAACACGTCGTCAAAGGATGAGAACAAAATAAAGCCACTAAACGAACCCGTAAGTGGCACACACACCTCGCAGGGGACCATGTAACCCGAAAGAACAAACCGCGTAGTCATGGGACCCCCGATTTGAGAACAGTGCTAAAATTTGCAAACGGTTAGACTTATGGCTTAAAAACATGCCTTCGGAGGGTGAGAATATAAAACAACCACAAAACGGTCTCATAAGAGACACCGACACCTCGCATGAGACCAATGTAACTCGAGGAACCGATTGCGCAATCACGGGACCCCCGATTTGAGAGCAAGACTAAAATTTGCAAATTATTAGACTTAGGATTAAAAACATATCGTCAAAGGGTGAGAACGTAAAGACTCCACTAAACAGCCTCGTAAGCTGTAAGAAAACCTCGCATGGGACCAATGTAAACTGCAGAAACCGATCGCGTAGTCACAGGACCACCTGTTTGAGAGCATGGATATGGTGAGAATGTAAAACAACCCCTAAACTTCACCATAAGAGGCACGAGAACCGCTCACGGGAACAATGTAACCCGCAGGAACCAATCGCGTAGTCACGGGACCCTCGATCGGAGAACACGACCAAAATTTGCAAACTGTTAAACTTAGGCCTAAAAGCATGCCGTCAAAGGTGAAAACGTAAAAAAATACACTCAATGGCCCCATAAGAGGCACGAACACCTCGAATGGGACCATTGTTACCCATAGGAATCGACTGTGTAGTCACGGAACCCCCGATTTGAGAGCGCGACCAAAATGTACAAATGGTAAGACTTAGGCTTAAAAACATGTCGTCAAAGGGTAGAACTTAAAAAATACACTAAACACCCACGTAAGATTCACGAACACCTCAAACGGTACCAATGTAGTTCGCAGGAACCGATCGCATAATCACAGGACTCCTGGTTTGAGAGAAGGACCAAACTTTGCGAACTATTAGACTTTGGCCCAAAAACCTGTTGTCAAAGGGTAAGAACATAAAACAACCACTTAATGGCCACCGTAAGAGGAACAAACACCTCACATAGGATCAATGTAACCCGTAAGAACCGATCGTATAGACCCCCGATTTGAGAGCATGACCAATTGGACTTTGGCTTTATAACATGCCATCAAAGAGAGAACGTAAAAAATGCACTAACCGACCCATTAAGAGGCACAAACACCTTGCATGGGACCAATGTAACCCGCTGGAACCAACTGCATAGGCACGGGACCCGCGATCTGAGAGCACAACCAAACTTTGCAAACTGTTAGACATATGCTTAAAATCATGCCGTCAAAGGGTGAAAAAGTAAAAAATCCACTAAATGGCCCCGTAAAAGGCATGAACACCAAGCACGGAACCAATTTAACTCGTAAGAACCAACCGTATAGTCACGAGAACCCCGGTTTGAAAGTACGACTAAAATTTGCAAACCGTCACACATGGGCTTAAAAATATGTCGTCCAAGGGTAGTGTAGACACCCCATTCTGTTACCCCTTAACTCTCCTTAGGTCCCTAGTACCTCCCTTCATCACTGCAAACCCAGGTCATACCCCGAGTACTGACTTAGAAGCCATCGGGCACTCTCAGGCTCCGTTTGACAAAAAAGTCAAACTCTTCAGCTAGACCAAATTTGAATGAATCTTCGAAGGGCATTGAAATCCCTTTCGAACGGTCCATCCCATGCACAATTCTGACTTACCATACGTACGAACGATCCGTTTGCGTCCGAAACTTCATCTAGAGGACACCGGACTCTCCCGGGATCTGTTTGACCTAAGTCAACTCTTCAGCTCGACTGAGGCTGAATAAATCTTAGAAGGGTACTGAAATACTTTTCCAACGGTCTGTCCCGTGCATGATTCTGTCTTACCATATGGACGGACGATCAGTTTGACTCCAAGAGGTCACCGAATTCTTCCACGGCCCGGTTGACCAAAGTCAACTTCCCAAATCGGGTCAAACTCTTTAGAATGTCGAATGACATCTCCTAACCTTTCCAATGGTTTGCCTCGTGCGTGATTCAGACTTACCATGCGGACGAACGATCCGTTTGCGTCCGAACGATTCCCCGTCTAATGGACCGACAAACGCTTCCGAGCCATATTTGACCCAAAGTCAACTCCCGAACCCAGGAGCGGTCCAAAGGACTTTCAAAGGTCTCTGAAATACCTTTCCAATGGTCTACCCCGTGAACGATTCTGACCAACGATTTTCCCTCGGCAGCCAATTTTCCGAAAAGGCCTGAAACAAACCCGTAAGAGGTGTTCGTTGTTTAGTGGATGTCTTACAATCGCACCCTTTGACGATATGTTTTTATGCATAAGTTTAAGGATTTGTAAATTTTGGTTTTCCTATGAAACAGCGTGTCCTGTGACTACATGGTCATTTCTTGTGGGTTACATTTGTCTCGTGTGAGGAGTTCATATCTCATACTGGGCCATTTTGTCACTATTTTACGTTCTCACCCTTTGACGGCATATTTTAAGCATATGTCTAACAATTTTGCCAATTTTGATTGTACTCTCAAACCGAGGGTCTCGTGCCATTTAGTGGTTGTTTCACGTTCTCACCCTTTGACGGTAAGTTTTTAAGCCAAAGTTTAACAGTATGCAAATTTTGGTTGCCCTCTCAAACCGTGGGTCCCATGACTACGCGGTCAGTTCCTTTTGGTTACTTTTGTCCAGTACGAGGTGTTCGTGCATCTTATGGGGAAGTTTTGTGTTTATTTTATGTTTTGACCCTATGTCGGCATGTTTTTATCCCTATGTCTAACACTTTGCAAATTTGGTTGTGCTCTCAAATTGGGAGTCCCATGACTACCTGATCGTTGTCTACGGGATACGTTGGTCCTATTCGAGGTGTTCATGCCTCTTACGGAGCCGTTTAGTGTCTGTTTTAGGTTCTCACCCTTTGACTGAATTTTTTAGGACTAAGTTTAAAGATTGGCAAATTTTGGTCATGCTCTAAAATAGAGGGGTCCCGTGACTATGTGGTCGGTTACTGTCCCGTGCGAGGTGTTCTTGCATATTACAACATTGTTTAGTGGACTCTTTATGTTCTCACCCTTTGACAGCATGTTTTTATGCCTAATTATAAATTTTGAAAATTTTGGTCGTGCTCTCAAACCTGGAATCTCTTGACTATGCGGTCGGTTCCTGCTTGTTACATTTGTCTAGTGCAAGGTGTTCGGGCCACTTACGGGGCCGTTTAGTGGATTTATTACGTTCTCACCCTTTGACGACATGTTTTTAAGCCTAAGTCGAACAGTTTGTAAATATTGATTGTGGTCTAAAACTAGGGGTCCCATGACTACGCGGTCAGTTCCCGCGGGTAACATTTGTCCCGTGCGAGGTGTCTATGTCTCTTACCAAGCCGTTTAGTAGATGTTTTACGTTCTCACCCTTTGACGGCTTGTTTTCTAGACTAAGTCTAACACTTTGCAAATTTTTTTTGTGCTCTCAAATTGTGGGTCTCGTGACTATGCAGTCGGTTTTTACGGGTTACATTGGTCTCGTACGAGGTGTTCGTGCCTCTTACAAGGCTGTTTAGTGGATGTTTTATGTTCTCCCCCTTTCATGACATGTGTTTATTCCTAAGTTTAACAATTTGTAAATTTTGGTCGTCCCCTCAAATCGGGGTCCCGGGACTATGCTGTCGGTTCCTTTGGGTTTCATTGGCCTCGTGAGAGGTGTCCGTGTATCTTACGAGGTAATTTGTTGTTATTTTACATTCTCACTCTTTGAAGACATTTTTTAAGTGTAAGTCTAACAATTTACATATTTGGGCGTGCCCATATACTTTGGGTCCCGCGACTATGCGGTCTGGTCCTGCGGATTATATTGGTCCCATGCGATGTGTTCATGACTCTTACATGGTCATTTAGTTGATTTTTTAAGTTCTACCCTTTGAGGGCATCTTTTAAGCCTAAGACTAAAAATTTGCAAATTTTGGTCGTGCTCTTTATTATGGGGTACGTGACTATGCGATCGATTCTTACGGTTACATTGGTCCCCTGCGAGGTGTTCGTGCCACTTACTGGTCCGTTTAGTGGCTTTATTACTTTCTCATCCATTGATGACATATTTTTAATCCTAAGTCACACAGTTTGAAATTTTGATTGTTCTGTCAATCCAGGGGTCCCGTTACTAAGTGGTCAGTTCCCGTGGGTAACATTGGTCCTGTGCGAGGTGTTATTGTCTCTTATGAGGTCATTTAATAGATATTTTACATTCTCACCCTTTGATGGCATGTTTTGAGCATATGTATAACAGTTCAAAAATTTATTCGTGCCCTCAAATCGTGGGTCTCGTGGCTATGCAGTCATTTTTGCTGGTCAGATCGGTCCCATGCGAGTTGTTCTGACCTCTTACTGGGCCGTTTAGTGGTTGTTTTACGTTCTCACCCTTTGACGGCTTGTTTTTGTTCCTATGTCTAAGAAATTTTAAAATTTTGGTCGTCCTCTCAAACTGGGGGCCCGTGACTACGCGACTAGTTAATGTGGCTTACAATGATATCGGACTACTGGAGTTTGCGCATCTTACGAGGACGTTTTGTTTCTATTTACGTTCTCACACTTTGATAGAATGTTTTTAAGCTGATGTAGAACGGTTTGCCATTATTCGCCGTACTCTCAAACCTTGGGTCCTGTGACTACACGATCGATTTCTACGTGTTACTTTGGTCCCGTGTGAGGTGTTCGTTCCTCTTATGGTGCCATTTAGTGGCTATTTTACGCTGTCACCCTTTGACGAGATGTTTTTAAGACTAAGTCTAATTGTTTTAAATTTTTGGTCGTCATCGGAAACTGGGGGTCCCGTGACTATGCGATCGATTTACATGGATTACATTAGTCCCATGCGAGCTGTTCATGCATTTTATCTGGCCGTTTAGTGGATATTTTGCATTCTCACCCTTTGTTGCCATGTCTTTAAGTCGAAGTCTAACAATTGGCAAATAATTGTCATCCTTTGAAACCGAGGGTCCCATGACTAGGCGATTGGTTCCCGTGGGTTACATTGTTCCCGTGCGATATGTTTGTGACTATTATGTGGTCATATAGTGAGTTTTTATTTTCTACCTATAGCCATCCCCGATCCTCATCGCGTCGGGCGAGTGAAGGAAGGATCCTCGAGTCCCGCGCATCCCTCTCAGGAGCGCTTTGATCGGCATCGTTTGAGATAAGGTGTAAAAATGTAGAGAGATTTAGAGTCGCCAGTCTATTTTACTCAAAATAGAAAAAAGAAAAGGGGAAGCCATCCCGAAGGACGGAATCCAAAGACATACTGGTGCATACGAAACCAAAATGATTCAAGAAGGGTTCGGACGCTAAGTTACAAAATGGGAAGGTGTTAGGTACCCATTCCTCCCTTTCGATCTCTCATGGATGTTTGCTATTTTCCTTTTTTATTTTCCCCGTGATATGTGTGCATGGGTATAAATATAGTGGAGATAGTAATTCTCGACTTGTATCATGGAAGAGATAAAGCGAGTCATCCGTAGGAAGGTATAAAAATAATATTAGAAAATGAGATTTACGCGATTACCCTTACGTTGATCGTTATAATGGAACGATAATGCATATGGGGTGATACGTCACTAAGAACAAGTATATAGAATATAAGAAAATTGGATTTAGAGATGATAGAAAATGAGGGAGAAAGTGAGAATAGGACTTGAGTCTTGGGTTTTGGCCTGAGATGCCTACATAGCCTATAAAGGCATCAAAGTCCACGTAGCTCGCATACAAAATGAGGGGTGGGGTTTATCCCATAATCCAAATGGGTGATCTCTTATTTGTGAATATGTGTGTGTGTGTCAAAGATTGAGAAAGTAAAAAAGGCACAAACTGGCCCTTTAAAAGGTATGGACACCTTGCACGAGACAAATGTAACCCGCATGAACTCACTGCATAGTCACGGGACCCCCGATTTGTGAGCACGGACAAAATTTAAAAACTGTTAGACTTAGACTTAAAAACATGTCGCCAAAGAATGAGAACATAAAAAAACCCTAAACGTCCCCATAAGACGTATGAACACCTCCCACGGGACCAAAGTAATCCATAGGAAGCGACCGCGTAGACCCCCGATTTGAGAGCACGATGCAAATTTAAAAATTGTTGGACTTCGGCTTAATAACATGCCGTCAAAGAGTGAGAACGTAAAAAAGGCACTGATCCGCCCTTTAAAGGAAATGGACACCTCGTATGGGACAAATGTAACCCTTAGGAACTGACTGCATAGTCACGGGACCCCCGATTTGTGAGCATGGCCACAACTTGAAAATTTTTAGACTTAGACTTAAAAACATGTTGTCAAAGAGTGAGAAAATTAAAAACCCCTAAACGGCCTCGTAAGAAGCACGAACACGTGACACGGGACCAATGTAACCCATAGGAATCGACCGCGTAGACCCCTGGTTTGAGAGCATGACCAAAGTTTAAAAATTGTTGGACTTTGGATTAATAACACGTCGTCAAAGAGTGAGAACGTAAAACAGTGACTAACCAACCCTTAAAGAGACACAAACACCTCACACGAGACCAATGTAACCCGCATGAACCGACTATATAGTCACAGGACCCCCAATTTGAGAGCACGGCAAAAAATTTCCAACAGTTAGACTTGGGCTTAAAGACATGTCATCAAGGGGTGAGAACGTACAAAAGCCACTATACAACCGTGTAAGAGGCACTAACACCTCGCACGGGATTAACGTAGCCCGCAGGAATCGATCGCATAGTCACGAGAACCCCAGTTTGAAGGCACGACCAAAATTTGTAAATTGTCACACATAGGCTTATAAATATGTCGTCGAAGGGTAGAACATAAAAAATTCACTAAACGGCCACATAAGAGTCACAAAAAACTCGCAGGGGACCAATATAACCCGTAGGAACCAACCACCTAGTCACGGGACCCTCGATTTCAATGGACGACCAATATTTACCAACTGTTAGACTTGGTCTCAAAAAATGCCATCAACGGGTGAGAATATAAAATATCCACTAAATGGCATCGTAATATCTATGAACACTTCGCATAGGACCAATGTAACCCACAGGAACCGACCGCATAGTCCCGGGACCCCCAATTTCAGAGGATGACAAAAAATTTCAAGCTATTAGACTTAGGATTAAAAACATGCCATCAAAGGGTGAGAACATAAAACATCCACTAAACGGCACCGTAAAAGGAACGAGCACCTCGCACGGGACCAAAGTAACACGCAAAAATCGATCGCATAGTCACGGAATCCAAGGCTTCATATTATGGTGAATAATGGAAAATTGTTAGACATCGGCTTAAAAACATTCAATCAAAGGGTGAGAACGTAAAATAGACATAAAACTTCCCCGTGAGATGCACAAACTCCTGCACGTGACCAATGTAAGCCACATGAACTGATCGCGTACACGAGACCCCCAGTTTGAGAGGACGACCAAATTTTAAAATTTCCTTGACTTAGGAATAAAAACATGTTGTCAAAGGGTGAGAATGTAAAAAAGCCATTAAATATCCCGGTAAGAGGCACAAACATCTCGCACGGGACCAATGTAACCAACAAAAATCGTTTGCATAGTCACCATACCCACGACTTGAGAGCACGACCAAAATTTGTGAATTGTTATACATATGTTTAAAACATGTCGTCAAAGGTCAGAATGTAAATATCTAGTAATGGCCTCTTAAGAGAAAATAACACCTCGTACGAGACAAATGTTACCCACAGGAATCGACTGTGTAGTCACGGGACCCCTTGTTTGAGAGTAGTGCAATAAAAATTTCAAACTGTTCGAATTAGGATTAAAAATATGCCATCAAAGGATGAGAACGTAATAAATCCACTAAACGGCCCCGTAAGTGGCACGAACACCTCGCAGGGGACCAATGAAACACGTAAGAACTGACCGCGTAGTCCTGGGATTCCTGATTTGAGAGCATTGCCAAAATTTGAAAATTGTTACACTTAGGGCTTAAAAAAATGCCGTTAGAGGGTGAGAATATAAAATAACCACAAAACGGCCCCGAAAGAGACACGAACACCTTGCAAGGGACCAATGTAACCCAAGGAACCGATCGCGTAGTCATAGGATCCCCAGTTTGAGAGTACGACCACAATTTGCAAATTGTTAGACTTAGGTTTAAAAATAAGTCATCAAGGGGTGAGAACGTAAACACTCCACTAAACAGTCCCGTAAAATGCAAGCACACCTCGCACGTGAGCAATTTAGCCCACCGGAATCGACCTCATAGTCACGATACCCCCGGTTTGAGAGCATGGCCAAAATTTGCAATCTACTGAACTTAGGCAGAAAAAATTCAGTCAAAGGGTGAGAATGTAAAACATCCCCTAAACAGCCCCATAACAGGCACAAACACCTCCCATGGGAATAATGTAACACGCAGTAACTGATCGCGTACTCAGAGGACCCCTGATTTGAGAGCACAACCAAACTTTGCAAAATGTTAGACTTGGTCTTAAAATCATGTCGTCAAAGGGTGAAAATGTAAAAAAAAACACTAAACTTCCACGTAAGAGGTACGAACACCTCGTACAGAACCAATGCTACCCGCCAGAATCTACTGCGTAGTGATGGGCCCCCCGGTTTGAGAGCACGGACAAAATTTTCCAATTGTGAGACTTAGGCCTTAAAATATGTCATCAAAGGATAGAACTTAAAAAAGAAACTAAAAGATCACGTAAGAGTCATGAACACCTCACAGGGGACCAATGTAAACCGCAAGAATAGACTGCGGAGTCACAAGACCCCTGGTTTATAAGCATGACCAGAATATGTAAATTTTTATTCATAGGCTTGAGAACATGTCGTCAAGCAGTGAGAACGTAAAATAATCATAAAACGGACCCGTAAGACAGAGAACACCTCTCATGGGACCAATGTAACCAGCCGGAACCGACCGCAAAGTCACGAGACCCCAATTTAACAAGAAGACAAAAAATTGCAAATTGTTAGAATTGGGCTTAAAACATGTTGTCAAAGGGTGAGAACATAATACAGACTCTAAACAACCCCATAAGAGGCACGAAAACCTTACACGGTATCAATGTATCCCGTAGAAACCGATCGCATAGTAACGGGACTCCCCGTCTGAGAGCACGAACAAAATTAGCAAGTTGTTAGGCATAGGCTTAAAAACATGTCGTCAAATGGGTGAGAACGCAAAAAATCCATAAAATGGCCTTGTAAGATGCACGAACACCTCGTACGAGACCAATATAACCTAAAGGAACTGATCGCGTAGTCACGGGACCCTCCGATTTGAGAGGACAACCAAAAATTTTAAACTATTAGACTTAGGATTAAAAATATGCCGTTAAAGGGTGAGAACGTAAAGCAACCACTAAACATCCCCGTAAGAGGAACGAACACCTTGCATGGGATCAATGTAACCCATAGAAACCGACCGTTTAGTCACGGGATCCATGGTTTGAGAGTATGATCAAAATTGGCAAAGTGTTAGACATAGGTTTAAAAACATGTCATCAAAGGGTGAGAACGTAAAATAGGCACAGAACGGACCCGTAACACGTACAAACTCCTCACATAAAATAACAAGAACAAAATGTGTAGTCATGGGACCCCCAATTTAAGAGGACGACCAAAACTTGAAAACCGTTAGACTTAGGATTAAAAATCCCGTCAAAGGGTGAGAACTTAAAACATCCACCAAACAGCCCCGTAAGAGGAACGAATACCCCGCACAGGACCAATCTAACCGGAAGAAATCTATCGTATAGTCACGCAACTCATGGTTTGAGGGCACGACCAAAATTGGCAAAATTGTTAGACATATGCTTAAAAACATGCCGTCAAAGGGTGAGAACATAAAATAGACCCAAAACGGCCCAGTAAGACGCACGAACACCTCACACGGGACCAAATTAACACACATGAATTGACCGCATAGTCACGGGACCCCTCATTTGAGAGGACGACCTTAATATTCAAACTGTTTGACTTGGGCATAAAAACATGCCGTCAATGGGTGAGAACGTAAAACATCCATCAAATGGCACCATTAGAGGAACAAACAGCTTGCACGGGACCAATATAACCCGTAGGAACCAACCGCGTTGTCACGTGATCCTAGTTTGAGAGAACGGCAAAAATTTGCAAACTGTTAGAATTAGAAATAAAAGCGTGTCATCAAAGGGTGAGAATGTAAAAAGGCCCCAAAACCTCCCGGTAAAAGGCACGAACACCTCGCATGGGACCAATGTAACCCCTAGGAACCGATCCCAAGAACCGGTCGCATAGTCACGGGACCCCAGGTTTGAGAGCGCGACCAAAATTTGCAAATTTCTAGACTTTGGCTTAAAAACATGCTGTCAAAGGATAAGAACATAAAACAACCACTAAATGGCCCCGTAAGAGGAACAAACACCTCACACAAGACCAATGTAACCCTTAGGAACCCGCTGCGTAGAATCCCCCCGATTTGAGAGTATGACCAAAATTTGCAAACTGTTGGACTTCGGCGTAATAACATGTAGTCAAAGAGTCAGGAGGTAAAAAAGGAACTAATCGTCCCTTTAAAAGGCATGAACACCTCGTACATGACCAATGTAGCCCATAGGAACTGAATGCATAATCACGGGACCCCCGATTGTGAGCCTAGACAAAATTTGCAAACTGTTAGACTTGGACTTAAAAACATGCCATCAAAGAGTGAGAACATAAAAAACCACTAAAGGGACCCGTAAGAGAAACGAAAATCTCATATGGGACCAATATAACCCTTAGGAACCGACCGCGTAGACACATGACCCCCGATTTGAGAGCATGACCAAAATTTGTAAACTATTATACTTAGGCCTTAAAACATGCCTCCAAAGGGTGAGTAGGTATAAAAAACATTAAACGGACTCATAAGAGGCACGAAGACCTCATATGGGACCAATGTTACTCGCAGGAACCGATCGCAAGTCACGGGACCCTTAATTTGAGAGAATGACAAAAATTTCTAAACTGTTAGACTTAGGCTTAAAAACATGTCGTCAAAGGGTAAGAACATAAAAATTCCACAAAAATGCTCCGTAAGAGATACGAACACATCGCACAGAACCAGTGAAATTCACGGAAACCGACCGTGTAGTCACAGGACCCCAGTTTGAGAGCACGATCATAATTTGAAATCTGTCAGACTTGGGTTTAAAAACATGTCGTCAAGGCATAAGAGCATAAAACAACCAGAAAACGGCCTTGTAACACGCATGAACACCTCGCATGGGATCAATGTAACTCGCAGCAACTGATCGCATAGGTAGGAGACCCTCAGTATGAGAGGACAACCAAAATTTGCAAACTATTAGTCTTATGCTATAAAACATGTCGTCAAAAGGTGACAACATAAAACGAGCACAAAACATCCCCGTAGGAGGCATGAAGACATCACAAGGGACCAATGTAACTCTTTGGAGTCGATCACATAGTCACACGATCATGAAAAAAAATCACTAACTATACAACTTAGACTTAAAAATATGTCATCTAAGTGTGAGAACATAAAATAGACAAAATTTGGAAACTATTAAACGCAGACCGAAAATCATCAAGTCAATTGGTGAGAATGTAAAATAACCCCTAAACTGCCTCATAAGAGGCACGAACACCTCTTGTGGGAATAATGTAACCCGTAGGAACCGATCACATAGTCATAGGACCCCCGATCTGAAAGCACGACCAAACTTTGCAAACTGTTAGACTTAGGCTTAAAAGCATGTCGTCAAAGGGAAAAATGTAAAAAATCCATTAAATGGTCCCATAAGAGGCATGAACACCTCACACGAGATCAATGTTACTCGCAGGAATTGACTGCATAGCCGCGGGATCTCCGGTTTGAGAGCACGAACAAAATTTGCAAATTGTAAGACTTAGGGTTAAAAACATGCCGTCAAAGCGTAGAACATAAAAAATCCACTAAAAACCCATGTGAGAGTCACGAACACCTCGCATGGAACAAATGTGACCCACAGGAACCGATCGCATAGTCATGGGACCCTCGGTTTGAGGGCATGACCAAAATATGCAAAATGTTAGACTTTGGCTTAAAAACATGTTGTCTAAGGGTAAGAACATGAAACAACCACTAAATGACCCGTAAGAGGAATGAATAGCTCACCCGGGACCAATGTAACTCGTAGGAACTGACTGCGTAGACCCATGGTTTGAGAGCAAGACCATCATTTGCAAACTCTTAGACTTTGGCTTAATAACATGGCGTCAAAGAGTGAAAACGTAAAAAAGTCACTAACTGGAACTTTAAGAGTCACAAACACCTCGCAAGGGACCAATGTAACTCGCATGAACCGACTGCATAGTCACAGGACCCCCGATTTGAGAGCACGGCCAAAATTTTCTAACGGTTACACTTGGACTTAAAAACATGTCGCCATAGGGTAAAAACGTAAAAAGTTAACTAGGCGACTGTGTAAGAGGTACGAACATCTCACATGGGACCAACGTAACCCGAAGGAACCGACTGCATAGTCACGAGAACCCCTGTTTGAAAGCACGACCAAAATTTGGAAATTGTCACACGTAGGCTTAAAAACATCTCGTTAAAGGGTAGAACATAAAAGGCAATAAACATCCACGCAAGAGTCACGAACACCTCGCATGGGACCAATCTAACTCGCGGGAACTGACTGCCTAGTCACGGGAACCTCGGTTTTAAAGGACGACCAATATTTGTCAACTATTAGACGCGGGCTTAAAACGTGCCATCAAAGGGTGAGAACATAAAATATCCACTAAATGGCCCCGTAAGAAGCACAAACACCTTGTACGTGACCAATATAATCCAAAGGAACCAATCGTGTAGTCACAGGACCCCAGTTTCACACGGCAACCAAAAATTTCAAACTATTAGAGTTAGGCTTAAAAACATGTCGTCAAAGGGTGAGAACGTAAAACAACCACTAAATGGCACCGTAAGAGGAACAAATTAAAAACATTCCGTCAAAGGGTGAGAAAATTAAAATAGACACAAAAATTCCCCGTAAGATGCACAAACTCCTCACACAGACCAATGTAAGCCACGGGAACTGATCGCGTACTCACGGTACCCCTAGCTTGAGAGGACGACCAAAATTTTAAATTTCTTAAACTTAGGAATAAAAACATGCCGTCAAAGGGTGAGAACATAAAACAACCACGAAACGGACAAATAAGAGGCACAAACACCTCGCAGAGGACCAATGTAACCATTACAAACCGACTGCATAGTCACAAGACCCATGATTTGAGAACACAACCAGAATTTGTGAACTGTTATTCATATGCTTAAAATATGTCGTCAAAGGGTGAGAATGTAAAATATCTAGTAAATGGCCTCGTAAGAGACAATAACACCTCGTACGAGAAAAATGTTGCCCACAGGTAACGACCGCGTAGTCACGGGACCCCTACTTTGAGAGCACAATCAAAATTTCAAAGTCTTCGAATTAGGATTAAAAATATGTCGTCAAAGGATGAGAACGTAATAAAGCCATTAAACGTCTCTGTAAGTGGCATGAACACCTCACAGAGGAACAATGTAACCCGCAAGAACCAACCCGTAGCCACGGGACCCCCGAGAGTATTGCTAAAATTTGAAAATTGTTAGACTTAGTGCTTAAAAGCATGCGTCAAAGGGTGAGAATGTAAAACAACCATAAAACGGCCCCGAAAGAGGCACAAATACCTCGTATGGGACCAATGTAACTCGAGGAACTGATGGCGTAGTCACAGGACCCCCCGATTTGAGCGTGTAAGGACACAAATTTCCAATTGAGTCCATATATAGTTTTGGCTCAATTCCGGACAAAAACATTTATTCATAGGATAGTATTAATTATAATATTCAAGACCTATGAAGTGTATGTTGAAGACGTAGCGGCAAAGAATTTAAAGCTTCATCAAAATGCCGGTTTGCGTGCCTCGTTTCTACGTCATCATCTAAGGTTCCATGCTCCCAAGGTATGAATGTAATTATATTGATATAGGAGCTTGGAACAATGTTTAGTTGGGTGTTAGGTTTAATAAAAGCCATGTTTATTTCAGAAATAATTTAAAAAGAACTTTATATTAATATATATAAATGTTTCTGGGCCAATATAGAATTTAACAAAAATTTCTGAAACTCGTTCGAAATTTCGTTCGAACGAGATTTTTCGTTCGAACCAAACTTCGTTCGAACGAGACTGCTTTCCAACCAAACAGGCCAGTCGTTAGATAAGTCGTTCGAACGACTTTCTCGTTCTAACGAGGTATCTAACGAGGTTCTAACGAGCCCAGGCTGGTCGCTCGTTAGAAACCTCGTTCGAACGACAGTCAAAGTCGTTCGAACGAGAATGCCAGGCGGGAACAGTTTTGAGCAGTTTTTTGGCAGTTTTTCCCCACTTCTCCACTTGGTTTTCAACCAACTTTTTTCAGACTTATTTATGAACGGGAATCTCTTTTTCTAACATATCTTTTTCATACCAAACAAACTCCTAGAGAGTGTTTTGAGAGAAAATTTATTTAAGGAAAAAGATCAAGTTTAGAGTGTCATTTTTGAAGAAAAATTCTACACACTCTAGTTTACACCCAATAGTTGTTTTATCCAAGTTCTCTATATTCATATCTTTACTTGGAGTTTTTGGCACCGGTGTTTCTCTACCGAAATTAAAAAGGAGACGTTTCGGGTTTGCTTCTATTTCCCATCACAAAGAAGAAGACATTTGTTACGGTTTTACTCACTTGGAGAAAGGCTCCAAGCTTGGGTGACGGTGTGCCTAATTGCCCGATCGGAGGGAGTCCGAGACCGCGGTGGAGCTCCGTTGGTTATCCGCTAATTGGAGGTCGATACAAGAATAAGCATCACGGCTTGAGAGGGTTCGAGTTTAGGAAGTAAGTCTTTTGTCTTGTATTTTGTAATACCATTTTTAGTGGATTTGAGGCTAGGGCCGTCCCGAGGTTTTTTCCCGTTAGTGGGTTTTTCCTCGTATATCGCGGTGTAGTGTGACATTGTTTATTTTATCTTGCACATCAGTAAGAACGCATGCTTTAGGTTTAATTCAAGATAAAATTCGGTTTAATTATCACACTCATTTAATTTGGGACTTAAATTAAATATTGGATAAAATTTGGTTTATTCAAGTCACTTGCATTAATATGGTTTCGCCTAACTTTGAATAATTGTTAATGATGACTTAGGCAAATTCTAGGACTTGAATTATGTTGTTTTAATTTGTTTTGTGAAATTAAAACTTGTTGTTTTGTTTGAAAGTTGAACCATCATAACGCTTCCGCATCGTTTTACATAAAAGGAAATTATATATTTTAATTGGGACAAAACTGCGTTTTCAAATTGGTATCAGAGCCAAAAACGATAAATTATTTCGTTAAGATCCTTTAATTTTTGGCTAAAATGGATTTTTCCCCATTTTCAAAATTTCCTATTTTTGATGGTTCTAACTACGCGTATTGGAAAACGCGAATGAAATCGGCACTTAAATCTATCGATGAACGTGTTTGGATGTCTGTTGTTAACGGTTGGACCCCACCAACACATTTAATTGAAAATGTACATGTTCCCAAACCCGTTGATAGATGGACTGAAAATGAGTTTAAGCTTGCAAATTTTAATTCCCGTGGTTTAAATGCCTTATTTAGCGCTGTCGCACCGGATGAATTCCGACGTATAATGACGTGTGAAACCGCTAAAGAAGCTTGGGATATTTTACAATTAACTCATGAAGGAACGAGTGTCGTTAAAGCTTCTAAACTTCAAAACCTCACCACTCAATTTGAAACTATCAAAATGGATGAAAAAGAAACTTTTGATAAATTTTATGCTAGACTTTCTGATATTGTCAATTCATCCTTTAACTTGGGAGAGAAAATACCTGATGACCGTGTTGTAAAGAAAATTTTAAGGTCCCTACCCGATAGATTTATTCCAAAGGTGACCGTTTTAAATTCTTTACCCACTTTAGCCTCTACGAAATTAGAAGAGCTTGTAGGTGATTTACAAACCTATGAACTAGATATGTTTCCCTCTAAAACTGAAAAAAAAATTGAAAAGGGCGTTGCTTTAAAAGCTCGAAAAGAGGTTAAACAAGTAGTAGAGAGCGATAGTGATAGTGACTCGGAAGATATGGCTTTGTTTGATCGTAAATTTAGAAAATTTCTTAAATTTAACAAAGATAAAGTTAAAAATGATTTTAAGAAATTTGAATCTTCTAAACATGATAAAAACGAGAAGATTTCTAAAGCCGATAAGATCCCTAAACCTAGTAATGAAAATGTTGATAGGGACGAGTCTAATAAATGTTTTGGTTGTGAAGGTTATGGCCATAGGGCTTTTGAGTGCCCCACTAAACTAAGGAAAGAGGGTAAACGACCCATTTCATATAATGCGACCCTTAGTGATAGTGATAAGGAAGAGAAGCCCGAATCCCCCACTAAGAAAAATTTTGTGGCTTTTATGGCACATGTGAGTGATAATGAAAACTCATCGGATGATGAAATTATAGCACATGCCACTTCCAAGGTCATTGTACATGATTCTCTTATTTTTGATGATAGTGAGAGTGAAGAAGAAGAAGAGAGTGAAAATGAAGAAGAGGTTGATATGACTGAACTTCAAAATGCTTTTCATGAATTATATAAAGAATCTATTAAATTGAAAAGAGCTAATTTGAAGTTAGAAGCGAGTTTAAGAGAGAGTGTCAAGGTCATTGATGAAAGTGCCTTAATAGAAGACCTTAGGACACATGAGAGGACTCTTCAAGAGAAGCTTAACTATGTAGAAGGCGAGAGAGATAGCCTTAGGGGTTTAATGGAATCCTTGAAAAAGGAGCTTCTTGGTTTTGAAGAGCGAAATGTTTTACTAGAATCTAAAATTTTAGAATTGGAAAATAAATTAAAAGATTCTAGTAATGTCAAATTTGATTTGGAATGTCGTTCAGAGAACTAGATAAAATGTTAGGAACGGTCCAAATTAAAAATGACACTTTTGGTTTAGGCTTCAATTCTTGTAATGATTTTAACCCTAAAGTCAAAACCAATGTTTTAGGAGAATTCTCTAGGAATGCATTTAATGATCACTCCTTAGATAAATCTTTTCGACATGTTCTCACTTGTACACATTGTGGTCGATAAGGTCATCTTAGGAAATTTTGTTTAGATCTTAAACGAATTCCTAGAAAATCCCATAGTAAAGTAACCACGATAGCTAACGTTTCTACACCCCAAGATAGTAATTCTTCATTAATTTGGGTTAGGAAATCCGACTTGGTTGCCTCACAAAATAGGGATTTTGATTCTCATTTACTTACACATGCTTCCTCCCTTGCTAAATCTAAAGGATGAATGTGTTAGTGTTTGCATACTTTAGCGTTTGTACTTCATGCTATATTCATATGCTAAATGTATGCTTGTTTAGTCATTTTCTAGTCATTGCCTTATTTCATATCACATGCTAGAAATTATGACTTGTTTATCTTTTTGTATTATATTTTGTGTTTGAATCGACTGCATAATATAAAAAGATTTTTGTTTATCATTTGTATTTTATTTATTTCATTTAAGCTTAATGAAAAATACAAATGATTTTTGTTTGTCCTTTTGAGTAAATATTTATTTTTGATTAAAAATGTTAAAAACTCAAAAAGATTTTGTTTTGTGTGTATTTTATTTTGACACACTTTAAGTGGCATATACTTGTGTTTGAATCCTATCGTTTACGCTTCCATGTGGCTAGAACTTTTGGTTTAGACTTTCAATCCTTAAAATGTTCTTTACCATGCTTTATATGGAGTAGTTGGATTTTGTATTGATTAAATGGATTCCATTTTCATATGCCTCTATTCACACATGCACGAGCTCTTTTGAAATCTTAATGTCACATGGTATATTTGAGCTTTTTGAGGTGTTCTCCTATCAATCTAGTCATCTACATATCTATGACCTAGGAGGACTAGTGCATGTCAAAATCCGTTGCATGTGAGATTTGTGCGAAAAATGAAAACATGATAAATTTAAATGTGCACGGGGAAGGGCTCCGAAAGGATGAATTAAATCCTTTGCGATAGTAAGCCACCGTTGATTGGATCTAAAAGAAATACGTGATCCAAAGGCCTAAAAATAGAATATCTGGCATTTAAAAGAAAGCAATTGCCAAGGCCTATGTTTGTTTGATATATTCATTCACAAACAAAAGAATATATATGCTCATTGAGGGAGAATTGGATGGTATATCAACGGTTTGCACAATGTCCGTTTATCCTAGTTGTCTTTAATGTCATGACTCTATTTGGTTTGTAGAATCATCATCATGCTAGGCTTGTATGCATTGTGTATGTTTGTTCATTGAGTTCAATCTTTATATTGTCACATGAGGTTATATTTAAGTGTGATGAAGTTTGCAATCAAATGAGAACTCCGTGAACGTTTCTTAAGTGTTTGGGTCTAAATTTAATTGTTGCTAGTTCACACCCCTACACTTCCGTTTCCATATGACACATTTTTGCCATACGAGTGTGCAAACTTATTGTATTTTGTGTCATGTGTGTGTTTATATCTATCTATATATACACGTACTTATTGGTATATCTATAGTATATATAGATATGATATTTGTTTGTCTTTGCCTTACTTTATTTCCCATATGCTTTCATGTCTTATCACTTTAAGCTTTCACATGCTCTTTATTAGTTCTTTATCCTTTGCCTATTCCCGAACAAAAAGGGGGAGAATGATGATAGGGGGAGAAAGAAATGGTATCTAATCCTATTATTATATCGTCTCTTAGTTTGGGTGAGATTTATCTTAGGGGGAGACGTCTTTCTAAGTAGGTCATGTGTTTAAAGGGAGAATTAACTTAGGGGGAGTAATTAATTAATTGCATTTAATACTTTGATATTCCCCATGCATTTGATGAGTTTGCTTAAGTGTGCAGGAATTATTCTAAAGCGGCATCTTTCTATGGCAAAGCGTTTTTTTTCCTTGGGTTGTGTGAAGATTGGGCGGGTTATGTTTTGAGTCTAGTAGAGCTTGACGGCCCTTTAGGATTTTGTTTGGTTTTTGTCCCGGAATAGCCAAAGGGGGAGATTTGTAAGGACACAAATTTCCAATTGAGTCCATATATAGTTTTGGCTCAATTCCGGACAAAAACATTTATTCATAGGATAGTATTAATTGTAATATTCAAGACCTATGAAGTGTATGTTGAAGACGTAGCGGCAAAGAATTTAAAGCTTCATCAAAATGCCGGTTTGCGTGCCTCGTTTCTACGTCATCATCTAAGATTCCATGCTCCCAAGGTATGAATGTAATTATATTGATATAGGAGCTTGAAACAATGTTTAGTTGGGTGTTAGGTTTAATAAAAGCCATGTTTATTTCAGAAATAATTTAAAAATAACTTTATATTAATATATATAAATGTTTCTGGGCCAATATAGAATTTGACAAAAAATTCTGAAACTCGTTCGAAATTTCGTTCGAACGAGATTTTTCGTTCGAACCAAACTTCGTTCGAACGAGACTGCTTTCCAACCAAACTGGTCAGTCGTTAGATAAGTCGTTCGAACGACTTTCTCGTTCTAACGAGGTAACTAACGAGGTTCTAACGAGCCCAGGCTGGTTGCTAGTTAGAAACCTCGTTCGAACGACAGTCAAAGTCGTTCGAACGAGAATGCCAGGCGGGAACAGTTTTGAGCAGTTTTTTGGCAGTTTTTCCCCACTTCTCCACTTGGTTTTCAACCAACTTTTTTCAGACTTATTTATGAACGGGAATCTCTTTTTCTAACTTATCTTTTTCATACCAAACAAACTCCTAGAGAGTGTTTTGAGAGAAAATTTATTTAAGGAAAAAGATCAAGTTTAGAGTGTCATTTTTGAAGAAAAATTCTACACACTCTAGTTTACACCCAATAGTTGTTTTATCCAAGTTCTCTATATTCATATCTTTACTTGGAGTTTTTGGCACCGGTGTTTCTCTACCGAAATTAAAAAGGAGACGTTTCGGGTTTGCTTCTATTTCCCATCACAAAGAAGAAGACATTTGTTGCGGTTTTACTCACTTGGAGAAAGGCTCCAAGCTTGGGTGACGGTGTGCCTAATTGCCCGATCGGAGGGAGTCCGAGACCGCGGTGGAACTCCATTGGTTATCCGCTAATTGGAGGTCGATACAAGAATAAGCATCACGGCTTGAGAGGGTTCGAGTTTAGGAAGTAAGTCTTTTGTCTTGTATTTTGTAATACCATTTTTAGTGGATTTGAGGCTAGGGCCGTCCCGAGGTTTTTTCCCGTTAGTGGGTTTTTCCTCGTATATCGCGGTGTAGTGTGACATTGTTTATTTTATCTTGCACATCAGTAAGAACGCATGCTTTAGGTTTAATTCAAGATAAAATTCGGTTTAATTATCACACTCATTTAATTTGGGACTTAAATTAAATATTGGATAAAATTTGGTTTATTCAAGTCACTTGCATTAATATGGTTTCGCCTAACTTTGAATAATTGTTAATGATGACTTAGGCAAATTCTAGGACTTGAATTATGTTGTTTTAATTTGTTTTGTGAAATTAAAACTTGATGTTTTTTTTTAAAGTTGAACCATCATAACGCTTCCGCATCGTTTTACATAAAAGGAAATTATATATTTTAATTGGGACAAAACTGCGTTTTCAGAGCGCACGACAAAAATTTGCAAATTGTTAGACTGAGGCTTAAAAACATTTCGTCAAAGGGTGAGAACGTAAAGAGTCCACTAAACAGCCCCTTTAGATGTAAGCACACCTCGCACAGGACCAATGTAACCCGCAGGAACTGACCTCGTAGTTCGGTACCCCCTGTTTGAGAGCATGGCCAAAATTTGCAAATTATGAAACTTAAGGAGAACAAATTCAATCAAAGAGTGAGAACGTAAAACATCCCCTAAACTGCCCCATAAGAGGCACAAACACCTCAACAATGTAACCCGCAGAAGCTGATCGCGTACTCACAGGACCCCTGATCTGAGAGCATGACCAAACTTTGCAAACTGTTAGACTTCAGCTTAAAAGCAAGTCATCAAAGGATGAAAATGTAATAAATCCACTAAATGGCTCCATAAGAGGCCCGAACACCTCGCACGAAACCAATGTTACCCGCAGAAATCGACTGCCTAGTCACGAGACCCCCGATTTGAGAGTACGACCAAAATTTGAAAATCGTCAAACTTAGGATTAAAAACATGCCGTCAAAGGGTAGAACTTAAAAAAGCCACAAAATATCCATGTAAAAGTCACAAACACCTCGCAAGGGATCAATGTAACCCGCAGGAACCGATCGGGGAGTCACGAGACCCCAGGTTTATGGGCAGGACCAAAATGTGTAAGTTATTAGACTTAGGCTTGAAAACATGTCGATAAGGAGTGAGAACGTAAAATAACCACAAAATGACCCCGTAAGACACACGAACACCTCATGGGACCAATGTAACCAACAGGAACAAACCAAATAGTCACGGGATCCCAGTTTGACAGGACGACAACAATTTGCATATTGTTAGACTTATGCTTAAAAATATGATGTCAAAGGGTGAGAACGTAAAACAAGCACTAAATGGTCGCGTCAGAGGCACGAATACATCGCACAGGACCAATGTATCCCATAGAAACTGATCGCGTACTAATGGGACTCCCGATTTTAGAGCACAACCAAAATTAGCAAACTATTAGATATAGGCATAAAAACATTCCGTCAAAGAATGAGAACATAAAATAACCACAAAATGGATCCGTAAGATGCATGAACACCTCGCACGGGACCAATATAACCTAATAGAACTCACCATGTAGTCACGGGACCCCCAATTTGAGAGGAAGACAAAAATTTGTAAACTATTAGACTTACGTTGAAAAACATGCCGTAAAATGTTGAAAACATAAATCAAACAGTAAACGGCCCCGTAAGAGTCTCGAACACCTTGCACGAGATCAATGTATCCCATAGAGACCGATTGTTCCATAACGGGCTCCCCCGTCTAAGAGCACGATCAAAATTTGCAAACTATTAGACATAGGCTTTAAAACATGTCGTCAAATGGGCAAAAATGTAAAATAGCCATAAAATGGCCCCGTAAGATGTACAAACACCTCACAGGGTAACAATATAACCTAATGGAACAGACCGCATAGTCACGGGACCCCCGGTTTGAGAGGACAACCAAAAATTTCAAATTGTTAGACTTAGGCTTAAAAACATGTCGTCAAAGGGTGAGAACGTAAAATAACCACTTAAGGCCCCCTTAACAGGAACTAACACCTCGCACGGAACCAAAGTAACCCATAAAAACTGATTGTGTAGTCATGGGACCCTCGGTTTGAGAGTACGACCAAAATTGGGAAATTGTTAAGCATATAGGCTTAAAATCCTACCGTCAAACTGTGCAAACTTAAAATAGACGCAAAACATGCCCGTTAGATCCTCTATGAGAAAAATGAACCCACAAGAACAAACTGCCTAGTAACAGGACCCCCTGTTATAGAGGACGACCAAAATTTGCAAACTGTTAGACTTAGGCCTAAAAAATGCCGTCAAGGGGTGAGAATTTAAACAGTCGCCAAATAGCCCCGTAAGAGGAACGAATACCTCACATGGGACCAATGTAATATATAGAAATCGGTTGCATAGTCACGGGATCCTCGGTTTGAGGGTACGACCAAAATTGACAGACTCTAAGACATAGGCTTAAAAACATGTCGTTAAAGGGTGAGAACGTAAAATAGACACAAAACTGCCCCGTGAGATGCACAAACACCTCACACGAGACAAATTAACCCATAATAATTGACCGCATAGTCACGGGAACCCTAGTTTATGAGGACGACCTAAATTTACAAATCGTTTGGCTTAGGCTTAAAAACATGTCGTAAAAGGGTGATAACATAAAACTGTCACTAAAAGGCCTTGTTAGAGGAATGAACACCTCGCACGGGACCAATGTAACCCATAGAAACTGATCATATAGTCACGGGACCCTCGGTTTTGAGAGTACAACTAAAATTGTCAAACTGTTACACATAGGATTAAAAACATGTCATTAAAGGGAGATAACTTAAAATAGACACAAAATGTCTCCATAAGATGCACAAATTCCTCGTACGAGACCAATGTAGCCCACAGGAACTGCTCGCATAGTCACGAGACCTCCAGTTTGATAAGAAGACCAAATTTGCAGATTCTTAGACTTAGGCATAAAAACATGCCATCAAAGGGTCAGAACGTAAAACATCTACTAAATAGCCCCGTAAGAGGCATGAATACCTCGCACGGGACCAATGTAACTCGCAAAAACTGACTGCATAGTCATGAGACCAACAATTAGAAAGAACAATGAAAATTTGTGAATTGTTATACTTAGGCTTAAAAACATGATATAAAAAGATTAGAATGCAAAAGATATACTAAATGGCCTCGTAAGAGACACGAACACCTCGCACGGGACAAATGTTACCCGTAGGAACTGCCACATAGTCACGGGTCCCCTGGTGTTAGAGTATAATCAAAGTTTTCAAATTGTTCGACTTAGGCTTAAAAACATGTCGCAAAGGGTGAGAATGTGATAAAGCCACTAAACGGCCCTGTAAGTGGGACGAATACCTCGTGGGACAATATAAGTTACAAGAACCAATAGCGTAGTCACGGGACTCATGATTTGAGAGCATAACCACATTTTTCAAACTGTTAGACTTAGGGATTAAAAATACGCGATGAGAAGGTGAGAAAATAATATAACCACAAAATGGCCCCATAAGAGGCACGAACACCTCGCACGGGCAAACGTAACCCATGTAATCGACCGCGTAGTCATGGGACCCCCGATTTAAGAGCACAACCAAAATTTGCAAATTTCTAGACATAGGATTCAAAACATCTCACCAAAGGGTGAGAACGTAAAAACTCCACTAAATAACCCCGTCACATGCAATAACACCTCACATGGGACCATGTAACCCACATGAACCGATCGCGTAGTCACGGGATCCCCGATCTGAGAGCATAACCAAACATTGCAAACTGTTAGACTTAGGATTAAAAACATGCCATTAAAGTGTGAAAACATAAAAAAGCCACTAAACGGCCCCGTAAGAGGAATGGACACCTTGAACGGGACCAATGTTACCCGCAGGAATCAACCGCATAGTCACAGGACCCCCGGTTTGAGAGCATGACCAAAAATTGCAAATTGTCAGACTTAGGCTAAAAACCAAGCTATCAAATGGAATAACTTATAAAGCCACTAAACAGCCAAGTAAGAGTCACGAACACCTCACACAGGACCATTGTAATCCTCAGGAACCGATCGCAGAGTCACGGGACCCCATATTTTTTGGCACGACCAATATATGTAAACTATTAGACTAAGGCTTGAAAACATGTCGTCAAGGAGTGAGAACGTAAAATAACCACAAAACAGCCCCGTAAGACACACAAACACCTCTAATGGGACCAATATAACCCACAAGAACTAACCGCATAGTCATGAGACCCCCGCTTTAAGAGGAGGACCAATATTTGCAAACTATTAGACTTAGACTGAAAAACATGTCGTAAAAGGCTGAAAATGCAAATTAGACACTAAACGGACCCGTAAGAGTTATGAACACCTCGAACGGGACCAATGTATCCCGTAGAAACAATCGTGTAGTAACGGGACTCCCCGTCTAAGAGAACGACCAAAATTAGCAAACGATTAGACATAGGCTTAAAAACATGTCGTAAAATGGGTGAGAACGTAAAATAGCCATAAAAATGGCCCCGTAAGATGCACGAACACCTCGCATGGTACAAATATAACCTAAAATAATGTACCGCGTAGTCATAAGACCCCCAATTTTAGAGGACAACCAAAATTTGCAAACTGTTAGACTTAGGCTGAAAAACATGCCGTCAAAGGGTGAGAACGTAAAACAACCACTAAACACCCCCTTAAGAGGAACAAACATCTCGCACGAGACAAATGTAACCCATAGAAATCAATCGCATAGTCTCGGGACCCTCGGTTTGAGAGTACGACCAAAATTGGCAAACTGTTAGACATAAGATTAAATAATGCCATCAAAGGGTGAGAACATAAAATTTTCACAAAATGTCCACGTAAGAGACATAAACTCCTCATACGGGATAAATCTAACCCACAAGAACAAACTACGTAGTCACGGGACCCCCGGTTTGAGAAGACGACCAAAATTTGCAACCTATTAGAATTAGGTTTCAAAATATGTCGTTAAGGGGCGAGAATTTAAACATCCACCAAACAGCTCTGTAAGAGGAATGAATACCTCGTATGGGACCAATCTTAGCCACAGAAATCGATTGCATAGTTATGGGACCCCTGGTTTGAGAGCACGATCAAAATTGGAAAATTCTTAGACATCGGCTTAATAACATTCAATCAAAGGGTGATAACATAAAATAGACACAAAACCGCCCCGTACGACGTACAAACACCTCTCACGGGACCAAATTCCCCAACAGGAATCGACCGCGTAGTCAAGGGACCCTTGGTTTGAGAGGAGGACTTAGGTTTACAAATCGTTTGACTTAGGCTTAAAAACATGTTGTCAAAGGGTGAGGACGTAAAACAACCACTAAAAGTCCTTATTAGAGGAACGAACAACTCGCACGGGACCAATGTAACCCATAGAAACTGATCGGGTAGTCACGGGACCCTCGATTTGAGAGTACGACTAAAATTGGCAAATTGTTACACAAAGGCTTAAAAACATGTCGTCGAAGTAAGATGCACAAACACCTTGCACGGGAACAATGTAACCACAGGAATTGATCGCGTAGTCCCGGGACCTACGATTTGAGAGGATGACTAAAATTTACAAATTCATAGACTTAGGCATAAAAACATGTCGTCAAAGGGTCATAATGTAAATAATATACTAAACAAACCCGTAAGAGGTACGAACACCTCTCACGGGACCAATGTAACTCGCAGAAATCGATTGAATAGTCACGAGACCAACAATTTGAAAGCATAATCAAAATTGGTGAATTGTTAGAATTAGGTTTAAAAACATGACGTTAAATGATTATAATGTAAAAGATCAACTAAATGGCCTCGTTAGAGACATGAACACCTCGCGGGGAGTAATGTTACCCGTAGGAACTGATCGTGCAGTCACAAGCCCCCTGGGTTAGAGCACAATCAAAATTTGAAAATTGTTCGACTTAGGCTTAAAAAAATGTTGCAAGGGTGAGAATGTAATAAAGCCACTAAACATCCCTGTAAGTGGCATGAACACCTCGTACAGGACAATGTAACTGGCAAGAACCAGCCATGTAGTCACGAGACCCACGATTTGAGAGCATAACCAAAATTTGCAAACTGTTAGACTTATCGCTTAAAACTTTGCCATCATAGGGTGAGAACGTAATACAACCAGAAAATGGCCCCGTAAGAGGCACGAACACCTCACATGGGACCAACGTAACCCGTGTAACCTATCGCCTAGTCATGGAACCATCGATTTGAGAGCACGATCAAAATTTTAAAATTGCTAGACTTCGGCTTAAAAACATCTCGTTAAAGGGTGAGAACATAAAACTCCACTAAACTGACCTGTCAGATGCAATAACACCTCACACAGGACCAATGTAACCCATAGGAACCGACTGCGTAGTCACGGGACCCCCTCTTTGAGAGCATGGCCAAAATTTACAAACTGTTAAACTTAGGCCTAAAAACTTTCACTCAAAGAGTGAGAAAGTAAAACTACCCCTAAACGGCCCCGTAAGAGGAATGAACACCTCGCACGAGAATAATGTAACCCGTAGTAACCGATCGCATAGTCATGGGACCCCCGATTTGAGAGAGTGACCAAAATTTGCAAAATGCTGACTTAGGCTGAAAAGAATGCCGTCAAAGGGTGAAATATAAAAAATCTACTAAACGGCCCCATAGGAGGCATGTACACCTCGCACGGTACCAATATAACCCACATGAATCTACCGCGTAGTCACGGGCCCCCCAGTTTGAGAGTACGACCAACATTTGCTAATTATCACACTTGGGCATAAAAACATTTCATCAAAGGGTAGAACATAAAAAAGCCACTAAACATCCATGTAAAAGTTATGGCCACTCGTACGGGATGAATGTAACCCACAGGAACTGACCATGTAGTCACGGGACCTCCAGGTTTATGGGAATGGCCTATATATGTAAAATGTTAGACTTAGGCTTGAAAATATGTGGTCAAAGAGTGATAATGTAAAATTACCACAAAATAGCCCATAAGACACACGAACACCTCGTACAGGACCAATGTAACCCAGAGGAACCGACCACGTAGTCACGGGACCCCTAGTTTGAGAGGACGACCAAACCTTTCAAACTGTTAGACTTAGGCTTAAAAACATGCCATCAGAGTATGAGAACATAAAATTGACATATAATAAACGGCCCCATAAGAGGCATAAACACCTAGCATGGGACCAATATATCCCGTAGAAACCGATCGAGTAGTCACGACACTCCCAGTTTGAGAGCATGACCAAATTACCAAACTGTTAGTCATAGCCTTAAAAACATGTCGTCAAAGGGTGAGAGCGTAAAACAGCAAAAAAAACCTTCACGTAAGACGCACGAACATTTCGAACGGGACCAATGTAACCTAAAAGAACCAGCCACGTTCTCACGGGACCCCAGTTTGAGAGGATAACCAAAATTTTCACATTGTTATACTTAGGCTTATTTACATGCCGTCAAAGGGTGAGAGTGTAAAACATCCACTATATGGCCTCGTTACAGGAATGGACACCTCACACGGGACCAATGTAACCCATAGAAATCGATCGCGTAGTCACAGGACCCTCGGTTTGATAATACAACCAAAATTGGCAAATTGTTACACATAGGCTAAAAAACATGCAGTCAAAGGGTGCGAACGTAAAATAGCTACAAACATCCCCGTAAGACACATATACACCTCGCACGGGACTAATGTAACCTAAAGGATCCAACCGCATAGTCAGGGGACCCCAGTTTGAGAGGTCAACCAAATTTTCCAACCTATTATACTTAGGCTGAAAAGCATGCCGTTAAAGGATGACAATGTAAAAAATCCACTAAATGGCCCCTTAAGAGGCACGGACATCTCACACGAGACCAATGTAACCTGCAGGAATCTACCGCGTAGTCACTGGCCTGCCCGATTTGAGAGTACGACCAAAATTTGAAATTGTCACACTTAGACTTAAAACATTCCATCAAATGGTAGAACTTAAAAAATCTACTAAACGTCCACCTAAGAGTCACAAAGACCTCGCACGAGATGAATGTAACCCCCAAGAACCGATCGCGTAGTCACGGGTCCCCAGGTTTATGGGCACAGTCAATATATCTAAACTGTTAGACTTAAGCATAAAAGCATGTGGTCAAAGTGTGAGAACATAAAATAACCACAAAACATCCCATAAGACACATGAACACCTCGCACGGGACCAATGTAACCTAGAGGAACCAACCGTTTAGTCAGGAGACCCCTGTTTTGAGAGGACGACCAATTTGCAAACTGTAAGACTTAGGCTTAAAAACATGCCATCAAAGGGTGAGAACGTAAAATAGACATAGACACTAAACGACCCTGTAGGAGGCATAAACACCTTGCACGGGACCAATGTATCCTAAAGAAATCGATCCCGTAGTCACGACACTCCCGATTTGAGAGCATGACCAAAATTGGCAAACTGTTAGACATGGGCTTAAAAACATGTCGTCAAAGGGTGAGAACGTAAAGTAGCAACAAAACGACCCTATAAAAGGGTGAGAACATAAAATATCCATTAAATGGCCCCGTAACATAAATGAACACCTCGTACGGGACCGATGTAACCCATAAAAATCGATCGTGTAGTCACGGGACTCTCGTTTGAGAGTACGACCAAAATTGGCAAACTATTCGACATAGGCTTAAAAACATGATCTCAAAGGGAGAGAACATAAAATAGCCACAAAACGTCCCCGTAAGATGCATGAACTCCTCACATGGGAAAAAAGTAACCCATAAGAACAAACTGCGTAGTCACGAAACTGTCAGTTTGCGAGGACGACCAAAATTGGCAAAGCTGTTAGACTTCGGCTTAAAAACACGCAGTCAAAGGGTAAGAACTTAAAACAGCCACTAAACATCCCCATAGAGGAACGAATACCTCTCTCGGGACCAATTTTACCCACAGAAATTGATCGCATAGTGACGGGACTCCCGGTTTGAGAACACGACCAAAATTGGCAAAGCTGTTAGACATAGGCTTAAAACATGCCATTAAAGGGGGAGAACATAAAATAACCATAAAATCGATCCGTAAGAGGCACTAGCACCTTGCACGTGACCAAATTAACCCATAGGAACCGACCGCATAGTCACGGGGCCTCTAGTTTGAGAGGACAACCAAAATTTTCAAATTGTTTGACTTAGTGTTAAAAACATATCGTCAAAGTGTGAGAACATAAAAAAGCCACTAAACGGTCCCATAAATGTCACGAACACCTTGCAGGAGACCAATGTAACTCGCAAGAACCAGTCAAGTAATCACGGGATCCACTATATGAGAGCATGACCAAATTTTGCAAACTGTTAGACTTAGTTCTTAAAAGCATGCCATCAGAGTGTGAGAATGTAATACAACCAAAAAATGACCCCGTAAGAGGCACGGACACTTCGCACGGGGCTCATGTTACTCGAGGAACCGACCGCGGAGTCACGGGACCCCGGTTTGAAAGCATGGCCAAAATTTGTAAATTACTAAACTTCGACTTACGAACATGTCATCAAAGAATGAGAACGTAAAGACTCCACTAAACAGCCTCGTAAGATGCAAGAACACCTTGCAGGGGAGCAATGTAACCCACAGGAACTGATCGTGTAGTCACGGGACCCCCTATTTGAGAGTATGGCCGAAATTACCAAACCATTAAACTTAGGCCTAAAAAATCCAGTCGAAGGGTGAGGATGTAAAACAACATCTAAATGGCCCTGTCAGGCGAACGAACACCTCGCACGACAACAATGCAACCCGGAGGAACCGATTGCATAGTTACGGGACCCACGATCTGAGAGCACGGCCAAAATTTCCAAATTGTTAGACTTAGGCTTAAAAGCATGTCGTCAAAAGGGTGAAAATGTAAAAAATCAACTAAACAACCCTGTAAGAGGCACGGACACCTCGTACGGGACCAATGTAACCTGTAGGAATCGATCGCGTATTCATGGCCCCCCTGGTTTGAGATTACAAACAAGCTATATAAACTGTTAGACATAGTCTTAAAAACATATTGTCAAAGAGTGAGAACGTAAAATAACAAAAAAAAGGCCCCATATGACACATTAACACCTCGCACGGGACAAATGTGACCCACAGGAACCGACCGCATAGTCACGCGACCCCCGGTTTGAGAGGACGACCATAATTTGCAAATTGTTAGACTTAGGCTTAAAAACATGTCGTCAAAGGGTGAGAGTAGACACTAAACGGCCCCATAATAGGAACAAACACCTCACACGGTACCAATGTGACCCATGGAAACCGATCGGGTAGTCACGGGTACATCGGTTTGAGAGTACGACCAAAATTGGCAAACTGTTAGACATAGGTTTAAAAGCATGCCATCAAAGGGCGAGAACATAAAATTTCCACAAAACGGCCACGTAAGAGACATGAACTCCTCACACGGGATAAATTTAACCCATATAAACAAAGTGCGTAGTCACGGGACCCCCAGTTTGAGAAGACAGACAAAATTTGCAAAATGTTAAACTTAGGCTTAAAAACATGTCGTCAAAGGGTGAAAACATGAAACAGCCACTAAACAACACCCTAAGAAGAACGAATACCTTGTACGGGACCAATCTAACCAGCAAAATCTAATTGCACAATCACAGGACTCTCGATATGAGAGCACGACCAAAATTGGAAAATTGATAGTCATTAGCTTAAAAATAAGTTATCAAAGGGTAAGATCATAAAATAGCCACAAAATGGCCCCGTAAGATGCACGAGACCAATGTAACCCATATGAACCGACTGCGTAGTCAATGGACCCCTGGTTTGAGAGGATGACCAAAATATGCAAAATGTTTGGCTTAGTCTTAAAAAAATGTCGTCAAAGGGAGAGAACGTAAAATAATCACTAAAAGGCTTAGTTAGTGGAACGAACACCTCGGATAAGACCAATGTGACCTGTAGAAATTGATTGCTTAGTCACGGGAACCTCGGTCTGAGAGTACGACCAAAATTGACAAACTGTTAGAATTAGGCTTAAAAATTTGCGGACAAAGGGAGAGAACATAAAATAGACACAAAACCTCCCCGTAAGATGCACGAACTCCTCGCACTAGATCAATGTAACCCACAGGAATTGACCGCACAGTCACGGGACCCCCGATTTGAGAGGAAGACCAAAATTAGCAAATTCTTAGACTTAAGCATAAAAAATGTCGTTAAAGGGTGAGAACGTGAAACATCTACTAAACAACCCCATAAGAGGCACGAACACCTCGCACGGGAGCAATGTAACCTATAAAAACTGACTGCATAGTCACGAGACCCACAATTTGAGAGCACAACCAAAATTTGTGAAATGTTAGACTTAGGCTTAAAACCATGATTTTAAAGGGTGAGAACATAAAATATCTACCAAATGGCGTCATAAGAGACACGAATACCTCGCGCGGGACCAATGTTAACCGCAGGAACTTACCGCATAGTTACGCGACCCCAGGCTTTGGAGAACAATCAAAATTTACAAACTCTTCGGCCTAGGCTTAAAAACATGTCATCAAAGGATGAGGACGTAATAAAGCCACCAAACATTCCCGTAAGTGGCACGAACACCTCGCACGGGACCAATGTACCCCAAAAAATTGATGGCCTAGTTAAGGGACCCTCGATTTGAGAGCATAAATTTTTTTTGTAAACTATTAGACTTAGGGATTAAAAACATGTCGTGGGAGGGTGAGAACTTAAAAAAACCAAAATAAGTCCCCGTAAGATGCACGAACACCTCGCACGGGACCAAGGTAACCCAAGGAACCGATCGCATAGTCACGGGACCCTCGGTTTGAGAGCACGACCAAAATTTATGAATTTTTAAACTTCGGCTTAAAAATATCTTGTCAAAGGGTGAGAATGTAAATACTCCACTAAGAAGCCCCATAATATGCAAGAGCACCTCACATGGGACCAATGTAACCCTCAGGAATTGATCGCATAGTCATGGGATTCCGAGTTTGAGAGGACGACCAAAATTTTCAAAATTTTAAAATTATTCAAAAAAACATGCCCTCAAAGGGTGAGAATGTTAATACTCCACTAAAAAGACCTGTAAGATGCAAGAACACCTCGCACGGGACCAATGTAACTCGCAGGAACCAACCGCGTAGTCACGGGACCCCCTGTTTTAGAGCATGACCAAAATTTGCAAATTGTTAAACTTAGTCTTAATACCATTAAGCCAAAGGGCGAGAACATAAAACAGACACTAAACGGCCTCATAAGAGGCATAAACACTTCGCACAGGACCAATGTATCCCGTAGACACCGATCGTGTAGTCACAGGACTCCCAATTTGAGAGCACTACCAAAATTGGCAAAGTGTTAGACATAAGCTTAAAAACATGTCGTCAAAGGGTTAAAACGTAAAATAGCAACAAAACTGCCTCGTAAGATGCACGAACACCTCGCACTAGTCAAACGTAACCTAAAGGAACTGGTCGCGTAGTGACGGGACCCCAATGTCACCCGCAAAAACTGACTACATAGTCACGAGACCCACAATTTGAGAGCACAACCAAAATTTGCAAACTGTTACACTTAGTCTAAAAAATATGTCGTCAAAGGGTGAGAACATGAAACATCCACTAAACGGCTTAGTAAGAGACACGAACACCTCGCATGGGACCAATGTTATCCGCAGGAACTGACCGCGTAGGCACGGGACCCCTAGTTTTAGAGCACAATTAAAATTTATAAATTGTTTGACTTAGGCTTATAAGATGTTGTCAAAAGGTGAGAACATAATAAATCCAATAAACGGCCCCGTAAGTGGCACAAACACCTTACACGGGTCAAATGTAACCCGTAAGAATTGATCGCGTAGTCACGGGACCCCTGGTTTTAGAGCACAAACAAAATTTGCAAATTGTTCGACCTAGGCTTAAAAACATGTTGTCAAAGGGTGAGAACATAATAAATCCACTAAATGTCCCCGTAAGTGGAATGAACACCTTTCACGGGACCAATGTAACCCGCAAGAACTGAGCACGTAGTCTCGGGACTCTCGATTTGGGAGCTTGACCAAAATTTGCAAAATTTTAGACTTAGGATTAAAAATTGGCCCTCAAAGGGTAAAACTTAAAAATTCAACTAAACGGACACGTAAAAGTCACGAACACCTCGCACGGGTCCAATGTAACCTACATGAGCCGACTGCATAGTCGCGGGAACCAAAGTTTATGGGAATGGCCAAAATATGTAAATTGTTAGACTTACGCTTAAAACGTGTGTTCGAAGAGTGAGAATGTAAAATAACTACAAAATGACCTCATAAGATACACGAACACCTCTCACTGGACCAATATAACCCAAAGGAACCGACTGCTTAGTAATGGGATCCCCGATTTGAGAGGACGACCAAAATTTGCAAATTGTTCAACTTAGGCATAAAATCATGTCGTTAAAGGGGGAGAATGTAAAACATCCACTAAATATGCCCGTAAGAGGCACGAATACCACATACGGGACCAATGTAACCCGTACTTAAGCATAAAAATATATCGTCAAAGGGTGAGAACATAAGACATCCACTAAACAACCCTATAAGAGGCACGAACACCTCGTAAAGGACCAATGTCACCCCCAGAAACCGATCGCATAGTCACGGGACCCCCTGTTTCAGAGCATGACCAAAATTTGCAAATTGTTAAACTTAGTTCGAAAAACATTCAGTCAAAGGGTGAGAACATAAAACATACACTAAACGGCCCCGTAAGAGGAACGAACACCTTGAACAGGACCAATGTATCCCATAGACACCGATCGCGTAGTCATGGGACTCCCGATTTGAGAGCACGACCAAAATTGGCCAAGTGTTAGACATAGGCTTAAACACATGCCGTTAAAGGGTGAGAACGTAAAAGAGACACAAAACTACCCCGTAAGATGCACGAACACCTCGCACTGGACTAATGTAACCTAAAGGAACTGACCGCATAGTCACGGGACCCACGGTTTGAGAGGACCACCAAAATTTGCAAACTGTTAAACTTAGGCTTAAAAACTTGTCGTCAAAGGGTGAGAACGTGAAACAACCACTAAATGGCACGGGACCCTCGGTTTGAGAGTATGATCAAAATTGGCAAAACTGCAAGACATATGCTTAAAAACATGTCATCAAAGGGTCAGAATGTAAAATAGCCGCAAAATGGCCCTGTAAGACGTATGAACTCCTCACACGGGACAGATGTAACACGCAAGAAATGACCATATAGTCACGGGACCCACGGTTTGAGAGAACGACCAAAATTTACAAATTCTTAAACTTATGCCTAAAAACATATCGTCAAAGGGTGAGAATGTAAGACATCCACTAAATAACCCCGTAAGAGGCACGAACACCTTGGTCCCCGCAAAAATCGACTGCATAGCCACAAGTCCAATAATTTTAGAGCACAACAAAAATTTGTGAAATGTTATACTTAGTCCAAAAAATACGCTGTCAAGGGTGAGAATGTAAAACATCCACTAAACGTCTTGGTAAGAGACACGAACACCTCACACAGGACCAATGTTACTCGCACTAACTGACAGCGTAGTCACGGGACCCCTGGTTTTAGAGCACAATAAAAATTTGTAAATTGTTCAACTTAGGCTTAAAAACATGTTGTCAAAGGGTGAGAACATATTAAAGCCAGTAAACGTCCCCGTAAGTGACACGAACACCATACACGAGACAAATATAACTCGCAAGAACTGACAGGGTAGTCACCGGACCCTTTGTTTTAGACCACAATCAAAATTTGAAAACTGTTCGACCTAGGCTAAAAAACATGTTGTCAAAGGGTGAGAACGTAATAAAGACACTAAACGGCCCTGTAAGTGGAACGAACACCTTTCACGGGACCAATGTAACCCGCAAGATCTGACCTCATAGTCACGGGACTCCCGATTTGAGAACACGGCCAAAATTTGCAAATTTTTACACTTAGGCTTAAAAACATACCCTCAAAGGGTAGAAACTTAAAAAATCCACCAAACTGACACGTAAGAGTCATGAACACCTCGCACGGGACCAATATAACCCACAAGACCTGATTGCATAGTCGCGGGACCTAAAGTTTATGGGTGTGGCCAAAATATGTAAACTGTTAAACTTATGCTTAAAAACATGTGTTCAAAGAATGAGAATGTAAAATAACCGCAAATCCCCTCGTAAGATAAACGAACACCTCTCACGAGGTCAATGTAACCCAAAGGAATCGACAGATTAGTCACGGGACCCCGATTTGAGAGGACGACCAAAATTTGCAAATTGTTAAACTTAGGCATAAAAACATATCGTCAAAGGGTGAGAACGTAAGATATCAACTAAAAAATCCCGTAAGGGGCACGAATACCTCTTACGGGACCAATGTAACCCGTAGAAACCGACTGCATAGTCACGAGATCAATAATTTGAGAGCGCAACAAAAAATTTTGAATTGTTAGACTTAGTCTAAAAAGCATGCCGTCAAAGGGTGAGAACGTAATACATCCACTAAACTGCTTGGTAAGAGACACGGATACCTCGCACGGGACCAATGTTACCAGCTGGAACAGACCGCGTAGTCACGGGACCCCTAGTTTTAGAGCACAATCTAAATTTGAAAACTGTTCGACTTCGGCTTAAAAACATGTCGTCAAAGGGTGAGAACGTAATAAAGCCACTAAACGGCCCCGTAAGTGGCACAAACACCTTGCACGGGACCAATGTAACCTGTAAGAACTGATTGGGCACCCATGGGATTCTAGGTTTGAGAGCACGACCAAAATTTTCAAATTTTAGAATTAGGCATAAAAACATGCCGTCAAAGGGTGAGAACGTAAAGTGTCCACTAAACACCTGGCACAGGACCAATGTAACCCATAGGAACCGACCGCATAGTCAAGGGACCCCCTGTTTCAGAACATGACCAAAATGTGCAAATTGTTAAACTTAGCCCTAAAAACATTGAGTCAAAGGGTGAGAATGTAAAATAGACACTAGACGGCCCCGTAAGAGGCACGATAACCTCGAACAGGACCAATGTATCCCATAGACACCGATCGCGTAGTCACGGGACTTCCGGTTTGAGAGCATGACCAAAATTGGCAAAGTGTTACACATATGCTTAAAAACATGAGATCAAAGGGTGAGAACGTAAAATTTCCATAAAACTTCCCCGTAAGACACACGAACACCTCGGACTGGACAAATGTAACCTAAAGTAACTGATTGCGTATTCACGGGACCCACAGTTTGAGAGGACAACCAAAATTTACAAACTGTTAAACTTAGGCTTAAAAACTTGTCGTCAAAGGGTGAGAACGTGAAACAGCCATTAAATGGCACAGGACCCTTGGTTTGAGAGTACGACCAAAATTGGTAAAACTGTTAGACATATGCTTAAAAATATGGCATCAAAGGGCGAGAATGTAAAATAGCCACAAAATGGGCTTGTAAGATGTACGAACTCCGCACATGGGACAAATGTAACCCGCAAGAAATGACCATGTAGTCACGGGACCCACGGCTTGAGAGGACGAACAAAATTTGCAAATTATTGAACTTAGTAATAAAAACATGTCGTCAAAGGGTGAGAGCATAAGACATCCATTAAACAACTCCGCAAGAGGCACGGACACCACGTACGGGACCAATGTCACCCGCAGAAACCGACTGCATAGCCATGAGACCCAAAATTTGAGAGCAGATCCAAATTTTGCAAATTATTATACTTCGTCTAAAAGACACGTAGTCAAAGGGTGAGCATGTAAAACATCCCCTAAATGAATCAGTTAAGAGACACGAACACCTCGCACGGGATCATTGTTACCAGTAAGAACTGATCGCGTAGTCACGGGACCCCTGGTTTTAGAGCATAATCAAAATTTGTAAATTGTTCGACTTAGGCTTAAAAACATGTTGTCAAAGGGTGAGAACTTAGTAAAGACACTAAAAGGCCCCGTAAGTGGCACGAACACCTTACACGGGACAAATGTAACCAACAAGAACTGATCGCGTAGTCACGGGAACCCAAGTTTTAGAGCACAATCAAAATTTGCAAAATGTTAGAATTCGGCATAAAAACATACCGTCAAAGGGTGAGAACATGAAGAGTCACCAAACAGCCCTGTAAGATGAAAGACCACCTCGCACGGGACCAATGTAACCCGCATGAAAGGACCGCATAGTCACGGGATCCAAAGTTTATGGGCATGACCAAACTATGTAAATTTTTAGACTTAGCCTTAAAAAGATGTCGTCCGAGAGTGAGAGTGTAAAATAACCACAAAATGACCTCGTAAGATACACGAACGCCTCGCATGGGGACAATGTAACCCCAAGGAACCGACCGCATAGTCACACGACCCCCGGTGTGAGAGGACGATCCAAATTTGAAAACTATTAGACTTAGGCTTAAAAACTTTCCTTCAAAGGGTGAGAACATAAAATCGACACTAAATGGCCCCGTAAGAAGCACAAACATCTCGCATGGGACCAATGTATCCCATAGAAACCGATCGCGCGGGACTGCCAGTGCGAGAGCATAACCAAAATTGTCCAACTGTTAGATATAGGCTTAAAAACTAGTCGTCAAAGGGTGAGAACATAAAATAGCAAGAAAACATCCCCGAACAAATCGCACGAGACTAATGTAATCTAAAGGAACTAACTTCGTAGTCATGGGACCCCCAGTTTGAGAGGTCAACCAAAATTTGGAAGCTATTAGACTTCGTCTTAATAACATGCCATCAAAGAGTGAAAATGTAAAAAAGGCACTAACCGACCCTTGAAGGGGCACTAAAACCTCGCACGGGACCAATGTAATCCGCATGAACTGATTGCATAGTCACAGGACCGCCAATTGGAGAGCATGGCCAAAATTTTCCAACTGTTAGATTTGGGATTAAAAACATGCTGTCACAGGGTGAGAATGTAAAAAACTACTAGACGACCCCGAAAGAGGCATGAACACCTCGCATTGGACCAATTTAACCCACAGGAACCAACCGCGTAGTCACAAGGACCCTGATTTGAAAACACGGCCAAAATTTGTAAACTGTCACACATGGGATTATAAACATGTCGCCAAAGGGTGAGAACGTAAAACATCCACTAAACGATCCCATAAGAGGAATGAAGACCTCGCACGGGACCAATGTTACCCATAGAAATTCATCGCGTAGTCACAAGACCCTCAATTTGAGAGTACGACCAAAATTAGCAAACTGTTAAACATAGGCTTAAAAACATGTCGTCAAGTGGAGAGAACGTAGAATAAACACAAAACATCCCAGTAAGATGCATGAACTCCTCGTACGACACTAATGTAACCCACAAGAACTGTTCGCGAAGTCACGGGACCCCAGTTTGAGAGGAAGACCAAAATTTGCAAATTCTTAGACTTAGGCATAAAAACATACTGTCAAAGGGTGAGAAGGTAAAATAACTAATAAAAAGCCCCGTAACAGGTGCAGACACCTCGCACGAGACCAATGTAACCCATAAAAACCGACTGCATAGTCTCGAGACCCATAATTTGAGAGCATAACCAAAATGTGTGAACTGTTAGACTTAGGATTCAAAACATGCAGTCAAAGGGTGAGAATGTAAAATATATACTAAACGGCATCGTTATAGACACGAACGCCTCGTACGGGACCAATGTTACCCACAAAAACTAATTGCATAGTCACGGGACCCCTAGTTTTAGAGCATAATCAAATTTTGCAAACTATTTGACATAGGCTTAAAAACATGTCGTCAAAGGGTGCAAACAAAATAAATTCACTAAATGGCCCAGTAAGTGGAACGAACACCTCTCTAGGGACCAATGAAACTCGCAAGAACCGACCACGTAGTCATAAGACCCACGATTTGAGAGCAGTACCAAAATTTACAAACTGTTTGACTTAGGGCTTAAAAACATGCTGTTAGAGGGTGAGGATGTAAAACAACCACAAAACGGCCTCGTAAGAGGCACGAACACCTCGTACGGGACCAATGTAACCTGAGCAATCGAATGTGTAGTCATAGAATCCCTGGTTTGAGAGGACAACCAAAATTTGCAAATTTTTGGACTTAGGCTTAGAAACATGTCGTCAAAGGGTGATAACATAAAGACTCCACTAAAAATCCCCATAAGATGCAAGAACACCTCGCACGAGACCAATGTAACATGCAGGAACCGATCGCGCAGTCACAGAACCCCCTGATTGAGAGCTTGGACAAAATTTGCAAACTGTTAAACATAGGCCTAAAAAATTCAATCAAAGGGTGATAATGTTAACCAATCCATAATTACCCCCGTAAGAAGAATGAACACCTCGCAGGGAACAACGTAACCTGTAAGAACCAGTCTCGTAGTAACGGGACCCCCCCACCTAAGAGCATAACCAAAATTTACAAACTTTTAGATTTATTCTTAAAAGCATGCCGTCAAAGGGTAGAACTTACAAAAGCCACTAAACAGACATGTAAGAGTCACGATCAACTCGCACGGGACTAATGTAACCTACACAAACCGACTGCATAGTCACAAGATCCAAGGTTTATGGGCCCGTCCCAAATATGTAAACTGTTAGACTTAGGCTTAAAAACATGTCGTCAAAAAGTAAGAACGTAAAATAACCACAAAACGGCCCCGTAAGACAGAGGAACGCCTGACACGGGAGCAATGTAACCCACAGTAATCGATTGCGTAGTCATGGGACCCCCTGTTTTGGAGGAGGACCAAAATTTGCAAACTTTTAGACTTATGCTTAAAAACATGTCATAAAAGGGTGAGAACATAAAACAGATAGTAAACGGCCCCTTAAAAAGCATGAACACCTCACACGGGACCAATGTATCAAATAGAAATTGATTGCGTAGTCACGGGACTCCCTGATTAAGAGCACGACCAAGATTGTCAAACTGTTAGACATAGGCTTCAAAACATGTCGTCAAAGGGTGAGAACGGAAAATACACAAAAAACATCCCCATAAGATGCAACAACTCCTCGCACGGGACCAATGTAACCCACGGGAACAAACCGTGTAGTCACCACACCCAGTTTGAGAGGATGACCAAAATTTGCAAATTGTTAGACTTAGGCTTAAAAACAAGCCATCAAAGGGTGAAAACTTCAAACAGACACAAAATTGCCGTGTAAGAGGAATTAATAGCTTGCACAGGACCAATCCAACCCGTACAAATCGATCATATAGTCACGGGACTCCCGATTTGAGAGCACAACCCAAATTGGCAAACTATTTGACATAGGCTTAAAAACATGCCATAATAGGTTGAGAACATAAAATAGCCACAAAAATGGCCCTGTAAGATGCACGAACACCTCACACGGGACCAATGTAACCCATAGGAACTGACTCGTAGTAAAGGGACCCCTGGTTTGAGGAGATGATCAAAATTTGTTAACTATTTGACTTAGGCTTAAACACATGTTGTCAATGGGAGAGAATGTAAAACAGCCACTAAAAGGCACCGTCAGAAGAATGAACACCTCTTATAGGACCAATGTGACCTGCAGAAACCGATCGCATAGACACAAGACCCTTGGTTTGAGAGTACAACCAAAATTGGTAAAACTGTTAGACATAAGCTAAAAAGCATGCCCTTAAAGGGACAGAATGTAAAATAGACACAAAATGTCCCCATAAGATACACGAACTCATCGCACGGGACCAATGTTACCAATCGGAACTGATCGCGTAGTCACGAGACCCCCAATTTGAGAGAACGAACAAAATTTGCAAATTATTTGACTTAGGCCTAAAAATATGTCGTCAAAGGGTGAGAACATAAAGACTCCACTAAACATACCCATAAGATGCAAGAACACCTCGCACAGGACCAACGTATCCCGTAGGAATTGATCGTGTAGTCATGGGACCCCCTGTTTGAGAGCATGGCCAAAATTTGCAAACTATTAAACTTAGGCCTAAAAACATTCAATCAATGGGTGAGAACATAAAACAACCCCTAAACAGCGTCGTAAGAGGAACGAACACCTCGCAGGCGAACAATGTAACACGCAAGAACAGATTACATAGTCACGGAACCCCTGGTCTGAGAGCACAACCAAGCTTTGCAAACTGTTAGACTTAGGCTTAAAAGCATGCCGTCAAAGGGTGAAAATATAAAAAAGCCACTAAACAGCCCCGTAAGAGGCATGAACACTTCACATAGGACAAATGTAAATCACAAAAATCGAGCGCGTAGTCACGGGACCCCCGATTTGAGAGCGCGACTAAACTTTGTAAATTGTCATACTTAGGCTTAAAAACATGTCCTCAAAGGGTAGAACTTAAAAATTCCACTAAACGGACATGTAAGAGTCACAAACACCTCGCACTAGACTAATGTAACCCGCAGGACCCGACCGCTTAGTCATGGGACCCAAAGTTTATGGGCATGACCAAAATATGAAAATTATTAGACTTAGGCTTAAAAACATGTCATCCAAGAGTGAGAACGTTAAATAACCACAAAATGACATCGTAAGATACATGACCGCTTCGCATGGGGCCAATGTAACCCACAGGAACCGACCGCATAGTCATGGGACCCCCGGTTTGAGAGGATGACCCAAATTTGCAAACTATTAGGCTCAGGCTTAAAAACTTTCCTTCAAAGGGTGAGAACATAAAATCGACACTAAATAGCCCCGTAAGAAGCACGAACACCTCACATGGGACCAATGTATCCCATAGAAACCGATCGCGTCATCACGGGAGTCCCAGTTCGAGAGCATGACCAAAATTTCCCAAATGTTAGACATAGGCTTAAAAACTGGTTGTCAAAGGGTGAGAACGTAAAATAGCAAAAAAGGGGCCCCGAACACCTCGCACGAGACTAATGCAATCTAAAGGAACTGACTGCGTAACCATGGGACCCCCAGTTTGAGAGGACAACGAAAATTTGCAAACTGTTAGACTTCGACTTAATAACATGCCGTCAAAGAGTGAAACGTAAAAAAGGCACTAATCGGCCCTTGAAGAGGCATGAGCACCTCGCACGGGGCCAATGTAATCCGCATGAACCGACCGCATTGTAACAGGACCGCCAATTAGAGACGATGGCCAAAATTTTCCAACTGTTAGACTTGGGCTTAAAAACATACCTTCACAGGGTGAGAACGTAAAAAATAACTAGACGACCCCGAAAGAGGCACAAACAGCTCGCAAGGGACCAATGTAACCCACAGGAACCAACCACATAGTCACGAGGACCCTGATTTGAAAGCACGACCAAAATTTGCAGACTGTCACACAAGCGCTTATAAAGATGCCGCCAAAGGTCGAGAACATAAAACATCCACTAAACGACCCCATAAGAGGAATGAGCACCTCGCACGGGACAAATGTAAACGACAAAAATTGATCGCGTAGTCACAGGACCCTCAGTTTGAGAGTACGGCCAAAATTAGCAAACTGTTAAACATAGGCTTGAAAACATATCGTCAAGTGGAGAGAACGTAGAATAAACAAAAAACGTCCTTGTAAGATACACGAACTCCTCGCACGGGACCAATGTAACCCACAAGAACTGATCGCGAAGTCACGGGACACCACTTTGAGAGGAAGACCAAAATTTGCAAATTCTTAGACTTACGCATAAAAACATACCTTCAAAGGGTGAGAAGGTAAAATAACTAATAAAAAGCCTCGTAACAGGTATGAACACCTCGCACGAGACTAATGTACCCCGTAAAAACCGACTGCATAGTCTCGAGACCCACGATTTGAGAGCACAACTAAAGTTTGTAAACTTTTCGACTTAGGCTTAAAAACATGTTATCAAATGGTGAGAATGTAAAATATCTACTAAACGGACTCGTTAGAGACACTAACACCTCACACGGGACCAATGTTACCCGCGGAAACTAACTGCGTAGCCATGGGACCCCTAGTTTTAGAGCACAATAAAAATTTGCAAACTATTTGACTTAAGATTGGAAACATGTCGTCAAAGGGTAAGAACGAAATAAATCCACTAAACGGACTAGTAAGTTGAACGAACACCTCGCACGGCACTAATGAAACCCGCAAGAACCGACCATGTAGTCACAAGACCCCCGATTTGAGAACAGTGCCAAAATTTACAGATTGTTAGACGTATGGCTTAAAAACATGCTGTTAGAGGGTGAGGACGTAAAACAACCACAAAATGGCCCCGTAAGAGGCATGAACACCTCGTACGGGACCAATGTAACCCGAGCAACTGAATGCGTAATCACATAACCTCCGGTTTGAGAGCAAAACAAAATTTTGCAAATTTTTGGACTTAGGCTTAAAAACATGTCGTCAAAGGGTGAGAACATAAAGACTCCACTAAACAGCCCCATAAGAAGCAAGAACACCTCGCACGGGACCAATGTAACATGAAGGAACCGATCACGTAGTCATGGAACCCCCTGATTCAGAGCGTGGACAAAATTTGCAAACTGTTAAACTTAGGCCAAAAAAATTCAATCAAAGGGTGATAACATAAACCAATCCCTAATTGGCCCCGTAAGAGGCATGAACACCTTGCAGGGAAGAATGTTACCCGCAAGAATCGGTCTCGTAGTAACGGGACCCCTGATCTAAGAGCATGACCAAAATTTACAAACTATTAGACTTATGCTTAAAAGCATGCCGTCAAAGGGTATAACTTAAAAAGGCCACTAAATGGACACGTAAGAGTCACGAACTGCTTGCATGGGACCAGTGTAACCTACAGGAATCGACTGCATAGTCACGAGACCCAAGGTTTATGGGCCTGGCCCAAATATGCAAACTGTTAGACTTAGGCTTAAAAACATGCCATCAAAGAGTAATATTGCAAAATAACTAAAAAAATGGCTCCGTAAGACACACGAACGCCTCATACGGGAGCAATGTAACCCACAGGAACCGATTGTGTAGTTATGGGACCCCCAGTTTGAGAGGAGGACCAAAATTTGCAAATTGTTAGACTTATGCTTAAAAAAAGTCATCAAAGGGTGAGAACATAAAATAAATCGTAAACGACCCCTTAAGAAGCACGAACACCGCACACGTGACCAGTGTATCCAATAAAAATCGATTGCGTAGTCACGGGACTCCCAGATGGAGAGCATGACCAAGATTGGAAAACTATTAGACATAGGCTTAAAAACATGCCGTCAAAGGGTGAGAATGTAAAATACACAAAAAAAATCCCCATAAGATGCAACAACTCCTCGCACGGGACCAATGTAACCCACAGGAACAAACTGCGTAATCACCACACCCAGTTTGAGAGGGTGAACAAAATTTGCAAATTGTTAGACTTAGGCTTAAAAACAAGCCGTCAAAGGATGAAAACTTTAAAAAGACACAAAATTTCCTCGTAAGAGGAATGAATACCTTGCACAGGACCAATCCAACCCGCACAAATTGATCATAGAGTCACGGGACTCCCGGTTTGAGAGCACAACCCAAATTGGCAAACTATTAGACATAGACTTAAAAACATGCCATCATAGGTTGAGAACATAAAATAGCTACAAAAACGGCCATGTAAGATGCACGAACACCTCTTACAGAACCAATGTAACCCATAGGAACTGACTCGTAGTTAAGGGACCCCTGGTTTGAGAGGACGACCACAATTTGCAAACTATTTAACTTAGGCTTAAACACATGTTGTCAATGGGTGAGAACGTAAAATAACCACTAAAAGGCACCATTAGAAGAACAACACCTCGTATGGGATCAATGTAACCTGGAGAAACCAATCGCATAGACACGGGACCCTCGGTTTCAGAGTAAAACCAAAATTGGCAAAACTGTTAGACATATGCTAAAAAATATGCCCTTAAAGAGAGATAATGTAAAATAGACACAAAATGTCCTCATAAGATACACGGACTCATCGCACGGGACCAATGTTACTGACCGAAACTGATCGCGTAGTCACAGGACCCCCGATTTGAGAGGACGACCAAAATTTACAAATTCTTTGACTTAGGCATAAAAACATGCCATCGAAGGGTGAGAACTTAAAACATCCACTAAACAGTCCCGTGAGAGGCAGAAAAATCTCGCATGGGACCTATGTAACCCGTAGAAATCGACTGCATAGTTACGAGACTCACGGTTTGAGAGCACAACAAAAATTTGTGAACTATTAGACTTAGGCTTAAAAACATGCCGTCAATGGGTGACAATGTAAAATATCTACTAAAATGCCTCGTAAGAGACACGAATATCTCGCACGGGACCAGTGTTACCCTCAGGAACCGACCACGTAGTCACGGGACCCCTGGTTTTGGAGCACAACCAAGCTTTGCAAACTGTTAGACTTAGGCTTAAAAGCATGCCGTCAAACGGTGAAAATGTATTAAAACCACTGAACGGACCCGTAAGTGTCACGAACGCCTAGCACGGGACCAGTGTAACCCCTAAGAACCGGCCGCATTGCCACAAGACCCCTAGTTTGGGAGCACAACCAAAATTTGTAAACTATTAGACTTAGGGCTTAAAAAAATGTTGACAAAGGGTGAGAACGTAAAACAACCACAAAACAGCCTCGTAAGAGGCACGAACTCCTCGCATGGGACCAATTTAAATCGAGTAACCGACCGCATAGTCATGGGACCCCCAGTTTAAGAGCACTACCAAAATTTGCAAATTGTTAGACTTAGTCTTAAAAATATGTTGTCAAAGGTTCAAAATCTAAATACTGCACTAAATAGCCCCGTAAGATGTAAGAAAAGCTTGCACGGAACTAATGTTACCCACAGGAACCAATCGCGTCGTCACAGGACCCCCTGCTTGAGAGCATGGCCAAAATTTGTAAATTGTTAAACTTAGACCTAAAATAATTTTGTCAAAGGTTGAGAATGTTAAACAACCCCTAAACAACCACATAAGAGGCATGGACACTTCGCACGGGAACAATGTAACCCATAAGAATCGATCGCGTAGTCATGGGACCCCTGATGTGAAAGCATGACCAAAATTTACAAACTGTCAGGCTTAGTCTTACAAGCATGTCGTCAAAGGGTGAAAATGTTAAAAAGCCACTAAATGGCCCCGTAAGTCGCACAAACACCTCGCAGGGGACCAATGTTACCCGCAGGAACCGACAACACATTCACGGGACCCTTGGCTTGAGAGCATGACCAAAATTTACAAACTATCAGATTTAGGCTTTCAAACATGACATTAAAGGGTAGAACTTAAAAAACCCATTAAACGGTCCGGTAAGAGTCAAGAACTTCTCGCACGAGACCAATGTAACCCACAAGAACCGACCGCGTAGTCATAGGACCCCAAGTTTATGGTCACAAAAAAATGTAAAGTGTTAGACTTAGGCTTAAAACCATGTCAACAAAGAGTGAGAGCGTAAATAGACACAAAATGGACCCGTACGACACACGAGAACCTCTCACGGGACCAATGTAACCCACAAGAACTAACCGCGTAGTCACGGATCCCCGATTTGAGATGACGGCCAAAATTTCCAAATTGTTAGGCTTAGTATCAAGAACATTTCGTCAAAGGGTGAGAACGTAAAACAACCACTAAAAGGCCCTGTAAGAGGCACGAACACCTGGCATGGGACCAATGTATCCAGTAAAAATTGATCGTGTAGTCACGGGACTCCCAGTTTGAGAGCACGACCAAAATTGGCAAACTATTAGATAGTCTTAAAAACATATGGAAAAAAGGGTAAGAACGTAAAATAAGCATAAAATGGCGCCATAGGACACACGAACACCTCGCACAGGACCAATGTAACCTAAAGGAATCAACCGTGTAGTCACGGACTCCCAGTTTATGAGGATAACCAAAATTTGCACACTCTTAGACTTATACTTAAAAACATGCCATCAAGGGGTCAGAACATAAACTATACGGTCCTTTAAGAGGAACAAACACCTCGTACGGGACCAATTTAACCCACAAAAAAGGCTGCATAGTCACGGGACACTCGTTTTGAGAGTACGACCGAAATTGGCCAACTATTAGACTTATGCTTAAAAACATGCCGTCAAAGGGTGGGAATGGAAAGTAGCGACAAAATAGCCCCGTAACATGCACGAAATCCTTGCACGGAAAAAATGTAAACCACATGATCCAACTGCTTAGTCGCGGGACCCCGATTTGAGAGGACGACAAAAATTTTCAAATTGCTAGACTTCGGGTTAAAAACATGCCGTCATAGGTTAAGAAAATAACACAACCACTAAACTTCCCCGTAAGAGGCACAAACACCTCACACAGGACCAATATAACCCCTAAAAATCAACTACATAGTCACAGGACCCACGGTTTTAGAGCACGACCAAAATTTGTAAACTGTTATAATTAGGCTTAAAAACATGCAATGAAAGGCAGAGAACATAAAACAAAAGGGCCACCTAATAAACGAATACCTCGAACCGATGCTACATAACCCATACGAACCGGTCGCGTTGTCACGAGACCCCTGGTTTGGGAGCGCAACCAAAATTGTAAACTATTAGACTTAGGCTTAAAAACATGTCAGCAAAGGGTGAGAACGTAATAAAGTCACTAAACGGCCCCGTAAGTGGCACGAACACCTTTCACAAGACAAATGTAACCCGCCAGAACTGACCCTATAGTCACTGGATCCCCGGTTAGAGAGCACGACGAAAGTTTCAAAATTGTTAGACTTATAATTAAAAACATGTCGTCAAAGGGTGAGAATGTAAAACAACCACAAAATTATCCCGTAAGAGGCAGAAACACCTCGTCTGGGACAAATGTAACCCGAGGAACCAACTGCATAGTCATGGGAGCCCCGGTTTGAGAGCATGACCAAATTTTGCAAATTGTTAGAGTTGGCATAAAAATGTGTCGTCAAAGGGTGAGAATGTAAATACTCCACTAAACAGCCCTGTAAGATGCATGAACACCTCGCACAGGACCAACGTAAACCACATGAACCTACTGTATAGTCACGAGAACCCCTATTTGAAGGCATGATCAAAATTTGCAAACTGTTAAACTTCGGCATAAAGACATGCATTCAAAGGGTGAGAACATAAAACAACCACTAAACGGCCCTATAAGAGGCACCAAAACCTTGCACAGGACGAATGTAACCTGCTCAAAATGATCGCGTAGTCTAGGGACCCCCACTTTGATAGAACGACAAATATTTACAAACTATTAAACTTAGGCATAAAAACATGCCATCAAATTGTGAGAATATAAAAGAGCCCCTAAACAACCCTGTTAGAGGCACTAACACCTCGCGCTGGACCAATATAACACGTAGGAATCGATCACGTAGTCACGGGACCCCGATTTGAGAGCACGTTCGAAAATTCCAAATTGTTATACTTTGGCTTAAAAACATGCCATAAAATGATAAAAATGTAAAATGCCACTAAAATGTCCCATAAGAGCCCCGAACACCTCGCATTGTACCAATGTTAGCTGCAAGAACTGATCGCGTAGTCACGACACCCTTGGTTTAAGAGCAGGACTAAAATTTGCAAACTATTAGACCTAGGCTTAAAAATATGCCGTCAAAGGGTGAGAACCTAAAAATCCACTAAACAGCCCCGTAAGAGCTGCGAACACCTTTCACGGGACCAATGTAACCCGCGGGGACCGCCCGCATAGTCACGAGACCCCCAATTTAAGAGCACGACCAAAATTTGAAAACTGTTAGACTTAGACTTAAAAACATGTTTTAAGAGGGTGAGAATGTAAAACAACCACAAAATGGCCCCGTAAGAGGCGCGAACACAATGCACGGGACAAATGTAACTCGGAAGAACTGATCGCATAGTCACGAGACCCCGGTTTGAGAGCCCAACCAAAATTTGCAAATTGTTAGAGTTAGGCTTTAAAACATTCAGTTAAAGGGTGAGAACGTAAAAAAGGCCACAAAATAGCCCGATAAAAGGCACCAAATTTTCGCACAGGAATAATGTAACCCGTAAAAATCGATCGCGTAGTTACAGGACCCCCAATTTGAGAGCACGACCAAAATTTGCAAACTGCTAGACTTAGGCTTAGAAGCATGCCGTTAAAGGGTTAAAACGTAAAAAAAATCTACTAAACGTCCCCGTAAGAGACAAACCCTCGCTCGGGACCATTATAAGCGGCAGGAACCGACAGCGTATTCACGGGACCCCCAATTTGAGAGCACAACTAAAATTTATGAACAGTCAGACGTAGGCTTAAAAACATGCCAACAAAGGGTAGAACTTAAAAAAGCCACTAAATAGGAAGGTAAGAATCATGAACACCTAGCACGAGACCAATGTTACTAGCAAGAACCGATCGCGTAGTCACGAGACCCCAAGTTTACGGGCACGAACAAAATCTATAAACTATTAGACTTAGGCTTAAAAATATCTCGTCAAAGAGTGAGAACGTAAAATAGCCACAAAACAGCCCAGTAAAACGTATGAACAACTCACCCAGTTCCAATGTAACGGGAACTCCCCGCGTAGTCATGCGACCCTTGGTTTGAGACGATAGCCAAAATTTGCAAAATGTTAGACTTAGGCTAAAAAACATGCTGTCAAAGGGTGAGAATGAAAAAAACCACTAAATGGACCGGTAAGAGGCACGAACACCTCACACGGGACCAATGTAACTCACAAAAATTGATCGCATAGTCACGGGACTCTCAGTTTGAAAGCATGTTCAAAATTGTCAAATTGTTGGACATAGGCTTAAAAACATGCCGTCAATGGGTGAGAATGTAAAATAGCCAGAAAATGGCCCTGTAAGACGCACAAACACCTCGCACGGGACCAATGTAACCTAAAGGAATCGACTACATAGTTATGGGACCACCTGTTTGAGATGTCAACCAAAATTTTCAAACTGTTACACTTAGGCTTAAAAACATTCCGTCAAAGGGTGATAACATAAAACACAAACTAAACAGCCCCATAAGAGGAACCAATACGTCGCACGTGACCAATGTAACCCGTAAAAATTGATCACATAGTCACGGGACTCTTGAATTCGGTGCACGACTAAAATTGGCAAACTGTTAGACATAGGCTTAAAAACAGGACATCTAAGGGTGAGAACATAAAATATCCACAAAAATTCCCCATAAGAAGCACAAACACCACACACGGGACCAATATAACCAATAGGAACCGATCGCATAGTCACGGGACCCCCGATTTGAGAGGACTACCAAAATTTTCACATTGTTGGACTTAAGCTTAAAACATGTCGTCAAATGGTGAGAATGTGAAACAACCAGTAAATGGAACCGTAAGAGGAACGGACACATCGCACGGTACCAATGGAACTTACAGAAACCGATCGCGTAGCCACGGGACCTTCGGTTTAAGAGTACGATAAAAATGGGCAAACAGTTACAGATAGGCTGAAAAAATCTCATCAAAGGGTGAGAACGTAGAAAATAGACAAAAAACGTCCTTGTAAGATGCACTAATTCCTCGCACGGGATCAATGTAACCCATATGAACTGACTACGTAGTACCGGGACCCCCGATTTGAGAGGAAGATCAAAATTTGCAATTTCATAAATTTAAATATGAAAACATGTCATCGAAAGGTGATATCATAAAACAACCACTAAACGCCCCCATAAGAGGCATGGATACCTCGCACAGGACCAATGCTACCCTCAAAAACCGACTACATAATCACGAGACCCACAGTTTGAGAGAACGAACAAAATTTGCAAATGTAACACCCCGAATTTTTATGGCTTTTAAATTTAGGGATTTATTAAATTTAATTGAGATAAATTAATTTAATTTTAATCCGGAAAGTTGTTTTAAATATTTACTAGCGTGACATGAGTTGGTAATTATTGGAAATTGTTGAATGTTACTGGATGAGTATAGTAATATATGAGATTTATTTTATAAAAATTGTCAAGTGTGAATAAAATGACAATTATGGAAATTAAGTAGGGACGCGCCTGTGTCGTGTCAGGATTAAATTTTTATTATATAAAGTGAATAAATTATAAGTCACCCGTATGGTCATTTCGAGAGTGCCAAAGTGTCCGAAAGGGTCGAGATAGTCAAAATAATGTACCCGGGGGTTTAGTTTCGGTCTCGGGGCATTTTTAGGCTTAAGTAGTACCCCGGGAGGGCGTTTTGGACATTTCGTAATTATGGGTAATTAAACCCACGAATTTGCTAGGGTCGTATCAGATGGAAAGTGTTGTCTTCTAGGTTTATAATAACCAAAAACTAATGACGGCCATTAGAGAGTAAGAGGAGAAGCTTTCCAAGGTGTTATAGCCCAAGAACTCCTCCGGTTGCACCATCGTCACCGCCAAATGGTAGATCGCGCAACGAGGATCTCAACCACACGAAATTCTTTCGAAAATCAGAACTTTGAATTTTAGGAAAGTATCTATCTTTCTTTAATCAAGTTAATGCATTCTTTTATATTAGTCTAGGGTTGATTAGAATTAGTGTTCTTGAAAGAAAACGGTAATTGGAGACAAAAATTACATGTTGTAGAAGTAAAGATTATAGTCTGGAAATCCATTTCACAAGTAGAGGTTGAACCACGAAATTCCATGGTATTAGTGATAGAAAATCTGGAAAAAGAATGGAAGAAACTAAGTTAAAGAAAAATATTAGGGTTCTTGAGATTTGTATAGATTTTATCCTTTTATTTTGTTATAGTTGATGAAAACTCGCATGTTTTACGTAGGATATTGTTTATTTGGGTATACAACACTTTTAGTATAAGTGGTTGGGAGTTTGGGACTGAAAGATGAGGATTTGGAGGAGTTTGGGGTAAGATTTCCGTAGCTGGGTTTTCTGCAGTTTCGCCATACCTGCTTGATCGATCGATCGAGCCCAGAGCATCGATCGATCGATAGTTAGATCGATCGACTCCCTTTTATCGATCGATCGACCCCTCCTGGAAAACTGCATGTTTGGTTCGTGTTAGCTTAATCCGATGTTATGCGTAGTAAATCTTGATTAGAGTTCCTAGAACATAATGAAACACAAAAAGGACCAGTAGGGTCAAGATAAACCCCGTTAAGTGGGACTTTAATGTGAAGGGAAATAAAGGGTAAACGGGGAGATATTCATACTTAGAAAATTATACGTGCGTTGATTTAATAATCGAAATGTCTAGGAAGTTGGATTAGAAGGTGAGTGAGGGCCTACTGAAATTGTACTTAAGTAAAGAGAATACTTCGAACGACGAGAAGTGAGAGTAGAATAAATTAATTATGAGAATAAAATGAACGAGTCCGTTATACGAGATAATTGAGTAAAATGTGTAATAACGGATAATTATAATTATGGATTGTGAGCGCACCTAATTTAATAATTTGAATGTGAATACATACATATATATATATATATATATATGACGGTGTGATTGTGCATATATTATTTCTGTGTAAAAATCGTACCCGAGCTACTTGCTATCACGGGGGTTTCCGCATCGGAACAGTCTTATCTCGATTGGGCCTTTATGGGGGATAACGACTCGTACCCTAGAAGATAGTATCCTTGATTACAGGTTATCTGAGTGATAGTCAGATGATTCTAAGAGACGTGAGGGTATGTGCTGACCTCTTAGGACTGGGAACTATGCTTTGCCTCCATTTGTATGTGTTTTGTGTTAATACAGTTCGAGTGTGATTTCGAACTAGTATTCCCTTAGTACGAGTGATACGGGGACTTGATAGCAGAGTATGCCAGCACCATAGTTTTTATGTGGGGTGCCATTAGTATATATATATATATATATTATATGAGTGATTGGTATAGATATACTTATTTATGGAAAATTTGCACCATAGACTTTATGTGGGGTGACGTTTGTATATATATGATATGTGTAACTAATATATATGCATATATCTATATGGGAACTTTATACCTTGCATATAAGTAGTTAAGAAATGAATAAATTTTTCACTTCACTATAAGTATTCGAAAACGTTATTACGATATGAAGTTCTTCTAATTAACGTAAGAAATCTTGAAGAGATAGATTTTCTAAAAGTGAATATCATAGCCTTAATTTCACATGATAAGACTTATGGAGAATAAGTTAGAGAGAGATATGAGATTCATTAGTACGGTAGACGTGCACACTAGATGAGAGGTGAGAATTCTCAAGAGAGTGTCGCATACTAATATGATTGTTGCATTAGCGGGTAAGCATTTTAAATACTTGCTAAACTATTTTTAGAACTGTTTTACAATCGGGCTCTGACCCCTTTGCTGTTACCTCTTCTCTCTTGTGTGTGTGTGTATATATATATATATATATATATATATATATATATATATATATATATATATATATATATATATGTATTACAGGTGCCCAGCCACAGGGGCGTCATGCTTAGGATTCTTTGGATGGAACGTGTTGTAGCTTTTGTGGGAGTTGCAGGCCATTGCTTAGACGATTTATTTATTGACTCCACTTCTAGTTCAGTTTTATCCAGTGGGGCATGTGTCGCCCTTTTTCATAATTTAGTTGGTTTTTTCAGAGATTGTAATTCTTTTACTTTCAGTATCTTTACTTCGGGGTTTATTACTGTCAGGATGCTTTCCTTTAGTGTTTTAAAGCTAGGATTTGTTAATGATGGTTATACTCTTGAATGTTCATTTTTATTCTTATACTTAATGTGTAACTCTTAAAATGTTAATGGTCAAAGGTTTTATAATTTAAGTTAATAAAATGGAAACAAGGTTTTAAATGGTTTTTACACTTAGCTTAATTAATCAGGGTGTTTGAATTTGAAAATTTTAATTTGCGACAGTGATGTTAAGAATGAAACAATTGTTCACCTTGATTTTTAATTTAATAAAGGATTGATCGTCCAGTATTTAATTAGGCGGGGTGTCACAGGTGGTATCAGAGCATCAGGTTCTAGTGTCCTTTAGGTTCTGTGTGGCTTATTATGCTTTCAACATTGCTTTGTTTGATATAGAGCCCTATGTTTAGGATTGTCGATTTCTTTAATGAGATTTCGTTATTTTTATATAACGTATATACAATAGTGAATTCTAATTTCGTTCGGATGTGTGGGTGTGACGAGCGATGACGGATGTCAGAAAGAGGACCGTTAAGCGGACATCAGGAGGCAGGGCTCAGTTGAGTTTGTAAAGTATATTCGAGGATGATGAGCGTAGTCGAGGTCACCCCCATTATGGCACGAGAAGCCAAGATTGTAATGGTGACTAAGGTGCAACCATGATTTCCAAATGTTGTTATAGTCGAATGAGGTGCGAGAGTAAACTCACCCAACGTGTTATAAAACGTATAGAGAAACTGTCAGTGGGAATGCTAAAAATGCGGGAATTGTGTGTGTTTTCCAAAGGAGGTAAAGGATCCAAAGGTTTAGATAGAGGACGGAGTGTGGCAAACTGAAAGTGAAAATTTAGAGAAAATTATTTTCTTGGCTGTCGGAACGAAGTTATAATGATGGGAGTTAACAAACAATTTTAGAAGTGGAATGCTATGTCTAGAGGAGAACCTTAGGTACAGTGTTGATCGTATATTCCATCATCAGATGTTCAGGATTTGAAGTGAACATTGTCCTAAACTCATCACAGGAGGACGTGACAGAGGTCCATTTGTGAACATGAATCGTAACCATTAGTGAATTTTGTATCGAAACATGAAGATACAAGTGGAGAAAACGACTCCAAGTGGGAGATCGACTCATAATATTAGTTGATAACACTCAAAGAGGAAATTCTGATGGACGGTCGATTTAGAGGTTGAAAATGTCGTATTTTGTCAATAAAGATGATAATGCTCCTTTGTGTGGGAAGCTAAAAGAATCGAAGAATTTAGTCGAGAATAAGACTGAATACAATGGTGGTGGTGTAGCGCCACAAAGGGGTGTGGATACACATCCGGGAACCCATTTAAATGATTTGGATACTTGAATTCTTACCAAGTGATGGTAAATTCAGTAAGGATTATTATAGACAGTGACATGTTCTTTAGGACCTAAAAGACTAAGGGAATAACCGGGGTAGCCAACAGGAATCGAGTCTACTAAAGTCCGAGAGAAAGACAATCCTAACATGGTTAGTAGGACAGGTGATAAGTAGATTATGTGTTGAGGTATTTTTTGGGAAGTGAAATCGCACGCGATAATATTTTCCAAAGTGAGTAAAAGGACAAGAATATGGTGCCTAGTAAAAGACAACGATTAAAGTAGTTTGTTTTGGTTTGGGCAGACGTGTTACGTCCGGAGACCAATTGTGCAGTCAAGACGATTGGCAAGGTGGAAGTATAGGTTGTATCCTCAGAGGATGAGACGTGTTTATGTGACACGAGCGAGTCACTATACTTTGTTCATTGCTAGATTAGCATGTGAGATGAGTTTAATGAGTATAATTATAAACGTTATTATTATGTGAATATTTTTCCCTAGTGTAGCGGGATTTTTCTTTAGTGCTATCCGCGGTGGATAAATGATTATATTAATAGTGTTATGTACTTTATTAAGGTTACTCGTTGTAGTGATGCGATATGCGAGTATGATATTATCTTTGTTACAACGTTATAAAAATTCTTAGTACGATAGTGGGCAATTATTGCAAGGCTATCGAAGTGGTTGCATTAGTGCAACATGTTTTGTTCTGGCGAGGCTTCACCTGCAAAAAGGTCGGACTCGCACTTATATTATCTATCCTAGAGACTTCGAAGGGGATAGTGGGCTCGAAATATTTGATACCGATGTATGTATGGACTTTACCATTATGATTCAGTATGTAGCAGGTCTACTGGTGAGCGAAAAGATTTAACTCAGTATTATGTTTAGCACTCGGGACTTGGGAATAGGAAGAGTTCATTGTTATATCTATCCTCTATAGATGTGGTAAGTAAGAGTTATACCCCTATTATTAGGGGAAGGGATTTTGAGAATTCCGATTGTATGTATTCGAGGTTTATGGAATGCAATTACCACCAACCAATACTGAACGATAGTACAATTAGTGAAATGTTCTTTGTTAAGTGTAATTACGGGAGGAAATGTAACTTTTCTGTCAAGAGACGGAATAAAGGGGTACATGCTATGGACGGAGGACCTAACGGATTTCGATAACCGACAATGCTAAGTAGTAGTGTATCGGGGGGTTCCTTGTTTGGATTTCACTTTGTGAGACATCCCACGCATGAAACTTAGCGTAAGGTTGGAATTAGGGAGATGTTTGGTCATTAGTTCGTGAGTTCGGTATCTCGGTCGTACTAGGGGTAGGTAATTATATCTATAAGTTAGAAGTTGAATCATGATTTAAGGCCAGTGGAGACGGTTATGTGGTAAAAAATCATTGAAAGTTATCCCCACGAGTTGAGGGGTGGAATGATGATAAAGAGGATTTAAAAATTTTCAATTTCTAGGGTAATTGAGAGTACCCAAGTGTTGTAACCGCGTTCAGAACACAAGGTAAATAAAGAGTTGGGATTATTTTTAGCATGGATTATCTGGAAAGAATTTTTATTATACAAAAGAGATGACTTGTATTTATTTTGATGAATAGAGCATTAGTGATTTATTTTGGTTGTTGTACCTATTTGGGAGAATTGTTGTACTTATCTGAAGAAGTTTGAGATTTGTTGTTCCTCTTTTGTTGTCATGGAATTTGAATGCCCTATTCCTTATATTTTGTTGGATTTAGTTAGTTCCACAAATGAGTAGCGCGCCATTCACTCTCCCAGGGCGGTCGGGGTGTTATAAAATGTGGGCATTTTTGTTAGCTGATGTTAAAATCCTCCGAGTTGAAGGGAAGTGGTAATAGACATGTGGGATATATGTTTGTGGGACTAACATAATGAAGTAAAAGTAGTAGAGTGGATTAAACGTCACATGAGGGGAGATAATCCATACATAAGTGTGCAATTAGAATAACACACCCTAATTTTGATTGGAAGGTTGTGGGAAGCCATTTAAGAAGGGGTATTCATTGAATAGAGTAGAATTTAATTATTATGAAGAACACTCGGAGAGGAGTTGTTATTAGTCAAGTGTGAGAGTGACTTGCGCATACAAAGAGCGATGATGTTAGTATGGTATAAAAGATCCAAAGGTGCGCATCGTGGAGAAACGAGCACGGGTCGGAACTTTCGACATACACCAAGGTAGGAAGGGGAGTATTACGTGCCACTTAGTGTGAGACATTTCAAGAAAAAAATTGATGTTTAACAGGACGTAGTGAGTAGTCTCTTCATGCACCACCCATAGATAATCGGTTGGAAGAGGAAAATGAACCAGAGAATTTTGTGTTTATCGACAATTCCTGAAATTGGAAGAGGTCGGTAAAGTCGGTAAAGTTCTTAGATGAATTACCATCCTCAAAACAAGATCAAGGGTTCATCCGAACATGTGAATTAAGTCGCCCAAGAAGGAAGTGATTGATATTCCTTTGGGGTAGTTTACAATATTAACTAGTGTGCCCCATACTTCTTTTCAAAGGAAGGATCGCGCTAGTACATGGTCCGGCACAGTATTACTTTCTGAATCGAGATGAGATTGGTGAATCCCACTATTTATATGGGATTTCATGAACCAACGGAGATAAGGCTTCATTTTGAGTAGGATGTATCACCCTTAGCCAGGGAATAGGCGCACGGTGATTAAAGATTAGTGGAGCCACGTGAAGGAAATTTTGGAATCTTGGTACGGTGATTTCAGGAGTGCTCTATAGAAGCACTCGTACCTGTTTATCGTGTACGAGGTGCTTATTAAGGTTTTGGTGTGGAAGAAACTCGATTATTCTCCTTCCGTATGTTTAGAGGTGAGTGGATAATCAGAATTTTGGATCGGTCGAGAATAATCCGATAACTATGGTGGAATTCCATGACTGTTTTAGGAGAACAAGAGTGGTCAAATGTTCGTATGGCTTTTCTCAGAATGGGAGTTTTTTATATAAATAAATCTGAGTAGTTGTCATGTAGTGAGGTGTGGCCTGCCAATGATAGTGAGATAATGGAAATTTATAATGTATAAGCGTGACCTATGCGAATGTTGTCGGTTAGGAGCACCATGTGAAGTGTCTTCAATGAGAATCTTAATCAAACTTGTTGTGAGGCAGGGGCTATAGTGATTAGGCTCCTTACTATGTAAATAGTTTGCATACTAAAAAGATACCCAGAATTGTTCTACCAGGTAGGCCTTATTTTCCGAATTTCGGGAAAAAATTCCGTTATTAGGGGGGAAGTATGTAATAACCCGTATTTTTATGGCTTTTAAATTTACGGATTTATTAAATTTAATTGAGATAAATTAATTTAATTTTAATCCGGAAAGTTATTTTAAATATTTACTAGCGTGACAAGAGTTAGTAATTTTTGGAAATTGTTGAATGTTACTGGATGAGTATAGTAATATATGAGATTTATTTTATAAAAATTGTCAAGTGTGAATGAAATGATAATTATGGAAATTAAGTCGGGACGCGCATGTGTCGTGTCAGGACTAAATTTTTATTATATAAAGTGAATAAATTATAAGTCGCCCGTATGGTCATTTCGAGTGCGCCAAAGTGTCCGTAAGGGTCGAAATAGTCAAAATAATGTACTTGGAGGTTTAGTTTGGGTCTCGGGGCATTTTTAGGCTTAAGTAGTACCACGGGAGGGCGTTTTGGACATTTCGTAATTATGGGTAATTAAACCCACGAATTTGGTAGGGTTATATCAGTTGGAAAGTGTTGTCTTCTAGGGTTAGCATAACCAATAACTAATGACGGCCATTGGAGAGCAAGAGGAGAAGCTTTCCAAGGAGTTTTGGGCCAAGAACTCCTCCGGTTGCACCGCCGTCACCGCCAAATGGTAGATCGCGCAACGAGGATCTCAACCACACCAAATTCTTCCGCAAATCAGAACTTTTAATTTCAGGCAGGTATCTATCTTGCTTTAATCAACTTAATGCATTCTTTTATATTAGTCTAGGGTTGATTAGAATTAGTGTTCTTGAAAGAAAACAGTAATTGGAGACAAAGATTACATGTTGTAGAAGTAAAGATTATATTCTGGAAATCCATTTCACATGTAGAGGTTGAACCACGAATTTCCATGGTATTAGTGATAGAAAATCTGGAAAAAGAATGGAAGAAACTAAGTTAAAGAAAAATATTAGGGTTCTTGAGATTTATATAGATTTTACCCTTTTATTTTGTTATAGTTGATGAAAACTCGCATGTTTTACGTAGGATATTGTTTATATGGGTATACAACTCTTGTAGTATAAGTGGTTGGGAGTTTGGGACTGAAACTTGAGGATTTGGAGGACTTTGTGGTAATATTTCTGTAGCTGGGTTTTTTGCAATTTCGCCATAACTGCTTGATCGATCGATAGTTCGATCGATCGACTCCCTTTTATCGATCGATCGACCCCTCCTGGAAAACTGCATTTTGTGTTCGTGTTAGCTTAATCCGATGTTATGCATAGTAAATCTTGATTAGAGTTGCTAGAACATAATGAAACACAAAAAGGACCAATAGGGTCAAGATAAACCCTATTAAGTGGGAATTTAATGTGAAGGGCAATAAAGGGTAAACAGGGAGATATTCATACTTAGAAAATCATACATGCATTGATTTAATAATCAAAATGTCTAGGAAGTTGGATTAGAAGGTGAGTGAAGACCTACTGAAATTGTACTTAAGTAAAGAGAATACTTCGAACGACGAGAAGTGAGAGTAGAATAAATTAATTACGGGAATAAAATGAACGAGCCCGTTATACGAGATAATTGAGTAAAATGTGTAATAACGGATAATTATAATTATGGATCGTGAGTGCACCTAATTTAATAATGTGAATGTGAATACATACATACATACATACATATATATATATGACGGTGTGATTGTGCATATATTATTTCTGTGTAAAAATCGTACCCGAGCTACTTGCTATCACCGGGGTTTCCGCGTCGGAAGAGTCTTATCTCGATTGGGCCTTTATGGGGGATAGCGACTCGTACCCTAGAAGATAGTATCCTTGATTACAGGTTATCTGAGTGATAGTCAGATGGTTCTAAGAGACGTGAGGGTATGTGATGACCTCTTAGGACTGGGAACTATGCTTCGCCTCCATTTGTATGTGTTTTGTGTTAATACAGTTCGAGAGTGATTCCAAACCAGTATTCCCTTAGTACGAGTGATACGGGGACTTGATAGCGGAGTATGCCAACACCATAGTTTTTATATGGGGTGCCGTTAGTATATATATATTATATGAGTGATTGGTATATATATACTTATTAATGGAAACTTTGCACCATAGACTTTATGTGGGGTGCCGTTTGTATATATATGATATGTGTAACTAATATATATACGTATATCTATATATGAACTTTATACCGTGCATATAAGTAGTTAAGAAATGAATAAATGTTTCACTTCACTATAAGTATTCGAAAACGTTATAACGATACATAGTTATTCTAATTAACATAAGAAATCTTGAAGAGATAGATTTTCTAGAAGTGAATATCATAACATTAAATTCACATGATAAGACTTATGGAGAATAAGTTAGAGAGAGATACGATATTCATTAGTACGGTAGATGTGCACACTAGATGAGAGCCGAGAATTCTCAAGAGAGTGTCGCATACTAATATGATTGTTTCATTAGCGGGTAAGCATTTTAAATACTTGCTAAACTATTTTTAGAACTGTTTTACAATCGGGCTCTGACCCATTTGCTGTCACCTCTTCTCTCTTGTGTGTATATATATATATATATATATATTAAAAGTTCCCGGCCATAGGGGCATCATGCTTAGGATTCTTTGTATGGAACATGTTGTAGCTTTTGTGGGAGTTGTAGGCCATTACTTAGACTATTTCTTTATTGACTCCACTTCTAGTTCAGTTTTATCCAGTGGAGCATGTGTCGCCCTTTTTCATCATTTAGTTGGTTTTGTCAGAGATTGTAATTCTTTTACTTTCAGTATCTTTACTTCGGGATTTATTACTGTCAGGATGTTTTCCTTTAGTGTTTTAAAGTTGGGATTTGTTATTGATGGTTATACTCTTGAATGTTCATTTTTATTCTTATACTTAATGTGTAACTCTTAAAATGTTAATGGTCAAAGGTTTTATAATTTAAGTTAATAAAATGGAAATAAGGTTTTAAATGGTTTTGACACTTAACTTACTTAATCAGGGTGTTTGAATTTGAAAATTTTAATTTGCGACAGTGATGCTAAGAACGAACCAATTGTTCACCTTGATTTTTAATTTAATAATGGATTGATCACCCGGTATTTAATTAGGCGGGGTGTCGCGGCAAACTATTAGACATTGGCTTAAAAACATGTCGTGAAAGTGTGAGAGCATAAAATATCTACTAAAGGACCTCGTAAGATACACGAACACCTCGCACGGGACCAAAGTTACCCGCAGGAGCAGACCACATAGTCACGGGACCCCTGGTTTTAGAGCACAATCAAAATTTGCAAATTATTAGACTTAGGCTTAAAAAATGTCGTCAAAGGGTGAGAACGTAAAACAACCACAAAATGGCCGTGTAATGGGCGCAATCACCTCACACGGGGCCAGTTTAACCTGAGGAACCGACCGCGTAGTCATGGGACCCCATGTTTGAGAGCACAACCAAAATTTGCAAATTTTTAGACATATGCTTAAAAACATACTATCAAAGGGTGAGAACGTAAAAACTCCACTAAACAGCCCCGTAAGATGAAAGAACACATCGCATGGGATCAATGTTACCAGCACGAACCGACCGCGTAATCACGGGACCCCCATTTGAGATAATGGGAAAAATTTGCAAACTATGAAACTTACACCTAAAAACATTAAGTCAAAGGGTGAGAACATAAAATAGACCCTAAATGACCCAATAAGAGGCACAAACACCTCGCAGGGGAAGAAGGTAACCCGCCAAAACCAATCATGTAATCATGGGAGCCCCAATTTGAAAGCACGATCAAAATTTGCAGATAGTTGGACTTATGCTAAAAAGCATGTCGTCAAAGGGTTAAAACGTACAAAATCAACTAAACATCCCCACAAGAGGCATGAAAACCTCTCACGGGACCAATGTATCCCCTAGGAACCGACCGCGTAGTCACGGGACCCCCGATTTGAGAGAACGACCAAAATAATCAAAATTGTCAAACTTAGGCTTAAAAATAAGCCGTCAAAGGGTAGAACTTAAAAAAGGCACTAAACATCCACATAAGAGTTATGAACACCTCGCACGGGACCAATGTTACCAGTAAGAACTGACCGCGTAGTCACGGGACCCCAGGTCTATGGGCACTACCAAAATATGTAAACTATTAGACTTAGGTTGTAAACTATGTCGTCAACGAGTGAGAATGTAAAATACCAACAAAACAGTCCCATAAGATGCATGAACACCTCGCATAGGACTAATGTAACCCACAAGCACCAACCACATAGTCATGGGACCCCGATTTTAGAGGATGACCAAAATTTGCAAACTGTTAGACATAGGCTTAACAACAGGCCATCAAAGGGTGAGAACATAAAATAACCACTAAACGGCCCCGTAAGAGACACTAACACCTCGCATGGGACCAATGAATCCCACAAAAATCGATCGCGTACTCCCGGGACTCCCAGTTTGAGAGCACGACAAAAATTGTGAAACTATTAGACATACGATTAAAAATATGTCCTCAATGGTGATAACGTAAAATAGCCACACAATAGCCCCGTAAGATGCACGAACACCTCGCACGGGACCAATGTAACAAAAAGGAACTGGCTACGTAGTCACGGGATCCCTGATTTGAGATGATAACCAAAATTTGCAAACTATTAGACTTAGCCTTAAAAACATGACATCAAAGTGTGAGAACATAAAACAGTCACTGAATGACCACGTAAGAGGTATGAACACCTCGTATGGGACTAATGTAACCCCTAAAAATTGATCGCATAGTCATCGGACCCTTGATTTGAGAATACAACTAAACTTGGTAAACTATTTGACTTAATCTTAAAAACATTTCGTCAAAGGGTGCGAATATAAAATTGCCACAAAATGGCCTCATTAGACGCACGAAATCCTCGCACGGGAAAAATGTATCCCACATGAACGAACTGTGCAGTCACGGTACTCTTGATTTAAGAGGATGACCGAAATTCGCAAATTATTAGACTTAGGCTTAGAGACATGCTATCAAAGGGTGTGAATGCAAAATGGCCACTGAAAGGCCCCATAGGAGGCATGAACAGCTAGCATAGGACCAATATAACTCCATAGAAACTAACAGCACAGTCACGAGACCAACGGTTTGAGAGCACGACCAAAATTTTCAAACAATTGGACTTAGGCTTAAAAACATGCGGGAAAAGGTTGAGAAAGTAAATTATCCACTAAACGGCCTCGTAAAAGGAACAAACACCTCGCACGCGACCAATATAACTCGCAACAACCCACTGCGTATTCACGGGACCCCCAATTTGAGAGCACGACCAAAATTTGCAAACTGGAAGACTTAGGCTTAAAAACAGGTCATCAAAGGGTAGAACTTAAAAATTCACTAAACGCCACGTAAGAGTCACGAACACCTCGCACGGGACGAATGTAACTCACCGGAATCGACCATGTAGTTACGGGACCCGAGGTTTATGGCCACAACCAAAACATGTAAATTATATGACTTAGGCTTAAAAACATGTCGTCAAAGAGTGAGAATGTAAATAGCCACAAAATGTCCCTATAAGATGCACGAACACCACGCACGGGACCAATGTAACCCACAGGAACTGATCGCGTTGTCACAGGACCCCGAGTTTGAGAGAAAAATAAAAATTTACAAATAGTTAGACTTATTCTTTAAAACATGTCGTCAAAGGGTGAGAACGTAAAATAACCACTAAACGGCCTATAAGAGGCACGAACACCTCAGACAGAACCAATATATCCCATAGAAACCGATCATGTAGTCACGAGACTCCCAATTAGAGAGCATAACCAAAATTGGCAAACTTTTAGACATAGGCTTAAAAACATGTCGTCAAAGGGTGAGAATGTAAAATAGCCACAAAACGGTCCCGTAAGATGCACAAACACCTTGCACGGGACAAATGTAACCATAAGGAACTGACCATAGTCACAGGACCCCCGATTTGAGAAGACAACCAAAATTTCCAAATTGTTAGACTTGGCCTTAAAAACATGACGTCAAAGGGTGAGAATGTAAAACAACCACTAAACGGCCTCGTAAGAGGAACGAACGCCTCACATGGAACCATTGTAACCGCCAAAAACCAATCATGTAGTCACGGGACCCTTGATTTAAAAATACGACCAAAATTGGCAAAACCATTAGCCTTAGACTTAAAAACATGCCTTCAAAGCGTGAAAATGTAAAATAGCCATAAAACGTCCCCATAAGACGTACAAAATCCTCGCACGGGAAAAATGTAAACCATAGGAACCAACTGCGTATTCATGGGACCCCCAATTTGAGAGGACGACCAAAATTTGCAAATTATTAGACTTGGGTTTACAAATATGTTGTCAAAGGGTGAGAGAGTAAAGCATCCATTAAACGGCCCCGTAAGAGGAACAAACAACTCGAAGGAGACCAATGTAACACGTAAAAACATACTGCATAGTCACAGGACCCACAATCTGATAGCCCAACCAAAAATTTTAAAATGTTAGAATCAGGCTTAAAAACATGCCACCAAAGGATGAGAACGCAAACTATCCACTAAACGGCCCCATAAGAGGCATGAACACCTCATACGGGACCAATCTAACCCGTAAGGACTGACCGCGTAGTCATCGGACCACAATCCAAATCTGCAAACTATTAGACTTAGGTTTAAAAACATATCATCAAAGGTTAGTAACATTATAAATCCACTGAACGACCTTGTAACTACCACGAACACCTCGCACGGGATCATTGTTACCAGGAAGAATCGACCACATAGTCTAGGGACCCCCGATTTGAGAGCACGATCAAAATTTATAAATTATTAGACTTGGGGCTTAAAAAAATATCGTGAAAGGGTGAGAATGTAAAATAACACCAAAACTGCCCCGTCAAAGTCACGAACACCTATCATGGGACCAATGTAACCCAAGGAACCGACTCCGTAGTCACGGGACCCCCAGTTTGAGAGCACGATCAAAATTTTCAAATTATTAGACTTAGGCTTAAATAGATTTCGTCCAAGGGTGAGAACATAAAGACTCGACTAAACGGTCCGTAAAAGGAATGAACACCTCGCACGGGTCCAATGTAACCCGCAGGAACCGACTACATAGTCACAAAACCCTCGGTTCGAGAACACGCCCAACATTTGCAAACTGTCAGACTTAGGATTAAAAACATGTCGTCAAAGAGTGGAACTTACAAAATCCACTAAACGCCACATAAGAGTCACAAACACCTCGCGCGGGACCAATGTAACGTAAAGGAACCGACCGCGTAGTCATTGAACCCCCGGTTTGAAAAGATAACCAAAATTTTCAAATTGTTAGACTTTGGCTTAAAAACATGACGTCTCGGGGTGAGAACATAAAACAGCCACTAAACGACCCCGTAAGAGGAACGAACTCCTCGTACGGGACCAATGTAACCCCCTAAAACCGATCGCATAGTCACGGGACCCTCATTTTGAGAATATGACAAAAATTCTCAAACTAATAGACATAGGCTTAAAAAGAATTCCTTTAAAGGTAGAGAATTTAAAATAGCGACAAAACGACCCCATAATATGCACAATATCCTCTCACGGGAAAAATGTAAACCAAAGGAACCAACTGTGTAGTGATAGGAGCCCAGATTTGAGAGGACAACAAAAATTTGCAAATTATTAGACTTAAGCTTAAAAACATGCACTGGAAGGGTGAGAAGGTAAACAACCACTAAATAGCCCTCTAAGAGGCATGAACACCTCGCATGGGACAAATGTAACTCGCAAAAACTGACTGCATAGTCACGAGCCCCACAGTTTGAGAGCAAAACCAAAATTTGCAAACTTTTAGACTTGGGGTTAAGAAAAAGTCATCAAAGGATGAAAAAATAAAATATCCACTAAACGTCCCTGTACGAGGCATGACCACCTCGTATAGAATAAATGTAACCCGCAAGAATCAACCGTTTAGTCATAGGACCGCAGGTTTCAGAGCACCATCAAAATCTATAAACTGTTAGACTTAGGCTTGAAAACATGTTGTCAAAGTGTGAGAACATAATAAAGCCAATAAACGGCCCCATAACTGGCACGAACACTCGCACGGGACCAATGTTACCCGCAAGAATCGACCGCGTAGTCACGGGACCCCTGATTTGAGAGAACGACCAAAATTTGTAAACTATTAGACTTAGGGTTTAAAAACATGTCGTTAAAGGGTGAGAATGTAAAACAACCCCAAAAGGGTCCCATCAGAGGTACGAACACCTCTCACAGGACCAATGTAACCCAAGGAACCGACCATATAGTCATGGGACCCCCGGTTTGAGAGCACGATCAAAATTTTCAAATTGTTAGACTTAGTCTTAAAAACATATTGTCAAAGGGTGAGAACGTAAAGACTCCACTAAACAACCCCATAAGATGCACAAACACCTCGTACAATAAAAGTAGAACCTGAAGGAACTGCCCATGTAGGCACGGGACCTCCGATTTGAGAGCATGGCCAAAATTTGTAAACTGTTAAACTTAGGCCTAAAAACATGATGTCCAAGGGTTAGAATGTAAAACATACCCTAAATGTGCATGTAGGACGCATGAACACCTCGCATGAGAACAATTTAACTCGCAGGAATCGATCGCGTAGTCACGGGACCCTTGGTTTGAGAGCACGATCAAAATTTGTGAATTGTTAGACTTAGGCTTAAAAGCATGTTGTCAAAGGGTGAGATTGTTAAAAACCCACTAAACCACCCCGTAAGAGGCATGGACATCTCACACGAAATCGACGTAACTCGAGGAACCGACTGTGTAGCCCCAGGATCCCTGACTTGAGAGCATGACCAAAATTTGTAAATTCTTAGACTTTGGCTTGAAAATGTCCCGTCAAAGGGTGAGAACGTAAATAATCCATTAAATAGCCCCGTAAGTTGCACGAGCACCTCGCAGAGTACAAATATATCCTGCATGAACAAATCGCATTGTCACGGAATCCCCGGTTTGAGAGCATGACCAAAATTTGCAAAATTTTAAACTTAGCTATAAAAACATGTCGTCAAAGGGTGAGAACATAAAATAATCCTTAAATATCCACGTAAGAGGCACGAACACCATGCATGGGACCAATGTAACCCGTAGGAACCGACAGCATAGTTAGAGGACCTAGGCCTGAGAGCATGACCAATATTTATACTTAGACTTAAAAACATGCCATAAAATGGTAAGAACGTAAAACTCCACTAAACTGTCAAGTAAGAGGCACGAACACCTCGCACGGAACCAATGTAACCCGAAAGAATCGACGCCTTAGTAATGGGACCCCCGGTTTGAGAGCACGACCAAAATTTGCAAACTATTATACTTAGGCTTAAAACATGTTGTCAAACAGTGAGAACATAAAAAATCCACTAAACTGCCCCAAAAGAGGTACGAACACCTCGCACGGGACCAATGTAACCCGCAGGAACCGACCGCATAGTCACGGGACCCCCGATTTAAGAGCACAACCAAAATTTGAAAAATATTAGACTTACGCTTAAAAACATATCATTAAAGGGTGAGAACATAAAACAGCCACAAAATGGCCCCGTAAGAGACCCGAACACCTCGTATGGGACAAATGTAACCCGCGGGAACCGACTATATAGTCACGGCACACCCGATTTGAGAGCACGAGAAAAATTTGCAAATTGTTAGATTTAGGCTTAAAAACATGTCGTGAAAGGGTGAGAACGTGAAAAGGGCACAAAACTACCCCGTAAGAGGTACAAACATCGTGCACGGGACAAATGAAACCCCCAAGAACCGATCGCATAGTCACAGGACCCCCAGTTTGAGAACACAACAAAAATTTGTAATCTTTTTGACATAGGCTTAAAAACTTGTCATCAAAGGGTAAGAAGATAAACCAACCACTAAACGACCCCATAAGAGGTCAGGAAACCTCGCACGGGGCGAATGTAACCCGCGGAATTGATGGCATAACACGGGACCCCCGGTTTGAGAGCACGACCAAAATTAGTAAAATGTGAGACTTGTGCTTTAAAAGAAGCCGTGAAAGGGTGATAATTTAACACAGCGACAAAATGGCTCCGTAAGAGGCACTAACACCTCGCACGGGATCAATGTAACCCACAGGAACTGATCGCATTTTTTTAGAGCACGACCAAAAATTGCAAACTATTAGCCTTGGGCTTATGAACATTCTGGGTACCTCATTTAACTATCATGGCCCAGATGAGTAGCCCAATTAAGCCTGATCTAAGATAAGGGAAAATCCAGCCCAGAGTCTAAGGTCTAGTATATAAATAATTCAGTTATGACCCATTCATCCCCTAAAATCTCTCAAGAGACATTCTAGGGATTATGGGCTAATGTGGAGGTGCCCAAACCCCCACTCTCTGAAAATTACATGCATATATGGAACCCCAAGCCCGAGTCAAAACGGATGCAATTGTAAACACTCCCTTAGAGTAAAGAGATATATAATACAATGAGCACCACCGTGGATGTAGGCCATTTTTCCGAACGATGTATATCTTGTGTTGTGTGTGATTGTAGTTATTTTGTGTTCTTTATTTTTTCTAGTGATCGCATTTGCTTATCATTTGTGTTGATATTTATTGTCACCACAATTGGCTCCATCTGTGGAAACCGATTGTCCTTCTTTTAAAAAAGCCTTCACCGACAAGAATCTATAATGTCTGGTCACAACAGTAACGCACCTCAAGAAGGGGATATTCAAGAGCAACCCATTCCTCGAAGGGCTAGATCTGAAGTTCGACTCTCAAACCCAAGGGCTTTCCCAGAGAGATAGGCCTCAGAATAAAGCCAGGGACTAGCTAGGTCCAGGCTAGTTTCCAGGATGATCGACGCCTATGAGGCTAGGCTCCAAGAGCAAGAGTAAACTAATCATAAGCTGGAAACCAAGAACACTTGCCTCAAGAGAAGACTGGAAAAGATGGAAAGATAACTCCATTGCAGCACAAGGCAACGTCACTATTGCACTCCTAGCCCTCAGGTGAGCAAATCTCGCACCCGGGGAGGGATCCCAAGACGTGGACCTCAAAAAATTAAGGGAGACATGTTATATGATGACTTATCCGAACAACAACAATTAGCTCTCCATTATAAGAGCCCAAGCTGAGGAGACGACGACATGAAAAATTTGGTCCGAAGAGAAATGGACTAACATCCAGCACATTGGGGTGCTAGGTTGACCAGAGAGATAGCCATGCAAGCTCTCAGGACCCAGATGAAATCCCCTTTCTCAAAGGAGATAAAGGAAGAAGAAGCCCCTAAGAAGTTCGCGATGCCTAGATTCAAGATCTACGATGGAAAAACTGATCCTATCAACCATGTCAGGTAGTATAGGCAGGCCATGACCCTTTGGAATCACAAGGACGCATTGATGTGCAAGATCTTTCCATTTAGCTTACACGACGTGGCCAAAATTGGTTCAAGAGACTACATCACATATCCATAAGGAGATTCGAGTCCCTAGCAGAGCTCTTACCATCTCACTTCATTACCAATAGCTCCCACCCAAAGAGGATGTATACTTTGTTGACTATAAAGAAAAAGCCTCAGGAGATCCTCAGAGACTACGTGAAAAGGTACAGAGAACTATTCAACGAGGTCGAGGACTACTCAGAGAAGGTCGACGTCGCGTCCTTTAAGATTGTCTTTCCCAGTTCTTTCCTTACACCAGTCCCTCACTAAGAAGGAGGCCATGACCATTGACAACTTAATGGCACGTATTGAAAAATATGCCAAAGTTGAGGACCTGACTCATCTCAGTGCAGGGGAAAATAGTCGCGCCAAGTTTCCGGGCAAGGGCAGCGATAAAAATGGGAATCAAAATAAAGGAAATAAGAATGGGGGCAAGAGCGGCCCCAAGAATGGCAACAAGAGTGATGCGTTAAAAGCATTTCAAGAAGTAAACACAATTTTTAAAGAACCGATCTACAAGATTCTGATGAATATCAAGGAAGAATCATTCGTTAAGTGGCCCAGGACGACAGGTGGATACCCCTCAAAGAGGAATAAGGCACTGAGATGTGCTTCCCATGCAAAGCCCTCAAGTCTCACCTTCAAGAGTTAGCTCAAAGTGTACACTTAAGAAAATTTGTGGAAAAGAAGGCAGAGAAGTCACTGCCAATGGAGATCAGAGGCCTAACAACGTGCTCGCGAAAGACGTTTTCCATGAGTTTTAAGTTATTCATGGGGCATTAGACCTAATGAAGATTCATGGAAACACAGCTCGGATGGAAGTTAAAATGCTTATAGCGGTAATGCATGCTTTTCAAATCGATCCAGCCAAAACACAGGCAAGAAAGCGTTGGTGAGCAGAGGACGTAGACTACAGCAAGCATATTGTGTTCATGGGTGAAGACCTAGTGGAGTAAGGACCCCAAATTATGATTCATTGATCATTACACTTAGGATAGCTAACTATGACGTCGACAGGTTGCTCATCGACCAATGTAACTCATCCAAAGTAATGTACCTGGACCGATTCAGAAAGTTGAAGTTAAGTATCAAGAAGCCACCATTCCTCTAGTTATCTTCGCTGGAAAAACAACCATTCCTTTGGGAAAGATTATACTGCCAGTAAGGGAAGGAAACATATCCAAAATGATTGAATTCTGGTGGTCGATATTGACTCACCCAACCAGGCGATCCTTGGTAGAGGATGGTTGCACGTGAAGAAGGTCGTCCCCCCTAACTACCATCATAAATTCAAATGTGTGACTGAGCGAGGAGTGGTGGAGATCCATGGAGATCATGCGATGGTGAAAAAGTATTTCATATCATCCATCCATCCCAAGCCAAAGAAGAAGGTTGAAAAAGCTATAAGCAAGGACAGGAGCAGGAGAGGGTGATGCCTTCCAAATAGCAACTAAGATATGGGAAACCAAGAGTGGAGGAGACTAGGCACCTCCCCTCTGAAAGAGTCGTCGAGGACCTGAAAGAAGTCACAACCAGTAGCAGTTCAAGCGAAAGAAAGTTCTTGATTGGAACCTCACTCACCGGCCGTGAAAAGAGGGAATTGGTTACCCAAATTCGAAGTAACCTCGATGTCTTTGCATGGGAGCCTTACGAGTTACCCGGGATTGATACAAACATCACTTGTCATCGACTGCACGTCGACCCAGCATTCAAGCCAGCTCCAAAGAAAGCTCGTCGTACTGCTTCAAAAAAAGCCAAAGCAGTGGAGAAGGAAGCTGAAAAACCACTGGACGTGGAATCCATACGAGAAGTCCAGTTCCCCAAATGGCTATCAAACCCAATGGTTGTCCCTAAGAGCAATGGAAAGTGTAGAGTCTGCATCTATTTCACTGATCTCAACAAGGCATGCCCTAAGGATAACTTCCCTCTCCCAAAGATTGATCAACTAGTGGATGCCACTGCAACACATGAAAGGACGAGCTTCCTGGACGCATAGTCCGGGTATCACCAGATGCCTCTATACGAGCCAGTTTAAGACAAAACAACATTCAAAACCACAGTTGGGTTATATTGCTACAAGGTTATGCCCTTTGGGCTAAAAAATGCAGGAGCAACCTACCAGCGACTGGTCACCTAAATGTTCAAAGATCTAATGGGAAGCACCATGGAAGTTTACATCAATAATATGCTCATAAAGAGCAAGATTAAGGAAGACCACCTCTCTGAACCATCAAGAATCTTCAAAATCCTCAGAAAATATCGAATGAAGCTCAACGCAAGTAAGTGTTCCTTCGGTGTCTAGTCAGGAAAATTCCTTGGGTACTTCGTCAGCAAGAGAGGTATTGAGGCCAACCTAGACGAAATTGATGCTATTAATAGGTTGAAGCCCCCCGTATGTTAAGAGACATGCATAAGCCCACATGGATGCTCGTCGCGCTGAATCGATTCATCTCAAAGTCATCTCAAAGGTGCCAACCATTCTTCCAATTATTGAAGAAAAGTAAAGATGTGGAGTGGAATGAGGATTGCTTGAGGGAATTAGAGGAGATAAAACCTAACCTCATCACAGTACCCTTACTCAGAATACCTCAAGAGAATGATTCTCTATACCTATACCTCATAGTATCCAGTCATGTTATAAGTTCTGCACTAGTATGCGAAAAAATGGGGATCCAGTACCCAGTCTATTATGAGAGCAAAACTCTCTTGGTCACCGAACAACAGTACCTACCTCTAGGAAAGCTAGCCTTTGCGCTAGTGGTAGACTCAAGGAAATTGAAACATTACTTTGAAGCCCACTCCATCATCAAGCTAACATCCCACCCTCTTAAAGAAGTCCTGAGAAAATCAGACATGTCAGGTAGACTATCAAAGTAATCAATCGAGCTTGGGCGATTTGACATTTAGTTCCAGCCAAGGAATGCCATCAAGGGGAAGGTACTTGTCGACTTCATCGCAGAGTTTATAGGTGAACATCCTTACGAACAAATCCAAACTATTCATCAGAAGGAAATTCCCTTGGCATCAGGCGTCTAGAGACTATACATTGACGGTGCCTCCAATTCCAAAGGGGTGGGAGTACGCATCGTGCTGATTACCCCTAAAGATGTAATCCTCGAGAAAGGAATCAGGCTTGGATTTAAAGCCTCCAATAACGAAGAGGAATATGAAGCACTGATCGCAGGCCTTCAGAAAGCACGAGCATCTCAAGCAAAGTAACTCCAAGTGTTCAACGACTCAGAGTTGGTATCCAACCAGATAAGTGGTGATTTCAATGCTAGAGATAAGAGGATGGTAGCCTACCTCGCCATGGCAAAGAAATTGATGGCCAACTTTGAACAAGTCAGCATCCTATAGTTTCCCAGAGGACAAAATAGCCACGCTGATGCCTAGCAGCCTTAAGCTTAGCGATCGATTTTGACTTGAAGAGAACAATTCTGATTGACTTCCTCACCCATCCAAGTATCAACCAGATCGCCAAACTGCCGAACTTGGTACATGTTCTCTAGATTAAGACAAACCCTAATTGGATGGACCCCTTAAGGGATTATTTGAAGGATAGACCGCTACTAGACGATAAGAAGACTGCTCATTAGATAAGAGTCAAAGCTACTCGCTTTCACTTATCTTCTGAGGAAAAGGTGTACAAGAGATCTTTCACTGGTCCTTACCTCCAATGCGTTCATCCAAAGGACGTCAAGAAAGTTCTGCACGAACTCCATGAGGGAATCTATGGAAGTCACATTGGGGGCAGGTCGCTAGCTTTTCGAGTAATAAAAGAAGGCCACTGGTGTTCGTACATGCTGAGAGACGCTGGAATATATTCTCGTAAATGCAAAAAATGTCAACTTCACGGTCCTATGGTTCACCAGCCAGTCAGTGACCTAAAGTCACTAACCATCCCGTGGACTTTCGCCCAATGGGGAATGGACATTGTAGGCCCTCTTCCTACCGCAGTTGGTAATCGTAAGTATTTGTTAGTCGCAACAAACTACTTCACCAAATATATAGAGTCAGAGCCGCTAGCAAACATTAGAGACGCGAACATGATAAGATTCATATAGAGGAACATTTTCACCCACTTTGTGATCCCCAAGACCATCATCACTGACAATGGAACACAATTTAAAAGTGGACGCTTCCAGGGTTTCTATAGTGACCACGGGATCAGGCACTACTTCAGCTCTATGGCATATCCTCAAAGCAACGGACATGCTGAAGCTTCTAATAAAATAGTAATCGATGGATTAAAGGAGCGCTTCGAGAGAGACAAGGGGTCATAGGTAAACGAACTACCCCACATCCTATGGGCTTAACGCACTACCCCACGAAAAATAACTGGAGAGACACCATTCGTACTAACGTACAGGATGGAAGCAATTATCCCCTTGCAAGATGGCCTCCCTACCATGAGATCTACCCTAGTCGACTAAGGCTAGAACGATGAAGCTTTGATCGTTGAACTTGACCTAGAAAAAGAACGAAGAGAGTTGGCTCTAGCGAAACTATCATATTATCAGTAAAAGCTAGCGAGGCACTATAACAAGAAGGTTAATTTAAGAGCATTCCGGGTTGGGGACTACGTCATAAGCAAAGTCCCTGGCAGTGCTATACAACCATCGGATGGTAAGTTAGGACAAAACTGGGAGGGTCCATTCAACGTGATAAGAGATGACCTATAAGGAGCCAATCACTTAGAAACGCTGAAGGGCAGGGAGATACTTAGAGCTTGGAATGCAGCCAATTTGAAGAAATTCTACTTTTAGTTTTTTTTTAACTCAATGTTGAACTTTTCGAATCATTTCTGATTAATAAAGATTTGTTTGACAGTGGCATTCTAATAGGTGTTGATTTTTCTCTCTACATTGTAATTCATGCACCCTTTTCCAAGTCACAGGCTCCCCTCTCAAACTAAGATCGTGAGAGACTTATTATAGCAGAGTCATTATGAATGGCCCTCCTTAAGCATTCGTCAATGACCACGAATGACCTCGCAGCTTTCCCCTGGAAAAATATGAAGCCCTGCAGGGGGCCCTTAGGTAACACGACCATCCCAGGTTGGTCACCAACATTATTTGGCTTGAAAATCATACTCGGATAGAACATTTGATACTAGGTCTATCCTCATCATTGCCTCACTTAGTCTTAAGGAAGTGTGATGACACAACCTAAAAGGTAATGTAAGGCAGAATGGTAATCTAAAAAGCATATTGGACTGGGGGGATACTCACTCAACAACTAACTCTGCCTAAATCAAATCTTGTCGGTTGAAAGGGACCAAGACAACTGAACAAGAGATCAGTGAAGTAAAGAATAACACAACATATGTTTAGTCGGTGAATCACCCAAAACATAACCAGCTAATTACATCATTACATATACAAGGAGTTACATATGCCAAGTAAATTAAATCCTAATGGTAACTAGGTCGTTGAGAAATATAATCAGCCACTCGCACCCTTCGGCCATTATCTGGGTGAGGAGTAAATTCCTCCTCGACTTTGTCTAAATTTGGCTCTACGAGATGCCTTGGGATTGCATCTATGGGAACCCACCGATTGTCCCTTCTGAACGGATTCGGCATCAAAGTTGAGGGGGAGATCTCATACCGGTTCCAAAGGACAGAGTTCCTAGGAACCTATAACTCCCTGAAAGAACTCAACCACCCTCTTAAGAAAGATAACTCTTAACCTACCTTAACTTCGTCTGAGCATCGGCCAACACTAGTCATAACCATCAGCCCACACCTTCCGAGGACCTTTCTTGAACAAATTCCTCAACAAGTTAACGTCTCTTTGAAGATCTGCAGCTATCATGTACGCCTTCCGAACATCACCTAAAATCTCGACAATCTCCCTAGCTGAGCCACAATCATCAATACCATCTCGCGGCCCAGTCGATGAAGAGGAGCCACGTAAAACTTGAGGGGCAATGCTAGGCGAATTCTCCTTAAGTCATGAGACTTATCTCCTTAGAGCATAATTTCCTTGTTGAAGTACCTCTCCAACTTGATTAACCTCGAAGGCATCCATAAGCTTAGCCTTCAGAGCATCCACTTCTTTTTTAATAGAAGCATTGACCTCCTCTATCTAATTAAGCCTATGTTTCAACTTGGAAATAAGATCTGACTAGTCCTTATAGTCTTGATTCCTCGACCTAAGAGACTTTCAGATCCTTACAAAGTCACGGAAAACTCAATTGCTCGCATCAGGACCAAGTATTTTCCCTACTTGAGAGGTAGTAGGAATATATTCCTCAACATCGATGAGTTACAAACCATATAAGCATTAAAGAGCTAATAAATTAGTACGCAGAAGGGAACAAAATTTTATTTCATTAAAAGGAAGTTCAAGTACATCAACAAAAGAAAGAAAAAAAACAGAAAGAAAAGAAATACAATTGTTCCTAAAAAAACTAGCTGGCGACCTCAGTCTGCTTTAAGGATGTTAGTTACTTTCCCTTATCCACGACATCTCCAGATACGCCTCCCTCAGATGGAGTAGCCACCATCCCCTGCTCTAGGAGATCATCAACAGTAGTGGTCAGGATAGATGGGACACCTTCATTTGCAGCAGGAGGAGGCACCTCATCCATAATAGGCTTGGGACCAAGGTCGTGCTCGTTAAAGAGGGGGGAATCAACATCCACCTCAACAACGAGCAAGGCCTTATCCCAACCCTTCTTGAAGTTGAGACGGCTAATATAGCCAATCTGAGCCTCATCATCCTCAGCCACATCCAACTTCTTCACCTTCTCAATAAGAACCTTATTCTCCTCAACCACCACTAGCTTGCTCGTATAGACCAAGTCATAAGACTACCTATGCTCCTCGAGCTCCTTGGTCATTGCCTCTTTTGCCTTATTATCCTTAGACAAGGAAAGGTCAGAAGACTTCTGAGAAGCATTGACATCCTTCAAACTCGCCTCCAACTCAGTATTCTTCCTCGCCAGCTCATCGCGACAGCGATAGAGGATGGTTAAGTTGGACGCAAACTGCAGAAAGAAAAGGAACATTAGTGAATGAGACATTAAGAGAAGAAATGTGAGAATAAAGAAGTAAGAAGAGACTTACCAAGGCTAGACCCTGGCTTGCCTTCAGGGCTAACTAGTTTTTCCATATACTTGATAACTTCTGGCGATCAGCGGGTATGACTGCTCTCTCAAGCACCGTCGGAGCTAGTTGAGGAGAGAGAGCAACAGAATCCCCCTACACTAAGGCCGAAATATTCACCAAATATTTCCCCTCCTTAGTCCTCACCTCTTATCTCCTCCTTTCCTCTTCTCTCTCTTTATTCTTTCTTCCTTCTCACTTCCTCCTTTTTCTTATCCTCTTCCTTCTTCCTCACCAACGCCTCTTCTTTCCTCTTCCTCTCTTGCTAATGAGGTACAGTCTGGGAGCCAGTGGAAGTATCCCCACTCCCAGACTTTTGATTCTTCAACTTGTGAGTAAGCGCGACATTGTCTTTATCATCTTCATAGATTAATTTTTTTCTAGGAGGAGTTATAGTTTTCTCGCTGGAGCTATCTGAATCTTCTAAGTCCTCCGAAACCTCTAAACCCTCCTCCGAACTGGAAGATTATTCTCCGCTTGAGCTCTCCTAACTATAATCACCTTCAGCTCCACTCCTATCATCTCCCTCACTCTCTTCACCAGAGCTGCTTTCCTCCTCATCTAATTAAATTGAGTCAGCAGCATAGCTGAGCAATACTATCAACAGGATGGGCGATGAAGCTGGACTCGATGATCTTGTACTCCAAAAGCAATGCAGCTGATCGCGGATGCTCACCGTTAGCTATGTATTCCCTGATCTGCCAAGCCTTGACCAGTTTAGCAGCTCGAATCTCATGAAGAGCAGGTTCTGAGTTATTTGTCTTTGCTGAAAGAGGAAAAGAGGAAAATATAAGAAAGATAGTATAGTAATAGAAAATCATTGAGGAAAACAAAAGCTAAGCCTACCTATGTATTACTCCCCATAAAAGGGAATCATAGGTCCCCTGTACCTCACCCCTTAAGTTTGGGGAGGGAATTGCTAGTTCCTGGGAATAAACCCCTCTTACCAATAGTCCTTGTGGGAATCAAGTATATTGACTACAAATACCCTATCAAGACTCCTAGCTTTCAGATAGAGGAGACCAGAGCTTGTTCGAGAGAAGGAATAGCATTAACAAATTTCAGCAAGACCTAGATTGGTGCCATAGAGATGATTGATTCTATGTACACCATTGAAAATCTTCCAAACATTTGGAGAGCACTGTGGAGGAACTATATAGAAATAACTAAAGAAATGCAAAAATAAGCAATTTGGGGGAAAGTCAGACCCCCCCTGGGACAACAGAAGAACATGTATCCAATGACCGTCCTTAATATCTCTAACATTATGAGGAACAGGGGATCATTTAATGTCCACCCAGTTTGGAATATTGTAAAACTTCCTAAACTCAACTATCGACTTATTGCCTATTCTTGGCATGAGACAAGAAAAACCCTAGCAGCGATAATGAATAAATTCCAATAAAAAAAGAAAGGAGAAGCAGTTTAAAGAACTAACGAAGTGAGAATAAGATTGAGACGATGAAAAGTCACAAGCAAAGAAGATGGGAAGATAAGGAAGAGATTGAAGACGAAAGAAGAAACTTGGAGATGAGAAAATGCAGTAAGATGCTGAGGATATCTTGAGAATTCAAAAGTTTGTGAAACGACACAAGAAATGGCATCTACAAAATAAGTTTAAACCCTGTCAATCATGACGCATAGAGAACGAAGAAAATCTATCGCCTGAATCTACTCAAGAAAGACTCCTTGATCCCCAAAGTGATACTCAATTCAGAAAAATGCCATTAAGGCTATTATTTAAAATTATTGAGACCAAATTGTGAACCAAAATTTTTAGGGAAATTATGGGTACCTCGTTTAACTATCCTAGCAAAAATGAGTAGCCGAATTAAGCTAAATCCAAGATAAGGGAAAGTCTGGCCCAAAGTCTAAGGTCTCGTACATAATTAATTCAGTTACGACCCATTCAACACCTAAAATCTCTTAAGAGATATTCTATGGATTATGGGCTAATGTGGAGGTGCCCAACACCACCACTCTCCAAAAATTACATGCATATATTGAACCCCCATCCCGGGGCAAAAGAATCACAATTGTAAACACTCCCCTGGAGTAAAGAGAAGTATAATACAGAGAGCACCACCGTGGATGTCGGCTATTTTATCGAACCACGTATATCTTGTGTTGTGTGTGATTGCAGTTAATTTTTGTTCTTTATTTTTTTCTGGTGATGGCATTTGCTTATCATTTCTTTTGAGATTTATTGCCACCACAAACATGTATTCAAAGATGAGAACGTAAAAAAAACACAAAACGGCCCCATAAGAGGCACAAACATCTCGTATGGGACCAATGTAGCCCGCATGAATTGATCGCGTAATCACGGTACCCACGGTTTGAGAGCACGACCAAAATTTGCAAAATGTTAGACTTAGGCTTGAAAACATGTCGTCAAAGGGTGAGAAAGTATAAAAGCCACTAGACAGCCCCTTAAGAAGGGTGAGAAAGTAAAAAAATCCATTAAATGTCCCCATGAGAGGCAAGAACATCTCGTATGAGACCAATGTAACTCGAGGAACCGATCGCGTAGTCACGGGACCCCCGGTTTGAGAGCACAACCAAAATTTGCAAATTGTTAGACTTAGACTTGAAAATATGTTGTCAAAGGGTGAGAACATAATGAATCCACTAAACAGCCCTGTAAGGTGCATGAACACCTCGTACAGTACCATTGTAATCATTGGGAACCGACCGTGTAGTCACGGGACCCCTGATTTGAGTGCACGGCCAAAATTTTCAAATTGTTTGACTTTGGCTTGAAAATATGCCATCAAAGGGTGAGAACATAAAGAATCCACTATATAGCCTTACAAGGCACATGAACACCTCCCACGGTACTAATGTAACCCTCAGGTCGATCACATAGTAACGGGACCCCCAGTTTGAGAGCACAACCAAAATTCACAAACTGTTAAACTTAGGCTTAAAAACATTGCATCAAAGGGTGAGAACGTAAAACATTCCCTACACAGCCACATAAGCGGTACAAACACCTCCCATGGGACAAATGTAACCAATAGGAACCGATCGCATAGTCACTGAAACCCGGTGTTGAGATCATGAACAAAAATTTCAAATTATTAGAGGTAGACTAAAAAAAATGCCATAAAACTGTAAGAATATAAAAACCAACTAAACGGCCCCGTAAGAGGCACGAACACCTTGCACAGGACCAATGTAACCCGCAAGAACCGACTGGGTAATCACGGGACCCTCGATTTGAGATTACAACCAAAATTTATAAACAATTAGACTTAGGCTTAGAAATATGTCGTCAGAGGGTGAGAGCACAAAAAAGCCACTAAACGGCCCCATAAGAGGCACGGAGACCTTGCATGGGACCAATGTAGATAGTAGGAATCGACCACATATTCATGGGACCCCCAGTTTGAGGGCATGACCAAAATTTGCAAACTGATAGACTTAGGCTTAAAAACACGTCGTCAAGGGGTAGTACTCAAAAATCCACTTAACGGCCACATAAGAGGCCTGAATACCTCGAACGGAAACAATTTAACCTACAGGAACCGACTACGTAGTCAGGAGATCCCCGGTTTATGAGCATGAACAAAATTTATAAAATGTTAGACTTAGGCTTAAAAACACGCCACCAAAGGCTGAAAAGGTAAAAAAGCCACTAAACGGCTTCGTAAGAGGCAGGAATACCTCGTACAGAACCAATGTAACCCCCATAAATCGATCGCATAGTCATAGGACCCCCGGTTTGAGAGCACGGCCAAAATTACCAAACTGTTAGACTTCGGCTTAATAACACATCGTCAAAGACTGAGAACGTAAAAACCCCACTAAACGGGACCAATGTAACCCCATAAACCGACCGCGAAGTGACGGGACCCCCAGTTTGAGAGTGTGACTGATCGAGTGGAAAAACCGAGCGTTCGTGTAATACGCTAGTCGTTGTTATCGGCTTCCAATCTCAATACAAAAAAAAACTAAACTTGTAACTACACTTCTTAAGGAGTATAGTGGCGAGTCTGGGTATCGAATCCACAGGGAATGGTTTATAGAATTTAATTGATTTATTACTTCTAGAGAAAAAATGAAAAAGATGATGATGGTTGACAAGGGGAAATAAGTTGGAACAAATTTATAAAACTAATTAAAATGAATGAGGAAATAGGTTGGAATACAATTCCCCAATCCCTAGCAATTACCCATTAGAATACTAGAATTGTAAATTATAAATTTGAATGAATCCAGTCTTTATAGATCCTAAGCATTACATATATGAGGTTCAAGCCCGCATCATATGAAATCAAAGATAAATATAAAGCGGTGCTAAATAATTACACGCACATCATATTCTTAAATATCCCAAGTACCTAGGGCAAGAGAGATTAAAAGATCTAGGATGATTGTGAACTTATCTTACAAGATTCTTTCAAATTTAAATTTAAATTCTATTTCTTACATAGATAAATTACATCGGGATGGGTTCATGCATCCCAACCCTTAAAAATTAGCTAAACATGATGAAAACAAAAGAAAACTCTAACACACATTGTTAACAATTTGCAAAACAATTGAGAATTGAATGGAAAAATAAAATAGAGAATAGAAATTGATACTTGTATTTAGCAAGAGGAGAAAGAGATTAATTTGAATCCAGCAAAACTTCTTCTTCAAACTTACAACTAGAGTTTATGAAAACTTCTACCAAAGAAAACTACAATCTAACTTTCTCTCCCTAATCCTACTCCTACCCTCTAGAATTTGACTCCCTCCCTCTAGAATTCTACTCCCTCTGAAAATGAGGTAGGGCTTTGTCTTTTATAGAACCAAGTTGCACGAATTTGGCATCAAATTTCGCTTGTGGCACAAGTTTTCCAAGAGTTGCACTGCATTAAATGCATAATTAATGACAGAAATCCGCACATCCAGACTCTTCATTATCGCGCAACTTTAAAACATCGTAACTTCTTCACCGTAGCGCGGATTGAGGTGCCGTTTTTTCCAGTATTCTTTTAATTTAGAGCTCTTAAACTTTCTAGTTGGCCCCACCTCCGGACTAAGGCTGAAAAATTACGAAAATGCCCTTCAACTCTCCATTTCTTGGTTTCTTTCACTGTTTTGAGTTCTCCTTCGCACTAACTTGCGTGAAATACCTGTAAAACAGATGAGAAATATACAAAACATGAAATACTTGCCAAAAAAGGTTAGTATCATAAATAAGAGACAAATCCCAAATATTTACACTACACGGGATCATAAAAATACCGCAATTAAGGGAATAAATGTGAAGAATATATGCCTAATCACACTCCCTAACTTAGAACTTTGCGCTTCCCGAGCAATGTAAATGAAATTAGCCAAAATTTTACTCTTGAAAATTCTTTTATTAAAATAAAATTCCACTTTCGTAGGCAAGCGATTGCATTTAGCGTATGCAACAAGCCTTTAAACCCCTAGGTTACCCTAGTAGGACGAGTTTTGTCTCGTGAGGGTTTGCAGTGAATACACCCACAAAATTCTTTATTGACTCAAATAAATATCAAAATACTTAAAAATTGTACAATTTAAAATTTTCGAAAAATAATCACCATAAATTCATATTCAACTGTCTCAAACCGTAGTGTGTGTGTGCGAAGCCAAAAATTGAACCTCAAATTTCCACCGATTGAGCATTACGTTACTTTCCGAAAATTCGTTTTGATTTCAACTTCTCATGGATTGCACTCACAAACGAATCACTTGAATTGTGGCTATTTTCTCTCGGTATGCATGATATAAAGAGAAAATATAATGGACACAAATTCATGCATACAAAATTGAAAAGAAGGAAATATATGGTGAAAAATCTCATCAGAGGAATACAATTATTAGGAAATGGGAACATCACCTCTAATTCACACCATTTTAATCTCTTATATTATCTTTTTATATCTTAGCTCTCCACGTAGTAATTAATTTCGCCATTCGAACTCAGTTAGGACTTTTTGGGTTAAAAAGTGTAAAGGGTAAAAATGGGAATGGATGGAATGTTCGGAATTGGAAAATGTCCTTATGATGTCCATTAGTGTTTTTTCGGGCATTTGCTCATTTTCTCTTTCTTTTTCTATTTTCATTTTTTTTTCTTGCTATTTTTGTTGAGCATATCTATTTTTTTTCTGCTTGCCCCTTTTTGTTGCACAATTTGGACTTACTTGATGAATTTTCTCAATTTTCACAATTCTAGGCTATTTGGGTTTTTCGGGTTATCAAACGAAAAGATAAATTTTATTTGGCTCAACTTGGGTTGCAAAGGGATAATTTTTCACAACTTTTTTATGGCTAATATTTTTGGGTTTAAACAAACGAGGGCCTACTTCATTGTCCGAATTGCTAATCACATTACTATATGCATCTCGAGATTAATTAAGTTTAGAGATATATTTAGCATGAATTTCGAGACAACATTTCACACATTTCCCATAACCGATCAAAACAAAGGATTGAGATCATCAACGACTTATTAAAACGCTGAAAAGAACTTTGAGTTAATCATAAACTCGGATTGATTTAAAAACTCATAAAAAATTGAAAGGCTCGAAATCTCACTGGGTTGGACTAATCTCCACACTTATTCGTTAAGTCGTCAATTTTCTTTCAATTTCCATCTTTGGTCAATTTTGGCTTAGTGCATTATGATTGTTAACAATTTGAGACTTTAAATAGAATAAAGGTGATATTTTTGAAAATTTTAAATTCCAATTTTTATTTATTTTGAACAAAAATATTTTTGGCTTTGTTCAAAAATTTTCAATTTTTTTTTTCTAAAAAAAATCACACTTGGAAAGAACATGTGATCGAATCAATGAATCTAAACAATAAATGGGAAGAATATCCTACACCCCCTAACTTAAATGTTGTATTGTCCTCAATGCAAATCAAGAACACAACATAAAGAGAGGAAAAGAAAGATAATACCCAAATGTAGTGATCCTCGATGAGTACGAGTCCATTGAATCTACGAAACAAGTTAGAACCAAGAATAACAAAAAGAATAACAAAAACTTTAACTAATGACACTACACTATTAAAAACGGAAAGAAAAAGAAAAATAAAAAAAAAACTAATTATGTACAACCTACGATTTTAACTTCTAATAACTGATATAGTAGAAGTCGAAAAATTTGAGGGTCCACCCAAAATACAATATGACTTTGAGGGATTAATGGTGTACCCTCACTAGAGAGCATGCCTCCCGAAAAGTAAGAATTCCGTTTGAAAAACGGAAGGCATGTGTGAGATGGAGAAAATGAACCATCACCAATTAAAAAATTTAACGGGGTGATGGGGAGTTTGGGTGCTAAGTACAATTGAGATCCAAGAAAAATATAATCACCTCCCAAAGATTTTTCAAGTAGTATGGGGAAAGGGGCACACAAAAAGGAACATTCCATATTAGTAAACAATTCTAGCAAAGTGTCTTTGTCTGTAAAAGGTGTAAACGTTTTAGAATTTTCAACCGACTCATAGGAATCTAGCGGTACTTCTAATGGTTCAATAACCGTGAACGAAAATGGTGATGAAATAAACTCAATCTCAAGTGATTCATCATCACTTGGAGATTGAATTTCAAGGGAGCAAGACTCACTTTCAATGAGATGTTCTTCAAAAATTTGAGGTGACACGCAAGTCTCAACCTCCTCTTTGTTTTCCAAAATAGAACGCACATCATCGCAAAGTGCGACCATTTCCTTCACAAGACCATAATCGATATTCTTTTGGCTTTGGGTGGAAAGAAAATCCAGTACTCTTTTGGTTAGAAAAAGCGTGTATTCTTCCAAAGTATGATCCCTTAGCTCTAAAACCTCGGATTCCTCTTTTGGTTGAAAACCTTTTATAGTTTCACAAATATCGGAAGAAAAATCTTCATTGGATTCCCCAAAATGATTTTTTTTCGATATTCGTTTTCAAGATTTTCATACACAACATTTAGAAAGGCCTCACCCATGGTAATAGGTCGAGGCACGGATTCTTGAGAATATTTAATATAAATTTATCTCCTATATTCATTTCAAGCCTTTCATACTCCAGAGTTATAACGGCCTCACCAATGGTAATAGGTCGAGCCGCGGAGTCTTGAGAATAAAAAGTTTGAAAACGATTACCATATGAACCATTATAATTACCGAACTCACCATGAAAAGACATGATTACCGAATAGTATGTAAATGGAAATTCGAGTACAAAGGTGTGCGATTAAGGATTCAACGTTTCTTGGCGCTCAATTGTGCAAGGCTACAAAAAAAGTTAAAAAAAATCTTTTGAAATAGTAAATCAATTATAATCTATAACAAAACATTCCCCGGCAACGGTGCCATTTTGATCGAGTGGAAAAACCGAGCGTTCGTGTAATACGCTAGTCGTTGTTATCGGCTTCCAATCTCAATACAAAAAAAAAACTAAACTTGTAACTACACTTCTTAAGGAGTATAGTGGCGAGTCTGGGTATCGAATCCACAGGGAATGGTTTATAGAATTTAATTGATTTATTACTTCTGGATAAAAAATGAAAAAGATGATGATGGTTGACAAGGGGAAATAAGTTGGAACAAATTTATAAAACTAATTAAAATGAATGAGGAAATAGGTTGGAATACAATTCCCCAATCCCTAGCAATTACCCATTAGAATACTAGAATTGTAAATTATAAATTTGAATGAATCCAATCTTTATAGATCCTAAGCATTACATATATGAGGTTCAAGCCCGCATCATATGAAATCAAAGATAAATATAAAGCGGTGCTAAATAATTACACGCACATCATATTCTTAAATATCCCAAGTACCTAGGGCAAGAGAGATTAAAAGATCTAGGATGATTGTGAACTTATCTTACAAGATTCTTTCAAATTTAAATTTAAATTCTATTTCCTACATAGATAAATTACATCGGGATGGGTTCATGCATCCCAACCCTTAAAAATTAGCTAAACATGATGAAAACAAAAGAAAACTCTAACAAACATTGTTAACAATTTGCAAAACAATTGAGAATTGAATGGAAAAATAAAATAGAGAATAGAAATTGATACTTGTATTTAGCAAGAGGAGAAAGAGATTAATTTGAATCCAGCAAAACTTCTTCTTCAAACTTACAACTAGAGTTTATGAAAACTTCTACCAAAGAAAACTACAATCTAACTTTCTCTCCCTAATCCTACTCCTACCCTCTAGAATTTGACTCCCTCCCTCTAGAATTCTACTCCCTCTGAAAATGAGGTAGGGCTTTGTCTTTTATAGCACCAAGTTTCACGAATTTGGCATCAAATTTCGCTTGTGGCACAAGTTTTCCAAGAGTTGCACTGCATTAAATGCATAATTAATGACAGAAATCCGCACATCCAGACTCTTCATTATCGCGCAACTTTAAAACATCGTAACTTCTTCACCGTAGCGCGGATTGAGGTGCCGTTTTTTCCAGTATTCTTGTAATTTAGAGCTCTTCAACTTTCTAGTTGGCCCCACCTCCGGACTAAGGCTGAAAAATTACGAAAATGCCGTTCAACTCTCCATTTCTTGGTTTCTTTCACTGTTTTGAGTTCTCCTTCGCACTAACTTGCGTGAAATACCTGTAAAACACATGAGAAATACACAAAATATGAAATACTTGCCAAAAAAAGGTTAGTAGCATAAATAAGAGACAAATACCTGATATTTACACTACACAGGATCATAAAAATACCGCAATTAAGGGGATAAATGTGAAGAATATATGCCTAATCAGTGACCAAAAATTACAAACTCTTAAACTTAGTTTTAAAAATATACCGGCAAAGGGTGATATGGTGAAAAAGTCATTAAACACTTCTATAAGAGTCAGGAAGACCTCGCACGTGACAACGTAACCTGCAAGAATCGACCTCATACTCACGGGACCCTCGATTTGAGAGCAAGACCAAAATTTGAACACTATTAGACATAAACTTAAAAAAATGTTGTCAATGGGTGAGAACGTAAAATAGCCACAAAAACTTCCTCGTAAGAGGGACGAACACCTCGCATTGGACCAATAAAACTCCCAGGCAACGAGCGCGTTGTCATGACACCCCTAGTTTGAGAGCACAAACAAAATTTGAAATCTATTAGACTTAGGACTAAAAGCCTGCCGTCAAATATTGATAACGAAAAACAACAACTAAATGGCCCAGTAAGAGGAACAAACATACTGCACGACGTTTGAGGGCATGACCAAAATTTATAAACTATTAGGCTTGTGCTTTAAAACATGCCATTAAAGGGTGAGAACGTAAAATAGCCAGAAAATGTCTCCATTAGAGGAACGAACATACCGCACGAGACCAATGTAACCCGTAGAAACATATCGTGTAGTCATGGGACCACAGGTTTAAGAGAATTTTTTTTTTGCAAATGGTTAGACTTAGTCTTATGAACATGTATTAAAAGGATGATAATGTAAAAGATCCACAAAACAACCCCTTAAGAGGCACGGACACCTCACATAGGACCAATCTAACCCTCAAGAACTGACTGCGTAGCCATGGGATCCCCGATTTGAGAGAACGATCAAAATTTGCAAAGTATTTGACTTAGGCTTAAAAACATGTCGTCAATGAGCGAGAATATAAAAAAGCTACTAAACATCCCCGTAATAGAAATGAACAGCTCGCACAGGACCAATGTAAACCGCAGGAACCGACAACGTATTCAAGGGACTCCCGGTTTCAGAGCATGACCAAAATTCTCAAAATATTATACTTATGCTTAAAAATATACCGTCAAAGGGAGGAAACCTAAAATAAAAACAAAACGGCCCCATTAGAGGCACGAACACGTCACACGGGACCAATGAAACCCAAGTAACCGACCGCGAATTAACGGGACCCCCGGTTTGAGAGCACGGCTAAATTTTGCAAATTGTTCATCTTAGGCTTAACAGCATGTTTGTTCATCTTTATTTTTTTCTTGTGATGGCATTTGCTTATCATTTCTGTTGAGATTTATTTCCACCACAAACATGTATTCAAAGATGAGAACGTAAAAAAACCCACAAAACGGCCCCATAAGAGGCACAAACATCTCGTATGGGACCAATGTAGCCCGCATGAATTGATCGCGTAATCACGGTACCCACAGTTTGAGAGCACGACCAAAATTTGCATATTGTAAGACTTAAGATTAAAAAAATGTTGTCAAATGGTGAGAACGTTAAAAAGCCACAACACCGTCATGTTAGAAACACGAACACCTCGCACGAGACAAGTGTAACCCGCAGGAACCAATGGCGTAGTCACGGGACTGCCGATTTCAGAGCACGACCAAAATTTGCAAACTGATAGACTTAGGTTTAAAAACACACAGTTAAAGGGTAGAAATTAAAAAGGCCACAAAACGGCCATGTAAGAGGCGTGAAAACCTCCCACGGGACCAATGTAACCAGCAGGAACCGACCATGTAGTCCCGGGACCCCCGATTTAAGGGCATGACCAAAATATGTAAACTGTTAGGCTTTGGTTTAAAAACATATCGTCAAAGAGTGAGAACAGTAAAAACCCACTAAAAGGCTCCGTAAGTGGCATGAACTCCTCACACGGGACAAATGTACCCCGTATGAACCGACCGCATAGTCATGAGACCCCCGATTTGAGAGCATGACCAAAATTTGCAAACTGTTAGACTTAGTCTTAAAAACATGTCATCTAAGGGTGAGAACATAAAACAAGCACAAAATGGCCCCATAATAGGCATGAACACCTCTCACGGGACTAATATAACCCGAAGGAACTAACTGCATAGTCACAACACCCCCGATTTGAGAGCATGACTCAAATTTATAAAGTGTTAGACTTAGGCTTAAAAACATGTCGTCAAAGGGTGAGAAGGTGAAATAGGAATGTCCCCGTAAGAGGCACGTACACCTCGCGCGGGATCAATGTAACCCGCCGGAACCTAATGCAAAGTAACGGGACCCCCAGTTTAGTAGCACGTCCAAAATTTGTAAAGTATTAGACTTGGGCTTAAAAATAGGCCTTCAAAGGGTGAGAACATAAAACATCCACTAAACGGGACCGTCCGAGGCACGAACACCTCCCACAGGACCAATGTAACCCACAGGAACCGACCGCATTATCAAGGAACCCCGGGTTTTAGAGCACGACCAAAATTTTCAAACTATTAAACTTTGGCTTAAAAACATTTCATCAAGGTGAGAACATAAAAATGCACTAAAAGGCCCGGTAAGAGGCATAAAGACCTCTCATGAGACCAAAGTAACCCGTAGGAACCAACCGTGTAGTCACGGAACCCTCAGTTTTAAAGCATGACCAAAATTTGCAAACCATTAGACTTAGGCTTAAAAACATGCTATCAGAGGGTGAGAACGTAAAATAGCCACTAAACGACCTCATAAGAGGCATGAACTCCTCACAAGGGACCGATGTAACCCACAGGGACCAACCGTGTAGTCACGGGACCCCCGGTTTGATAGCATGACCAACATTTGAAAACTATTAGACTTAGGCTAAAAAATGTTGTCAATGGGTGAGAATGTAAAACAATCCCTAAATGACCCCGTAAGAAGAATGAACATCACGTACGGGACCAATGTAACCTGCATTAATCGATCACATGGTCACAGGACCCCCGATTTGAGAGCTCGAACAAAATTTGTAAACTGTTAGACTTTGGATTAAAAACATGCCCCCAATGGGTGAGAACATAAAAATGAAATGAAATGGCCCCGTAAGAGGTACGATCACCTCACACGGGACCAATGTAACCCACAAGAATCAACTGCGTAGTCATGAGACCCCTGGTTTGAGAGCACGACCAAAATTTATAAACTGCTAAACTTAGGCTTAAAAACATATTGCCAAAGGATGAGGACGTAAAGGAGACACTAAGGGCCCCGTAAGAGACATGAACATGTCACATGGGATCAATGTAACCCGAAGGAACCAATCGCCCCAGTTTGAGAGCATGAACAAAATTTACACACTGTTAGACTTAGGCTTAATAACATGTCGTCAAAGGGTGAAAACGTAGAATGACCCTGTAAGAGGTACAAACACCTCGCATGGGACCAATGTAACCCACGGGAACTGGCCGCGTAGTCACAGAACCCCTGGTTTAAGATCATGACCAAAATTTGCATATTATTAGGACATTTACGGGATAAATGTAACCCGTAGGAACCAACCGCATAGTCACCCAAGGGGGCAATGTAACCCAAGGGTCACTCATAGTAACTGGTCGATTAGAGTCTCTATTCGAGGACAAAATGCTATTTTTTATTATTAAAAATAGTCATGGTTGTGGGCCGTGACTATTATATGTTTAAAATAAAAAAGCGATCATGGATTTCGAGAGTGACCATTTTATTTTTACATAAAACATGGTCATGGACCAGAGCCTTGACCACCTTTTATGTCATATATAAAATAGTCATGGCCCACAGCCATGACTATTTTATTTTTAAAATAAAACGTGGTCACAGGTATGGTCCGTGACCTCTTTTTTGTTAACAAAAATTAGAGGGTCACGGACATGGCATGTGACGATGTCCATGACCATCCTCGTATGTGACCAATGTTGGTGGTTTGGGATTTGGGTCGCGACCACCGATGATGGTCACGTCCGATTTGGTCATGGACCAAATCCACGACCCACCACCAATGGTCAGGGATTTGGGTCATGACCATGAGCAGTATTTGGTGTAGTGGGAGGCGACATAAGGAGACAAGCACTGGCAAGTCTGACCAGATTAAAGCTAATGAGGGAAAAATAGGTCAAATGATGATAAGTTTGCCAAGTATACCCTATTAATTATTAGTCAAAATCTACCCTTAAACAAAATTAAAGACTATAGGGAACTCATATGACCTGAAAAGCTGAATTATCCACCCCATAAGAGAGATAAAAGTAAGTGGTATGGGTTCCATCAAGACCAAGACCACACGATGGATAAATTCTTTGACCTCAAGGACGAGATAGAAAAGTTGTTGAAATAGAGAAAGCTCAGAAAGTATAAAGATAAATGTGGCGATAAAGACGAGGCAAAGAAAAGGTTTAACGAAAGAAAGGACAACAAGCTAAGGAAAGAGATTCATGCAAATAAAAATGAGGACGATTCAGATGAAAGGGGCAGTAATAATCTAGATCTTTCAGCAAAGCTCCTAGTAGTAAAACGTAATTTATCCATGATTTTTCTTGGCGTTAAAATGATATATGGTGGATTACAAGGTTGAGGTAATGAGTCAAATTATAGGAAGGCTCATGTAATTGAAGCAAAAAAAACACTAAAAATAGTCGAGGTAAAATCGATAAAGATGGAAGCTAAGCCGGGAAAACTCAAGAAAATGGATATGAATATCTTAGTGGTAGGTTTCTCAAGACTAGACTTTAAAGGGATTTTGTCCCCATATGATGACCCCCAATCATTAGAGCAAGAGTTCATAGCTATAATATAGCTCATATTCTAATTGACGGAGGAATCTTGATAGATTTCACGTTTTGTGACTATTTAAGAGGTCTGAAGTTGAGAAAGAAGATATTAGTTCCATATCACCAACCTTTAATTTGATTCAGTAGAGAGCATGTGCACTCGCTCAGAGTCTTTAAAATGGATGTATGCATGGGAACCTGGTCGAGGTGTTTGACCAGGAAAGTCATCTTCTTTGTGATAGACGAACGTGTCTTTTTGACTTACAACATCATCATGGAGATAGTAGAACTAAAAGAATTTAAAATTGTGCCTTCCATTGTACAATAATTGAGGAAATTCCCGACTCCTCATGGTGTAGGGAGGTGCAAGGTGATAAAGTGGAGGCCTGAGAGTGTTACTTAACCTCAATTAAAGAAAGAGAAGCTCACATGAGGAAGAAAACTTCTTATAACATTTTTACCCTTCACCCAAGGGATGAAAGAAAACTCAAAAGGGGGATCCTACTGAGTAGGTAAAATCCATCATCCTCAACGAGGACGAATTTAAAAAAAAAGGTCCAAATTGGCTCCTCCCTAAATGCATAAATAAGAGAGGAATTAATCAAGTTATTGAGGAAGAGACAAAGTGTATTTTCCTGGAGTCATGGTGATATGCCATGGATTTGACCCCAAAATTATCTACCATTGCCTCAACATTGATAAAAATGATAAATTAGTTATGTAATGATGATGCCCCTTTGTAAGACATCAGTATGATGTGATTCAAAATGAGGTAAAGAAGTTGGCGACTGCAAACTTTATCAAAGAAGTCTAGTACCCAGAATATCTTTCCAATCATCATTGTACCGAAGAAGAATGGGAAATGGAGGATGTGGGTTGATTTCATAAACCTCAATAAGTCTTGACCGAAGGATAGTTTTCCATTACCCCAAATTGACTAGATGGTGTACGAAATAGTGGGCTATGAGCTCATGATCTTCATGGATGCTTACTCCGGGTATAACAAAATTTTAATGCACACTGAGGATGCTAAAAAGACTTCCTTTAAAACTGATAACAGAACCTAATGCTTCAAGGTAACGCATTTCATCTTGAAGAATGCAAAGGAAACCTATCAAAGGTTGGTCAATATAATATTTGAAGATAAAATTAGAAAGGCAAGGGAGGTGTATGTGGACGACATGCTCATGAAGAGTCATAATGTTAAAATGCATGTGGCCGACCTGTAGAGAACTTTTGATACTATGGATAGATATATAATGAAACTAAATCCAACAAAGTGTGTTCGGTGCCAGTGCAGGAAAATTTCTTTGCTTTATTGTTAATCAAAGGGGGATTGAAGAAAACCTCGTAAGGATAAAGCACTGATTGACATGTAAACACCGAGAACAATCAAGGATGTCCAGAGGTTAAGTGGACAAGTAGCTTCCCTCAATCCTTTCATCTCTAGAGAAATTGACAAGTGTTTACCATTCTTTAAAATATTCAGGAAGGATTTTTCCTGGGATGATGTGTGTGAATGGGAATTTTAATAATCGAAGGCCTATCTTGGATCCCCATTACTACTCTCTCGACCTGTTCAGGGAGAGAAATTATTCTTATATGTCTATCTCGAAGTTGGGTATTAGTGTCACCATAATCCGGGACATCGATGGAGGTCAGAAGCTTATCTACTTCAATACCAAAGCTCTGTAAGGGGCATCGATAAATTACTCAAAGATGGAGAAGCTAGCGTACACAATAATACATGCCTCTAGTAAGATAAAGTCCTTTTTCTAGGCACACGCGGTGGTGGTACTAATCTACACTCCACTTAGGTAAGTCATTAATAAATACAAGAAATCACATAGGCTAATGGATTGTTCAGTGGATTTAGGTGAGTTCGATATCATCTACAATCCAAACAGCCCAATCAAGGGAGAGAAGCTAGTAGATTTTGTGGCAGAGTTTACCTGGACCATAAAAAATGATTTTCACATCGCAAAAGAGGTGGAAGTTCAACCAATTATTAAAAAGGAAGCCATGCTCGAGGAAATACAAGCGGATATATTAGAGTAAACGGCTGAAAAAGATCTATTGATCAAGGAAGGAGCATTGGGTGCGGGTCTTTTTAAAAAAAGGATTACTCATTTGTAGTTCATTTATTGATGGATCACCCTGTGAAAGTGGTAGTGGGGCTTATTTAATACTGTTATCCCCAGATGGAGCCGACATAAAATATGCTTTGTAGTTTAACTTTAAAGCATCAAAATAACGAATTATAATATAAGGCTTCACTGGAAGGACTCTCTCTAGCTAAGGCACTCAATATTGTCCAAATGATAGCTCACAGTGACTCTCAACTGATCTCCAACCAAGTGTTGGGAATCTACGATGTTGACAATATTTGATAAAGTTAAGATGAAAAGGATCCCATGGTTAGAAACTGGTAGGGTCGACGCATTGGCGAGACTCGCTTCGGTGACTCTAACAGAGATCAGATAATATGTTCCTATTGAAATTTTATTGAAATCGAGAAACGAAAATGAGGAGGTCAATATGAATCTCTGCAAAAAATTTGAATTTGGTAGAGTATTGGATGGATCCTATCATCGATTACATCAGGGACGAGAAGCTACAAGAATATAAATCTGAGAGAAAAAGATTAGATACCTTGCGGCTAGGTCACCATCATAGGTGACGTGATTTATAAGCGAGGTTTATTGCTCCCACTACTTTGGTGTGTACACCCCACAAAGACAAAATATGTTATTCGAGACGTGCATGAGGGATTAAGCATGAGTCACATAGGTGGGCAATCTCTGGCAAGGAGGATTGTCACTCAGGGATACTTCTGGCCGACTTTGGCAAAATACTTGGCCGAATATGTTCAGAAATGCAATAAATGCAAGCACTTTGATAGCATCCCTCATCAACCTCACCAGTCACTCTCTTCTATAATAACCCACTGGACGTTCGCTATGAGGGCAATAGATTTAGTTGGCCCTTTTCCTAGTGCAAAAAGGAATTACAAGTTCTTGATCATTGCAATGGATTACTTTTTAAAGTGAGTGGAAGTTGAGGTTATGATATTTATTATCGAAATGAAATGTTTTACGTTTATTTGGATGAACATGACATGTAGGTATGATCTCTTAAACACCCTAATATCAAATAATAGAAAGAAATTTTAAAAAAATCCCGAGAAGCATATTACACGACGGTCGGTATCAATAAATTTTACTCCTCGCCTGATCGACCTCAAGTAAATGGTCAGACGGAGGTCAAATATGGAATTATTTTGGATAGGATAAAGCAAAATCTTAAGGAAACAAAAGGGAAATCACTTGATGAACTGCATGGGGGTCTTATGGGCTTATATAACCACCAAGAGAACTCCAACAGGGGAGATTCCATTTGTGTTAGCTTACGGGTCTGAGATTGTAATTTCAAAATAAACTAGAATCCTAAGTCATAGAGTCCTAACTTATGACCAAGAGGCCATCCTTAAAGAGGGAAGACTAGAATTGGATTTAATTAAAGAAAGTTGAGAAGATGCCACAGTCAGGTAGTCCGCTTACCAATACAGAGCATACAAGTTCTACAATTAAAAGAGTGAAGTCTCGACTTGTTACCGTGGGAGACTTCGTCCTATTAAGGGTTTCGTATAAAGTTAAAAAGCTACACTCCAATTGGCATGGACCTTATAGGTTGACAGAGGGAGTCATCCTGGGAACATTTTGGCTCTTGAAGGTGAACCATTATATAACCCCTCGAGTGAAGATTACCTAAAAAGATATTACCAGTAATACTTCAGTTTCATTTTTTAATTTCATGTTCAAAGTGTTGTCTTCTAGTTCTTCTTAATGAATTATTATATTGCAAGCTTATCTTCGGTTGTATATGAATCAAAAATTTAATGAGAGATATACTGTTGTATCGTGTCCCTTTGTATCCAAATTTAGTACAATTTGATTTTCATGGCATCTAAATATAGAACATTATTTAATTAATAACTCTCTCGGTGATACGAGAGTGGTTGAGGAGTTTCGACTCCAAAATGTCATTCCAATAACACCGAGAGGAGGGGTAATCCCTTTAACATCACTTAAAGTGGTGATGGGTAAATAACAATTATTTGAATATGGTTATGTACAACATCGTTTTACTATGGTGGATCAGTCAACAACTCTCTCTTAGTGATATAAGGGTCGTCAAGCAGTCTCAGCTCCAAAATGTCCTTCCAATAACGCCACTATGAGGGATAATTTCTTTAAACATCACTGAAAGTGGTGACGGGTAAATGAAAATCATATGAATATGGTAATGTACAACATCAATTTATTAGGCTGGATCAGTTAATAACTCTCTCTCAGTGATACGAGAGTGGTTGAGCAGTCTCGGCTCCGAAATGTCATTCCAATAACATTGAGAGGAAACAAGATTCCTTTAGCATCAATTAAAGTGGTGATGGGTAAATGAAAATCATTTGAATATATTTTGTACAACATCATTTTATTATGGTGGATCAGTTAATAACTTTCTCACGACGATACGAGAGTGATTGAGGAGACTCAACTCCAAAATGTCATTCCAATAATGCCTAGAGGAGGAGAGATTCCCTAAACACCAGTTAAAGTGACGACGAGTAAATGAAAATCATATGAATATGGTTATAAGTAACATCATTTTATTATGATGGAACAGTTAACAATTACCTTTCGAAAATACAAGAGTAGTGATGATAGAAAGCCCCACAAAATAACCTCATCAAACATAAAAAATTTAGTGATAAGCTAATATCAAACATGAGAACTTGATAAGAGAAGAGTTGGTTCAAAGACAACAGTTGGTGTCAAAAATCAACCATATGTCATTCTAGTGAGATGATATCATAATTGTTCCAAAGGATCCAAAAATGGGGAAATTATTATAGACATGGGTGTTCAGAGATAAAATTGTTCAAATGATTAAAAGCTACACAAAGGGGGCACGGAAGATCAAAGACATACACCAAGTAAAAAATAAATGAAATTTAATTCTTGGATAGCATTTGCTCTATCTTTGTCAGTGTAACAAGGGTCCCAGTTGGATTGAGGGTGTTTCCCTCTTGATTACCCACCCTTTTTGTAGTCTCCGAATTGGTGAAAGTAGTCTCGACCGTAGCCATAGGAGTATCAACCTAAGCCTAAACTTGATTAAGAGCTTCTACACTCTTAGGGTTAGTTAAGCTGAAGGAAGTAATTACCTCGTCTAGCTGATCATCAGTAGTTGAAATTTCTAGGAGCAAGTTGGATCCTCGACAACAAACAATTTTAGCTCATTTCACCATGTATTGGATAACATAGTAAGAAAACTCTTCAGACTCCTTAAATTCTGCAAAATATTTTTTAGCCATCACTTTTAGATTCGTAGCCTCATCCTTAGTTTTCTTCTTTAACTACTTCTCCTTCTTGTCAATCTCGTCCTATAGTTCAAACTTCATGGTCTACATATTTTCTTTGTGCTTCATCCTTTTCTAATAAGCTTTAGCATTGTCGTCAGTCTTGAATTTAGATATCTTTTCCCTCAAGTTGTTGGCCTCTAACACAATGTTCTCAAAAACCTTGGCCTTCTTATAAGCTTCACTTTCCCACAGCTGAATGTTTTGAAGGGCAATGATTGACTGCAAAATTAGAAGATAAGTTAGTATGGATGACACCAGACTTCAACAAAAATAAAGTTCATAAAAATTTAAAAATATACATGTGTAGCCCTATGCAACATAAAGTTAAACACTTGAGAGGGGTCTTAGGAATCAAAGTAACGATTATCAAACTCGAGGACAATCAAGGTGATGGAGTCTTAGGCCCTTAGCTGACTGCCATGCTGAGAGTCGACGTTCATGCCCAGTTGGGCGAGACAAGACACAACAATAGTGTCATCCTTGATAGTGATGATTCAATTTGTGGTTGGCCTTAGAGGGGCATTATTTTTCTTCTTTTGAGGAAGAGGAGGGTTAGTGGAAGCACCCTCGGGGATCATTTTTCTCTTTTCCCCCTTGGTAACATGGGTCCCAATAGTAGTTGATATTTACCGAGGTTGTGTCGGTGTAGTATTTTCACCCTATATGTGGGCCAAGATGTTTCCAATAATGGGAGTAGCCATTTTCCAAACTCGATTAGAGGTTCCTTATGGACGATTTGCAAAGAAAAACAAAATAATGAGTATCATCATAAGTAATATTAAGACGACAACGAAGTTAAAATATTGTTAAAAATTGAAATAATTCGGTAAGGGGTTTAACCGCTAATCCTTTGCATTCAAGCAACTCAGGATCCATTAGGTCCTCAAAAATGACAAGGTCCTCATCTTTTTTTTGAGCTACGTAATAGATCTATGGTCATACCAGCATCAATGTTGAGGCCGAGATATATAATGTCTAACATGGAAACTTTATCCCATTTCTGAGGCACCGTCGGCTCGTTAGCACCATATGGTACATTACTATTAAATTGCCAATCACTGAACATAAAGAAATAATGAAACTTCCAGTCATGGTTGGAAGTCCAGTTGATATAAAAAAAATCTTCTTATCTAATTGCCGAACTACAAAGTGAAAGTAGCAAGGCATCAATTTTGTTATGGAAATGGTGTAGCAAGATTAGAAGATGTCAACTGAAAGATCTTCCCCATATCCAATTTTTTAAAGTTGAACAACCCAAAGTTATTTCCTCCAAGCATTGGGTGTTAAGTGGGAGGGGAAAGGCCGATATATTCAAGGATGGATCTAATAGATAAGTGTATTAGTAGACGAAATCTGACCTTAAACATTTGTTCATATACATTTATCTCTCTGTTAACCTTACTGCTAAAAGTCATTTCTTCCTTAGAGGTAACCCTCATCTTGATGGATGACTTAACACTGTACAAGTGTCTCTAAAGAATTTGATCAGTCTCTCATACTTCACCTGGTATAGACAAGGCGTAACTTGTGTCTAATATGTATTCATCTTCTTCATCCTTCTCCTCAACTTCCTCAATAATAGGAGCCTCGCCATATGGATCTCATCTTGCAATCTCATCTTTCCTCAGTGCCGAGATAGGCACTGTCATTGCAGGTAGATAGTAGACCACTTCTTCCTCTGACTCATCACCAGAGATATCATATACTTCTGGCTTAAAATTATCTTTCTAATGAGAAGAAGTTATGGCGTGACCATCGTTACTATACTTAATCGTCTCACCGTTATCCAAACAATCAGGAGGAACCCTCATAGCTTCTTAAAAGAGAGATCTTATATATTTTCCATCCATTATAAGATTTTAGAATATGATCAGTTTTATAGAATAATGAAGAGGGGAAGATAAGGAATCTTTTAAGAATGAAACTAAGATTTAGTCACTCAATGAAATCAAAACTCTGGACTTATCCAAAGTTGGATATGTAAGTAGTGGAGTAGGACCAATCACAAATAGAGGAATGGGGGTGAGTGGATGTTGAGACTCGGTTATAGCCTTTTTCCTAGCCTCAACCTTGGACATGCGTATCTCTCGTAGAATACATTCTCTAAGGTAGGGAAAACTCTTCTCCTACTTCATATTACTTGTGGTACATCAAAAATTAAGTGTAAATTGACCATAGTTGACTAAAAGATCAAAGCCAGGAATTTGAAAGGTTCATTATAAAAATAGTCAAGAACACAAAGAACGATACCAATGAGTTTTAACCAGAAAGTTCAACAAAACTAAAAAACCACTATCTCCACTAAACCTCAATCGTAAAATAACTACTAAACTTAACTCTCCTCTAGAACTTCCCTAATCCAAACCTAGTTCCACAAGAAATGGTGTCTAGTAAAATGATAAATGGTTGAAAAATATGAAAATGGGTAAAAAGATATGGAAACTTAATGGAAATTGAAGAAGGACGACAAAAAAGATACTTGAGAATAAGGAGATGTCGGAATTACTATAAATGAAGGATGAACTCGCTTAAAAATGGAGTTTGCAATGAGAGAGAGAGAGAGAGAGAGAGAGAGAGAGAGAGAGAGAGAGAGAGAGAGAGAGAGAGAGAGAGAGAGAGAGAAAGCTATGGTATGCACAGAAATGGAAAGAACCAAGAAAAAAGGAAAGGAGGTGAAGAGTTGGTTTTTAAACCAAATCAAGCGCGCACAAAATCTGATGAATAATCAGTAAAGAAAAATTCTTTAGGCATCACATCTCTGACAACACACACTCCCACGCCAATCAATGAGATACGCTCTGATATTGAGGGGACATCCGACGAGTTGATGCTAGACAAGTTTACACCTCAGCCTCATATTGTCATTGAAGACTATGGTTTAGGGACTGATTGATATATTTAAGTCTGGTCTTGTCCGGACGAGACACAGTTGACAATAGGTCACCTCAGAAACCACCTCAGACTCTTCATATACTGGATACCTTCCCCTAAGGATATATTTTACAGTCTCAACCTTCGATACCTCCTTGTCAAGTAATAGCCGCCATTAATTATTGATCTCATTTATTGGCTTGGATCATAGAGGAAATCTTGTGTCGGCCTTTACAGTGTCAGCCTCTGATACTTCTTCCAGGATGATACTTTGTCACCAATCATATCTGGCAGGAACAAAACACATATATCCTCATCCCCGCCTCTGAATTAGTGTACTTCAGTAGTCTCATCCGACCAAGACTCCCTAGCTCCGATACAGTTTGCATGTGTGGAACATGTGAAAAGGATAATGAAGGTACACATGACTAAGATCGTTATGGAATATCAACCCCACGTGAAGGGTATATTTTCTCATCATGGATTACATATTTCACTTTATAATTGTCACACTCTCATTGGACACTTCATCTCGTGCAGACAGACTGCAAGCTGGGGGTGATATTGTGCACCCCCAACACTATAAAAAGACATTCATATTCATCCTTTCAGGGGATCATTCATCAATTAATCCTATTGTTATACTAAATTTGTAGAGAGAGAAAGTAAGAGCTTATACTGAACTTTAATGGCTTTTAGCCCTTATTTAAAATGGAAACACTTCCTATTTTTCACAATGGATGTAGGTCAAGGCCAAACCACTTAAATCTATATCTTCTCATTATTTCTAATCTCTTTTACTTGTTATATAATTCTTATGATGATGTACTATTCAACCATTATCATACAGATCTAGGAACTGAGCTGAATATATCTTGGGGTGATATTTTGTAGTATCCCTTACATTTAGGAGGATCGATCATTTTCGGGTGGTCAGTTATTCAGATTCATATTTTGGAGGATATTTAGAAACATAAAAAGCACTAGCAATTATGCGTTCCATCTTGGAGGAGGGACGATTTCATGGAAGAGTGCAAAGATTACTTTTACTGCATCATCCACTATGGGGGCCAAGTTGTAGCGTGTTTTGAGGCTACGAATCATAAATTATTACTACAAAACTTCATTTCAGGGCTTAGTATTATGGTCCCCATTATTAAACCGCTAAAAGTTTATTGTGATAATGTCGCGGTAGTCTTTCTTTTTCAAAGAATGATAAATACACTAATGAAACCAAGAAAAAAGGTGAACTATCTATCAGTGAGAGAAGAACTTTAGATAAATACAATGTCTATTAAACACATTAGTATGAGTGTTAATACAACAGATCCATTCACTAAAGAAATACCCATAAAGACATTTTGGCAACATGTTGAATTGATGGGTATTGATAATAATGTCTAGATTATGACTGTGAATTTTTTAGTGTTTGTTGTCTAATGACACTATGTTATGATATCAACAAAGTTATTTTCTAAATATTTATATTTCTATCATGTAATATTGTTTACATGCATGTTATTGTTCATATATGTGACATAAATAGTATATTGCAAGACATTTATGGACCATAAAAGAAAAACCCAACTTATAGGCTTTATTAAATAAGTTATTGATGTTGTAATATATGAAAGGGAACGTGCTCTTGAATTAGTGTGAAACCGTCATGACTCTCATTAGTGATTTGTTCATATATGGTATTAGAAACCATGATCTAAAATTATTCCCATATATACCGGTCTCATGTTGGTCTATAAATCATTAGATTGTTATTCAGACCAAGTAAAAGTATGATAAATTTAAATTATAATTTAGGAATTAAAATGAAACCTACAATTATGTGATCTTAATAACAATCTATAATTTGAAGATTTTTATGGAATAATGAAAGGTTTATTGGGAATTTTCAAGATTTTGCCCTAATGGATAAGAAAAATAAAGGATTAATTCAGAGACTCTTGGGTCCTCCCTATACCTTTAAATAATTTGTAATTTCTCCATAATTATACACTTTTTTGGCAATTCCTAAATTTAAAAGGAAAGGGGGAGAAAGCTCGATTCTCCATTTCAGCATGCTTTGAAGGGTTTAAGTCTTTTATGAATTCGGGATTAATCCATGCAACAGAGAAAAGTTCGAGATCAAGATATGAGGTGATATGAACCAAGGTACATTTCCTTATAATCCCTTTTGTCGGAAGATTTATATGCGAACTCATACAACAATAAAGGTTCTTATTAACATTCATGAATTGTTATAATTGATTCTAGATTGTAGTCCATGCCTTATAGAATAAATTATACATTCGTTTTTTATTTATGTTTACATCCCATTCCTTAAGAATAAAAGTATTATTCATTTTCAATAAAGGGCTTTAAACTAAAGTCTTCTCATGATCTTTTGGCATGTTGAAGTTAAAAATGAAAATATTATCTTTCTAGGGGTTTATTTAAAAATAATTCTTATATGCCAAGAACATTTGAGGATATTCGTAATGCCAACTAAGTTGATGCACTTTGAAGATAAAATGTTCTTAACTAGTGTGCAAGATTTTATAGCTTTAAAAGTCTTAATGTCATCCTCTAGAAAGAGGAAATATTCAAGTACATTTTTTGCCATAATAACATAGAGAAACATTTGGAGGGAGTTTAAAAGAGCTTAAAGAGATAAATAGTATTTATAGAAAGAGAAAAGGATAAGAAAATGTGATAAGAGGAAAATAGACTGAATATAAATTAAGAGGTTAAACTCCCTGGAAAGGGTTTATCATCTTAGAGAAATAAATTTGGTGGTGGTATTATCCCCTATTTCATAGTTGACAACGTGTTATTCTATTGTTAAAGTAAAAGAAAATCTTGAATTACAACTTACAACCCAACTCGAGATTTAGAAATACCTTTCAATGGAATTAGTGACACTTGATTAACTTTTGCAACACCTTCATTAATATAGATTGAATATTTCAATTCTTAGGGACACCTCAAATGAGACTTAAATATAAGGGTCAAAGTTAAAATAACCTTAAAATGTTTCTAATGTCAATTTAAATAATAGAGAGAAAACAATATACATAATTGTTCTAGTTATGTTTGATAATTTACTCCCTATTCAATTTCTTTGTACTCCTCTTGGAATCACTTTCAACTAGGTTGAATGATTTGGAGTAATTTTAGTTATTTTCATCCATAGCAAATTGAGTGTTCGAATTTTACAAAAATAAAATTAATTTTTTTCATTCATAATTATCTATATAAATAGTGTATAAGAAAGTTGAAAAGTTAAAAGAATGCGAAAATTCATGTGTGGAACTTTCTCCTCTGTAGGAAACATACCAAAAGTTAATGGATATAATAAAATCATGTGTTATATAATATATTACTTGTTGTATGTGAGGTTTATGCTTCTACAATGGATCCCGACCGCGGGATGCACATGTCATGTGGTTGTTGGTTTATGGTTTTAGTTCAAGGTGCATCTTGATATGGTATTATGGTGCAGTTAAAATTGGTTCATGTTCATGCCCTAATTTTTTTGGAGATAGATATTAATGATGCTACTAAAGCATCACTATTAGTACAACATGCATGTATGTTTGGAAATTCATAATAGACATGTTTGTTAGAAATGTCCCTTTCTCTAAAAAAAGTCATGGTTGTTTCGAATAATCTTTTTTATGCATATATAAATGGATGATATCTACCAGTTTTGATCATGAAATTTTTTTATAGAAATAGACAAATAGATAAATAAGTATAATCAATAAACATGAAGTGCAAAGCATCACGATGAAGAAAAGATATCATCACATAAAGATGTAAATCAAGCATGTGTAATGATCATCTGAAAGGCTAACAAACACTAACTATTTTCAAAAAATTTCAACTTTTTAAACAAACAAGTTTCACAGATACAATAAACATGCCATATATAATATATGCAAAATATATCAAAGAAAATTCGGCACACATATATAGTTATAAACGACAACAAACCGCGACACAAAATACATAATTCATACATATTAGCATAGTATCGATATGTCCAAACGAGTGGAATGGATTGAATGGGTGTGAATTAGAAACAAAATATTTATAACCCAAACACTCAAATATGTTCAAGAAGTTCTAATTGACAGCAAAACTTTATCAAAATAAGATTTATCCTTGAGTGACAAATAAAGTTGAACTTAATGAAAAAAACAACCACAATGCACACAAGCATAGAATTTTATTGTTTCTACAAATCAATAGCGTCATGACAAAATAAGTTCAACTAGGATACATTGTCATTGTGCAAACCCATTGATATTTCCATCCAAACGCCCTCAAAATATATCTTTTCTTTTCTTTTGAATGAATATAAAAAACTAAACAAATTGGCCCATTTTTGGCATATTATTCTTTGTATTGCCTTAATTTTGTTTAGAGATCTTTTCAAACAGTGTCTTTCACGACGAGTTAATTTTGTACTCTCGAATCCCTTTCCCATGAACACTCATCATTTTTTTATTTATGCACTTTAATCCTCACTATAAACACTTCTTACATGCACACACTCTCCATAGTAAAATAAACATGTAGATGACAAGATTGATATGAGAACATCTCACCAAGATGAAATGTACATCATGATATCAAACAATAAGCTCGTGCATGTGTGTGTGTGAAGGCATATACAAAGTCGAATCCATAAAGAAAGTCAAGTTCGAAACAACTCCACAAACATGGTTAAGAACAATATAAGCATCCAAAGCATTAATCAAATGTCCTGGCCACATGGAAACTGCGTAGTGAATTGGATTCAAACACATCAATATACCACACCAAATGTGTAAAACCAAAACACAAAGAACCGGAAATCTTTTTGAATTTTTCAAAATATTTTTCAAAAAACATTTTTTTCCAAATATGGCTCAGTAAAAGAAAAATATAATACAAAGCGTACACATGTAATAACACTAAATAGAATATATCAAGAATCACAGCTAGCGTATGACAAACATGCAAACAATAGTAAGAAAATAATAATGTGCAGGAAAACTAGAATCAACTAGTCTACCATCTAGTTCTGCTAAAAGTGTTTTCCGAACCCGAATAGATGTGCAATAAAGCATTGGGGTTTTGGGAACCAAGGGAACACTAGACTTCAACTTCCTAGGACTTTTTCGAAGATCGAAACAAAAATTCCTAGGTGACCTTTCCTACCACAATGTGAATATTTATAAATGGGTGGAACAACACCTATGGGTTGACCTTTTCTAACGTCATTGGGATTATTTGAACCTCTAAAACAAATAATGGTCTTGGCTTTAGTAACGGAATTATTTGGAACATGTGAGCCACTACCATTGCTACTGACACTACTCGAGTATGTCAAATCATTTTTTAACTCCAAATTTTTTTACTCAAGCAAAGGATTAGACTCTTCCAATATTAGGGACTCCCTCTCTAACTTTTCAGTTATTCCTAGAAGGTTATTACGTTCTCCATTAAAATATGCACACTTGTCCCGAAGAGTCTCCTCGCATGCCACAAAATCATCGATTAAAATATTTTTATACTCATTGGCCCAAACACAAACCCTATAATTTTTAAAGTAATCCAATTCTTTTCCTAAAAAAAGGACTCTACCATCACTCTCCTTTTTGGACAATTTTAAAGCAATAAATTCATGGCCCAAAGCAAAAAAATTGTCATGAAAAAAATCTCTTTGATTTTGAACCATTTGCAAAAGATCCATAGAGGATTTAAAACGACAATTTTCTTTTCCAAAAATGTTATTCTTTTTGCAAACGTCAAATTCAAAATATTTATATCGTTAAAACAAGGAGACTCCATCGAGAGTAAAAATAAGCACAGGAGTGATGAAAAAAATACAATCACCCAAAGAGTGGTAAACAAAATCAAACGCAATAAATGAGCGTAATGAGCTCTGATACCAATTTGTAAATGAGAGGACACTCACAAAGGGTGATTTCAATAAAACTCGCAACGCCAATTTTAAATATGCAAAAGCGAATTTTAAATATATTTTATCTTATTTATTATAATCATGAAACTATGCGATAAAAATAGACAAATCAAAACACGCATATATGACAAGGCCAATATTCATGAAAAAAACAAAGGGAAAAACCTTTATTTCACTATGGATAGTAAATCGCAACTTACAAAGTACACAATGAAATCTGCAATGGATTAACCACAGCAAACCCAAAAGAACACACAATTCTGTCTTCAGTTAGGAACACGCACTAGTATCCCAATTGACACGCAGTCGTCAGCCAACCTCAGCCTTTGTCAGCACTAAATTCCCCATAGGTATCACAAGTCAGCAATGGTGTGCCTCTCCACCAAGGCGTATGAAAATAAGAACAAAACTTTCCAGGGCTCTAAACTAATTAACAATAATAATATTCAAGAATGCTTTGTGTGAATTAAAACAGTGTTTAGGAACACAAAACTTTGTAGAAATTTTGCTTCTGATATGCAGAAATGTGTTCGAAAAATTCTTAAAAAAACTGATCCACGAAACAGGTACTTATAATAATTTTGAGTAGGCAAGGTTGTTCGAACGAGAAGTGTATGACGTTAGAACGATATATCCATCTCGTTTGAATGAGATGCCTATGTCCTTTTAATGATAGTCAAATGTCGTTTGAACGACCTAAACATAAAAAAAAAATATATAAAAACTTTGCCTACAGGTTTTCCAAAAACTTTTTTTTTTAAGTAAAACTATCATGTTCGTCTTTTTGATGAAACTTAAACATCCCAAATATAATTCCATGAATTAATTTAAAGTCTAAATTAATTATATACCTTTCGGGATGTCGGGAAGTCATCAAACTTGGAGATGCTTGAGTTCGGTTCGCCATGACAATGAGTGATGATTTGTAACGGGATACACCAAACTAGCCTAGAGCTATGCTATGAACAATAACATAAAATTATTCTTAAAAGTTGAACAACTGGGGGTTCGTTTCCCTCGAACTTCTCGATATCTGGCATATTTAACTTCTCTGGCAGTCTGGCTTTGGGATAGATAGATATATGGGTGTAGACCATGTTATTCTCTGATATCTTGACCTGGTCAAACTTCTTCGAAAATAACTTAAGGTCTTCCTTAATCACCAAGGTTGGCCCCTAGATGGCTAAGGTTCGGGATACGGAGTTAAGTTAGTGGTGGATCATTGATAGGTGGAGTGTGCGGAACATAATGATACTCTTCTATGAATTAAACAGGCTTGGGAGCGAACGGAACCATGGGATGAGGAAACAGAACATCGGGTCCATTGAGAATCTGGGTCCGAAGACATTGTGTCTCATGGACCTCAATTTAAGGTTGTCAATATTGGTGCTGAGCTAGGCCAAAACGGTCATCTGATCGGGTTGTTCATTTAAATCTTGGTCAATGTTCTCCATAAAATGCTCATGAAGGTAGATCCCAAACACGAATGAGGTAGCAGAAGAATCGACAGAGCTTTAAGGTGATTTAATGAAAAATTAAAGCCAATAGGGAGAACGACCAAAGTCAGGTATGGGATCGTCCTGAGAGGGAAAACAGTTCGAATTTATTTTTGAAAGAGGGAGGGGGGAAATTCTGGCTATTTCAAAACAGTGAGAAAAAAAAATGTTTTTTTGGATTTTTTTGAAAATGACAGAAAAATAAGAGGAATCAAAATAGGATTACTATTATTAGGTACTCAATTGTATTAGGTTCACCTAAAGCAGAAAAATATTAGATAAGACCCAGGCCTGGGAAAATAAGGTTTGAAAAATATGTAAGACACGATTGGACTTTTTCCAGGCTCATAATGGGGTCCCATTTTGAAAATAGGCAAAATCCCACGAAGATTCGGGCAACATGCCAACCCGAAATTTTGGCAGATTTTTGCACGGTAATCGACAAACTAAATATGAGTGTCCTATGTTGGACACCTATATGAGGTTTATGAATTTTGGGGTTAGTGGAAGGATTCCCCAATTTGGCATGACTTCGATATACTCTTGCCTATAAGGGAAATCATTCATCAATACGTGTGGACAATCCATTTGATATACCTGAATGTACATGAATTGTCTCACTATATACCTCTTGGGGATAGTATATATGAGAGATAATTTGATATAATCGATGTACGTGAATGATTTCCCTGCTATATATATCCTATTATGAGTTCAGACAAGAAGTACGATGCGGGAGCAACAGTTCGATATACATCGAAGGTACGAGGCCAGTGGAAGTAAGAGTCATGTAACTTAGGCTAACTGCGACCCGCAAGTCCAGTGCCCATAACAAAGTGACCCCCTAGTATGGGACAAAATTTTATTCAATAGCCATGCTCTTGGTGATGTAGTGTGCAAAAATGCACGAGTCTTAATTAACATATTACGGAGATAGAGTATATTTTATCATTTTTTATTTCATGATGAGTAAAGGGAAAAATACACTAAATGGGGAGCATGCACAAGTATATCTATTGTGGGAACTATACTATGAATGGATACATGTGAGTGAGTATGTGTGATCAGAGTATATATAAGTGAGTGTGTGTGGTAGTGAACCTATGCATGGATCAATTACAAGTGGTGTGTGACATGTGAGGATTTAGACAAGTGTAAAGAGTTTTGTTCTGTGCTATTGAAGCCTAAGCATGGATATTTTAAGTGGTGTGTGAAGCATGTAAGTGTAAACTGAAGCTAAGTGAAAGTGTGTGAAGTGTAAAAGGGAAGAATATACAAGTGTATGAAGTGTACAAGTGAGTGGAAAGTGATATATACATGAGAGAGGGATATAAAAAATATGAAGGGAGGATAAAATGGAACATACAGTTAGGTGCATACGCACACATGCAACAAAGAATAACCACCATGCAAAAATAGAGTTTATTACTCTTACAGAAGTCCCCAGCGGAGTCACCACTGTGACCATCCCAGGGATGTTGGGGGTCATGCTCTTCGGAGGTGGATCCATCCTTTCTTCGCCCTTTCTCCCTCTTTCGATGTGCGGGTGGGATTATATCCATTATAGGGGCACTTGGACATCGCTGATGTTGGGTTTTATGTAGAGATAAAATCACCGGCCTATTTTGCACAAAACAGGTAAAAGAAATGTTACCGCCTCGAGAGAACGGCATCAAGGACAATACTGATGCTTGTGAAACCTAGTAGTTCAAAGGTCCCGAGACTAATCCCGGGACTAAGTTAAGGAATGGGAAGGTGTTAGGTATTGATTCCACCCTTTCAATCTCTCGTGGTCATGTGTTAATATTCTCCTATAGAACTCTATTAAGTGTGTTTATGTGCATAGTATATATGGCTATAGGAGGAGTAACGTCATCCATAGGAGTGTTCCCAAAATAATACTAATAAAAAATATAATGTGAGTGTTTGTTGATTCACAAATTTCTATGGAAGAACTATTGTATATATCGAACTAAACACATGCAAACAAACATATAAAATGTATATATCAAGAATATATGACAACAAATAAAGGTAGCAGGACTCGAGTCGAGGGATTTACCCAAGACGCCCACGTAAACCGTAAGGGACCAAAGTCCATAGATAAAAAATGATATAAGATTGGGTTCAACCCATAAATCCAACCGGGGACTATATTATATGTGTGTGTAGAAAAATTATGTTTTAGTGTGAGAAAGTGTGATGAGAACATCCCCTTTAAAAATTTATGAGTGATCACTGTTTTTCGTGTTTTGGGGTTTTTGTCTATGAAAATAAAGTATGTGCAAATACTAATAATGAAATGTTTGTAATTAAAATCTGTGATGTAATGAAGTAAAATACTACAGCGAAAAATGAAGTAACCAATGAAAAATTAAGAGGATTTAATGACAAGGAGGTATGATGACTTGAAATATATCTTCCTTGATGATGCGATGACCTCAAGGTGGAGTGATGGTGGTTTAAGGAGGTGGGTGGAAATGTATAAAAACGAGTATGAAAATGATGGAAGGAATGTGGGATATGGGCTTTTTAGGAAATAAAAACTTTGAATTCGAGGGAATTGTATTTGAATTGCTAAAAGGGAAGTTCAGTTGTGTCTTTTAAAGTGAGGTCATGGCCTTTATTTATAGGTCTAAGGGGGGGTGACAATTGGCATGGTACTTAATGTGCCTATCTACATAGAACCCTAGACACACTTATGATAGGCTGGGTCCTGGGGTTACCATTCGAATGTCTGAGGTAGGTTCTTTGAAAAAATGACATTAAAATGCAAATCATAAGTTAGAATCGAGCATAGGGTAGACCGTTGTAAAGAGTATTCAGAGCCATTTAGGAATTCATTGAGCCACTCCCAGATCTTGGAGTTGATCGAGATAACACGGGCCCAGAAGTACCTATTGGTTGCCAGGCAAGCAATTCTCGGAGGAAAATGGATCATTAGTTCGAACCATAAGGCCGATTCACACACGGGTGGGACCATTGGAAAGGGTATTCAGAGCCCTTTAAATATTCATTTATTCTCGTTCGATTTGAACAGTTGACCTTGGTCAAACGGGGCCAGAAAGCACCGGTGACCCTTTGGAGAAAAATGGGTTGTTCGTCCATACCATGAGACTAATTCGCACATGGAGAAGACTGTAGAAAAGTGTATTCAGTGCTCTTTGAGTATTCATTTATTCTTCTTCAAGAAGAAGAGTTGATAGGTGTAAAATGGAGCCCGAGAGCGCCTGGTGGCCTATAGATCAATTTTTGGTGTAAAACAGACCATTTGTCTGAATTGTAAGGCCAATTCGTGCACAGGATAGACCGTTGGATAGGGGATTCAGATCCATTTGGAGATTTATTAAGCTTCTACTCAGACGAGGAAGTTGATTGGGGTCAAAATGGGGCTCGAGAGTTCTCGGTGACTTTATATCATTTTTTGATAGTAAAATGGACCATTCGTCCGAATCGTAAGTTTGATTCACGCACAGGATGGATGGTTGGAAAGCTGATATAGATCCCTTCGAAGATTCATTGAGCTTTCGCTCTGATGATAAAGTTGATCGAACATGAACGATGCCCGGGAGAGTCTAGTGGCCTCTACATTGGTACTCGGAGTACGACCTAAGGTTTGTGGTGAATTAGTTAGTTCTAGGAGCCTAAGGAGGTTATTAGGAGGGTCATAGAATGGGGTGTCTACAAATGGATAAATTTAATAGAAACTAAATCCAAATCTCTAAAACAAACAACCAAAGCCTAAAAATAATAAAATACATCTTTTCTTTTTATTTTTCTTCAGCTTCATAGCACACATATCTCTATCACCTTTACGATCATCCTCTAAGGCATCCAAATATTATTCATATGGATGTTAATGGTGAGATAAAATTATTTATTGAGATAAGAACTCGTTGAACTCATGTAGGAAAATAAAATCCTCGAGTCCTCAAATTTGGAAAAAAGTCTTGAATGCATCTAAGCAGATAACTCAGAAAAAATAGCAATCAACCATTTTTTAGTTAATGAGCATGTACTAGTAGCCTATGATGTATGGAATGGACGAGGAGCTAATTGAGAGAAAATATGAGGTGTGATGGGTGTTGAAATCATAAGTGACCTCAGACCCACAAGTGCCCCCTCTAAGACGTCAAGCATAAAAGACGAGAGGGGTCTTAACATTTGAGACAATAATTTAAAGTGGTTCAGACCTCATCAAATGGTCATAATTCCACTGTCAAAGGTGTTATACTTTTTATTAAATCGTAAATTATGATATTATAGTCTTTCGCTTTGGACAATAGAGTTTGAGCTATTACAACCTTTGTCAACAATCCATAATACATTAAGAACTAACGGATAGACTTCTCTAAGGATTCCTAAGTACTGATTTAAGGCTCAATTAAATAACTAAAAATGATTTGATTTATGAATATAAAGTCATAATAGTGGGTAGTGAGTATTGAACAAGGATTAAAACACTTGTGAATGCTTAAAACTCTTGATTATCTATAAATCTTATTGTTTGAACTTATCTTCATCATTTAACCAACCCTAATTATATACCAAATCTATGAGGGAGAGTGAGTATTATAATTGCATAGTTGGGGTGCCTTCGAGGTCTAACGGTGCCAACATGGTGGGGAGTGTTGGAAAAAGTATTTATAGGTGGTGTAAGTTAGTTGTTGATAGCATTAAATGTTAATGGGTTCTCTCAATGCAAGTGGAGCTCAGTAGTGGAGATACGTGGAAGAGTGTTTCATTTTTCACCTACTCGCCACATTGGTTGTAGGCAATATTCTAGGTTATCCTTGAGGTGTTATGCAACGACACAACTAAGTTCTGGCGATTAAATGACCTTGAAAGGTTATTTATCTTTGAACCGGGTTTTGTTTTGGGTGTCAGTCTTAGAGGAACCCTAGTGATGTTGTCCATGAGCTTCGTTAAGGAGGCATTTCGGAATGACTGGCCCTTCTAGGAGGTAGGAAGGATGACTGAGGTCTACTATTGTAATATGGCCTTTTTAAGAGATTAATGAAGGAGTACGAAGGGGTATATCTAAGGTTAAAGGACAATCTTAGGACCTTTGTTCTTTCCTGAGGGTAGTTAAGGAGTATAAGAACCTTTTGAATACCAAGGGTCGAATATGCTATCATCAGTGGCTCATACTTTTTTCTTGAAAGAATTTCAATAGGAACCACTTATTGGGTCATGTATACTGGGGGAAAGTTTGTAAATTGTGGTCAAGATTCTCGCCATAATTAAATTCCACCAGGAAGGAGGATCACAATGGTTGAGAGTATTGATGGGGCATGATTTGGGGATAAAATTAATGATGCGTATAGCCTTAGAGGAATATAAAGGACACCCTTGGGTGAGTTTTAGTCCTTTACTATTCATACAACCTGCCTTCACTAAAAATTTTGAGCTAATAATTTTTTCCTTCCTTCCTTCTTAAAAATAACAGCAGACAACATCTCCCCCTCATATGTATTAAACCCAAAGACCCTATCTACTATGGTCACTTATGTATCCCTTCCAATAATTAAGGAGAAGTACACTAAGACCTCAACTTGCCTCCCAACCTGAACCATTCCTTTTGGGTCCATGGCAGTGGACTATTTGGTGACGAATGACCCCAATTTTATTGGTGGGGTCCACTTCACCTCTAAATTATTGATCAAGTCTTTATAAAAATTAGTTCCTAATTTTTTTTCTTCTAGGGTTGCCAAGCTGAAAGAAAGGGATTGTTCATTATTCCCTCATCACGTTTGCTTTAACGAGTTCTTTCTTCTCTATAGTGCAAGATTCCTTCTACCTCTGTTAATGGTGAAGATCTTAAAGACTATGGGAATAGATCTTGCTCAGTTAGTTAACAATTCATGGAAATATTTGATGGCCATGGTTATAGTTATTAGGGAATCAAGTGAGGGAAAGCGCAACGTCACCCCGACTTAGTTATTCAAGTTGTACAGGGTTTAGGAGTAGAAAAAAGGATAAGGAGAACATTTTAAAGTATCTAGCCTCTAGAGCCGCCAAAGTCTTTTCCAAGGAACATACGTAACGCACCCAATAACTCGAAGGCGAGATTCTTATTTCTTGATGGGTCTTAGGCCACACTATACCCTACTGAGTCGATTGGTTATACCACAATCTGGTTTACTCCTCTTACTCTGGGTATGCTACCTTAACTTTGTGTATTTTATCTAAATTTGGGTAGCTAACCTTTATGTGAGATTTTACTGATCCTTTTTCTCTATTTGAATCAATTATTGAGCCCCTAAATGAGAGAAGGCTTTGAAGCAAGCTGTCGTTCCCTTCGAGTCCTCCATCATAACTAATTGTCTCTTTGACCGTGGGCTAGGTCCTGAATCTAAACCTGTTACTTTTGCAGTCGCTCTTCCAGCACAAAATATTGTGGTTAGAGAAGTTCTTGGATCTCAAATCTTAGTTAAGGTGTTTCAAAAGAGGAAAATTGTCATTGAGTTTGTACCTGAGGTACTTCGAGCTCCTGATGAATAGGAGAACCAAACTCTGGGCATGGCCAAGCTCCCCGCAATGGTAAAAAATCTCCTCAAACCACCACAGGTCAAAGTCTATCTTATTGTACTATGTATTCTCTCCCAGTAACTAGTTGACCTTCTCTCTCTATCTTTTTCATTTATGATAACTAACCTTTCTTATCGATGATCAATAGATAAGCTATAAAAAAGGAGGTTGGTGAGTCGAGTTTGCCAAGGAGACCCCTTATTGAGTTTGCTACTAATAAGAAGAAGAGTTGCAAGGGCACTAGGGGATTAAAATTCATCACACTAGTTGACCTCCCCACTCCTGTGTTTAAGTTGGTGGAAGAGGAAGATCTTAGGGATTTTCATTCTGAAGTCTTAGTAAAGGAACCCAAAATTAAAACCATGCCCTTACTATAACCACAATCGGGGGAAGGTGGAACCTCCATAGTAACCCAAGGTCATTCTTTTAATTCTAGGGACTTGAAGCCCCTAGTTTCAAAGAGTAAAGTAAAGTATAAGGTGTTTACTCCTCAAGAGGAAGAGAATGGGAAGAAAACCGTCGAGGCCTCTAGCCAGCCATAGGGGCAAGATGCCATAAATAGGGTAAAGAAGTACTTCAAGCCTCTATCCGATAAGGAGGTGAATTCCTTTGCTTTTGCGATGGATGCCCTCTGTTTGATGGACAATAAAAATTTCATTGATATGGTTTCCACTCTGAGGGTTAGGGGGATTCCATTAATGATGAGGAATTGATCAACTTGATGGTCGAGCTATCCTTATGTTTCTTCTTATTTTCCCCTAAACCCTTTCATTTTTTGTTCTTTTTTCATATTTATCCTATTATTTTATAGGCTCAACACTTGATGGAGTCTCTCTTAGATGATTCCTTTGATGGTAGCAGAGGGTGGACAAAGCCTTTGAGATGACATAAAGGTGGACTCTCCCTTGAATGCACCTGGACTCAATGATCAATGGACTGAGGGTTGATGTAGATTCCCTTTGAATGAATAGGGATGATTTGAAGACTCAACCTACTTCTTTATACTCTACACCAAAAATAGCAATATGGAACGGTTTAAAATCGTACCAGATTCAGGGGTACCACGCTTTTCACACAATTTAAAATCATGCCAAATATGAAATCTGGCACACTTTTAACATATTTTTGGCATGCTTTTAAACCGTCCCAGATTTTTCAATTAATAGAAAAAATATTTTTTGAAAATAAATCAGGAAAATAAGAAAATTTCAAATCTGGTAGGAAAAATATTTATTATTTGCAAAAAAATGAGGAAAATTCATAAATTGCGAATCTCGTACATTTTGGTAAACTAATTTACATACAAAATTTATAATATTACAAGTCTTAATAGTTCACATACCAAAAAAAAATTGGGTAGAGTTTCCTCTATTTTTCTGGAAATTCTAAAACCTGCTAATAGAAAATTTGCGTAATGTAAAGCCCACACGACCATAAAATAAATAAAAAATTACAAAATCCCGTAGGGCCAAAAAAGTTAACAATAAAATTACAAAAGCCCGCACTGCCATAGCACATATAAAATAGAATCCAAAATATTAACGACACTAAATAAAGAACCCCCTTGTTGTAAGCCATTAACTTCTTCGTGTGTTCCACGTGGATAAAATATGACGATGAAAGATTATCCGGCAAAAAATAAGATACAAAAAAGATGACATCATTAACCAAGTAATTTTAAAAAAATCATATTCAAACGGAAAAATTGCATATACGAGTTATAATTATAATCATATTCTTATACTAGAAGTCTCGTGACTACGTGGTCAGTTCCTATGAGTTACATTGGTCTCATGCGAGGTCTTAGTGCCTCTTACGGGGCTGTTTGAGGGCTGGTTTGGATTTTCAACCTCCAAAGGCTTGTTTTTAAGACAAAGTATAGATATTTTCAAAATATCGTCATATTACCAAACTGGGAGTCCCATGACTATGCGGTTAGTTTCTACGACTTACACTGGTCCCGTGCGAGGTGTTCGTGTTTCTCACAGGGACGTTTGTGGGCTGTTTCAGGTTTTCACCCTCTAACGACATGTTTTTAAGATAAGACAAATATAAATATTTTCAAATGATCATCATATTCTCAAACTGGGAGTCCCGTGACTACGCGGTCAGTTCCTACGAGTTATAGTGGTCCAGTGTGAGGTGTCCATGCCTCTTACGGGGTTGTTTTAGGTTTTTGCCGTCTAATGTCATTTTTTAAGCCTAAGTCTAGATATTTTCAAATTATCATTTTATTCTTAAATCGGAAGTCTCGTGACCACGCGGTCAGTTCTAATGCATTACATTGGTCCCGTGTGAGGTGCCTGTGCCTCTTATGGGGTCGTTTGGGGGTTATTTTGGGTTTTCTCCCTCTAACGGCATGTTTTTAAGACGAAGTTTCTGAAATTTTCAAATTATTATCATATTATCAAATTGGGTGTCCCGTGAGATTTGTTCATACCTCTCACGGGGCCGTTTGGAGGCTATTTTGAGTTTTGACCTTCTAACGGCATATTTTTAAGCCTAAGTATATATATTTTCAAATATCATCATACTCTTAAACTGGGAGTCCCGTGACCATGGGGGATTTATTAAAAGTTAAATGAGACCCATGCGAGGTGCTCGTGCCTCTCACAGGGCTGTTTGGAGTCTGTTTTGGGTTTCACCCTCTAATGACATGTTTTGAATCCTAAGTCTATATATTTTCAAATTATCATCATATTCTTAAATCGAGAGTCTTGTGACTATGCGATTAGTTACTACGAGTTACATTGGTCCCGTGCAATGTTTCGTACCTCTCACGGGGCCGTTTGGGAACTGTTTTCGATTTTCTCCCTTTAACGGCATATTTTTAATCCTAAGTTGAGATATTTTCAAATTATCAGCATATTCTTAAACTGGAACTCCCGTGACCATGCAGCCAGTTCCTATGAGTTATATTGGTCCCGTGCAAGGTGTTCGTGCCTCTAACGGAGCCGTTTGGGGGTTATTTTGGATTTTCACCCTCTAACAGCATGTTTTTAAGCCTAAGTCTAGATATTTTCAAATAATCATCATAGTCTCAAGTTGGAAATCCTGTGAGCACGCTGTGACACCCCGCCTAATAAAATACCGGGTGATCAATCTTATTCCAAATTAAAATAGGAGTCTCTTTCTCTTCTTTCTCTCTTTTATTTCTTCTCTCTCTCTCTCTCTCTCTCTCTCTCGTGCCTTATAAGAGAGAAATAAGGGTGTGTCCCTTATTAAACCTAAAAATGACTTGTTTACTTATTTATGAGTCAATACTAGTCCAAAAGTCCCCGAAACCTAAACTCTACCCCCGTATCCTCTATTCTGACTATCTCGGCCATTCCAAAATCAACTGTGCACTCAAAATCTCCATCCGAGTTACCTAACTAAAATTCACTAATCGTACCCGAAACTTCTCTACACACGTTCTCCAACATAAGCTATCTCCCATCACTTACCCAACTGAAGACGCCATGCAAATATTAAGCTGGCACTTGCAAACTAATATTTACTACTCACTTTGAATTCTCAATTTATCAAATTATACTAATAAATTTCAAAATTACTATTCACAGTAATTCCTCTAATTACCAAATTACGCCTACTTATGAAATTTAAATATCCATAAAAGTATGGGGTATTACATTCTCCCCCCTTACAACAGAATTTCATCCTCGAAATTCGGATACGACCGGTATTACCAACTTAGGATTGCTAATCACACTTTATCCTGCACACACAAGTCAAAAGGTACTAGCTTAACAAGAAGCTTAACTAAATCTCTATATGTTAACACACTACCTCAGTCATAAGGTTAAATCTAACAACGACACGTCGCACTTATTGCTTCAATAACCACATACAAAGGAAATGATCCTATATTTATCGCTCTAACGTATAGATCCCACCTAAAAATCATGACTCTAAGCGTCCGCTCATTTACAATAGGACATCGAGTTTCCCTAAAAAAGAAGCTACGCTAGCGTTTGACTATTCTCGTCAATCTTCTCGCTTATCATAGGTGTATAAACTCTTATTGCACCTATACAATTGGGTCATCGCATGCCTTCTACAATGTTTAATCGAACCCATAACTGCTCCAAAGCATATTCTCCATTTGTATATACTACACCTCTTCTATTTCAAACGCTATATAAAACCAACTTACGAAGGTGGCCATACACCTTCTAACTCGTGCCTATCTGTACAACCATTGTAAATGTCCCATATGTAGCACTCTCTCTAAAAATGGGCCTCATTCCCTCGGCCTGGTAGTAACACCTGGTCATTCCTAACTCGAATAATTCAAAATTCCATTCTTCCTATATCAGCGCCACTTTCCTTACTGGCCTTATCTCTAAGTATTCCGAAGATTGGTGTGTTTTCCTACACACGTAAAATGAGTACTGTCCTAACTATATCCCTAGTGCCCAAGACCTCTCTCAACTTCCGACACTTGATATGTTTCATGCGTGGGATGTCTCGCAAAGTGAAATACAAACAAGGAACCCTCCCGTTACACTACTTCCTCACATCATCGGTCATCGAGATATAACAGCTTAAGAAACACCATCGGGACATTTTAAATCCTACCTCATTAATCTACCAATGTACTTCTACCACTATGTCCTTCCAACTTAGGGAGATGGAAAGTATAACTAATCAGGGCGCCTACTTTATGAAAAAGTGTTACAAATATCATACCCAAAACGTATTTCCTCTAAATTTGCCTTCTATTCAAGGCCTGGCTTTAAGCCTCAACCCGACTTCCTTTACCTTGCCTCACCCACATACTTGCGGTGAGAGAAACATTTCTAGTGCTTTTCCACAGTACATCTACTTCCATTAGCCTATAATCGTCACATGATTCTAGATTCTAATCTAATCAATCATCAAAACCAACATCCTAGTACACAATAACATCTCTCCACTCCCACCGTCAAAGCGAAATCCAAACAAGGAACCCCTCCGATACACTACTACTTAACTTTGTCAGTTGTGGAGGTATGTCAGCGTAAAACATATAAAATAATAAATCATGCATACCTTAGATCATATCTTGAAGGTCCCCATGCACTAAAGTCGTGCTGGTGAAACATCTACTCACTGAAGTTCCATCTAAACATATAATAAAGGCGAGCGTAGCCTGTATCCAGGTGAGATATCGCAACAACAACCCGTTCCACCCTGGAACCATGGATACGATAGTCTTGCAATTATTAGCCTCATATCGCTCTGATCATCCACAAATACATTACAATTATAATAGTATCATACTAGTATAAAACACACAAAACGAACAGTACAAACCAGATATAAATTCAAAATACCTACACCCACTTTCACAACAAATGAAGGAAATAGAACCCCTCTACCACAAAAAAAAAAACATATAGATATACCCTCTATAATATTACCGATACCTCCAAAAAACTCGACTTACACACATGAATCCAGGGTTAACAAAGTACTGCGACTCTATCTAGCCACATAAAATATACCTCCTTTATCCGAGGTAAAACTCATAATAATAACTTTACCAATCTCACTAACTTCTCCAATTGGTTCCCGAACATAATACACTTGCCTTAACCGAACCAAAACTACTTTAATCGATGCCCCAGCTCGGCACTCTATTCTTGTCCTTTAACTCCTACCGGGTAAGATCAAAGCGTGTGGTTTTACATTCCACATCTCCACATTTCCCCATCTCTGTCCTACCTGACCGCGTTAAGGTTATCAGTATCTTGGACTCTATATCCTTGATCCTGACAATCACCCTCGTAGTTCCCTTAGCTCCTCCGACTAAAAGGAAACATGCTACTAATCTCAACTGACTTATTTCAATGAATCCATGGGTGGATGTCCACCTGTGGGGTTTCACAAACATAAATTCTCCATGAGTGTTAGGAACACTTTCTAGTGAGCCTATGATTTAACTGAAGGACTATTTCTTCCATGTACCTACCTTAATTGGAAACAAAGTTTACTTATTCATATAACTCTTTATTCACCATCGGCCTCTGATCGGTCCTTATGTGAATAATTCAGAAACTGCATTCTCTTCATCCCTGATAAATCGAAGGAACTTGTGATTAAAATCATCCATAATATCCCTCTATGAGCAAAGCATTCTGCTCCCCCAAATATGGTGACTACCGTTCCCACCATTTCGACATTGCTCCAACGAGTGAAAAAACTTTTCCTCAAATTTTCACATCTGGGCATTCCTATACCCCGCTCTAAGCCAAAGCTTCTGAGCCCTATACTTCTACTGAATAAAACTACACTACCTTCGCATGACTTAACTTCAACGTATGGTCCTTATCAAAGACCCTTTCAAAAATTTTCCCAATTTACTTCACGAAGTAATTCAAGTTTAGAAACACTCTCTACTATACCGGTACGTTGATAGTTATAACTACTATACATTAGTAGTCGTTGCAGCAATCCTTGACAATGCCATAAGGGGAGTGACCTCTACTGCGCTCCTCGTCCCCGACTTCAACTAATAGCTTCAACTCAGCCACGCCTTCTGCTTCCCTCATAATTTCCTTCCTTCGTCTCCCTTCATCGATCAGCACATGAATCTTGAACGAGCGCGCAAAGGATTTACTATAAGCTTACATAATGGTAGGAGAACGAAATCTCATAATAGGAATCAATAATCCTAACCATAAGGCTCTATATCAAATAGGAAACAAAGCTGAAAGCGTAGTATGTCCGCACAGATTCCTAAGGACACTAGAACCTGATGCGCTGATACCATCTATGACACCTCGCCTAATAAAATACTGGATGATCAATCCTATACCAAATTAAAACAGGAGTCTCATACGGTTCATTCTCAGCATCACTGTTGAAAAACCAATTTAATTGCTAATAACTTATTAGGCTGGCGTCAAAATTTTATATTAACTAATCTTTTTAACCAAACCAACTAAATAAAACATCCACACAGTTTATATACACGAAACTGAAATGAAATAAAATAACCGAACACTCGGTACAACATAATACAACCAAATCGCATGCCGCACTAAAAAGGTGGTAGAAGAGTAAATGAATACAATTGGGCTATCGGCCCGAATATTACTACAATGCTTCCTATCTAGATCATAAGGATAGAAGTGTCTAATATAAACCTACAGGCATCCACAGCTGCTACAAAAAATGTTTGATTCAAAAGAATCATTATTCAGGCGTCCGTGTGTCTGGACATATAATATATATAGATGTATAGGAAGAGATGGGAAAAGAGAGAAACGAGTCAAGGCCCGAATTTTTGAAAATTATTTAGCAAGTGCTTAAATTCCATATTTTAAAATATGAAATCTTTCATATTTAAATTGGTGTCTCACTCTCATGAGATACACCTCACCCATCTTCTAATAGTGCACACCTATCGCATACCTTTTAAACAACCTAGTTAATCTACCCCGCCTAACTAATCTGTTTCACCCATCTTCTAAAAGTCCTCATAAACCCGAGTAGTAATGACTAAACTTCTCCATATTCCCAACATTGAGCTATATTTCGTGCGTGGGAGGTCTCGCGAAGCGAAATCCAAATAAGGAACCCCCATGATACATTATTACCTGACAATGTTGATCATCGAGATCCATTAGGCCCTCAGCACATAACGCATATTATAAAAACCCATATATATAGTTCTCACTAGAACCTAACATTCATATTCATATAAATCCGGATATAAATCTACCGAAAGGGGAATAACACCTTATTCATTCTTTTCATTTTACACAAGTTGACTTTATATGATGTCTCATCTTCATATACAAGCAATATACTATACACAACAAGTATAATTATACCTATTACAATCATAAGTATAACAACCATCCCACCGCGATATAACTCGAAGATGCAGTCTCATAGTGCCTATTCGTATCTGGGTTTACTCAATCAACCATGGTACCAAGCTAGACTCACTAATGGTCATGGTAAAAATACACAACGGTGGAGGCGGTAATATTCCCTCCAGAAAGTGGAATAAAACTATCGCACTCATATGCGGGACGATAAGACCTGGGGATATACTCTCCCTACTCCTCGAGCCAGGGGATTCACCCACATCGTGAGACTTCGTTGGATAGCACTAGAAAAAATATATATATAATCTGGCCGTCCATCCCTATGCCCAAGGAAGCTTGTGGAACCAACCTCTAAGATACAAATATACCAATCACATACAAATATATTTATTTTCGTATCATATCATATATATACAGTGACAACTCCCGTATATAATATATATCACTTCTCAATATATATGGCTATAATTTCCAACATCTTATAGCGATAGCCAATAACCCCGAATGTTCCCATTCAAAATAGCATATAAGTATTCTCTTACATAATATATACGTAAGGACGCAAATTTCCAATTGAGTCCTTTGTATTTTTGGCTCAATTCCAAACAAAAACGTTTGAGTCATAGGATAGAGTATATTGATCATCCTTCAAGCCTATGACGTGTTTTTTGAAGACATAGCGGCCAAGTGTATAAAGCTTCATCAAAATGCCGAGTTTAAGTGCCTCGTTTCTACGTCAACAATAGTGGTTCCATTCTCCCAAGGTACGAATGCATTACATATATATATATAGGAGCTTGGAACATTTTATATTGGGTGTTAGGTTTTTTAAACTATGTTTTGTGTTCAAAATGTTTTCTATTAAAACTTATATATAAAGTATATAAAGGTTTCTAGACTTAAAAAGAATTTTGAACATTCTGTGAGTTCGTTCGAAGTGTCGTTCAAACGAGATTGTCGTTCGAACGAGTTTACAAACGAGTTCCCAATATGGCATACTGGAACTTCGTTCGAAATGTCGTTAGAACGAGATGGTCGTTCTAACGAGATTTCCAACGAGCTTCTAATGAGTTCATACTGGAACTTCGTTAGAAGACTCGTTCGAACGAAATGTCATTCGAACGAGACGTCAGGCGGGAACAGTTTTTGGCCGTTTTTGACAGTTTTTACCCTTGTTTCCCACTTATTTCTCCACTAACTTTTTCAGAATTTATTATGTTCGGGAACAACTTTTTCCAACTTAAGTTTTTCATATCCTACCAACCTCTAGAGAGTGTTTGAGAGAAAAAATTATTTTAGGGAAAAGTTCATTGTTTTAAAGTATCAATCTTCAAAGAAACATCATATACACTTTAGTTTTACACCCATTGTTTTGTTTATCCAAGTTCATATATATACATCTTGCTTGGAGTTTGGCACCGTGTTTTATCTCTACATTAGTTTGAAGAGAAGTTTGGGTTTGCTTCTAAATCCCACAAAGAAGAAGACGTTTTCGTGATTTACCCACTTGGAGAAAGGCTCCTAGTTCGGGTGACGGTGACTACATAAAGTCCGATCGATGGATTCCGAGACCGCGGTGGAGATTCGGGGTTATTCGCTAAGTGGAGGTGTTTGCAAGAAGATGCGTCAAGGCTTGAGAGGGTTCGAGTTGAGGAAGTAAGTTATCTGTCTTGTAAATGTAAATTTCGTACTTAGTGGATTTGAGGCTAGGGTCGTCCGAGGTTGTTTCCCGTCTTGGGTTTTTCCCCGTACATCGCGACGTAGTGGTTTCATTGTTTATTTTATCTTGCTACGCTCACCTAGAACGCATGCTTAGGTAATTCAAGTTAAAATTGGGTTTTAATCACTACTCGTGTTTAATTTGGTGCTACATAATTATTTGGGGTAAATGTAGTTAATTCAAGTCATTAATTTAATGTGTTAAAATTGGTTTGGCCTAATTTGTTAAAATAGAGAAATATGACGTAGGCAAATTTTAGGACTTGGCTTAATTAATATGGCGTTTAAGTGAAAATGCTTTTTTTTGGATTAATTAAATGTCACTTGTGTTTAATTTTAATTTGAAGAAGAAATTAAAATTTGGTATTTATGTTGAACCATCACCTTTTATGCTTCCGCATCTATTTCATAAAAAGGAAATATATTCTAATTTTTTAAGTAAGAAATTCAAAATCGGGGACCTTGGTGCGCCTTTCAAATTGGTATCAGAGCCAAAGCGATAAATTATTTCGTTAAGATCCTTTAAATAATTTTTGGCTAAAATGGAATTTTCTCCATTTTCAAAATTTCCTATTTTCGATGGTTCAAACTACGCGTATTGGAAAGCGCGAATGAAATTGGCACTCAAATCTATCGACGAGAGAGTTTGGATGTCTGTTGTTAACGGGTGGTCCCCACCTACTCATTTAGTATATAATGAGCTTGTTCTCAAACCTACCGATAGATGGAGTGAGGGTGAATTTAAGCTTTCTAGCTTTAATTCTCGAGGTTTAAATGCCTTGTTTAGCGCTGTCACACCGGATGAATTCCGACGTATTATGACATGTGAGACCGCTAAAGAAGCATGGGATATTTTGCAACTCACTCATGAAGGTACAAGTGTCGTTAATGATTCTAAACTCCAAAACCCCACCACGCAATTTGAAACCATCAAAATAAACGATAATGAAACTTTTGATGAATTTTATGCTACACTTTCCGATATTGTCAATTCATCTTTTGATTTGGGAGAGAAAATACCCGACAACCGAGTTGTAAATAAAGTTTTAAGGTCCCTACCCTATAGATTTATTCCAAAAGTGATCGTTTTAAATTCTTTACCAACTTTAGCCTCTACGAAATTAGAAGAGCTTGTAGGTGATTTACAAACCTATGAACTAGACATGTTTTCCTCTAAAACTGAAAAGAAAATAGAAAAGGGAGTTGCTTTAAAAGCCCAAAAAGAGGTTAAACAAGTAGTAGAGAGCGAGAGTGATAGTGACTCGGGAGACATGGCCTTGTTTGCTCGGAAATTTAAAAAATTTCTTAAATTTAATAAAGATAAATTTAAAAATGATTTTAAGAAATTTGAAACTTTTAAGCATGACAAAGCCGAGAAGATCCCTAAAACTATAAATGAAAATTTAAATAGGGACGAGTCTAATAGGTGCTTTGGTTGTGAGGGTTATGGACATAGGGCTTCTGAGTGCCCCACCAAACTAAGAAAAGAGGGTAAACGAACCATTTCATATAATGCGACCCTGAATGATAGTGATAAGGAAGAGGGACCCGATTCCCCCACTAAGCCAAACTTTGTGGCTTTTACGGCTAGTCATGTGAGTGATAGTGAGAACTCGTCGATTGATGAAACTTTAACACATGATACTTCTGAGGTCAAAGTTTTTTCTTCCCTTGTTTTTATGATAGTGAGAGTGGAGAAGAAAGAGAGAGTGAAAATGAAGAAGAGGTTAATGTGAGTGAACTTAAAAATGCTTTTCAAGAACTTTATAAAGAATCTATTAAATTAAAAAAGGCTAATTTGAAGTTAGAAGCTAGTTTGAAAGAACATGTCAAACTCATTGATAATAGTATGTTGGTTGAAAACCTTAGGACACGAGAGAAAGCTCTTCTAGAGAAGCTTGAATATATAGAGGGCGAGAGAGATAGCCTTAGGGGTTTAATGGAATCCTTGAAAAAGGAGCTTCTTGCTTTTGAAGAGAGAAATATTTTATTAGAGTCTAACATTTTAGAATTGCAAAATAAATTAAAAGACTCTAGTAATGTCAAATTTGATTTGGAGTGTCGTTCGGAAAAAATAGATAAAATATTAGGAACGGTCCAAATAAAAAATGACACTTGTGGTTTAGGCTTCAATACTTGTAATGAATTTACTCATAACGCCAAAATCAATATTTTAGGAGAAACTACTAGGAAAGTTTTTAGAGATCACTCCTTAGGTAAATCTTTTCGACCTGTTTTTACTTGTACATTTTGTGGTCGAAAAGGTCATCTTAAGAAATTTTTTTTTGATCTTAAACGAATTCCTACAAAATCCCAACGTAAAGCAACCAAGGTAGTTAAAATTCCTACACCCCAAGATAGTCATTCTTCATTAATTTGGGTTAGGAAATCCGACTTGGTTGCCTTGAAAAATAGGGTTTTTGATTCTCATTTACTTTCACATGCTCCCTCCCTTGCTAAATCTAAAGGATGAATGTGTTAGTGTTTGCATACTGTAGCGTTTGCACTCATGCTATATTCACATGCTAAATTTATGCTTGTTTAATCATTTTCTAGTCTATGCTCCATGCTTATCACATGCTAGAATTATAATTTTTGTTTATCTTTTGTATTATTCTTCCTTCACTTTTGTTTGCATTAAATGAAAAATACAAAAATATTTTTCTTTGTTTATCATTTGGTTTTTATCCCTGTGTAATTTAAGCTTAATGAAAAATTCAAATGATTTTTGTTTGTCTTTTGAGTATATATATTTTTTTTGTTAAAAAAATTTCAAAAACTCAAAAAGACTTTATTTTGTGTGTATTTTAGTTTGACACACTTTATGTGGCATACACTTGTGTTAGAATCCCAACTTTTTCGCTCCATGTGGCTTGAACTTTTGGTTTAGATTGTCAATCCTTATTATGGTCTTTACCATGCTTACATGGAGTAGTTGGATTTTGTGTTGATTAAATGAATTCTATTTTTATATGCCTCTTTTCACACATGCACGAGCTCTTTTGAAATCTTAAATGTCACATGTTATATTTCAGCCTTGTGAGGTGTTCTCCTACCAATCTAGTCATCAATTTATGACCTAGGAGGACTAGTGCATGTCAAAATCCGTTGCACGTGAGATTTGTGAGAAATAAAAAATGATAAATAAATGTGCACGGGGAAGGGCTCCGAAAGGAATAATAATCCTTTGCGATTGTAAGCCACTGTTTGAATGGACCTAAAATAAATACGTGGTCCAAAGGCCTAAAAACAGAAAAATGGAACTAAAAGAAAAATAATTTCCAAGGCCTATGTTTGTTTGATATATTCATTCAAAATTCATATATATGCTTATTGAGGGAGATTGGATGGTATATCAACGGTTTGCACAATGTCCGTTTATCCTAGTTGTACTTTCAATGTCATGACTCTATTGTTTTGTAGAATCATCAACATGCTAGGCTTGTATGCATTGTGTATATTTGTTCATTGATTTCAATCCATATTGTCACATGAGGTTATATTCAAATGTGATGAAGTTTTCAATCAATTGAGAACTTCGTGAACATGTTTTAAGTGATTGGGTCTAAATTTAATCGTTTCTAGTTCACACCCCAACACTTTCGTTTCTATATGACACATTTTTGTCATACGAGTGTGAAAGACTCCTATTATATTTTGTGTGCGTCATTTGTGTGTTTATATCTATATATGTGTACATGAGTCTCTTTGGTATCTATTATGTATACATATATTTGATATTTTTGTTTAGTCTTTCCCTTGATTTCTAATCCATATATGCTATAATTCATACTTGGTATCCATCTTATTGCATTCTCTGTTGATATCACATGCTTAATAATTTATATATCATATTGGTATCATTTTATTGCATCCTAGTTGGTTTCCGATGTTATTTCTTGGATTAGTTGAATCTTTGTTTCCCAAGTACTTTAACGCTCTCATATTGGTATCATTTTATCTATTTCTTGCTTAATTTAGAGGGTATATAGGCTTTATTCTTTAAGCCTTTGTCTATTCCTGAACAAAAAGGGGGAAAATGATAGGGGGAGAAATGGTATCTATTCCTATTATTATCGTATCTTAGTTTGGGGGAGATTTATCTTACGGGGAGACGTCTTTCTAAGTTGATCATAGTTGATAAAAGGAGAGAATTCATTTAGGGAGAGTACTTACTTTACTTGCATTAAATATTTTTTATATTCCCTATGCATGTAATGTGTTTGCTTAAGTGTGCAGGAATTATATTATAAAGCGACAACTTTAATCGGCAAAGATTGTGATCCTTAGGGTTGTTTGAGTCAAGCATTGTAATTTTATTTGGGGTGAGACTTTCTATTAGTCTAGTAGAGCTTGACGGCCCTTTAGGATTTTTGTTGGTTTTTGTCCCGGAATAGACAAAGGGGGAGATTTGTAAGGACGCAAATTTCCAATTGAGTCCTTTGTATTTTTGGCTCAATTCCGGACAAAAACGTTTGAGTCATAGGATAGAGTATATTGATCATCCTTCAAGCATATGACGTGTTTTTTAAAGACGTATTGGCCAAGTGCATAAAGCTTCATCAAAATGTCGAGTTTAAGTGCCTCGTTTTTACGTCAACAATAGTGGTTCCATGCTCCCAAGGTATGAATCCATTACATATATATATAGGAGCTTGGAACGTTTTATATTGGGTGTTACGTTTTTTAAACTATGTTTTGTGTTCAGAATGTTTTCTATTAAAACTTATATATAAAGTATATAAAGGTTTCTGGGCTTAAAAAGAATTTTTGAACATTCTGTGAGTTCGTTCGAAGTTTCGTTCGAACGAGATTGTCGTTCGAACCACAAGTCATTCGAATAAGATTACCAACGACTTCCTAATATGGCATACTGGAACTTCGTTCGAAATGTCGTTCGAACGAGATGGTCGTTCTAACGATATTTCCAACGAGCTTCTAACGAGTTCATACTGGAACTTCGTTAGAAGACTCGTTCGAACGAGATGTCGTTCGAACAAAATGTCGTTCGAACGAGACGTCATGTGGGAACAATTTTTGACAATTTTTGATAGTTTTTACCCATGTTTCCCACTTATTTCTCCACTAACTTTTTCAGAACTTATTATGTGCGGGAACAACTTTTTCCAACTTGACTTTTTCATATCCTACCAACCTCTAGAGAGTGTTTGAGAGAAAATTTTGTTTTAGGGAAAAGTTCATTGTTTTAAAGTGTCAATCTTCAAAGAAACATCATATACACTTTAGTTTTACACCCATTGTTTTGTTTATCCAAGTTCATATATATACATCTCGCTTGGAGTTTGGCACCGTGTTTTATATCTACATTAGTTTGAAGAGAAGTTTGGGTTTGCTTCTAAATCCCACAAAGAAGAAGACGTTTTCGTGATATACCCACTTGGAGAAAGGATCCTAGTTCGGGTGACGGTGACTACATAAAGTCCGATCGGTGGATTTCGAGACCGCGGTGGAGCTCCGGGGTTATTCGCTAAGAGGAGGTGTTTGCAAGAAGATGCGTCAAGGCTTGAGAGGGTTCGAGTTGAGGAAGTAAGTCATCTGTCTTGTAAATGTAAATTTCGTACTTAGTGGATTTGAGGCTAGGGTCGTCCGAGGTTGTTTCCCGTCTTGGGTTTTTTCTAGTACATCGCGGCGTAGTGGTTTCATTGTTTATTTTATCTTGCTACGCTCACCTAGAACGCATGCTTAGGTAATTCAAGTTAAAATTGGGTTTTAATCACTACTCGTGTTAAATTTGGTGCTACATAATTATTTGGGGTAAATGTAGTTAATTCAAGTCATTAATTTAATGTGTTAAAATTGGTTTGGCCTAATTTGTTAAAATAGAGAAATATGACATAGGCAAATTTTAGGACTTGGATTAATTAATATGGCGTTTAAGTGAAAATGCTTTTAATGGATTAATTAAATATCACTTGTGTTTAATTTTAATTTGAAGAAGAAATTAAAATTTGGTATTTATGTTGAACCATCACCTTTTATGCTTCCGCATCTATTTCATAAAAAGGAAATATATTCTAATTTTTTAAGTAAGAAATTCAAAATCGGGGACCTTGGGGCGCCTTTCAATATAACTCGCACCTTAATCACTTTTAAGGATTTATATATAATCACGAATATACCAATTATTAATAATCAAATAAGTATACTATCAACTTATTTTTGTTCCATAAGTATCGCATCACCAAAAATAATAGTCGTCAATAGACTTATCGGATAGTCGTTCAATCCTCGTTAGCCCATATCCTAGATTCCATCCTAATCGCATCCTATGATTTTCTCAAATTCATTCAGCCCATATTCATTCTAACCGTATAAATATCTCTACACACTTGTCGAAGACCTCTCTCTCAAATGTTGCTCGACCCGAACATTCACTAGGTCCATCCCCCGGATTATACACTAAATGAACCTGAGGTTCCCTCTTTTATCTCAAGGTTTACTCACCCTTAATACCATTATCTAGGAGTCCTAATATCATAACTAGAATACCCCATCATAATCTCCAGTTGCACTTTTACTCCCCCTAAAGTCAAAGAAGGAAAACTGCTAATTTCAATAAAGGCAAATCGATTCGCCCCAAATGAAAATCATTTCAGGCTAGCGAATTGATTCGGTTTCCATCCGAATTGAGTTGGAAAGTGTTCTGCAAGAAGGTACTCAAAGGTGAATCGATTCGGTCTCAATACGAATCGATTTGGCCTGAGATAGCCTTACAGGTCCCCTTATGCGAATCAATTCGGTCTATACCCGAATCGATTCACCTTGTTCGGAGGTTTCATCTTCTCCAAAATACCAAATATCATCCCAAACTCCATTTTATAGTTTCTAACCTCAACAAATAACACTATAATCATCCTAACAATGATTTATAACTAACACACCAATCATTTTATGATTTAAGACCATTTCTCTTAGATTTGAATCCTAAAACCATTAAAACCCTAGTTTATCATTTTCTCCCATTTCTACCCATTTATCGACACTAGTAACGTGGGTTTAACACTAGAAATCATTAATAGTTTACAATACATTAATTTTTAAACTCATACTCAAATTTCTCAAATTTATGTTAAGGTTTTCAACCCAAAATTATATAGTTTACCAACTATAATTTGAGATACACACACTCAAATGAATAAAGTAAGTAAACACTTGCCTCGTGAAAAAAATCCGACGACCTTGAGTCGAATACGCCGGAGTTTGGGACGAAAATCCCTTTCTTCTTCCGCTTTTTCCTTCCACTCTTCTCTTTCTACTGATTTCGTGTGGAGAAAAATTAGTTTTCACAGAATACGTTTTTATACTATTCTCCAACCATTTGAGGGTTCATAATTTTTGTTTTACAATTCACAATCCCAATTTCTTTTGTGTGAATTTTTTTTGTGGAACCCAAAGCATAGTTTTCTATTGTACATAATTTGTGGGGAGATCTCTACAACCGAGGGTTTCATGATATTATGGAGTAAGTCTCTACGGAGTTTTTATGACTGCATGCCATTAGGGAGTGTTGTGGTGTTCCTGGGTTGAAGATTGGACTGCGGTTCATATAGGTTCGCTGCGTGTGGACTTATTGCTAACGACATCGACCGATGCCTGCGAGTATTCTAGTGTCTAATTGATGTATTTTATTGTAACCGTGTAAGTTCCGATTTACAATTATAGTGAAATAAAAAGGTTTTTGCCGTAAGGGGGGTTTTCCAGAATTTTGTGTCGCATATTTTATCTATGTTGGTTTGACACTGCACGAGCGTAGCTAGTTGAATTTCAGGGCTGAAATAATTTGATTCATAAATTAACTCTAATTAAATAAGTTTGTAACTGGAATTTTGCAACTATTAAAATCAGTATCGGACACGGTCTTTCAAATTGGTATCAGAGCTTTATTAAAAGCGAGTGCATACCTTTACAAAGAATGGATGGTTGGAATGGAGTGTTCTATAAAAAAAATACTTGTTGATAATTAAGATGGTCCTTATTCAAGAAATCAAAATCTTTTTCTTGGGATACCACTATCCAAAATCATGGAATAACACAAATATTTTCCATATTCCTAAATCCAAAATTCCTTCTCAAAGTTCAGATTTTAGATTAATTAGTCTTTGTAACTTTTGTTACAAGATAATTTCTAAAATTTGTGCATCGAGACTTTCCCCTTTTTTTCATCAAATCATATCCCCCTTTCAAAATAGGATTCATCGAAGGTAGAAAAATTTCTAATAATATCCTTCTTACTTAGGAAATGACAAATTTGATTGATAGAAAGAAAGTTAGATATAATATTTTCATCAAGTTGGAAATGTCTAAAGCCTATGAGAGATTCTACTAGTTATCTCTTATTAAATCTCTAAGAGCCATTGGTTTTATAGATTGATTTATTTCCATTGTATGGAGATGTATTCCATCTAGCTAGTTCTCTATTATTTTTAATGGACAATGAGCTGGATTCTTCAAGTCTTCAAGATGCTTAAGATAAGGAGATCCACTATATACTGCCTTATTTGTCATAGCTTTAGATATTCTTAGTAGGGGCCTTCATGATCATATGGGCAAAAGGAATATTGGAGTTTTCTCTCATCCTAAAAATTTCCCAGTGGTGAGTCATTTAATGTTTGTAGATGATACCATCATATTAAATAATGGTTATATGAAAAGCTTAAAATATTTAATGAATTTCCTCTAAAGATATGAGTCATTTTCTAGCCAAGTGATAAACTTGTCAAAAGGTAATTTTGCAAAAGGACAAAAAGTGCTTGGAAGTGGGATGAGTGTTATTGAACCCACCATTGGCTTAAAATTTTCAAAACTGTCCTTTAAATACTTGGGATGTCCATTATTTAAGGGGAGGAATAAAGCTCAGTTTTTTTAATACCTTATTGCTTTTATAAGGAATAAGGTAAAAGGTGGGAAATCTAAGTTCCTGACTTAAGGTGGTAGACTTGTACTTATCAAATATATTCTATTCTCTATGCCTATCTACAATATAGAGCCATTATGCCCTCTAAAGAGTATCCTATATAGAATATAAAGAATTCTTAATAATTTTTGGGGGGGCTCTACTAAGGAATTTGGTTACAAATACCGCTTAAATGGAAGGACATATGTCATCCTATTGAAGAAGGAGTATTTGATATAATATGATTACACTACCTAATTAAATCTTTTTGCATTAAAATTACTTAAAATGACAAAGTAGATGATAGTCTTTGGACAAACTTCATGAGATCCAAGATTCAAGAATCTCCAGTAGACTCAAAATCCTATTATTTGAACAGGATTAACTTAGGAAAAAGGTGGTAGAGAAGCATTCAGTCAGCGTTGAAGGGGTTACATACTAGAAACTTATAGCAGATGGTCAATTTTGTATCAAATCAGCCTTTGAGAGCATCAGAAGTTCCTCGATAAAATCAGCCATAGCTTCAGTTCCTTGGAGTAACACTTTTCTTTTCAAAATGTCAATATGTTTGTGGAGATGTCTTAACAAGATTATTCCAGTAGACGAAATTATATAGTCTCTTGGGATAAAATTAAGGTCTATGTGTAGATTTTGTTCCAAAGCTATTGAGAACTCAAATCACTTGTTTATTTAGGGCCCCATTATAGTCAAAATTTTGAATTTTTTTGGAGGATTACTGGGAGTCAACTTAAACTTAAATTATCTCCATAACATGCTCATGGGGTGGTGGTAAAGACCATAAAAATGAATTAATTAGGTACCTTATGAAGACTCTGCTAGTATGCATCACATGGGAAATATGGAAAGCCAAAAATAGAGCTATGTATGATGGAAGAAAAATAGAGGTAGCCAATATTATTACCCAAATATTTAATTCTATAAAGGACATCAGTGGAAAGAAATACTGGATCAAGCCTTCACTTTCAACAGTAAAACTCAACACAGATGGTTCCTCAAAAGAAAATCTAGGTTCATGTGGTTATGGAGGTATCTTAAGGGATTTTAAAGGCAAAATGATTTGGGCCTACTTAGGTTATGGAGGAGAGAATTAAAACTTATTTGCTGAAGCATTGGCAATTCTGGAAGGTCTCAAACTATATAACAAATACAACATCACACGAGATATTGTTGAATCTGATTAAAAAATTATTATTGATCTAATTAACAAGAAAAGTGATGTTATGCCATGAAAGATTAGGTGAATTATGCAGGAAATCATCACCTACAAAGAAGAAAAGTCATTCATCTTCAACCATTTCTATATGGAGGCAATTATAGTGGCAAATTCTTTAGTTAATCATGGAGTATCTAGTGAAGTTAAAAGTTTTTTCAACAAGTTTGAAGATCTTCCTCAAAAATCCAAAGGTCCTCTCAACCTTCACAACGGAAATGTGCCATCTCTTAGAGTCAGATGAAGTTTTTTAAGCTATTTTGGTTTTATCTTTATCATTCGTGTTCCTTTCTGTCTTAAGTATGCTTGTTTGTTTTGTTGGCTCATTATTAAACCAATAAATGCTTCTTCATTTCAATGTAATGAACGATGGAAGGGATTTTCTTTCATATAATCTAACAAACCAGGGGTCAATACCACTTGCATTTAAAAAAAACATTATATTTGGGTATTTTTAATTTTTTAAACCAGATAAAAATTCTCAAAAGGCTTAAATAGTCAAAACTATTTTTGTGTTTTCTTACTTTTTCAAAAACATGAAAAAAATATACATCTAATTAAGGACATAAAACATCACGCATTAAAATATAATCCAATATTAGAATGTAACTCACAGATTGACAAGAAAAATAATTAACTATAAGAACACATAGTTTATGTAGAAATAAATACTACTCACCCATGAGGAAAAAACTCCCTACCAACTTGAGTTTCAGAACTATGAGTTATAAAGATAATAGGGTGAAAAAGGTCATGCCTATAACTGAGAAACCAAATTGGATTGCCAAACCCAAATAAATGTAACAGTGGGAACATAGGGTTTGGTAATAGTTTTGGTTCCAGGCCTAGAGAGTAACTTGGTCTTAGGATTTGGACCTAAAAACTTCATAGTTTAAGTCACATAATTGACTTATCAAATGAGGTTCTTAATCATTTGACCTATATGGTTCGACTCTAGCATCTATTAGTGAAATAGTTAGCTCAAGTCATCTTAAACACTCTCCTAAGATCAAAACAAAAACATCTAAGGTGACTATTCATATGAAAATAGGTGAAACCATACTATTATGGGGTGTTCATCTTTTTTTAAGGCTTGGAAATGTTCCTAAGTGGGGTACTCCTAGGATTATTATTTGAACTTTTGACAAATATGGTCTTGAATTTGGGAGTTGACCCTTTTGAATGGTCAAATCTAAGTTTGGTATTTTCCTTTGAGGGTTGGTTTGGTTCAATAAGAATTTACCTAAATTTTTGGATCCCTATTCAAGGTAAACCATCATTTTCATACACTCCTCAAAGTCCTTCAAAAGAATATAATCCTCATTATCGATAAGGTTTTGAGTTGGGGAAGACTCAAAAATCTCTTTCTATTAGCTAGCGACCTTGTCGTGAAAAATATGATGCTTTGTATTCCCCTCCTTAAGCTTCTCAACCAAGATTACCTGCATGAGCCTTGAATTAGCTCACAAGTGCGTCATCTTCCTTTGTGGTAAAAATATACTTCTTACACTTTTTAAGCTTCGCGAAAAACCTTAGATTCACCTTCTCCATATTAAGGGATATATTAAGAAGCATAGGAAAAGATTTTACAATATCAACTTCGTCTTCATTGTGGGAGATTTTGGAATGGCACTCTAAGCCATCATCCTCAACCTTGTCTTCAATGAGTAAAAATCTAGGACTGGACATGTCTTCAATGGAGGTGAATATGGTGAAATTATGTTCGATCGAAGACTAACTCTCAGATCCTAAGTCATTATCACTAAAGGCGGAATTAAACCCCTTCATTAACTTTCCTTCACACCTTAGTTTAATGGTACACTTGAATGACTTGTGACCAACACATTCACATTCGAAGTATCTCCCTGAATCCAATTCTACCCTAATTTCATGGGTTTTCTTCACTTTATTAGTATGTGGAACATCCTCAAAACCATCAAATCAATTTGTATGATAAATTAAACGTTACTCCATAAATAACCCCTCGAGATATATAGTAACATCTTACTCAGGTGCCAGTTATATCCAAGGCACGTCTAAGGTAGGTTAATTAATTTAAAAAAGTTCATTCCGTCTTCAAAAATAACTTGTAATTAAAAATCGTTTGAATATTAATTCATTAAGACACGAAACAATTCAATTGATACCAAATTTTATTATTACTCAAAACATTATTTTTTTTAAAATATCATATGAAACAACACTTCGTAGAGCTTTGTACGAGCTCTAATGCAAAGATAATTGTTCCAACGTTGTAGGAGACTCAATGTTTTGAGTATAAACTTTTACACAAATGTCGGAATGACTCAGTATATTTTTTTGTAAATATTACTCAAACCATTAAAATTTTATTATTTCGAGAAGTCCGAAATTTCAAAACTTAATTTTCCAAAAATATCCTTAAATTTATTAAAAATAGTTTATGTAATTTAAAAATTTTCTAGATTGTCAAAAAAATGTTTTTCCTTACTATTAAAATTTTATGTCAAACCAAATCAAGAGATACGGAACATAAGTCAAAATCACAACTTAACCAAACTTACAAATACTTCGAGATGTGTACATCAATGCAAAGATGCCATCACCGCATCTTTAAGACATAAAGGCAAACCTAAACCTACATTTTATGCTTTTTTTAATACAAAATAAGACAAATCAAGTAAAGGATATAATTATATGTCTTTAAAACTAATCATACATAACACTATTTATATCACACCTAAGGAAATGAGTGATTTAAGTTTTTATGCTGTTCTCAAGGGTGTTCGCACCAAAATTTTCAACGTTCATTATGTTGTTTAGAAGGCATGGGTACACTAATTGGAGAGTAAAAATGTAATACCCTGCGCATTCTAGTGTCAGGCGCCACCAAGACTACATTGGACATTACTAAATTAAATATCATTGTTGATACCAAATTTAGTCTGCTGACATGGTTCAATTAAGTGGAGACACGTGGAAATCTGCATGGCAATAACAAACACATCTGAACAATACCTTGACTTCGAGGAACTCATTTTCACCGAACAACTCAAATACTCCGAGCAGTAGGTACTCCCCGAGGAACTTTACTGCACCGAGCAACTCATGGATACCGAGATACTTAGGCGGTCCGAGCAACTTTGGCGGTCCGAGCTGCATCTCGATCAGAGCATTTATTATCAGACAATTAAGAGGATTAAATGCGCATTAAATGCTGATTGTTATCATACGGATGCATACGCTTATTGAACAGCTATGTATTACCCATTCACATATACAGCCTCATGGCTATAAATACATTGTATCATCCTCATTGTAAGTGGATCGGAATTTCTTGAGGATAATCATACTTCGAGAATTCCTAAACAGTCAATAAAAATATAAACAGTGGACATAGGCCATTCATTCAAGGATAAACCACTTTAAAATCTCTTGTCTCATATTTATTTTTATCTGTGATTAAATAATTAGAGATAGTCTAATTTTTTACATCAACAGATTGGCGCCGTCTGTGGGAAACGACTGTAATTTTCGTTTTTCACCAAAAATAGTTCATCACCAATGGCTGACAACCCTGAATCCATCAATCGAAATGCTGGAAACCCCCTAACTCCATCCGCTCCTCCAAATATCCAAGATCTGGCTGGAATCATGGCCAGTTTGGCTCAAGGCCAGATAGCCATGCAGGAAATAATGCGACAACTCATGCAAACCATCCAAGGTGGAGCATCAACCTATTCAGGAAAACGAAGTGGTCAAAGAAATACTCATTTACTTTCTTCATGCATTAGGCAAAGAGATTCATATCACACTGATAAATCTGAAGATTTTTCTTATCAACCGGGTCGAAATTCGTCAGTACGAGCCACAGATACTGAACAACACATCACTCTCTCCCCAAAAAGGACCAGTGCACTAGAAAGATTGAGTAGGGTCTCTCCTTTTGATCGATTGGGCCCTAGGAAGAATAAAAGTCCTCTTAAGGCTGTGTCGAGAAACTTTTGACGACCATTTGATCTAAGAGAGGGTTCTGCCCAATCACAATGCTCGACAAGATAGATCCCAGGAAGCTACTTCAATACGATCAATTGCTCGAACCGGTAAGCCCGAGGAAGGAAATGATGGGTGGAAAGGCTCTATTCAGAGGTTGGAGGATAGATTAGGGGAAATGGCCAAGGCCAAGAATCCTCTACAAAGAACTTTTGTCCAAGGGACACCTTTTGTCCAAGTAATTGTGGATTTTCCCACACCATCAAAGTTCAAAGCACCTGTTGTGACTCCTAAATATGATGGAAAAACTGACCATGTCCTTCATATAGAGCAATACCAAGCTGCTGTCGACATCTATGCTGTGCCAGATGAGATGAGATGCAGGGCATTCTCGAGAACTCTTACAGGATCTGCTCAAATATGGTACAATAATCTTCCTCGGGGTAAGATTTTGACTTTCTTTCAACTGGTCGAGCTCTTCATTGGAAACTTCTTTTTTGGAGAAAAACCTGTTAAACGAGTAGCACACCTATTAAGTGTTAGACAAAAGGCAGGTGAGAGCACTAGGGATTATATAACTCGCTTCAATAACGAGAAACTCGAAGTTATTGATTATGAGGAAAAGACAGCGATTACTGCTCTGATGAGTGGGCTGTTGCCCAACAAATTATATTATACTTTGGCTAAAGATCCACCCAGAACCATGTCAGAATTGATGGCAAAAGCGGCCAAGATCATGAATGCCGAGGAGGCTATGGCTGCAAAGAAGAATATGGATACCAAAGAAACCAAAGCAGAGGGTGATAAGAACAAAAGGAAAGAGCATAAGAACAATGGTGGTGACAAGCACTCAAAAACAAAGCCATCATGGGAGGTATTAAAGAAATTTGAAAATTATACTCCTTTGATGGTAGACATCAATCATGTTCTAGAAGAAATCAAGAACAACGAGGAGTTAAATTGGCCAGAGAAAATGAAGTCAGACCCTGACAAGAGGAATAAGGCCAAATATCGCAAATTCCACAAGGATCATGGCCATATGACAAAAAATTGCATAGCTCTTCAGAATGAGATCGAAGCACTCATAAGACGAGGAAACTGGCAAAGTATGTTGATCGTAGAAATGAAAGTAGAAACAACGACCGAGCAAGAGAGAGATATAGATCTCCTCGTTGAGCAGAGGAGAACAAGAAAAGAAACCGTGAAGATGATCTAGAAGACGACCCCGGTCTTCCTACAAGACCAAGGCAGCCAGAACGTGAAGTATTTTTAATACGTTTTGGATCATTTGATTGTAATGTTATTACTGGTGGAGATGCAGGAGGTGGAGACCTTACTGCAGAAAGAAAAGCTTACCTCAATGAGGCTCAAGACTGTTCATATATTCAACGAATAAACTTGGCTGAAGATGATCGCCCGAGGAAGGTTAATAAAGAAAAATTGGTCATCGGTTTCTCAAAAAATGACCTCGCAGGTGTGTTGTAACCTCATGATGACCCATTGGTGATCAAAATAAGAATGAAGGAAGTGATGATATCGAGAGTACTGCTTAATAATGGTAGCTCGGCTGATATTATGTTCTACTCGTGCTTCAACAGCTTAAATCTAAAGTTATCCCAGTTGGAGCTTTATCATAGGCCCCTACTCGGTTTTGCTGGCGAGAAAGTTTTTCCACTTGGGACGATCAAGTTGGATATGTTCAATTATACATGACCTGCTTATTGAACAGAAAGAGTACGCTTCTTCGTGATGGATAAGAATGTTCAATCAACTTACAACATCATCATGGGAAGGGTAGGATTGAAAAAGTTTAAAGCAGTACCATCTACGGTACATCAATGCCTAAAATTTCCAACCAATTTTGGAGTAGGAGTTGTGAAGGGTGATAAAAAAGTAGCTCGGGAATGCTACTATTCATCTTTCGAGCAGGAGGAACTTGGGGAATCTAGGAAAAAGTCTATTACCTATCAGGTGGATGAGGGTGCAGAAATTAAAACATTGGATCCTAGAGACGAGCCGTAACTCGTGAAAGGTTAGGTGGTTGAAGCTATAGAAAACATCATTCTGGATGACGAGCATCCTGAACGAACAACTCAGATAGGTTCGTCATTATATGCCTCATTAAAACAGGAGTTGATAGTTTTCTTAAAAAGCAGAAAACAAACTTTTGCTTGGAGTCATGAAGATATGCCCGGAATTGACCCAAATTTCTTATGTCACGAGCTCAATGTGAATAAGGAAATCAAGCCAGTGAAGCAAAGAAGAAGAGTATTCAGCCCCGAGAAAAATCAAGCTATACAGGAGGAGGTTGAGAAGCTCCAGAAAGCTTTCTTTACTGAAGATGTTAAGTACCCAGACTGGTTAACAAATGTGGTGATGGTAAAAAAGAAGAACAACAAATGGAGGATGTGTGTAGACTTCACCGACCTCAACAAAGCATGTCCAAAGGATCATTTTCCCTTGCCCCGAATTGATCAACTAGTGGATGCTACCTCGGGACACGAGCTGTTGAGCTTCATGGATGCTTATTCTGGTTACAACCAGATTAAAATGAAACCTAGGGGAACTTATTGTTATAATGTTATGCCTTTTGGTTTGAAAAATGAAGGTGCGACATATCAGCGGCTGATGAACGAGGTGTTTGCAGAACAAATCAGTTGTAATATGGAAGTCTATATTGATGATATGCTGACAAAGAGCAACAAAGTTGTTGACCATCAAGTTGACTTAGGCCAGACCTTTATTCAATTAGATAAATATCAAATGAAGCTGAACCCGACCAAGTGCATATTTGGAGTACGAGAAGGCATGTTTCTCGGGTATATTATTAATCAAAGAGGCATTGAAGCAAACCCTGAAAAGATCAAAGCTCTGTTAGGGATGCAATCTCCAATAACGAAGAAAGAACTGCAAAGTCTTACAGGGCGAGTAGCAGCACTTAACAGATTTGTATCGAGAGCAACTGATAGATGCCTCCCATTCTTCAAAACGCTCCGAAAGACTTTTGAATGGAATGAAGAATGCGAGAAAGCTTTTCAAGAATTGAAGAAATATTTGGGAGCACCTCCACTATTGCCCAGGCCAGTGATGGGAGAAATATTGTACTTATATCTGGAAGTTTTAGAAAATGCAGTTAGCTCGGCATTAATAAGAGTAGAGGATGGAGTATAAAAACTCATTTATTACACAAGTAAGGCCTTCCGAGGAGCAGAGACCAGATATCCGAAGCTGGAAAAGTTGGAACTGGCACTGATCGAAGCGAGTAGAAGAATGAAGCCATATTTCCAGGCTCATACCATAGTCGTATATACCGATATGCCGTTCAGGCAAGCTCTACATAAACCAGAAAAATCAGGGAGATTGATGTATTGGGAAATAGAACTCGGTGAATATGATATAATTTATGAGCCCTGATCGTCACTGAAAGGGCAAGCAATAGCAGATTTTATAGTAGAGTTCACTTATCCTGATACCCCCGAGGAGCAAAAGCTGAACACCGACCAACCTGTGGATGTTACAGGATCATCAAAATTAAACCCTGATCAATTTAAGTTGGTCGGAGAGCAAGAGGAGAAGGTCGGCGAGCAGCGAAATGTGGTAGAAATGGAGATAAAGGAGCAACAAATATTCCATCGCGGAATTTTGTCCAATAAGAAGTTTGAGGATGAAATACCTGTATGGAACCTATATGTGGATGGCTCATCATGTACCTCGGTTAGTGGAGCCGGGATTGTATTGAAAAGTCCAGACGAGATCGATATAGAATATGCCCTGCGCTTCCAATTTTAAGCTTCTAATAATGAGGCCGAATATGAAGTAATAATTGTAGGTCTTAGTCTGGCAAAAACCATGAAGGCAGAGCAGGTAATCGTGTGCAATGACTCACAATTAATTGTAAATCAAATGCTCGGTGTATATGCAGCGAAAGGAGAGTTGATGATTAAGTACCATGCAAAGGAGATGGAGATGGTATCAAAATTTGTTACTGTTCAACTAGTTAGAATACCAAGAATGGATAATGCAAGAGCAGACGCTTTAGCTCGATTACCATCGGCTACTCCTACCGAGCTACGAAGAACAATCCCAATTGAAATTCTAGCTGGTCGGAGCATAGATGAAGAGCTGACGATGAATTTTATTACCCTTGATTTAGGGCCATCTTGGATGGATCCCATCATGGCATATATTAAGGAGGGAGAATTACCGATTGACAAACTCGCGGCCAAGAAATTTAAGTTTAAAGCTGCTCGTTATGTATTGACTAATGGTATTCTATACAGACGAGGAATCATAGATGGCTTATAGAGGTATGTACATCCGGCCGAGGTGAAGGATTTGATTGAAGAAGTCCATGAAGGGTCTTATGGAGCCCATGTAGCAGGTCGGACACTTCTGGAAAGAATAATGACGCAAGGATACTACTGGCCAATGAGGAGGACTAATTGTATAGCCTATGCCAAGAAATGTGACAAGTGTCAGCGCTTCTCCTCCATCCGAAGAACTCCCCAAGCATTGTTGACACCCATTACTTCCCCTTGGACATTTTCCATGTGGGGAATTGACTTGGTCGGGCCACTTCCAACGATTAGAGGAAGATTTAAATATCTCGTCGTCGCAGTGGATTATTTTACTAAGTGGGTAGAAGCCGAGCCTCTTGTCGATATAACATACGAAAAAGTGTACCAATTTATTTGGAAAACATCATTTGTAGATGTGGTCTTCCCCATGCATTCATCATCGACCACGGAACACAATTTGACAATGAGGAGTTCGCTGCCTATTGTCATCAGTTAAATATCTTGAAGATTCATTCGGCACCAGGACATCCCCATAGCAATGGACAAACTGAAGTGACAAACAGAACGTTGCTAAATGGCTTTAAGAAAAGACTGAATGACGCAAAAGTAAACTGGATCAATGAGCTACATTCAGTATTGTGGGCTTATCATACTACTCCTCGAGCAGCAACTGGAGAATCTCCATATATGTTGGCATTTGGAAGTGAAGCTGTTATACCTTTCGAGTTGGGTCTCCCAACACACCGAGTGCTGAACTTCAATTCCCCTGTCAGCGATTTAATGAGAAGGTTAGACTTGGACATGCTCGAGGAAGTTAGAGAAGAAGCATCCATCAGGAATGCTGCTTACCAGCAACGAACAACTTTGTTCTACAACAAGAGAGTGAAGAAGTGCGACCTGAAAGAAGGAGACTATGTGCTAAAGAAAGTGATTCAAAATCACAGAAAACTGGAAGAGAACTGGCATGGACCTTACCGAGTTACAAAAGTTGTTCGACCAGGAACCTACAGAATAGAAACTTTAGAGGGGGAGGAGTTTAAGAATGTATGGAATGCAGAACACCTGCACAAATATTATCAGTAATGTAAACTCTCATGTAATGCAGTTTCATCAGTATGAATAAATTATGGATATTCTACCCAATTCTCTCCTTTTGTTGAAATGTTTTTGCGGAATACTAGTGTTACACACTACTCAGCAAAATCCACCAACTCCGGTTGGTCGAGAATAAAAATATTTCCCAAAAGTGCCAACTCCGGTTGGTTGGGAAGAAAATCCACTAACTCCGGTTGGTCGGGAATAAAAAATATTTCCCAAAAGTGCCAACTTACACACTACTCAACAAAATCCACCAACTCCAATTGGTCGGGAATAAAAATATTTCCCAAAAGTGCCAACTCCAGTTGGTTGGGAAGAAAATCCACCAACTCCGGTTGGTCGGGAATAATAAATATTTTCCAAAAGTGCCAACTCCGATTGGTTAGGAAGAAAATCCACCAACTCCGGTTGGTCGGGAATAAAAATATTTCCCAAAAGTGCCAACTCCGGTTGGTTGGGAAGAAAATCCACCAACTCCGGTTGGTCGAGAATAAAAAATATTTCCAAAAAGTGCCAACTCCGGTTGGTCGGGAATAAAAAATATTCCCCAAAAGTGCCAACTCCGGTTGGTTGGGAAGAAAATCCACCAACTCCGGTTGGTAAGGAAAAAAAAATATTTCCCAAAAGTGTCAACTCCGGTTGGTTGGGAAGAAAATCCACCAACTCCGATTAGTCGGGAATAAAAAATATTTCCCAAAAGTGCCAACTCCGGTTGGTTGGGAATAAAATCCACCAACTCCGGTTGGTCGGGAATAACAAATATTTTCCAAAAATGCCAACTAAGGTTGGTTGGGAAGAAAATCCACCAACTCCGATTGGTCGGAAATAAAAAGTTGTCAACTACAGTTGGTCGGGAACATTTTTAAACAAAGCATGAGTATGTGATAAAAGTCAACTAATGGCTTAAAATTAAAAAGTGATAATTTTTTTATACTCGTAACATTACCACCAAGATGGTCGAGAAACAAAATATCATCAATTTTGGTTAGTTGTCAAATGATTACCACAAATTCAGGATAGTCGACAATAAGTTTTAGCTAGGTTTAGTTGACCGGCAAATAACACAATATTGTAATAACACAATGTTGTTATTTTTTTAACATATATACATACACATATGTGAAGTGTTTTACAAAATATCTACAAGACAATGGCAATCAAGATTGCAAAGAAAAATAAAAGTCTTTCATTAAATTTAGAGCAAAATACATCGAGAAAGAAATACATATTAATTATTACATCAAGATTCCTACTCTATTGGTTTCTTCCCCTCTGCTTTTGAAATAGGTTCCTCGCCAACAGGAGGATTGTCTAAGGCATAAGGGGAATTTGTGAAATTAAGGTTCTTGTGCATCCTGATGTTCATCACAGATGGCCGGTCAAGTAGGTACTCTGGGCGAGATATTTTGACATTGGAATGGAGACTATAATCGCCAAGATATTTGGAAATCAAACACTAAGGGATTGACCAAGCAGGAATCCAGCTCATGTCGAGTTTGAATGGAGGCACTAGCAGGTCGAGCAACCCAGGATTATGGTAATCCCACAAGTAGTGACCCTATTCCAATTACAGTACACCCAAGGCATTCAACCACCCTTGTTTGTAACCCTCATTATTCGCATTTTGGATCCGATCATCCAAATGGTAGAGAGCCTCATTGTAGCCAGCCATCCAGAATTCTCTAGGCTGCTTGTGGAATTGATAAGTCAACCTTTCCAGCTGCTCGTGAAGATTTTTTATAAAAGGTTCTTTATTCTCCAAGGCAGAATTCTGTGCAGAGAGCTGCTCGTCCAGAATCCTGATCTTCTTATACATCTCTTCCAGAGCTTTATTCTTCCCAACTAACTGAACTGCTTGATTCTCCAGTGCCGATTGAGTTCTTTGTTCCTCGACAGGAATCTGAGCAACTCTTTCTCGTCCCCGAGGAGCTCTTGCTCGTCCCCGAGTAGAGGTAGAAGGCCCAATCCTCTTCAAGGTTTCTTATTCATCCCTCAGGTTGGCGTTTTCGACTTCCAAGAAAGAGAATCCCTCATCGTTCACAGGGACCAAAGCGTTTGAGGTAGAAGCTGCAGATTTCAACTAAGATACCTCTCTTTGCAGGTTATTATTTTCTTGCTCCAACAACTCAGCTATATGTCTGTGCTCTTCGACCTCAGCCTTCAAAGTTCTCTCCCTCACATTGTAAGCAGCGAACAACTTATCATACCCCTTATCAGCACTGAGTTGTTGATACTTCTTCTCGTATCCCTCGTGCAAAAGGGCTATGGACTCCTTATATTGTTGCTGAAGCTCTTCAAGAGTGCCCTGGAGGTCAACAATCATTTCATAATACGCTACATTGTTAGCCACTGCACGATAGAGCAGGAACTTCAAATACTGGTAGGCCTCAACTACTCGTTCTGAAGCATTTAGACCGAGTATATCAACAATTTGAGCATCAGTCAAATCTGCATGGCCAGCTTTGAAATATTCGTTGCACTGTTTCATTAATTTTGTATCATGAGCAGATAATAATTCCATCCTGGCCATAAACTAGTAAAAAGAAGAAAGGGAAAGAATCAATAAGGAGCAAGAGGAAGAGAAACAACATTATGAATAGGCAAAACTTCAAATTTTATTATATCATAAAAGAAAGGTACATAGTTCAGAATTACAATTGATAAAAATAAACAAAGAGAAAAATCCAAACAACTCTACTCCTTCTCCTTGTGTCCCAAAACTTTCTCGGGAGGCTGGGACGAGGAAGTAGGTTGCTCGGATGGCACAGATGGTTGCTCGGGGGGTGCTAGAAGCTGCTCGTTTGAAATAATGGATGGTTGAAGTTGCTCGCAGGAAGACTGGACAGCTGTGGGATGAGAAATTTGATCTCCCATCACCATGGAAGATTCCTCAGAGGCAGCTTTGTCCTCTTCTTCTTCTTCAGGAGTTGGAGGGGGGCCCGGGATGTGTCGCTGAAACAGGTCAGAATTTTCATCAACCTTCATCTCTTGCAGAGCAGCGACCCAGCCATCCCTAAAGTATTTGTGGCTACCATATTCCACTTGTTACATCATGGCAACCATACCTTTATTCCACCCCTTATCCCAGCCAGCACTGAAGGACTTTTTTACAACCAACTTCCTTTTCGCCTTCTCCGAGGAAAGCTTCTTGGAAAGAAGATCCTCGACAGCCTTCAGTTTATTCTCCACTTCTTCCTTCTGACGACCTACTTTACGAAGCTTGTTTACCTCTTCCTCAGCAACCTTGAGGTTACCTTCAAGCTCCCCAGCATTTTGGAGCTTCCCTTCGAGCTCTTTATTCTTACTTTCTAATTGTTTTATTTTCTTCTCCAATCCCTTGTAGACTTCAATAGCTTGATTCCTCTCCTGCTCGATAAAATTGAGCTGCCTCTCCCAGGCAGCTTTATCATCAACATACTTCTGACGAGAATCTTTCAGAGACTGCGTCAGACCCACCAAAGCTTTCTCTACACGTGACGAGGATCTTGAAGCTTTAATAGCTTCATCCTTCTTCAAAATTGTATTAAAACAGGTTACCAACTGGGAAAAGAAAATAATAGCAAGTCAGTGCAAAGATATAGCAAGGAAAAAATGAAAGTTTAGGACAATAATACTTACAGAAGCAATATGATGAGCAGCTAATGTGGTAACCATGTCCCGAGAAAGATTTTCTTCAATACCTTGGATCTCGGGAATGATCCAAGACTTCACCGAGCTCATGGCAGAGCTCGGGGCAACAAAAGTGGGAACACCACTTCCAGTAGTCGGGGGCTGAGCGATGGATTCAGCCAAATTGATCGAGGAGCTTTTCTTCAACCTCCTCAGAGGAGCATCAACAGTCTCGACTAAAGATGTAGTCTTAGTCGGGGATATGACTATCACCTCGCTTGGAGTAGCGACCTTGCTTGGAGCCACTGGGGGCTTCTCGGCAACCTTCACAGGAGCAGCCGGAGGAGGTGGATCGATTTTTCTTGTCCCCTCTTCTGGGACATCATGTTTGCTTTTCTTTGCCTCTCCAGCAACAGAGGCAGATTTCTCGAAGAGGGCAGGAGCTCTTCTTCTCTTCATCCTTTCACTCAAAGGAATATGTGACTCAGGTGAAGAACTTGTAGAAGCTGGTATTGGTTCCACGTCGCTTATCACCGGACGAGCAGTAAAAGATGAGGTGTAACTCTTATACTGCAGCAGATATGAAGCTGATCTGATATGCTCGTCGGCAACAGTCTGATGCAAACCCCAGATAAGTTTCAGATATTTTAAGTTAACTTCTGTCTCTTTTGGAGACCTTCTTTTGCTGTCAACTGCAAATAAATGAAAATTAAAATATCAGTGACACATTTTATCAAACACAAAGGAAGCATAATTTCAAAAATAAAATAAAAACAACCTATCCCATTGCCATAGGGAGGGCATCTAGGACCCTAGTACACATCATTTCCAGTTAGTGGAGGGTGTTGCCAATTTTTCATAACAACCCCGTGCTCGAAGTAGTCCCTATTGGCATCTGGGAGATTGACCACTAAAGCCCTATTTAAAAACCTAGTTTTTAAATAAAAAGTATTGTCACCAACAGCCCATCTATAACAAAACATAATTTCTAGAATTCCTATACAAGTTCCATGAATTTGATTTAATCTATGAAGGCCGTTAACTATTCTCCACGTATTGGGGGCTATTCTTGCAGGAACCACGTCAAAATATTGACAGAATTCCAGACACAAAGGGTTTGGGGGAAAAGAAAAGCCACATTCAGCAACGAAGAGACTGGGGAACCAATGTCCCTCAGCCAAACGAAAATAATCTGAAGGCTCAGAAAGTTCCTCCAGAAAAACCCATGAAGGAATAGAGAAATCAAAACGAAACTTATCAAGCGATTCAACAAGGTAAACCACGATGAATAAAGGAAATAAAAGAGAACAAAGAAGATCTTACAGGAAAAGGATGGATCTGTTGACAACGAACAATGAAAGGGATGAACGCACAAGAGAGAGAGAAAATGGAAAACTCAAAGATACAGATTTGAAAAAGTAAAAGACGATATGATTTTCTGCAACGCTTAAATACCTTACCTTGGGAAAAGGTGAAAATAATGATTACAAAGGGAGACGTTTACGTTATCGACGACTAAAAGGACAAAAAGGGCACGGATATCGAAGCAGTTAGAAAAATTCGAAAAGTCTGATTCTACGAATTCTAAAAGAAAAATTATAAACGCAAGTAATTTCCTTTGTATTTATAACTCAATAGATGATGCGGAAGCGTTGAAAGATGATGGTTCAACTTTTAAACACTGGATTTTAATTTAATAAAACAAAATCAAACCAATTCATTAATCCAAGTCCTAGAATTTGCCTAAGTCATATTTATCAATATTAGAAAATTAGGCGAAACCAAATTTTAGCAAAAGACTTGAATTAATTAAACATTACCCAACATTTAATATAGTCCCAAATTAAATAGAGTGTGAAGATTTAAACAGAATTTTATCTTGAATTAGTATAAGCATGCGTTCTGCGTTATTATGCAAGATAAAATAAACGAATCACACTACGCCGAGATGTACGAGGAAAAACCCAAGACGGGAAATAACCTCGGACGGCCCTAGCCACAAATCCACTAGATACGGAATTACAAGTACAAGACAGATAGACTTACAACGACTAACTCGATCCCTCTCAAGCCTCGACGCTTCTTCTCGTAGAAACCTCTTCCTAGCGGATAACCTTGGAACACCACCGCGGTCTCGGAATCCACCGATAGGACTTTATATGGTCACCGTCACCCGAGCATGGAGCCTTTATCTGTGTGGGTAAATTAACATAGAAACACTTCTTCTTTCTTTGTGGGTGGTGGAAGCAAAACCCAAAACATCTCTTCTTTAATTCGGTCGAGAAAACCGGTGCCAAAACTCCAAGATATTGATATGTATATAGGTGAACTTGGATAAACATTATGGGTGTAAGACTAGAGTGATAACTAAATTTCTCTTGGAAAACCTCACTCAAAACATGAACATTTTCCTAAACAATTTTTGCTCTCAAACTCTCTTTAAGAGATAAACTAGAATTGAAAAGTTATGGAAATGTTAGTTTGGAAAATGTGATTCCCGCACATATTAAACTGTGAAAATTTTGGTTAAAAACCAAGTGGGGAAGTGGGTGCAAAACTGCCAAAAAACTGTTCCCGCCTGGCCTCTCTTTCGAACGACATTTCGTTCGAACGAGACTTCTAACGACGCTCCAGTTTGGACTCGTTAGAATCTCGTTAGAAATCTCGTTAGAACGAACACTCTCGTTCGAACGACATTTCGAACGACGGACCAGTATAGAACTCGTTGGCAAACTCGTTCGAACGAAACCTGGTTCGAACGAAAAACTCGTTCGAACGACATTTCTAACGAACGACCAGAAAGATTGTAAAATTCGATTTTGGCCCAGAAAATTTTATAAACTAATTTTAAAGTTCTAATTAATTCTTTCTGAGAATAAAACGCAGTTTTTATATTGAACCTAACACCCAATAAACATTGTTCCAAGCTCATATATAAATATAATTGCATTCATACCTTGGGAGCATGGAACCATAGTTGATGACATAGAAACGAGGCACGCAAACCGGAATATTTGATGAAGCTTTATATTCTTTGCCTCTACGTCTTCAACAAACACTTCATAGGCTTGAGAGTATTACATTTACATACTATCCTATGAATAAATGTTTTTTTCCGGAATTGAGCCAAAACAACATATGGACTCAATTGGAAATATGTGTCCATACAAATCTCCCCCTTTGTCTATTCCGGGACAAAAATCAAACAAAAATCCTAAAGGGCCGTCAAGCTCACTAGACTCAAAACATAACCCACCCAAACTTGATTCAACCCAAGGATCAAACGCTTTGCCATTAAACAATGCCGCTTTAGAAGAAATCCTGCACACTTAAGCAAACTCATCAAATGCATAGGAAATATCAAGATATTAAATGCAATTAATTTAAATAATCCCCCAAAATTAATTCTCCCCTTTATCAAACACATGACCTACTTAGAAAGACGTCTCCCCCTAAGATAAATCTCCCCCAAACGAAGATACGATAATAATAGGATTAGATACCATTTCTCCCCCTATCATCATTCTCCCCCTTTTTGTTCAGGAATAGGCAAAGGATAAAGAACTAATAAACAGCATGTTGAAGCTTAAAGTGATAAGACATGAAAGCACATGGGCAATAAAAGCAAGGCAAAGACAAACAAATATCATATATATATATATATATAGACTATAAATATACCAATAGAGTACTTGCATATATATATATAGATATAAACACACATATAACACAAAATACAATAAGTTTGCACACTCGTATGGCAAAAATGTGTCATATGGAAACGGAAGTGTAGGGGTGTGAACTAGCAACAATTAAATTTAGACCCAAACACTTAATAAACATTCACGGAGTTCTCATTTGATTGCAAACCTTATCACATTTAAATATAACCTCATGTGACAATATGAAGATTGAACTCAATGAACAAACATACACAATGCATACAAGCCTAGCATGATGATGATTCTACAAACCAAATAGAGTCATGACATTAAAGACAACTACGATAAACGGACATTGTGCAAACCGTTGATATACCATCCAATTCTCCCTCAATAAGCATATATATTCTTTTGCTTTTGAATGAATATATCAAACAAACATAGGCCTTGGCAATAGTTTTCTTTTGAATGCCAAATATTCTGTTTTTAGGAATTTGGATCACGTATTTCTTTTAGATCAAATAAACGGTGGCTTACTATCACAAAGGATTTAATTCATCCTTTCGGAGCCCTTCCCCGTGCACATTTGTATTTATCATGTTTTCATTTTCACACAAATCTCACATGCAACGGATTTTGACATGCACTAGTCCTCCTAGGTCATAGATATGTAGATGACTAGATTGGTAGGAGAACACCTCAAAAAGCTCAAATATAACATGTGACATTAAGATTTCAAAGGAGCTCGTGCATGTGTGAATAGAGAGGCATATAGAAATAGAATCCATTTAAACAATACAAAATCCAACAACTCCATATAAAACATGGTAAAGAACATTTTAAGGATTGAAAATCTAAACCAAAAGTTCTAGCCACATGGGAGCGTAAACGATGGGATTCAAACACAAATATATGCCACTTAAAGTGTGTCAAACTAAAATACACACAAAATAAAATCTTTTTGAGTTTTTAACATATTTAATCAAAAATAAATATTTACTCAAAAGGACAAACAAAAATCATTTGTATTTTTCATTAAGCTTAAATGAGATAAATAAAACACAAATGATAAGCAAAAATCTTTTTATATTTTTTCAAATAATTCAAACACAAAATATAATACAAAAAGATACACAAGTCATAATTTCTAGCATGTGATATGAAATAGGGCAATGACTAGAAAAAGACTAAACAAGCATACATTTAGCATGTGAATATAGCATGAAGTACAAACGCTAAAGTATACAAACACTAACACATTCATCCTTTAGATTTAGCAAGGGAGGAAGCATGTCAAAGTAAATGAGAATCAAAAAAACCTATTTTGCAGGGCAACCAAGTCGGATTTCCTAACCCAAATTAATGAAGAATGATTATCTTGGGGTATTGGAACTTTAACTACCGTGGTTACTTTACTATGGGGTTTTCTAGGAATTCGTTTAAGATCAAAACAAAATTTCCTAAGATGACCTTTTCGACCACAATGTGTACAAGTGAGAATATGTCGAAAAGATTTACTTAAGGAGTGATCTTTAAATGTATTCCTAGTAGATTCTCCTAAAACATTGGTTTGGGCATTATGAGTAAATTCATTACAAGGATTGAAGCCTAAACCACAAGTGTCATTTTTAATTTGGACCGTTCCTAACATTTTATCTAGTTTTTTCGAACGACACTCCAAATCAAATTTGACATTACTAGAATCTTTTAATTTATTTTCCAATTCTACAATGTTAGATTCTAGTAAAACATTTCGCTCTTCAAAAGCAAGAAGCTCCTTTTTCAAGGATTCCATTAAACCCCTAAGGCTATCTCTTTCGCCTTCTACATATTCAAGCTTCTCTTGAAGAGTCCTCACATGTGTCCTAAGGTCTTCTATTAAAACATTTTCATCAATGACCTTGACACTTTCTCTTAAACTCGCTTCTAACTTCAAATTATCTCTTTTCAATTTAATAGATTCTTTATAAAGTTCTTGAAAAGCATTTTGAAGTTCACTCACATTAACCTCTTCTTCATTTTCACTCTCTCTTTCTTCTTCACTCTCACTATCATCAAAAACAAGAGAATCATGTATAATGACCTTGGAAGTGGCATGTGCTATCGTTTCATCAATCGATGAGTTCTCACTATCACTCACATGACTAGCCATAAAAGCCACAAAATTTTTTTTAGTGGGGGAATCGGGCTTCTCTTCCTTATCACTATCACTAAGGCTCGTATTATATGAAACGGGTCGCTTACCCTCTTTCCTTAGTTTAGTGGGGCACTCATACGCCCTATGGCCATAACCTTCACAACCAAAACACTTATCTGACTCGTCCCTATCTAAATGTTCATTACTAGTTTAGGGATCTTCTCGGCTTTAGAAATCTTCTCTCTTTTATCATGTTTAGAAGTATCAAATTTCTTAAAATCATTTTTAAATTTATCTTTGTTAAATTTTAGAAATTTTCTAAATTTACGAGCAAATAAAGCCATGTCTTTCGAGTCACTATCACTCTCGCTCTCTACTACTTGTTTGACCTCTTTTCGGGCTCTTAAAGCAACACCCTTTTCGATTTTCTTTTCAGTTTTAGAGGGAAACATATCTAGTTCATAGGTTTGTAAATCACCTACAGGCTCTTCTAATTTCGTAGAGGCTAAAGTTGGTAAAGAATTTAAAACGGTCACCTTTGGAATAAATCTATCGGGTAGGGATCTTAACATTTTCTTTACAACACGGTCGTCAGGTATTTTCTCTCCCAAGTTAAAAGATGAATTAACAATATCAGAAAGTCTAGCATAAAATTCATCAAACGTTTCTTTTTCATTCATTTTGATAGTTTCAAATTGAGTGGTGAGGTTTTGGAGTTTTGAAGCTTTAACGACACTAGTTCCTTCATGAGTTAATTGTAAAATATCCCAAGCTTCTTTAGCGGTTTCACACGTCATAATACGGCGGAATTCATCCGGTGTGACAGCGCTAAACAAAGCATTTAAACCACGGGAATTGAAATTAGCAAGTTTAAACTCATTTTCAGTCCATCTATCGGCGGGTTTGATAACACGTTCATTTTCAACTAAATAAGTTGGTGGGGACCACCCGTTAACAACAGACATCCAAACTCTTTCGTCGATAGATTTTAGTGCCGATCTCATACGCGCTTTCCAATACGCGTAGTTTGAACCATCGAAAATAGGAAATTTTGAAAATGGGGAAAAATCCATTTTAGCCAAAAATTATTTAAAAAGATCGTTAACGAAATAATTTATCGCTTTGGCTATGATACCAATTTGTAAACGCAAGTAATTTCCTTTGTATTTATAACTCAATAGATGATGCGGAAGCGTTGAAAGATGATGGTTCAACTTTTAAACACTGGATTTTAATTTAATAAAACAAAATCAAACCAATTCATTAATCCAAGTCCTAGAATTTGCCTAAGTCATATTTATCAATATTAGAAAATTAGGCGAAACCAAATTTTAGCAAAAGACTTGAATTAATTAAACATTACCCAACATTTAATATAGTCCCAAATTAAATAGAGTGTGAAGATTTAAACATAATTTTATCTTGAATTAGTCTAAGCATGCGTTCTACGTTATTATGCAAGATAAAATAAACCAATCACACTACGCCGAGATGTACGAGGAAAAATCCAAGATGGGAAACAACCTCGGACGGCCCTAGCCACAAATCCACTAGATACGGAATTACAAGTACAAGACAGATAGACTTACAACGACTGACTCGATCCCTCTCAAGCCTCGACGCTTATTCTCGTAGAAACCTCTTCCTAGCGGATAACCTTGGAACACCACCGCGGTCTCGGAATCCACCGATAGGACTTTATATGGTCACCGTCACCCGAGCATGGAGACTTTCTCCGTGTGGGTAAATTAACATAGAAACACTTCTTCTTTCTTTGTGGGTGGTGGAAGCAAAACCCAAAACATCTCTTCTTCAATTCGGTAGAGAAAACCGGTGCCAAAACTCCAAGCTATTGATATGTATATTGGTGAACTTGGATAAACATTATGGGTGTAAAACTAGAGTGATAACTAAATTTCTCTTTGAAAACCTCACTCAAAACATGAACATTTTCCTAAACAATTTTTTATCTCAAACTCTCTCGAAGAGATAAACTAGAATTGAAAAGTTATGGAAATGTTAGTTTGGAAAATGTGATTCCCGCACATATTAAACTGTGAAAAAGTTGGTTAAAAACCAAGTGGGGAAGTGGGTGCAAAACTGCCAAAAAACTGTTCCCGCCTAGCCTCTCGTTCGAACGAACTCTCGTTCGAACGAGACTTCTAACGACGCTCCAGTTTGTACTCGTTAGAATCTCGTTAGAAATCTCGTTAGAACGAACACTCTCGTTCGAACGACATTTCGAACGATGGACCAGTATAGAACTCGTTGGCAAACTCGTTCGAATGAAACCTAGTTCGAACGAAAAACTCGTTCGAACGACATTTCTAACGAACGACTAGAAAGATTGTAAAATTCGATTTTGGCCCAGAAACTTTTATAAACTAATTTTAAAGTTCTAATTAATTCTTTCTGAGAATAAAACGCAGTTTTTATATTGAACCTAACACCCAATAAACATTGTTCCAAGCTCCTATATAAATATAATTGCATTCATACCTTGGGAGCGTGGAACCATAGTTGATAACGTAGAAACGAGGCACGCAAACCGGCATATTTGATGAAGCTTTATATTCTTTTCCGCTACGTCTTCAACAAACACTTCATAGGCTTGAGAGTATTACATTTACATACTATCCTATGAATAAATGTTTTTGTCCGGAATTGAGCCAAAACAACATATGGACTCAATTGGAAATTTGTGTCCTTACAAAAATAAATGCAAAGAAAGCACTCCTAAAATCCAGGATGACCCTTTAATCCCGCCATATTTCGAGAAGAATGTTCCACACTCCTCAATCTCGAACTGTGAAACATTGGGGGCTTCTGTTGATACCAAATTTAGTCTGCTGACATGGTTCAATTAAGGGGAGACACGTGGAAATCTGCATGGCAATAACAAACACATCTGAACAATACCTTGACTTTGAGGAACTCATTTTCACCGACCAACTCAAATACTCCGAGCAGTAGGTACTCCTCGAGGAACTTTATTGCACCGAGTAACTCATGGATACCGAGATACTTAGGCGGTCCGAGCAACTTTGGCGGTCCGAGTTGTATCTCGATCAGAGCATTTATTATCAGACAATTAAGATGATTAAATGCGCATTAAATGCTGATTGTTATCATACGGATGCATACGCTTATTGAATCAATGGAACGACTTAAAAATCAGTCCCACCCCAGAATATCTGATCCGTAAAAATCTACACTAATTAATCCCATACATATAAAATATTACCCACAACTAAGACATACCTATTATTCCCATGGCTAGCAAGTACTCCTAAAATTAAGATAAGAGCATAACTACCCAAAAATCCCATCGTCCCCGCGATGACAATTATAATTAAATCAATAGTTAGCCTATGACATATTATCAATAATTCTTCAAATTTCTCACGCGATCACAATGAAATATAATTTAATTCATTAAATCAATTTTCCTAATTAAACAACTTATTATATGTAACTAATGTAATTTCATCATCATCCAAGTTTATGGTGCACAAAACAAAATTTTTATTTTTTCACACTTAAATAATTTTATGTGAATTCACAAGTCATTTTCAATTTAAATAAATCCACTATAGTTTTCTACATGCAAATCTACGCCCATATTAATAAGAATCCAACCTCTATCCTAAGCACACAAGGGTTATGATTCTTAATTCATATTAAGATTTTTAATAAAAACAGTCTCGGTATAGATTTCACTTTCCCTAATTAAAGTTTCTAATTTTAAGAAAAGTGTGTAGTTTAATGTTTAGCGATATTTGAAACCCATAATACTAAAGAAATAGAATGGAAGTATTCATGCCTAAAGAAAAGTCGATTGAAAATTATGATTAGATGGTTGCGTTCCTCTCGAAAAATTAATAAAGACTCGTTCTTGAATATTCTTGAGATAACAAGGTTTGAGCCTTCAAAAATTGGGTTGAATCTTGATTTAAAGTGGGGCTAGGGTTTGTAAATGAGAAGTGATAAAGATGTGGGAGACTTCTAGTTCAAAAGTTGGTGAAAAATCTAACCCCAAGTTAATTTAATATGGGAAAAGATTACGAGTTTTAATTAACTCAAACTCTAATTAAAAGCAAACACCTGTCGACACTGCCCAGGCCGAATCCATTCTCGCTCCAGGTCGAATCGATTCGATCCTGGTCAGGTGGCCAGTTCACCCAAAAATATGTATATACTAAATAAAAACCTGATTTCTCCCCTGATTTTAACTCCGATTAAAATCCTATTTTCCATATATAAAATCCAACATACTAAATTGCTAAAAATATTTAAATCCAAAAATTTTATTTTTCCAAATTCCGAATCTAAATTAATTTATTATCGGTTTAAAGTTACGAGGTGTAACAAAAAATTAACACATAGGAGAAAGTGTACCCAACATTCACGATATTTTGTTACCTATGAAAGAATCCTAGGGTTAAAATAAACTCAGCCTTAATTATTATGCGGATGATGAGGACAATCTCACTCTGCCACTAGCTACGATCCAATCCCCGATGTGGACACCGCGATTTGCAATTGACGTAAGCGAACTTCTTTCAAATTATTAATACACCAGACCCAAAATCCATAAAAATCCACAAACAAACGAAGAAAAAATATCTAAGGATTCCAAATATAAATAAGAGAAAAATACAAAAACACCAAAAAGAACTCTTAAGGAGTCTTTTAACCGAACGGTTAAAGGGGGATTTAAGTGATCGATTATTCACCCCGGTAATCCTTACCAAATACTTGCGAAAGTAAATTTTGGTGGATCCTAATACCCCACAATAGACTTGAGTGTCTTATAATACCCCAAGATAGACTTGGGTGGCTTATAATACCCCAAGATAGCCTTGGGTGGCTCCTAATATCCCAAGATAGCCTAGGATGGCTTATAATACCCTAATATAGCCTAGGATGGCTTATAATACCCCAATATAGACTTGGGGGCCTCTAATAGTACTCCAAAAGACCGAAGAATTAAAAAATCTAACGTTATCTTGATGGCCACAACCTTGCAAAATATCCCAAAGCCTTGGGGAAACTATAAATCTCAAGTTCGCGTAAGTTCTACCTAAATCCGTGGAGGTTCCACCTACTTTTACACATCTCTAAAAGCTTAAACATCAAAGTATAGGTAAAGTTTATGATAGGTATTTCAAAGTGGCTGCTACAAAGCTACAACTACAACTACAGCTGCAAGAAAGTCTAGCATACAAGTTTCAAAATTATGCAACAAACTACAAAAGGTTGTGGAAACATGCTACAAAATTATAAAAGGCTGTGGAAATATAATATTCATTACTATAAATTGGTAGTCATCTAAGGTTACAATAATTTTTTTAAGTATAGAAGACATTGTTAAAAAAAGAAAAGTTGCAAGGCATGAGCTTAGGACGCTGCATCCCTCTCATCATCATCATCTTCACCATTTATAACCGTTTTAGTCTTTTTGACCTTCAAAGTAGCCGTCGGGATACCCTCCTTCTGCGTCCTAGCAAGATTTTTCGTAGCCTTCAGGTTCTCCATGCAGAGTATGTGCTCAGCATCAATAAATCTCCAAGAATATATATTATCTTTGGCATCAGGGTAATTTTTGGCAATCATGTGCCTCATATCCTGGTAGTTACGGATATATACCTTATTTTGGAATAGAAATAAGTCCTTCGAAGTCCTTAAACTGTCCATGGAATACTCCACAACCTTCTGTAAGGCCATAATATGATCATCACTCATCTTCTTCAGGTTCACGGCATGTGCTTCGACAAGGGCTTAGAGCTTCTCATCTGGGTGGCCTACTATGTCTTCACTGGTTGTGGCATATCTCGAACCCTTCACGAATTTTGCCTCATCAATATTTAATTCTTTTGTGGCCTATTTAAATGCTCCCCGGCCTCGTTCTTGGCCTTGCGAGCCTCGTCTATGGCATGTTTAGTCGCCTATACTTGGAGTTTTGCACATTTAACAAAGGCCTTCGCGGATTCCTTCCAAACTTCAAAAGAGGAGACCTTAGAACTTTCTACCACTATTTGGCGGGACACTTATGCAACCTTATGAAGATTGAAGATATTTTCATATTTTCCCTTTACCTCATAGTGGACTCAATAGTCTAGAAAGAAGAAAGAAAAGGTGTTATTCAAATAAAAAAAACTTTTTTGGAAGTATTATGAAAAAAATAAACTTACCCTAAGGAGGGAGTGGAGCGTGAATTCCACCAAGTGCTCCGCATCATCCTCAAAAAGATACTTAAGGCCCTCAAGGTATGTGGCGTTCCTCATCAAAGGCATCGTGATGGCTGTAGTATCTTAGGGAAACTTGGGATCCACTTGCCTCAAATGGGGACGCGAACAAGAAGCATCAGCCCTTTCAGCCAAACTCTACAGAGTGAGTACATTGGCATTAGATGTAACAAATGTTCATGGAGGAGATGGAGAAATTGAGATATGAGAAAAGTTAATAGGTCCTTGATCAATTTCCCCACCAACTAGGGAAGCAAGACCAGATCTAGATATATTAGTCATAACATCATCGGATAAAATGATAGGATTCGCAGTCATGGCCTTTGCCTATGTGCTTGTAGGGGAAGCATCTTTGTCACATACCATCTTTATTTTTTTACCACTAGACTTTTGAGACTCTTGATTAAGATCTTGGACATTGTCCTTTAGCTAATAAAGAAGAAATTCACAATCAATCTCCATGTCTCTATCACCTACTGTAGTCGTACATGTGCAACAATGACATTAGTAACAAGATAAGAATCTGCGACAAAGTTAAAGAAAGTTTCATTTTAGTACCTGCTATAACTTACCTCCTTAGAGCAATATGGTATGTGTAGTAACCAAACTCGAACAAATCCGTGGAGTAACCACGGTAGGAAAGTACATTTTTATCAGAGATAAAGACCGCAGTCTCAATTCTCTTCCTTTGGCATTCAGAGGGGGTCAAACCTGCACAGATTGTAAATATAGCAAGTTAAATTAAATTTTGCAGTAGAGAAGTCAAAGCACATTAAAGGTAGAGTACACTGCATCACGTGTTTATGATAAAGTCTATGCTAAGATTAAGAGTTACCTTCCCTTGCGGCTCGACCCCAAGATCGCGGTAGCCAGCGAGTCCTTTCCTTTTCAAACTCTGCGGGGTGAACTTGTCAAGTTTCCCTATAAATGAAGAATTAATTACCTTTCTAGTTTTTTATACTGGAAGACTTCTCCTTATAAAATATCTTCTTCCACTCGATAGTTCCATATAATAATACCATGTATTCTCCGCTTAGTTTTATTTAGGTTTGTAGAAGTTAAAGAACTCTGCAATGGTGATGTCTCTCCTAAACTTATTTTCTCAGACCACCAAAGAAGCTAATAGAGCTCTCCATCTATTGGGATCATCTTGGTTTAGGGACAATTTAATCACCTTCAGTATTTTTCTAACAGGCACTGGAATAGAAAGCCGCAGCCCTAGACAAAAAGCATGAAGGGTGTAGGAGACCTCATTATTTGGAACTGCGGAATATGCCCTTTGGTCTACGGAATGAAGTGTGGCGATACTTCCTTTTGGAAATTCAAAGGCCTCAGCAAGTTGGGCCAACATATCCTCATTCATTATATAAGGATGGTTAAGGGTTGTAGGATCCCTAGAAGACTAAATGATGTGGCTGGATGGCCCAACCTTAGTGCTTATTGCCTCAGATACATAAGCCCCACCAACTGAGTCCACAACATGACTTTCAATGAGTGTTTGATTATTTATAGAGAAAGTGTCCTCCTCCGCTCTGTGACTACCTTCTATAGCACCCAATGGTACCCTATAATCATAAGATTATATGGAGTCAGAATGAATACACACATAGGTAAGACATTATTTCAACTTACACATCCTACTTATTTTCAATGATTTTATATGCAACATTTCGGGAGGAGGAACACTAAAGTGCCTTTTCTAAAAATCCTCTAAATACTCCCAAGGATTCAAATTCATAAAGCCGCGATAAGGACCTATAAAAGTAGAGGGGTCTCCAAAGTTAAAGAGACACAACCATTATGATCAAAATATAGGAAGCATAAGTGTAAAATACAATGGCCTCTTAAATAGGGGTCGCAGCATCAGACATAATTAGATTCTAATACAAAGTTAAACAACCGCAGAGGGGTCAAGAGTTGTACAATGGTAAAAATAATTCAAAGGCATGTCCGAAGCCACAACTAATTGAATAAGTCCACAACTAGTTAAATAGGTATGCATCCAATGAATAAGCCTACAACTAGTTATCTACAGGAACAGGGAGCTGTGATCTAAGGGAATAAACACGTGAGATTCAACTAATGTAATACCACTAGATCAAAATGGCCAAAACCTAATGTTTCTGATCAAAAACACCTATGAATAGTCGTTCGTGTTCTTGGCCCAAAACTAAACTAAAATACCCAAAATCAAGTCCACTCAACTAGTTTTAACCTTAAACCAAACCCAATTTCAAATCTAATCTTTTATTAATTCAAAACCCAAAATTCCAACCTCGAAAGCCCTTTCGAATGCCCAGAAACCCAAAAACCCAAAAGGTAAGTCCAATATAAAACCTAGAAAATTAAACGATTATGTTCGTGAAGGAAATCCTAATGGTAAGAAAAACAAATCCAAAAGATAAATCCCAATGGTTTTGCATTTGCAAATCCTAAGCATAAATCCCAATGGTTTTAGACATAATTCATGAAGGAAACCAACGATCGAAGTTTCTGTTCAACTTAGTTTTAACCCTAATTCTACCTTTGTTCATTTCAAAGCTCAAAATAGTTGATATTAGGAAAATAATTAAAGGAAATCGAAGGAAAATAGTGTATAAAGAAAAAATAAGGCAAGAATCGAAGAAGAAATTCAGAGTGACTAACGTTGCTCAAATTGCTCTTAAAAGTGTTGGATAAGGTAATGAGGCCATGGCCTCACACCATTTATACAAGAGGTCGCAAAAAGTCAATACATCATAAATTTAAAATGTCATAACAGCTTACCATAACATATATATAATAAAGTTCAATCTAGGCTAACTTAATGGTGGTTATGGCCTTAGGACAAAGATTCGCTAACGAAAACAAATCCCCAACACCAAATCGCTTACCTCTTGGTACTTAGACTTAGGGGATTCTATCATACCCAAAAGATGCCCACCTATAAATGCATAACATGTGGCATGGATCCCACACAAGCAGAGCAAAGATTAAGGTCACAAAAATCTAAGGCCCATTACACACATGACTGTGGTTTGTAATGCAGATAGGTCGCGGAACCTACACCACCAATCAAAATAATTCATAGGCACACTAACTACAGGCCATGGCTACACTACCCCAATACAAGTATTATAGGGGCAAGTTTCCAATCGAGTATATTTATAGTGTTGGCTTAATTTCGGACAAAACAAACTGAGTCATAGCATAGTACTTTGTAATATCATTTCAAGCCTATTACGATTGAGTTGAAGACGTGGCGTCCAAGAGTTTAAAGATTACATCCTTATCGGTTTATGTGCCAAGATTTTACGTCATCAACATTTGGATTCCAAGATCTCTAAAGGTATCAATGCCTTTAATATATAGAGAGACTTGTTTTATTTTTTTGGGGTGTCTTTTCATAAACGTTTATCGTAACGACCTTTTATATTTCACAGAAAATTATTTTAAAACTTTTCATAAAAGTTTGTTTTCTGAAATGTCCTTAGAACGATAATTTTTCTCGTTCGAATGAGGTCGTTAAAACGTCTTATCAAATGAGATTTTTATTGTTTTCTCATTAGAAGTATCTTTCGAACGGCATATCTAACGACTTTTATCACTGAATTTTCGTTAGTGATCTCATTAGTAATCTCATTCGAACAATGTCATTCGAACGATATTCAAAAGTCATTCGAACGACCAACGTCAGTTTTTGACAGTTTTGCTTAAATAACTTCCCGCTTTCCCGCGACTTTTGTATCAATTTTTTAGAGTTCGGGAATAGTTTTTTCAAGCAAATTTTTCAGACTTTAGAGAGGATTAAAGAGAAAATATTCTTATCCAAAAAGCCCCATTTTGTGTTGATTTTTCATGGTTTAATTTCTACCAAAACACAAGTTTGCACCCATGTTTTAGTTTGATCCAAGTTCCTACATATATTATATTGTCTGAGATCATATTGTTAGCACCGAGTTTCATCTCTACCCAAAACGAGAAAAGTTTCCTATGGAGGAGTCTGTTCGTTATTTTGCAGTGTGCATACGAAAAAAGGCTTCGTCTGTGGTTGACAGTAGCTAAGCCCCATCGGTGGATTCCAAGACTGCAGTGGATTCCAGAGTTATTAACTAGGCAGAGGTAGAAGCAAGAAGAAGCGTCAAGGCTTAAAAGGGAGTCAAGTCGATGAAGTTAGTCTTTTTTCTATGTAAAACCATACCTACTTGATTTGTTGGTCGGGTCGTTCGAGGTTTTCCCGTGGTGGGTTTTCCTCATACATCGTAGTCTTGTGTTGTGATTGTTTCCTTTTATCTTGTAAAATCACTTAGATGCATGTGTAGGATTAAAAAGATAAAAATTAATTAAATCACAACTTTAGTGTAATTTTGGTGCTAATTATGTTTGGGTCATTTTAATTTAATTTAATTCAAGTTGTGATAATTAATTTGGAAAAATTCATGCTTAAGTTTGTTTGGCATAATTTAAACTTGAATTGAATTAATTTTGTTTAAGTGGGAATTTAATTATTTGTTTAGTTTAATTTGATTTTAATTTTGAAGAAATTAAAATTTGGGAACCTTAATTGTTAAATTTGGAAGAAATTTTAAGTTTGGTATATTGTGTGAACCATCTAGTATTTAGGATTTTAATATTGGGGTATCAAAGCATTTACTCTAAGAAATCACCCCTTTCAGATTGGTATTAGAGCATATAAGTTAGGGAAATCACTTTTTCAAGTATTCCACTTTCCACAGCTATTGTTACAACAGTAAGAACTTGCCAACTGTCTAAACTTCTAGAAGGATTCCATCGCAGTAATACTTATACATAAATCATGTGCACCATTCACGTGACATTCCTACTAAAAGCTATAAATAGAAGATCTCACCTCCTCACTGAGGGGGGACTTTCAAAGCAATGATGCTCTTCCCAATTCACTCCTCCTTATCTCTAAATCTGAGAACACACGCAAGTCACCTACTCTGATCACCGGAGCAACACAAGTCCGCAGCCTCTACTCAACCTGCATTACAAGGCTGTATCCCTTTCAACGCAAAACTTGTATGTTCATGTATTTAACCTTTTTTCTCTCTCTTGTATGCCTCTAAGGTCCCCTAATCTCGTATAACTACATGTGTATAATGAGAATAAGGCACCAAAGTGGACGTAGGATCCTTTTTACAGCTGAACAACTCTAAATCTCATGTTACAACTCTTCATCTCAATTTTATTCTATTTTTTATACTTTGAGTGTTGGATATATATTCAATGGCGTGAAATATTCTTATATATCCAATTTTCGTTGACAATAATCACTGCCAACACTACTTGAGTCTCTTATATCATCTTTTAGCTTCAAAGCCCTAGACTTAAGAAAACATTTAGACTCATCAAAAGTTAGGGATTCTTTCTTTAAATTTTTAATCATTTCTAAAAGGTTATCACACTCCCCCTCAATGCAAGTGAACATATCCTTAAGAGTCATCTCACGTGCCCTCAAATCATTAATCAATTTAACATTATCCTTAATGGCATGTACGTCAAGTCTAAAAATTTTAAAGTCCTCTAATTCATTCTCTAAAAATTTGACTCTATCCTTACTTTCTTCATTGGATACCTCCAAAGTTTTATAATCCAAATTTATGTCCATAAGCTTCTCACGAAGGATATCTCTTTGAGTCTGAATAGTTTGCAAAACATCAATTTCATCTTTAGAACAAAAATTTTATTTTCAAGAAGTTTAATTCATTTTAAAAACATCCAATTCACAAGAGCTAATGATCTAGCATGGTTATGAAGCTTATTATACTCATCCTAAATATCAAAGTCATCATCATCACTAAATGCATGGGATAACTTTTCACAATGATGACTCATCGAGAGAGAAAAAAATATAAAAAATATGAGAGAGAGAGAGATAAGTGGCCCATCCTAAACAACACAAAAATATGAATCTATACGATAACTTAATGTACCTGCTCTAATAACAATTTTGAGAATTAGTATCCTAAGTGAATCTACACTCAAAATAAAGATCACACAATGATTTATTATACCCGCTATGATATTTATTTAAAGGCCTAGGAGAGATTTTTAAATTCAACATTTAAGTTAAAAAGAATTAACCCAAGTAAAACTTAGCACCAATTTAAATCCCAATTGTTACCATAAACAAATTTATCACATTTTATCTTAACCTAAAATGCATCTAGGTAATAGAAGATAAAATAAATAAATCAAACCACAACACGCCAATGTACTGGGAAAACCCATAAAACACAAAAAACCTCAAATGACCCAGCCTCGCAAATTCACTATCATGTGGATTACACAAATTAATAGATGACTTACTCAAAAACTCGACGCCCTTGCGAGCCTAAATGCATCTTCAATATTCAATCTTCAACTTATCCTCCATTGTGACAATGAATGAATCCACGCACTAAGCTTCCACTATGTATGAGTCCACACATGCCTTAAAATCTACCAATCCATGCTCAGTAACTATCTACAGATATGAACATGGAATCCACCACTTCTTCACTGCAACACCACACCACGAAGTCCATCGCGTGTGAACAACAAACTATGTAAAGAGTCCACCGCATTAAACTTTTCTCTATCAAGATGATTAGGGAAACAAACTATGGTGCACACAAGTAAGATCTCAAAGATATAAAGATTCATACTTGGATCTTAAACACTTGGGGTGAAACTAGGGTATGGGGGATTTTGGATATATATAGGAAAAATATTTTCGCCAAAATTCTCTCTAAAAATTTATGCAAAGACCCCTTTAAATAGAAAATATAATTTTTGAGGCAGTACCATTTTTTAGAAAGTTCGTTAGAATGAAAACTAGACTTCGTTCGGAAGATATAACAAAATCGTTCAAACCAAATAAAACTTCAATCGAATGAACAACCAAACTTCTTCGAACCATCTTTAAATGAGATTCAAATGAAATTAGTTTTGTAAACAGATAAACCTTGTATGATGTTCATTTAAATGAACTACTAAACTCATTTGAACGAAATGCATAATATCAAATGAATGAATTTAAATAAAAAATAATTCTTTTAAAAACAACTTCAAACAAGTTATGGAAAGAAAATTAAATTTCAAAGGATCATAATTCATATGGATTCATACGTGAGAGATCCTCAAAAACACGAAGATAAAACATGGCATGTAACACGGCATGGTATGTAATCTCTGAAGCTTTGTTCGTACATCTTAAATCAAACACATCAAAGGATTGAAAGGGAAACATCAACCCTAATATATGAACCAAAATGTTTTGTACTTAATTAAGCCAATACAAACAAATCGATTCAATTGAAAATTTATCCTTACATAGTCATCATTTCTCGTTCGCCTTTTAGACCATAATAATGTTTGAAAACCATTCAAGATATTAAACATCCAAATAAACCCCTCATCAAGAAATTTTTCCACATCAATGTGGACAAATTGGATCCTCTTGATGGTGAATGCCCTCTTCTTCTGACTCACCGATCGACCAACCAAATCCACCTTTAGTTGACTAGTCATTATCGAGGGTTCAATGCTCACCATATCCTCATGGATCCATGCGGAGGTATTATGGTGCCTAATGTGTAGAAATTCCCCAAAAGAAATATTCTATATACTATGTCAGCAAAAACCTAGTCACCTACGAGCTCAAATAAACCACCTTGGAAAAGGCTTGTGTATCTCTCTAATGGATAACTTTCAAACTCTATCACTATTTCATGTTCTTCAGTATACGACTCATCTCTTGAATGGACCCCTGAAATATCTTCTTGAGAAACCCTCTTTCAAGCCAAATGGCCAAATGGATACTGATGTTGTCCGATTTTGAGAACATATATGTCACGTATAAATACACCAAAGGACAATACTACGACATAAGGAACTTGCTCAACATAAACCACTAACCACCTGATGCTTCCCCAAATGACAGACCTATGACACCCCTCCTACTAAAATACCAGATGGCCATCCCGTGATCAAAATAAAACGTTGGTCTCATATGGCTCATTTGTTAACATCACTGTCGAAACTAACTACCATATAAATTAATTAGACTGGTGCCAAATTTTATCTTTCATTAATTAACAACATGCAGAGGTAAATAATAATTAAACCATCAATCAAAAACTAATTTATAAATCCAACACAGATGAATAATATATATATAAAAGTAATTGTATCAACTATTGGTTCAACATTAAAATATAATAGTAAAATGAAACATTAATCTGGATACACAAGATCAAATAAATAACTGAATACTAAAACTAAGGGTGACATGCCCAAATGAGTACTGGAGTAAAGATTCTACACTACGAATAAATTAACGAAGCATCTATAGAAAGTCCTGTAACTTCCACATAAGCTTGAGTTGCGCATCCCTGGATAGAATCCTCAAACTGGGTGTCCCTATGGAGGGACACCTAAAAGGGTTTACAAAATTTTTAACATGGGTCAGAGCACAAGTAAAAACATTTTAAAAAAATTTACCAAGAAGTTAAATTGCAGTGATTAAATATGCATGAACACTCTTCATATTTAAGCTAGTGTCATACTCTCTTGAGGTATAACTCACCCCTCATCTAATGTGCACACCTAACGCTTGCTATCAAACCTCTCCTAGTTAAGCTACCCCACCTAACTAGCTATATCAAGTCTTTTTCTACATACTAACTTGTCGTGACCACCCGTGTTGCCCATTCAATACATTACAGGATTATTTACAACAATTAGCCACTTATGAATTTCTCATTATATTTTTAATCCTCCACCCACTAGGTTTATTTTAGAAGTAATTATCTTTTTGATCTACTAACTAAACATCATAGAATAACTCTTAAGTGTATATTTATCCCTTCGCTACACATATATTAATAGGTTACTCCTAGTCTGAGCTGAGGTGCATGTATACTACGCTATTATGTCCCGATACATCATCTACCAAGAACACATAGTAGAATAAAATAGAAATATATATTTATTATTTTAATTATATTCATACAGTACATCACCCCTAGGCAGAGACATGCGGTGCAAGCATACTCTGCTATCAAGTCCCAGACCATCACGTATTGTATAAAGGACTATTGGTTCAGAATCTGACTCGAACCATAATCACAAATCACACTTATTGTAGGCGAACATAGTCCCCAGCCAAATGGTTCATGCACATATCTATACTCCTATTCAATCATTAAAAATATCATACTCTCAGATAGTACGTGTCGAGGGTCCTATGTTCTGGGTACAAGTCTAAAATCCCCCCCCCCCCCCCCCCATTGGGCTCATCAGGATAAGACTCTCCACAACGTGAAACCTCCTCCCGATGGCAAGAAGTGTAGCTATGTCATGCACATAATAAATAATACAAATAAGTATAGGTATACACACAACATATATCATATATCCTATATATAGGATATATATCTCCCGAAAATCCGACGTATTATTTAATTCCAATTACACTTCTTATCGTATATTCCCGAGTATCCCCCACTACTCGAAGTATGCCAATTATCCTTTAAAATATTTAAGTAGGTAATTCCCTCATATCCTACCGATCTAAGTTATAGGTTCGCTCATTCCCTGAATTCGTTACATTTTAAATTACACCGATTAATCTAACCAATTTCACATTAATTTATTTATTAAAGTAGTGTCACCCAATTACAATACCTAGATTCACTTACTCGATCTGTATCCTCATCTCTTAGAATTTATTCCACTATTAAAGTTAACACCTCCAGTCACATTTAATATACAATAATTTTTTATATATACCTATAATAAAGTACACCGGCTACCCCATGCCTAAATTCCTATATCACTAGCCTAAATATCCGAGTCAAATCCCTGACCCTTAATTAATTATTTTCACCTCCATAAGTTTCACCAAAGTAGTGTCACTCGACCAAAATACCCGAACTCCCTTTCTTAGATAGTAATCTAATCCCTTGAATTTATTTCACTCAAATCCCAAAAAATTTATTTGACACTCTCTCTAAATAAAATACATCTAAAAAGCCCTTTTTCCAAGGACCTACCGATTTTACCCGAATCGAAAAATATTCCCTTTTATTTATTTCCTTTTTAACTCTTTTGCAAGATAACTTATTTAAGGCTTTGTCCCAACAACAATTTCAATAAAATCACAAAATGATCACCATGAACTGATCAAAGAAAGACAGGGAAAATCTCACCAAATTATGTCCCAATTAATATTTTTAATAAGTGACGACCTGATCACTAAAAAGAAACTAGAGAGAGAAAATTTACCACACCATCGTTCGAACGAGACCAAGGGTCATTCGAATGACTTTTGTTGTCGTTATAATGACTCTCCAGGTCATCCGAACGACCTGTTGAGCACAACCCCTCTTCATCTTCTCAGGCGTTGCTTTCGCCATTTTCAACCATCTCAAGCTTTTCTTTTGACCCAGAATATAACCCATACTCCTCATCATGTATTACATCATAACCTACGTCCAAAACATCATTTACATCTCCAGACTTAACTTATTTAACATGCTAACAGATGAAACCCCCAATTTGGTTCTTTTATGGCTTCAAACAATCATTCTCACAAATTTTAATTCTATAATACCAATTACTCCATATTGGCTACTGAATATGTAATTTAATTCAAATTTAAATCTCACTAAATCATAGATCATCATCAATTTAATCTTTTAACCTACACAATATATTCAAATCACCAAAACCCAATTTTGTATAAAAAAAGCTTCCCAAAACGAATGTGATTTACACCCACCATAATATGAATTGAAATACTGCAAATTAAATGAGAGCAAGTTTAACTACTTGCCTAGATAATTTCGTAGCGTCTGATTCCTTTGTTCTAGACAATATTTTTTATGAAGAACACATTAATCTTTTCTTGGTTTGGCTCCCAAAGGCTCTCCCACTGATCCTTATTTTCTCCTCTGCAACTAGGGTCTTCTTAAATGAGTTATGGCTGCAACACCCTCTCACATTTAGGTTTTATTATTTCAAATCCATTTTTAGTCTTATGGGCTTTATTAAAATGGCCCAAAACTCTCGTGGGAGCCTGGTTATGCCTAAAAATATCCCAAGACCCAATTACTACCCCCGGGTACTATTTTCTGACTATTTCAATCTATTCGGAACCAACCGTGCACTCAGAATTGTCATCCAAGTTAATTAACTAAACTCTCAAATTTCAACCTCAAAGTACGACACATGTATTCTTAAAAGAAATTTCCCGAATTAATTTAAATCTTAATTCTCCAAATAAATTAAAACTTCCAAATTAAATAAATTTTCCAAATTAAATTTATTTATCCTAAAAAATACGGGGTGTTACATACTTCCCACCTTACAAAGGAATTTCTTCCTCGAAATTTAGCTGAGACTAGTACTCCAAGCCTTGAATACTTCCCTACTTACATGCCCTTAAGATCGCTGCCCATATCTCTACCACTTGTAATTGCGAATTATATTACAATTAAATTAATTACTCAGGGCACCCATACACCCTGTACCCAGGCTCACTTGCATGAAACTCACCCGTCTCTACTAGCTGTAAATTTTAATATACGTTAAACTCACAGTTATAACCACACACACACACACAGAGATATATATATATATATATAAAATAACCAAGTAACCAAAAATCCATGT